>PVKB01000068.1:412152-1012152 GCA_004027205.1 Ctenodactylus gundi | reverse complement strand
GTAGTTATTGATTTTTCAAGAACTTTTTACCTTTTTGTGTTGTTTCATCTTCAACCATATGAGAATAGCTAGTATTAGATATGTGAATAGTAGTATTATTAATATACCCCATATGTACCGTGGCTATTTCAACTTTGCCCCATAGCATAGAGAGCTGTAACAAGAACAAAAGCTAAAGGCTGTACACAATGCAGAGGGCACGGTTACCAGCAGCTTCGAGAGTGACTCAGGGTAATGAAAACGCTGGTGGTACAATAGGGAAGCCCTTCGTGGAGTTATTTGAAGAGGAGCAGATTTTTGGCTGAAAGCAGGAAAGACACAGAAAATGAATAAAAGAATACTGTAGCATGCTTAAATGTGCATGAGAAAAAATACAGAGAAAATTTGAAAGATAACATGGAAGATGAAAGACATGACTAGACACCATTAGATCCGGGATGGAGACCCTCAAAATTATCAACCAAAACCAACCATTTCTCTTTATAAGTTGATGAAGATATGAGTTATGGTAAACAGATAAAAAGCTCACTAATCTAGTTTGATATCTAATAGAATATGAGCTAAAGCAGAAAAAAAGAGGTGATCACAGGCTTGTCTCTGATGGAAGAGCTGAGTTGTCAGTTGCAGTAAACTCATGTCCTGACCAGCACACATTTCTAGCGTTACTTCCCTGTACAGTGAAATTCTTCGTGTTATTCAAAATGCTATTGTAGGTGATGGTGGAGTGAGGTACACTTAGCAGGAAGTGAGCAGATTTTACTGGCCACCATTTTGACAGTTTTGTATCCAATTCCAGCTTTGCTTTCCTCTTGTTAGTTTTAAATTGACACATTTTGAGGAAAAAGAGTGCAAGGTGTACATGAAATCGTCAGGGAAGATAACGCTACATCTTCACCAGTGTTATAGACAAAACATGGACATTTGGTTAAATACTATGCAATTAATCTTTCTCTTCCCATAACCCAGTTTATCATCTGTTAACAACACCTTGAAACACATTTAAAGTTGAAAAGACTACAGCATTGTCAAGTTTTATGTCATTAATATTCATAAGGGTTTTCAACAGATCTAATACCTGTAATGTCATTTTAAAATAGGCCCATGGAAAAGGACGTTTTTCAAAACGAGAAATTCGTTGCTTCCTTCATTTCTTTTGAAATAGCATTAGTTTGTGACCGTAACATAAGCATAAGCTGGTGAGCACTGTGCTCCTAGAAATCTCCGTACAATGACTCGGGAATTAATTGCACAGTGTGTTAAAATCCAAATCTGTTCCCAAAATCTGTTCTCCCTCAAAAGGTTAGTAATATTACGACTGACAATCAGCATCAATCCATGCTGTGTCATCTTGTGCATTGCTTATGTTCCGGTGCTGAAGGTACCATTCCTTATCATATCAGACAAAAGCACACATACATCCCCATAGTACGTGCCTAGGGACAGTAGAGCCCTTGAGAGAGAAAAGGTGATTAGGTGACCCTTTGCCTGTTCACTTAAATCTTTTTTATCCTTTTTTTCTTTCACTATTTTCTTTTCACGTGCTTTCCCCTAGAAGTTTCTAGAAATCTGTCCAATCTCTCTTCTTCAGAGTAACTACTCCTCAGAAACCTCAGCTCATATTGACTTACTCAAGTACATTTATCAAAAAGGAAATTTTTTGATACCCACCTACACAACCAAAAATATCTCAATTGTTAAGTCTATTATTACAGAGAATACACTTCTTAGCTTCTTCAATTACGATGACTCCTCTAAGTAATAGAACAGCCTTTTCCAGCTCAATTTTAATGTTAATATTGGGTTGGGGAAGAAGAATCGTGCTTCTGTCTTTTTTCCCCCTCCTCTGAACCTTTGTGCTTCATAAAGTGCCTTCCCCAAATAGAAAATACTGTAACTATTCAAGTCTCCAGGCAATTTGGAACTTTTCTGTAGAAAATGCAAACGACTGAATTGAATTGATTGACCTTCCTGGATCACAGCTCTATCCTGGAACTCATTATGGGAAAAGCAATCCACGAGATCAGTTATGGTGTCTGGCAAGTCCTGGCTCACTTACCCCATCGCTACGGCCATGGGATGATGGGCACCATGACGGAATGCTATACTAGGAAATGAGAAATGAGGGAAGATCAAACAGAGAAGAGGAATAGTATTGTTACGGAGAAAAGCCCTGCAGTCTAGACAAACGAACAGTTACTGGCATTAACAGAGCAAGGACAGCTTGCTTGCACTCACAGAACTCCCAAGACAATAGTACTCACTAAAGCGCTGAGCATAACATTACATATAAATAAAATCGAGTATGCGCTATGATACTCTCTTTTGTGTCTATATCTTCTAATATATAGATTTCTTTGCTTTAATATAAAATATTAACAAATAATTAAAAATAAAATAATAAATTCAAAAACTCAACACACAAAATGGTTATCTAAAATACTCTCAGATTTCAGCATATTTGCCATTTGTAACTATTTCTCCATCTTCTGAAATAATTTACCAACTTAGATTTCTATATCGCTGAATGCCTCTGGAAAATTCCATTAAATAACATTTCTCCTCTCCTAGCCCTTTGGCTGAAAATAAATTGCATTAGAGAGGGGGACTGTGGATATATTTCTTATTTATGGTAGTGTGGGTGAAAGCCAGAAGAGCAAGGGTCAAGTCGTCTGTGTTAAAGCCCCTGCCTCCATTATTCTTACTGTCTGTAACAAAGCAAGATTCTTGCTGGAGTCATACCCCTGCCTATAGCCATAGGCCAGCAGAGATTCTGAGGCTAAGAAAAGGTGGGATAGTTACTTCACTTCCTGCCTCAGTTTACACAATTCCCAGCAGTGATAACAGTTGCTGCACCATGTGCCGGGGTCATTCATAGGCTATCAAGCCAATTATTGTATGAATGCTTCCATGCTCTTTATTCCCCCGAGTAACCTAGATTGTGTGTGTGTTCTGTGTGTGTGTGTGTGTGTGTGTGTGTGTGTGTGTGTGTGTGTGTGTGTGTGATGTAAATTAACTGAAAAATTCTTGGAGGAAAGAAGAAAAAGAGAAGAGGAAATCCTGCAAAAGTAGAATCAGCATGAAGGCAGAAACTGGAGCTAAGGGTGTTACCCTCTTTGTTTTATTTAACCACATATTTTTAATCACTAGTTCTGTCAAATGTACTATATAGAATGTGCTACTTCGTAGGACTTTGCTCAGCACCAGGTATTCCAGTCGGTGATGTTAAAACATTGGAAAAGTGACCTCGGTCGTTCCCTAATCCTGTTGTTTTGTGCTACACCGTGAGGCAGTGAGATCTTTTATGTTACCAGCTGATAAAAATGCTCTGTCATCCTGCCCGGCTCTTCTTTTGAGCCACTTTCAACAGCCCAGCTACCCAAGCCAACACCAAGGTTGAAAATCATAAAACCTGGCCCAAGGTGCTTGTGGTTACTAAGCACATAATCTGGCACAGAGATATCAGGAGACAATATTGGTAGAAAAAGCGTGTGGTTTCTGGAGATTCAGCATTGTTCAGCGTTGTGTATTTGATAGGAAAATGCTTGAAATCATGATCATTGAGGTTGAGCTTTGGGTCTTCTTCTTAACAATAGAAAGAGACAAAGTAGATAAAAAGAAGCAAAATTAAGTATTATGATTTTGGTTCTCGAGTGAAATAAAAATTTATTTTTCTCTAAAATAAAGAGCACATCTGAATTTGATTTTTCCATACTATTTTAATGTCAATCTCTACGTCATAGTGATCCTGGTTGATACTTGATAATGAATTTGGTTTGAAACACATCTCATAAAGGAAAGTCTACAAGAGGAATTTAAGACATTAGCTTGTAGAGTGTAAGTTTGGCTAAGCACACATCCTGATGCACAATTGCATATTTCCATGTGGTAGTTAAAAAATGCATTAATAGTGAATGGTCAAATAATTCTTCGGGCTGGCTCTGGCGGGACAAGCCTGTCATTTCAGCACTATTGGAAGCTCAGGCAGGAAAACTGCAAGTTCATGCCCAGCCTCGGCAATTTAGCGACCTAGTGAGACCTTGTCTCAAATAAACAATAAAAATAAAGAATTAGTGATGTAGCTCAGAGAAAAGGCGTGCTATTCAACAATTATTGCTATAAGAAGAGAAAAGAAACAATTCTCTGGTTTAGCTTTTCCTATCTTTCCACAGTAGACAGGGAAATATATGTCTTTTCTGAAGGTTTAATAGAATTAAAAGTTGGATCAGATTCAAGAAGACAGTTCTTAAGTAGCTTTCTCTCCATAGCAAATAGCTTTCTCTCCAGTATGCAAATCTTTTATAATTTAGTAAATTTAATAGAAACTAAATGAGTGCTTCATAAAAATGTAAAAACAAAGCCCAGAAAAGCCAGACTGTATGGGGTGACCCTTAACTTAACCAACTCTGTAAGAGATGAAAACAGCAATGCAATGAAACTATGGCCAGAATTTCTACAGAAATATGACAGTTCAAGACAAATGTTTATTTTTTAAAGCAACTTTGGTGACACACTATAAGAGGGAATCAGAGAAATATTGTTCTCTCAATCTTCAGATGAAAAAACCCAACAACAACAAAACACTGAAGCCAGGGATATTAATATATTTCCTAATGTCACATATCTACTGAGTCAATGGCTTTCTGATCCACTTTCCAACAAACATCTTAGTAGACCAAAGCCAAAAAATAATTAGAAGATAAATCAGTTTGATAGTGACAAGTAAGGCAAGGCTGAATCAATTATAGATAGATGGAGATTCCCTCAGCACAGTCCACTAATTTTCCCCTGGCTTCGGCAGATGGTGTAATCACGGGCGATTCTGCTAAGAATTCTTGAGTCAGATCAGATAGGTTGAGCTACCTCCTTCACTTACTGGGACAGTTAGCCAATCCCTTGCTTTTTCCATGTCCCCATTTTCTCAGATGTAAGATGGGAAAAATAATGGCCTATTCCTCTCAAGCTTTTTTGCAAAGATTTCCTAACTGAGGCAAGTGAAGCCTTTGGCCTAGTGCCTGGCATACTCCGAAGCTCTCCCCAAGTGTGAGTGGTTACCTTTATCATAGTTGTGTATACTGCATTCTATTAAGTGACAGTGTAAGTGTCCACAAACCCTGGGATTAGCTCTGGTGGCAAAGATGCTTTTCAAAAATGTGCCACAATTTGACTTAAAAGAAAAAAAAAAACTATTTGGAACTGAAAGTAGGTGGGCGTTTTGCTCTGCAAAACAGATTACTAACATCTAAAATTGGCATGAATAGTTCTAGAACACAATAAATGTTTCTTTTTCTGTAAGTTAAAATCCATTTCATAACGAAGCAAGGATTTTAATTCTTAGAAACAGAGGTGAAGATGGGGGTGGGGATATCTAGGTAGGAAATAGGACAAAAAGGAGGATTCAATTGGATAATCGGTATCTGCAGTCACCTGTTGGAAGGTAGGAGGCTACACATGCACACACACACACACACACACACACACACACACACACACACACACACAAACACACACACACACACAAACAATAAGAATTTCACCATACTAGAAAAATCCGAGGTACATTGGATCGTGTTTTCTCAAGATTATCCTTTTTTATGTACACGTATCTTTCAACAAGAGTCGATTTGATAAATCAATCATGTGTTAGTGATGCTTTGAGCATGAACAAATTGGAATCATTATTTTTTTAGGTAAGTATTGAGTGTGGAGAAAGAGAAAGTGAAGAGTCACTGGAGATTTCAGAATAGTAAAGATAATAAAGACCAGAAACTGAGTAGGGGCAGGAGCTTCAAGCACAGGGGCTTACCTGACGAAGCTACAAATTATCTGCAGAGGGTAGAATGCAGAAATCATTAGAAACAACAACTCCAGGAATGCAGTGGAGGTGGCAATATGCAAAACACACACATACACATTGCATAGATATTAATAGCATGTTAAATGTATCCATGTACATATGTATATTTCTGTAAAAATTCATGTTTTATATTTGTTGACTTGAGTTCAGTTTGCACAACTCCTGAATCCTTCCTAGTATCATGTTAAGCAGGAAGAAACATTAGGAAAGAGAAAAATACATTCATTTCCCCGAGTTATTTGGATTTGGAGGAACACCGTGGCTGCAGTTCATATTGATTCTCAGGCTTTTTATTACTTGCCTTTGCTGTCATATAAGCTCTTCCCTAAAGCTATGTGTTGTGACTTTTAAGGAGCAAATGGCACTGAGAATAGAATGATCCAGATAAGAAAATATCGGCCTAAGCAGCTTTCTTACCTGTCTCCTTGTGGACATGCTAATTCAGGGAAGGATTATTCCCCATCTCTATAAACAGTATGTATACACCCTGATCTGTGACTGGGGTTCTCAGCAGCTTCCGACACACCTGTTTCTCAAGAATTCTTAGCTTTCACGGGCTAATAATTAAAGACCCCACAAAAGCTGCTCACAAGGCTAATTTCATCTTTGTTAAGAAAAGTAGGACATCCTATTGGCTCAGAGGCTCAGAATTACAGCTTTTTCGAGGCAGACTCATTCTGTGGAATACAGTCAACCATGGACCTAAATTGTTTTAATTTGGAAACCACTGAATTTCCCACTACCAACACTACTATCGTTGTCATTATTAAAGTACAACATACTTGCTAGTTGTTAATACTAATTAAATCTACAACCTTAGCTGTTTCGGTGAGAACCCAGTAGGAATGGAGATAGAATCATTTCCCATTTTAGAAGGGAAGCAATTGAAGCAACAGGTCTGAAATAGCTGCTTAATGCTGCGCATATCGGGAAGTGGCAGAATTTTATACCGAACCTGCAGAGGAAAGTTGAATGGTAATGTCACCTGTCAACTTATTTCCCTTCTTCTGCTTGCAGAAGTTGCCTATGGAAAGGAAGTGCCAACTCTGTCGCGGGGCCTGGAAGCAATACCTTGCATCTCCATCTTTGCCGAGGCTCAGATAAAAGGGCAAAGCCCGCAGCTGAAGAGCCTCGCGCGTAATTCCATCTATCTGCTATGCCAGGCCAGCCTCGATTGCATGTCAGTCTTCATCAAGCAGAAAGCAAACTCAAATTAAATCTGGCTGTCAAGACACCTAAATTTACAGCAAGCTGAGAGGCTCTTTACTCTTCGTGTGAAAGCTCTGATTGAAAAGACAAAAAGAATTTAATCAGTCACCCTGCCCTGCTGCTCTGGTAACTCTAAAGTTTTTTGACTCGCATTCCAGTTTGCTTGTCCCTTTTCTATCCGTGGCTTTGTTTGGGATAAGCACTCCAGGCCTAGCTTCAGTTATTGGATTACTCACACACCCTGTGAGCAGCTCTTGTAAGTCAGCGGTTTATGGAGCTAAGTAAACAGGCAGGTGCTGGGGCAGAGAGGGCGCACTATTTCAGGGTTAGCTTGAGTTTCTCAGGACGCTTTAACGTTTTATGATCTGAAGCAGAAATGCCAGTGCAACCTGCAGGTGGCAAAGAAGGACTGTTTAGAGCTGCCAGTCACTCAGCCAAAAGGACACAGAACTGGAAGGCAAGAAGGCACTCAGAGGGATCGTGGGTTTCTGCCTGAATCTCTCGGAAAATACAATGAGATTAAGGTCAAGAGATTATGAAAATTCTTCACCAGGGGCAAGCCAAGCTCCCTTAGCAAGACTGACTCAAAAGCAAGTGCCCTGATTTCAGTGACCTTTGTAAAATCTGAAGCTGTAAATAACGATTTGCTACTCGTCATTAACCAGCTCTCTTGCTGAACTAAAACAAATAGAGCTACGGGCTAAAAGAAGTATAGAATTGGGTCTGTTCTTTCCAAACCAAGTTTTCTCTGTAGTGAGGCAAAATAAGAGCCTCTGAAAAGCAGTTGACCTTCTTGAATAAACACTAAACTAAGTCACTCTATTAGCACCTCTGGGAAACTTCACAAAATTCTTCACGTGTGTCTTCTCCCCCATCTAGATGCCACGGATCCTGTGCAAATGAAAACTAAGGAGGATTAAGGTTAGGCATCTCTAAGAGTTTCACTACATCCCTTGAAGAAGTTTTTCCTTTGTAATGCTCAGTAATTACTTGCAGTAATTGTTTATATGTAATTCTTAGTAATTATACACAGAATGCAAAAATGATTATAAATCACAACTCCAGGAAGCCAAAAAAGGTGAAGACATGCAAAGCGCACACACGCACATCGTTAAAAGCATATCAGGCGTATAGGAATTTCCGAACAAATGGATAGCGTGTGTCTGTTGTTTTGAGTTAATTCGCACAATATATACGCTAGGAGACTAAGAGTTCCTCTATTCACCACAGCGTTGCATTCAGTCTACTTGGAGCCCTTCGGCAAATTCTCATAGAGTAGCTACTCATGAAACTCTACATATTAAATGACATGAACGTGGCAGTTGTTACTTGGGCCTCATTCTCAGAGTTCTTTAAATATGCAATTGCTAACCCTCCCAGTATTCCTTCAAAACAGGACTTCTCTGCGTTGTGTAAATAAGGAAACTTAAGCCGGCAAAGTAAGCAAATTGCTGAAGGTCCTCTGGCTAGTAAGAGATAGCACAAAGACACAGATACAAGCGAGTCTGAGGCAACAAGTCAACTTGCTTTTCTAATACGAAGATGTTAGCATCATGAAGAAACACAGAAAACTGGGCCAGAAACTTGCAGCTGCTTGAAATGCAACCACTTATTTAACCTTTACTGCTTCAGTTTCATTTCTGTGCAACGGAATGACCCCTTATCACCAAGGCAGCAACTAATTTAGGTAATTTTTGAAGGTATTTTTACTATAGTAACAATAAATTTCTAACTTTTTTGACATAGGATCTTGCTCTAGAGTCCAAGCGTGTCCTATGAGCTATGTAGCTCAAGCTGGCCTTGCACTCCAGGCAATCCTCCTGTCACAACCTCCCAAGTACTAAGACTACAGGTGTGTGCCACTACCCCAGCTTACATGGTTCTGGGCAATCACATTCAGGGTCTTTTAGCTTGCTAGTCAAGCGCTCTAACTGCCCTGCACACGATTATTATTCTTCAATTAATATGAAGTATTTATTTAAGAAGATATAGAAGCACTTCTCATTTTCCCAGTAAGAGAATTATATTGTGATATAAACGAACTGAAAAAGGCCAAGTTTGTTCCCTTGTCTAAAATTTTATGTGCATTTAACTGAAATATATTTTTTTTTCCTTTGGTGCATGTGTACTAGAGATGGAACTCACGGGTAGAACACTTTCCTAGCATGTGCGAGGCTTTGAGTACAATCCTCAGCACTGTGTAGGAAAAAAAAATAAAGTGAAATGTAATTCAATAGATCTGAAGTAGTTTGATAAAAGCTTTCTGAAACTGCTTTCTTTAATAAATTCTTCTGATTGGCAATAAAATATCGATGAGGATTGCGAGTTGAGAATGATTAAGTCGGAAGACACAAGCACATTGCCAGAGTCACGTTTGCCTGATTCTACAGTCATGGAATCTTGAATGAGGACGAACATAAGAGAAACAGCCTCAAAGAGCTTTCTTTCTTTTCTTTTTTTTTTTTTTTTTTTTAGGGAACAGAAAGAACTCATTAGACAGAGCGTTCTGACTGTGAAAGGCAGGTGACAGGAAAGGCATGAGGAGCACAGTTTAGTGCAAATAGCTTTCAGAAGCACTTCAAGTCAGTTGGAGAGAGGCATGAGAAGACTGTAGCTCAGAATTCGTTGAAACTCTGAGGCCTGGCCTGCGGGTAGCTGGCTGAAGGACTGAGATCTAACTAATGAGTCGCGTCTCTTATCTCTTTTTCTTTTCAGACTTTCACCTTGCTCCCTACTTAACAATCTAATGAGGGTCCCTCCCCCTCTCTCTCTCTCTCTCTCTCTCTCTCTCTCTCTCTCTCTCTCTCTCTCTCTCTTTTTCTCTCAGACAATCCTAATATTTAAAAGTTGAAAGCTGCAAAACATTCTGTGTGGCTGTACAAGCCACAGCCTTCCTTAGATAGCCCAGAATACAGCCTCCTAAAATTGTAATTTTTTTATTATTATGAGGTTGCAAGCCAGTTTCTATGACTTGATTACACAGTCCTCTAGAGTGGACTGCCTAGATGACAATGCACCTTTGTGGAAGAGAAGACGTAGTGCAGTGCTAACTCTGCCTCCTGTGTCTACCACCCAGTTATGATCAAAACTGCCTGTGTCAGAACTTATCTGTGCTTGTGTGATATGGTGAGTACAATATGACAATTATTGCAATTATTGACAATAGTATTTCAACTTACCTATATGTGTGTGTTCTACAAAAACAGGCATTTATTATCAAGCAAACGTACATATAATTAATTCAATTGCTAACCTTGGTCTTGTGGCTTCTTTTGTTTTAATGTTATAATAAAAATTATAATGGAAGTTTTGTTACTTACATGTACTAGCTTTGTTGCAGATTGTGTATGTGGTTCAAAACTGTTCCTCTTTATTCAAGGTAGACTAGATAAGCCAAAAGTTTGGGAATCTCTTGCTATATGGCAAAGCATTTATACTTCTCCATGCTCCTTGATGAAATATAAATGATTGCTAAATAATGAACAAAAATAAAAAGCATGGAGGAATAGCTGGGCCTGTTGATAAATGCCAATATTTTTAGGCACTTAGAGGGCTGGGGCAGGAGAATCGCAAGTTCATATTTACTCTACATAATTTAGCAATACCCTGCCTCAAAAAGAAAAGTGGGATTGTAGTTCAGTGCTCAGTGATCCCTGGTTAAAAAAATAAATAAATACATAAATAAGTAGTAATGGATGCTTGTTAGATACATAAATTTATATTCCAAAGCACTACAAAAAAGTTTAATTTTAAGTGCACACAAATTAGACACAGAAATCATATGGAGACATCTTAGAAAAAACTAGAATATACATGACTATGTGAAATCAAATTATATTTATAAAGTCATTGACTTATTGTCTCTTTGCTCATCTCTTATACTGAATCAAATAACACTCGAATTCTCTTTTCACGTGTACAAGTATAAAGCAGTACGTGGTGGGTGGCTAAGGCTGAGTGCTATGTGTATGTGTAGGGACAGAATTTTGATGCTACGTGTTCTGTATGAGGCCAGCCTATGCTACACTCACTAAAGAATTGGTTCAATAGTCCCCAGCTGTCCTCTGTCTTGCTAATCCTGTTATCTTCATCTCCAAGCCTCTTAAGTGGGAGTTGAATTTTCTCTTGGCTGAATAAAAGGGTCAGTGAATAAATGAATGCAACTTGGTATTCTAGGACAAATGCAATCCTACCAAATAAACACGATATCTGCAGCATGGCTTGTGAATACCAATAAAAACCAATTGACCTAAAATAAGTGAGAGGTGATATTGCACATACAGCTCGTGATTAGATAATCTGTATTTCCCAGGAAGGCCTTGGTGTTTGTAAACTGAATGTAAGGTAGATTCTGATGGTACACACCAAAAGTAAGCCGGAATTTTTATTGGCTTCCTCTGCTAACACCTCAAAATATTGAGACTTGTTTTATCAGTCTTAGCTTTTGGGGTACCATTTATGTTGCTATTAGCAGGCTTTAATGAGGGGCTCTGTGAAGATAGACTGTCTCTTCTCTTTTTTCTCCTACCTGCCTGAACTTGCCACTTTTGTAAGTCATAGAATCTGTTCTGCTTGACCAACAAATCATTGTCAATCAAAGGGTATATGTAGCCATCTAAAGGCTCCCGAGGCCTGCTTTTCCAAATCCCTTTCCTCACATGTGGGACTGACTATGGAAGGATTTATGCTTCTATGCTTTTGACATTCACAATCAGCCTTCAGCTGCACACACTCAATTTAGGATATGTCTAGTACTATCAAAACTCACCAACCCTGACAGAATATGGCTTTGGCTCATGGCTGGAGTTTATTTTAATTCAAGGAATATAAATAGAAAATAAACAGGAAAAGAGCCAAGATTTTTATTTTACCTTCTTTTTTTAAATTGGAGGCCAAGGGATCTGATAGCAATTAATGTTTGATAAACAGGGATGAAGATAGGGAAACTAAAAGACAATGGACCTAAATCAATCACCAACACGCAACCATATACGTTACTTACTTGATTATCCTGCCCTAGCAATGCTCAGGCAAACTTTGGGCTCAAAAGAGAGACTGTTTGTAAGTATACTTCTTCTTTGTTATTTCTCTCTCAAGAACCAAAGTAACGCCGGTTGCACAACCCATAAACCTTCCCCAAGACTCTTTACTAGCTGGCACAGTCCCGGTTTTCTTTATTGCACTGATGAGCTTGGCCCTAGTGTTTGTTCTACCTAGGCATAGCATAAACATTTGATTAGAGAAAAAAAGAGTTACCTGAAAAATAGTTTCGCTTTCCTAGAAAGAAATATTCAGGCATAGTTAGCTCACATACATGACCATGATGTCTGTTATTATGATAAGGTGACAAGCGAAAGAGTCACGCTCAACATAGAAAGCAAGACAGAAATAACGCTTGCATCGCAGATTACATTATAAATGGTTAAAAAATACTTGTAAACCATTTTTATGCTTCTATTTGGGGAAATATGCAAAAGAGAGAAAAATATGTTAGCTGAAGTCATACTGTTTTATTACTTAAAAAATAATACAATCAAATTAAAAATACGATACAATTCCTAACGATCGTACTGGATTTACAATAGTTCATAATGGAATTCGTCAAAAAAAGACATATGGATATGAATTTCTATTCACAAGGTAGGCAAATAACATAACTTTATTTTTATTCCATCAGGTGACAAGATAAAGGCTTAACTCTGTCAGTCAAGTTTATCATATAACTGTGGAGTCTCCTGCTATAAAGGAGTAGGGGAAGTTCTATCAGTTCTTAAGCACTGGTTCATTCACGTTGAATGGGAATGGATCCTATCAACATGGCCTCAAGTCCTACTTTCCCACAGTCCGTGGCTCTTCCCAAGATACCTGTCTTTCCATCTGTTGTGGTGTTTGGCACAGCTAGTGCCTTTGATTCTCCATACCTCCTGGGTGGTGCTTTCTAGAAGCAAGTTGCCTGATACTGGCTCTCTTCTTGCCCTTGAAACACACAGATCTCTGTCTTTCTACTTGTTTCCAAACTCTGCCTCCTTCTGCCTCACTAAGCCAGGAACCGTATCTCTAGCAAATGAGAATTATTTTTATATTCTATATCACCTAGGGACTTTATATACACATATTTCTATAAATCATGTTACCTTTTCCATGTATACAGCTCACAAGAACAAGACTACCCCAGGTTTCCAAAGAAATTAAACTTTAACAGTAAAGCCATAATATTTTACACTTTGACAGCGTGCATGATTTTTCTGTGTTCTTCTGAAATGACACAGGCCAAAGCTACCACGTTTTCAAACAGAAGAAAAAAGCACAAGAAGGACCACAGAAAATAAAGCAGAATTAAAAGGAAAGACAAATAGTTGCTGTTTAATGTATGGAAACACATTAGTGCTAGGGAAGGTTAAGTTTTACTTCTTGATGGGGATTAATTTATGAACTGCTCCAGACAAACTCTCCCTCATCCATGAAATTTTAAACCTCAGTTTGCTTATCACGGCAACATTCAAGGTTATTCAAGCTGTAAGAATCTAAATCCATTCTTTTCTTTCCATGTTCCAGGTTCGTCTATGATTCTTTTACCTGAGTTACTTCAATAATCTCCTTCCAACTATACATTTATTTCTACATTTAACTCCTAAACTACACTGCATATTGAAACTAGGTACTCTGGTGAAAACATAGTACATTCTCACCTGCCTACATAAATGTCTTGAAAACTGTTTCAATCATTATTAAGATAAAAATCTAAACAGTTTCAGGAGGTTGCACGGGCTTGGCCTTCAGCTCCTACGTGCACCGCCCAGCTCACCCTACTGCATCCTCTTAGACATCTCCAGGGCCTCATTACATCTTCTCACTTCCTGTTTCATTTTTGGCCATCCTAATTCCAGTCTCTTCCCATTTTTTCTCATCTCATCTGGGGCTGGACCTCGGCTGAGAAGCAGCATAGTTTGTTGCCTACACAGCACTGTCTCTTGTAACCTCAATCCTGGATATTGACCTGACAGTGTTGCTTTTGTTCAGTGTCAACCTTCTCATGACAGAGCCCATGTGCCTTAGCAGAGGATCACTGAAAGCTCCTGGGGTGGCCTGATTCATCTGCATTTCCAGTGAATAATGCAGGAAGCACAGTTAAGTCTGTTGTCCACAGCAGTTCCTTAGCAAAGATACTGACTTGAAGAAAAGAATTTGAAATCATCAAACACGGTAGTTTTCAAAAGGCTTCTAAGGAATTTTTACTTTCATTCTGAAGTAATAGACACACCACAAGATCACTTCTTCCTTCTGCTGTATGTGTTGATTAGATGTAAAGGTACAAATTGCTACTGTCTGTTTTTCACTGAAGGACAAAGCTATCGTCAAGAAAAGGGCACAAAAAACTGTGTGTGGAAGGAAGAAACAAAATAGAGCCACCGACTCAAGGTAACTCTGACTTCACCTGAATTTCAGTCTTTCAGTTACGTGGTCTATGTTACTTTCCAGGAGCTGTCGCAATAAACTACTACAAAGTGCAGAGCTGAAAAGAAAAATCAAAACTGTAAAATCTTACTCTCTTAGTACAAGAAGGCAGAGGTATCTCGGGTTGATCCCTCCTGAAGGGTTTGGTGGTGAGCCGGTCCCATGGATCGCTCTTCTCTTAGGGGACTGTCCCAGTTGTTCCCAATCCATTGCATGTAGACACATTATTGCTAGTTCTTTCTTTAATCTTTCCATGGTGTGTTTCCTTCCATTTATGTTTCCTCTGTCTGTTTCCAAATCTCTTCCTTTGTAAAGACATTGATTGCTGGCCATTGCAACAGAAGATTAACTCATTTTAACATCTAACATTTTAGATTTGCCAAAACATTACTTGCAAATACAGCCTATCAGCACACAGTATAGTACTTCAAAATTTTGAGAGAAATAAATTAACACATTCAAGTCAAGATATATTTTCTATTATTTTCAAAACACAGTAGGTCATGTTTCTATTATTTGTGCTGAAATTATGTTAACTGATACTCCCTTCTTTATGCTGTCTTCCTGGATGCTTTTTTGTATTGTCTTTAAAAACATCATTTAATTTATTGTGTGCTTGTTGAATCTGATTTACATTTTTTCACTAGGTTTGCATATAGTTAGGTAAGTCTTTTTGAATGTCTTGGTCACAATTCTGTCTGAAATGCTTAGCAAGGAAGTTTATATATGTTTGGTGATATATAAATATTTGTTAAATGAATAAATTAAATAAAATTTGAGAAGCATTTAAAAGTAGGAAACAATTTTAACTCATCCAAAGTATCACTACTTATATGAGAATACGATTAATATATTTGTGTAAATCCACCCAGTGCTTTTATGCATAGGTTTCTACCTTACAATTATCATACTAACTATAAAATCTTGTGTCATTTTTCACTGTGAATTATATAACAATCACTTGTCAATGTTACTGCAGAGTTTTGCAAGCATTTTAAATAGTTACATAAATTCCATTGAGCTATATACAAGAATGTGCTTACACATTTCTTGAAAAATAGGACATTCAGCATATTTTTATTTACTTTTGTAAATTTATTATTTAGTATATATAAATGCTTTATAATATACGGAGATTTTCCTTAGAACTCATTCATACTCAATTTGATTAAATTATATTGTAAAGGCCCCAAAAAGATGAAGAATTAGGATAAGAGAAATCTTGTTTCATTGACTTGGATAATCAGGAAAATTCCCATGTATCTGGTGGGAAATATTCAGATTAAGGAGGAAGATGAATTTAAAAATGCTCAAGAAATACTGAAACTGATAGGAGAGTTGGATTTCTTCCTCACACCTTAAGTCCTCATGCTTGGATTTTTATTGCTAAAAAGAACTCAGACTTCCTGGTTCTCAAGAAATCAGAAAGATTAAAAAAAGATAATGGAAGGAGTAAGAGCAGGAATAAGTACAGGAATGAATCAGAAAGATAGAAAGGCAGTGTCAGAAGTAAGGACAAAAAGTATTCCTTTTTCTTCCCTGCAGTTCCATCATTTAATGACTTTACAGGAGCAAACATATTTGGGTTGCTTTGGGGACATATTGAGAAGAAACCTACAAACAAGCTATAAAAAGTCATCCTAAAAAAGAGGCCTTCGTAAAATAACTTACATTCTCATCCCAACTGAAGAGGGATTAAGTAGATTGAACACCAACAAAACAAAGTTTACGACCAAGAAAGAAGAGTTGGAGAAAAGAGCAAAAGCCTTCCTTCATAATATTATTTATTTCTAAATATTTCCTAAACTCCGACTTGTTATCCACAAACCAGGCAAGAGTAGTAAGTGGTGATATAGAGAAATATATTTAGTACCGTGGGTTGGCTAGCAGTTCTATTTTTTGCTTTGCCAGTTCCTGGCTTTGTGATTCGTAACAAAGCACAGAAGAGATTTTTCCACTGGGATTTAGCCCACACATTCACCAACTTGACACTTTTTTTAGATGGATTGCCTTCTAAAAACCTTTAATTCACAGAAATATGTGATATAAAGCTTCGCGACTGATTCAAATTTGTTAAATATTGACTCCGTCCTGACAGTGAGGTAACAAAAGATAGTCACAAAGAGTTAATTTAAGAAGTAAACCCCCTTTCAATTCCCTGTAGTATCTGGATTCTTGGCAGTCAAATAAATGAAAGCTGAAATTGTTCACCAGAGAAGAAAAAAAAAAGAAAGAAATCAGTATCCTTGAAAGTTTTTCAGTTTATCCTCAAGAAAAAAATTTCTTTTTTCAAACCCATGGTTTTCTTCCCTAATGGAAACAATTTAGACCCAAAATATATATAAGCACAGTGTATCTGTCAGAGGTAAAAATTTTGCAAACATACCTTATAAATGTTACAGAAAGCAAATTGTAGCTGGCACCATACCAATGGAGAATGGAAAGGAAAGCAGTGACATTCGGATTATTTAGTAAACTCTCCAGCCTATTCATACACAGTCTGAGTGATGTTGCTGCACTGAATTGAACATGAGATTTTTTTGTTCTGCCCCCAGGCTTTCAGAGAAATGGACTCTGAGACTATGTTGTATAGAAGAGGAAGCCTGGAATGGCGCTGAGATTCTAAGAGCCTGTAGTTGGCATCCTGTGTGTGAGTTGCCAGTGTTTAGTTCTTTATTGTTTAGATTTTTTCATTCAACGGTGAGAGGCAGAGAGTAGATTGTTACAAACAAACCTAACATATCTTATTATATTAGCATATAATATTATATTAACATATAATATTAAACACATTTTACAGTTATTGGAGTTTAAAGAATAGATTCTCCCAAATTGTATTAATTTCTCAAGATCTTTTGCTTATTATGCCAGGCAACTGATTAGGATTATAGTATATTAATCATGTACTAATACTTATTCTTGCAAGTAGTCAGCTCACGTGTTCTAATTTTATTAAGATGTCAATAGTTGGTAGGCGGAGGTAGATGTCGGCAGTTAACTGTCCTTCATCAGGCATCACTCAGGCCTCAGCAGCACTCTATTCCCTGACTAGCCCAAATTCTCCTCCCACAGAGCTTTATTTTTCCATTGTAAACAAGATCAAAGATGACCTTTAGAGACTACCGGAAATTGTGAGTTCTAATTATGAGGCTAGTCCTTCCCAATAGTTGAAATTCTTCAATACCTTTAATTCTCAGTTTCTTTATAGACAAATGAGGACAGTCTAAATCTCCTAGGTTCCTATGAGGATGAAATGAAGCCGTGTGTGTGGGTCCCTCTAGTGTGGTGTCAAAAGCAGCACCTAGCCGTGTGCTCTGCCCGTATCTTTCTCTTCTCCTTTTTCGTGAAGCATTTTCATGTTTGGCTGGCTCAGACACAGCAAGGTCGGGTGAAAACTCACGATTATAAACAGGATAAACTCAGTAATATATCTTTGAATTAGCTTATGGTGTGGCTTAATCTCACATCAGGAATGAAATTCGTAGCAATGGAATGGAGCAGAGCTTGAAGCGATGGGACTTGGAACCTATAGCAAGACGTTTGCACACAGAAAAGTGTCAAACAAGAAATAGACTAATTGGGAATGACAGTGGGGACAATTTCACTCTCTCCAAGGCAGCCTCTTCTGTTCCACATCACACCAACCTGTTAGAGAACAGCCTATCTCAAATAAAAGGAAAATTAAGATATAAAAGTA
This sequence comes from Ctenodactylus gundi, assembly GCA_004027205.1. Taxonomy (NCBI): domain Eukaryota; kingdom Metazoa; phylum Chordata; class Mammalia; order Rodentia; family Ctenodactylidae; genus Ctenodactylus; species Ctenodactylus gundi. The sequence goes on along the minus strand of PVKB01000068.1, from coordinate 993,937 downwards.
AAATAATTTAATCCTACACTCCTCTAGCTACTGTTCATTTTCTCATCTCCTCTTTGTAACAAACTCAATAGACTTAAAATCACTTCCTGCTTCACTTTCTTTTCTTTCACTCACATTTAAGCTTTTACTACAACTAATCTAACAAAACCAGGCAGTTCGTGAATAAGGGATAATATTATAAGAACGGATTATATTTAGACTGTAATATTGGAGGCAAGGCATACTGATCACATGGTCAAATTCAAGTTAAATTATTTGTTTGCTGTTAGCAAAAGTAAATAAATATTCTGAAAATTTTCAAGGAAAACTTTGTATGTACTTCAAATATTCACTTATATAAGATTTCTGTAAGTAATAAGTTGTGCTGGATAGTAATAAAAAATAAATTGATATATATTACTCAGAACTAATGTACGATGTATATACTATGATTTAAGCTAATAATCCTTACATATCTGGATGATTTTTCTGTGTTTATTCCAACCCAATCATGCAATCATAGGCCAATCTAAGACAGGAAAAAATTAGATGTATTTATTTTCACTCTAGTATAAATTTAGTATTAAAAATGTTAGTCAATTTGATATGATGAATTCAAATTGCTTATTCAATCAACATGTAACTTATATTGAGGAAATTAATATATTGGTGATAAATACTAACTTATACAGGTATAACTTTTTGTCCAAGATCAAATGAAATAAAAATATGTACTATTGCTTTGCAATTGATTCTAATTATGTTGTTCATTAGCAGCTCAAACAAATTTAGTTCCTTCAAAATAAAAAAAGTCATTTAGAGAGTTATCAGGTAAACCACTGATTATAGGATATCACATCTGTAAGTTCTAAAAATAATGCCAGTGTTTGATATGCAGATCATATGGAATAGCGAGAGAAGGTTGTATTGATTACTATTTATATTTAAAATCACATACTTAATCATAGATGATGCATTTGAAAGGATGCAGGATTAGCAAGTTAGTATTTTAGTAACTTGGGCCCAGAAACCTGGAACTAAGCTTAGCATAAACAGCCCAACTGTCACTGACTGTGGTCCAGAGACATTGGAAGTGGGGACTAGCACTTAGCTTTGAGAACATACTTCAAAACCACCAGCTGTCTGAATCTTTCTGCCCTAAGCACTTTAAGCTTTTCCCTTCTAATGAGGTATCAAAAGAGCAAACAGCAAAGCAAGACATCTTAGCACAAACTGGGTTTGAAATGAGACACAGCATCCTTTCCTGTGAGATCATCTCTGGCCCGGAGAGATGCAGTCAAATCATTTAAATCCTCTCTCTCCACTTTCCCATGTGACTAACAACATTTCCCATCTGGGGCTTTAAACCTGTAGCATGTCTGACTTGGCTTCCAGATTCCCTCGGTGCAGACTTTATTGAATATAGGCTCGATCGTTGGCTTGTGATTCCCCTGCATTGTAGATATAGGTGGTTTCTCGATTTCTCTCTTAAATCTGTAAAGTATTTGGAGCTACTTCAGAGTCCTTGGGAGCTATAAAAGGAATAGTCACTGCCAGGGTGAGATGGATAAAATTCGCACAGAGTTAATGCTCCGTCTCCCAATTTCCTGAAAGCTTATGATATTTCTCTGTGCTTGAGAATCTTATTTTAGCATCATATAATATTGTTTCTATATAAAAATATTAGTGGAAAAGATTTTTTCCCAGCGTCTAGATGATGAGCACAAACTGCTAACCCTTAAAAGTGACCTAAAATTTGAATAAAGAGGGATAAAGAAGAGAGCATAGAAGTCGGATGATCGCTCAGCATCATAATAAAGACAAGATAAAGAGAGACTAGCTTCCTCAGGTTTGGTAGTCCCCCCTGCTGTGCACTGAAACCTGTCTTTCCGATATCCATAATTCGAAGCCCTAACCTGCCATGAAGCTGTATTTGGAGACAGAGCCCATAAGGAGATAGACAAGGATAAGTGTGGTCTGGAGCCTTCATTTCATAGACTGAGTGCCCTTTTGAGAAGATGCGCTATGACCTCATTCTGTCTCTATTATGTGAAGGCACAATCAGAAGTTGACGTCCACTAGCCAGGATGAGTCCTTACCAGAAACCAAAGTAGCTTGTATTCAGGACTCCACAGAGTGTAGAACTATGAGAAAATAATCTTGTCTTATGTCATCTCATCAGCACTGCTAGAGCAGCACGTGCTGACTGAAACATCTCTCACTCTTATTCTATCAACTATCAGGCATGATTTTGCTGATTGAAATCGTCACTTACGCTTCTCTATATAGCTCCATCAGCCTTTCTCTTCCTGTGTTCCGACAATAACCTATAACCTAATGTGCCCTAATCTATGTTTCTTCTCACCTACATGCCATTAGTTTTCTAGACATTTAAAAAAATAAGGTCAAATTTTAGAGGCTTATTGTCACAGAATTTGAATTTTTTGTAAAGATGAGGCAAGCATTCTATTTCACAGATATCTGCAGTATGATGCGTAGGACTCTTTGAAATCACTTAACCTGGCATGGAGAGTTCAGCCGAGATGTCTCCAGCCTGTCTTTGCACATGTCCAGTATTACCTTCCAACCCCAGCTGGTGTAATTCACAGTCTGCTGATATGTGTTTCTCCTTCAGTGTCAGTGTTTCTGGCCTCACTCTACATACACTATTCTCGATTACTCTTCAACTCAATTGTAAAAAGGTTTGAAGATGAATTATCAGCTTTAAAGAGACATGCAGATATTCCCCATATAAATGTAAAAGAACTAATGCAAGAATTGGTCATAGACAAGATCCGTAAACACATAAATGAACACTTTTTTATATAAATTGGAGAGTAAATATGAAAGAGAATGAAAAGAGGAAAGAGAGGAGAGTAGGAAGAGACTAATTTCATCATAGAAGAATGCCACATCTCATACTTTCTTGCTTCCATGATAAGGAAGTGAAGGTACAGAAATTGTGTCAAAAAAAGCCATGATAGCCTACAGCCAGTTCATCACAGGATGTGTGTCAAATGTGTAGACATATGCAAGATTATTAAGATGTTCAAAGTCAAGACTTCAGATATGAAGGTTATCCCCCAAAGAGTCAGTATCTTTGATGCCTATGTGCTTCTCAGGTTATATATAAAGCTACATTATTCTGTAAGTGGCTCCATTCACAGCAAAGACATCAGAACTCGTTTATGAAAAGATGCAGCACCATTCACAACAAAGACATCAGGACTCATTCATGAGACGATGAGCCAGATTGAACACAAACAAGGGATTGCTATTTGTAGTCATGCGGCTCACTAAACTGTGCCTGAGAGATTTGATGACTATGTTAATATGCTGAGTAAGCAGACCAGAAGGAAAACAATGTGTTTCTAACACTCCAAGACTATGATTGGAGCAAGAAGTGACAGAAAGTCCCTTCTCAAACCTATTGAGGTAGGAGCACTTGGGCCCCACAACTGTATATAACCTGAAGATAGGAGTTTAGGGGGCCTAGTGCGGACAGCCGACAGATAAGAATGAGGACATCCCATTCCTAAGCTTCCAAGCTATTGTAAATGTGGAAAGTCCATTGAAATTAGATTTAAAACGAGCCAGTCTGAAAGCTACACCAACAGAATGATATAGAAGGATCTATTTTAAAATGTACCTCTTCATCTTCTGCTAGAAAGCAGAATCTACTGTCTCTCTTCTACATTAATAAGGGACATTTGTAAGATTTGGCTGTGTCCTGATCATAGTGTGAAATTCAGTGACAGAGACGCTAAAGGTTTTTTTAAGAAGGTTCTTTAAACTACAATAAAGCAAAAAATAGTCAATCTGTCTAATCGTTTAATGTTCTACACAAACCCATTTTCCATCTTCTCCAATGAGGTTCCCTGCCAAAATTTCTCAGTGACTAGAGACAGGTTTCCACCACAATATTTTGGAGCATACCAGTGACATTTCACACAGCAACAACATTTGATAAAATTTGTCCGTGTCATCACAAATGACCTTTTATGTTTAAATCTAACCATTGTGCAATATGAATCCTTAATCGGACTTACGACCTTGATGATACAGGAATGGGAAACATTCAAACCACTTCCACCTAAATCTGTCGTATGCCTTAGACAATTTCCTACACTTGTATCCTTAACCTCTAACCCAAACTATGTCCTCCACACAGCAAACACATTTACTACTGGAGAAATTCACTTTTGGTTTACAGCTGACCCTATTTGGCCAGGCCTTTGTGGACGGTTCATCAAGCACTGTTGATTCAGAAGAGAATGGATCTGACCATTTATAAGGAAAATGAAAGAAAAAGGTAGTTTTGGCATTTGAGATAAGGAAATTTTTTATAAAAATTATAAAATGAATTTTAGCAGAATCCATAGCTTTTTTTCCAAGTGACTGTTAAACTTGCCCATCTGCTTGGATCCATATTCCAGGTTGTTTTACCAATTTTCTCTTCTTCCAATGAAATCCAGTGAATAAAGACACGGTGGCTTTTTCCTTTGGAGTAGATTATACACACTTTTTGTGATGATTGATAGCTTCTCAGGTAATGACAAGTATGTCTACCCTATCTGCTGTTCTTATCTATGATTTAAGGAGACGATCATACAAGTGATATTGTCAAAGCTTTCCAAAGGCTTCCCTGGATTAGAAAAAGTAATCCCTTATTGTCATGACGATGCGGGCTACCTTCCACCCAAAGAACCATTTATCCTTCTTTCTTTCAAATACCTGTGTGTGCCAAGTCTTGTCTGTCACTTCAACAAAAACACAAAGCAGACATGGACAAGTGAGAAACTAGAGACCATGTTTTCAAAACTTAGGATCTGCTATATGAAATGAGGAAAAACTGATAATCAAAAGATAGTAAAGAAAAAGACTTTGATGCATAGAAAAGCATAGAAAACAGGATTATAGCACCGTTAAGGATTATATTTTTACATGAAATGAGGTTTTTATTTTCAGAGTGCTTTTTAAAGATGTGTTTTTAACTCTTCAGAAAAAAGAACTGTTGGTTGGATTGTTAGCACCTTAGCATTTCTGGCAAGAGAAATCATTTGTAAAATCGTAACTAGAAGATCTTCTTTTTAGTCCTGATTTTTAAAAATAAAATACAACAACAAGAATTTAATTACTTCTAGGAACACATTGACACAGATATAGATAGACCCCAAAACATCTGATAGTTTTATAATTCTAACAGATTATGGTATAAAAAGGTGACAAAATAATAACAGAATATCCTTTAAAAGAAGACAAATTTGATATTTGTTCTCAAACTCAAGTTGAAATATATATGTATAATTAAATTTGAGCTTAATTCTTATCTGCCATTTTAAGAGACTTTCTTGAGATATGTAACATAACTAGAATAATGTGTCTGAGATCATTTTTATCGTTGTTATAACCCCTCACACACACGTATTACTCATTTTCTTACAGTTGAAAGTCAAGATGGCTACCACCTTGTGCATACACACTTCAGTCGGACAAGCTGATCCAACATTAGGGAAAGCTTTGGATTATGAAAGGAGATTGTCCAAAGAAATTTTCATGACTTGAGAGACCAGGAAACAACTCAAGCCAATTCAGGTTAAGTTGTAGTCCAACTACATTGGGAATAAAAATACAGGATTCAAGATTTTTCAAAGGCATACTTTGTATCTTCAATGTATCTTTCATTGGGCCAACTTTTGTACTATTACTGAATATCTTTCTGTTTCCTCTGGTTTTCTAGACATTAGAAGAGAAGGCTATAAAAATAGGTCTGAAGCAGTTACGTTTGTACAGTGTCTATTTGACTCATGACAACTGAGAGATTTCCTATTCTTGAGCAAATTGCTGTGGAGGATTGTTTGTTTGTTTGATTGTTTTTTATAACCAGGAAATGAGTCCAAGGCTCCATGAGTGTTCAACAGATGCTATGCAATCAGGCTACATACTCAGACCTTTGTCACGCATTTATAGACAGAGTTTTGCTAACTTACCAACTGGCCTTGAATGAACAATACTTCTGCCTCAGCCTGTAGAGAAGCTGAGATTACAAGCACGTGCTACTGTAGCCAAATTTGTACTCATATAGCAAAGTGAGCATTAGAATAAATGTAAATACAACATTAATTTTTATACAGAATGTTTTGACATGCCTGTATAAAATCTTTATGTATGTGATATATAAGAACACACGTATAAATATTTTTTGCATACTCATTTTTACATTTTCATTGATGCAAATCTTGTAAAATATACAGAGCTTACACATATAGCTTGATAAATTTTCACATATAAAACCTGTGTAATTATCTCTTAGATTAATTTATAAAGTATTTCTAGCTTATGATGGAATTTTGTCTTTCTTTTTTAATTTTAGGGGAAGCAATTTTGTTCACCATTTTCAGCGTCCTATAACACTGAAAATGAAAATGTTAGCAATTTTTAAAATATCCTCTTTTGATTAATAAGCCAAAATAGGATCCCTTGATTCATACCCTAAACCTGCTGAGAACTCTATATTTTTTTCAAGTTCAATTCTTTAGAGCTCCTGAAAATGACACTTGTAAAAACAGTAGCATTCTAGAGTTTAAACCAAGACCTGTCAATTATTGCCTGTGATATGACAAAAATGATTTTTCTGTGTAAATTTTTAAATCTATAATATAATGAGATAATCACCTGCAGCCTATATATTTTACAGGAAAATTGTTAGTTATCAAATAATAAAATGCATCTGGTAATGCATTTTAAATTACAAAGCACTTTTTAAAAATGATTTCTTCTTTTTTGTATGGAAAATGAGCTTAGAATGTTCCAACTATTCTTGTCTGGTCCAAAAGGAAATGATTCTTACCTCTTGATTAGGAAATAATTATTTTTTTCTTGTAATCAGTTGTTTATACTTCATGTATCCTTACTCAATTTCATTTTATTAACAAATATGTTCTACTAAATTCTTTCCCTCTGGATATTTATGTTTCTCTGCCTTTTCTGCTATAGTTGTGATTAATGTGCAGTACATTAGAATGCCATGTTACAGTAATAATAACCTCACTATTTTCAGACCACACTCAGAGATATCGTTTAGAAAAAAGAAGCAAACATCTCCCACTCTATGGATAAAATTCCTGAGAAATTCAAAGTTAATAACAAACAACATTCACTCTTTCAAATTCAAACTTTTAAACAAAAAATGCCTTAGTAATAAAAAATAATCTTTTATATAAATTCTTCTGATGGTTATTTCATGCAAATAACTCTTGAATTTATTTATGTATACCTCCAATAAAAGTTTATTTTCACAAAAAATAGTCAGCCTTCCTTTTACACGGCATCTGCTAAATGTAGGAACAAACTTTTGAGGTAGTTCAAGTGTGCCTTTTAAACATGTGTTTAATTTAGAAAATGATATCAATAAACAAAAAATCCTGAGACTCAATAACCGAATCAAGTTGTATTACTCTTCATTCAAATACAGTACTTTTCAAAAATTTTGTTTCTGAGGCCAAACTGCGCAGGTAGGAAAATGTCTTACTTTTGAGATACAAGTACTTCAAACGGCAAAGTTTTATCTTCATACATTGAAGTGAATAAAATTAAACAAGGTGTTCATCCTTAATACTGGACTGAAAATCTTTCTCTAGGCTTATTATTTCATTGAGAAACCCAGACATCCCGAACCATTTAGTGGTCAACACAGCATTTGAAAGAAGCCTGCTGGAAACAAGAAAAAGTCTTCATAAATGTCACATTCGGGGAAGAAAATCATGTGACAAGAATCAAAATGTTTTTATTATCACTGTCTATAGAGTAAGTTCCTGAAATTCTCTGAGGTTTACTTTCCACCTATCATGTCAGTTACGATGCTTTTTGCTACAAGTCATAGAACACTAAGTAAAGGGAGCTCAAGTCTCTCTCTCTCTCTCTCTCTCTCTCTCTCTCTCTCTCTCTCTCTCTCTCTCTCTCTCTCTCTCTCTTTGTGTAGCATGAAATCTAAAGGAGGAAACCCGAGAATTACCTCAGTGTCCCATTTGTCTTCATCATCGCGAAACTTGACATTTCTCACCTTATAATGAGTTGTTTCCAGGCAGATTCTGAGAGTCTGGTTCTTGTGCTGGGGTTTCCAATAAAAAAATGCTCTCAGAAAAGAACGGGAAACAGGGGTAAGATGAGAAAGTACTAAACTAAGCAGAAACTTCTTATCAAATCCAGGCCAGCCAGGACCTGATCTCATAGTGAGCTTAGGAGCATGAGGGTCCTCAGGCGGGTCCCTGTCTGAGGTAAGATGGCTGGTTTTGTAACCCCAGTCAGTCACTGTTTGTAAATGTGATGAAATGTGAGAACGAGTAATGTTTCATAGTTGATATCTTTACAGCAATAGGGGGTGGTTTTTGAGTTGGAAAAGGAGATCTGGTTCGGACATCAGCAGGGACTGCTAGGGGCTGGAGGAATGGCTCAGCAGTTAAAGTGCTTGCCTAGCAAACTCTAAGTCAAGCGCTAAGCACCCGAGTTCGCTCCCCCAGCACCACATAAACCAGGCGTGGTGGCGCATGCCTGTAATCCCACTACTCCCTGAGTCCAAGGCCAGCCTGGGCTCCTTTGAGGACCAGCTTGGGCTACAGAGTGCGACCCTGTTTCAAAAAACAAAAACAGAAACTGCTAGTAGATGTAATGATGACGTGCGGAAGACATCACCACTGACTCTAAGGACTAGAATCAATCGGCATGAACAGTAGATGAGTCACTGAGCGCAGCTGCAAGAAAGGGTTGCTAGAGATAATTGCTGTGCTTTAAAATGTGTTCTAACGGGTTAAGGTGGTAGCAAATTTTAAACAGGAATGGCATGCTCATATTTGGATGTTAAGAAAGAAAACAGCAGTGAAATCGTGTATGTTTGGAGAAGTGGTAGAAACAGAAATACTTAGTATATTACTAAGGAAATATGGGAGAATATAATGTGTCAACTGAGGTCACAATAAAATGACTATAAAAGCAAAAATATCAAAGATCACAGGGACAATTTTCTAAAATAGTTTAGTCAGTATATAGGGTCCCTGTGAAACATGGCAAAAATTAGTATCTTTAATAACTATAATACTACCGTATTTTGCTTACTGAGTCATTTCAGACGAAGGAATAATTTGCTAACCTTTATGCTTCTTGAAGAGAAAAAACTATCGCTTCCTTATGTTGCGTGCATTTTAACAAGCAAAATGAGAAATGAATAGCAGGTATTGTGTTCTGAAAAAAGTTACTTCATCTGAGTTGATTTTATTTTTTGTAACCTAGGAAGGCTTAAAAGTGTTTTGTGGACATTTTAGTTATTTCATATTTGAATGTTATAATACAAAATAAAATCAGCTGAAATCTTCAATTTTTGTTAGTTTTTGTTACATTTAAACAAACATGGTACTTTTTAAATTTTATGTTGACATAAATGAAGGTAGCTGCTTTCATCATGGGGAACCGTGATTACTGGTAGTGCATTTGTTAGCCCTAACAAGTTCTCCACAGTTGGTTTGCTGGACTTGACCTTTTTGAGATTGCTCTTGGATGCTAAGTCCCAGGAGACAGCTGATTCATGAACTATGTACTGAGCAAGGGTTTATCACAGATTCTACGGTAGCTGGTGCCTGGGGAAAAACTCTACCTGGTCATGGGCATCCTAAACTTTACTATTTGTGACAAATGCACAAAAAAGAGCAGAACAGGGTAAGATGCCAGGAGCAATGAGGGATCAATCGTAGTCCCCTGAGGGACAGAGGCGAGCTCTCCAGGGAAGTCTGAGAAACAGAGGTGGGCTAATGGAACACCTAAAAACAGCAAAGCTGTGATTCTAAATAGTTAGAAATTTAAGTTTAAATACAACTTAATTATTAATCGTATGTTTGGGGGGTTGTGTGTGTGTATGCGCCCCACAATGTCTTGGATGAAGGCGGCAAGGTGTAGACTAGCAGGTCTTTACTTAGAAACAAAGAATAAGGGAATAAAATTTCCCACTGTCTGTAAGAGGGGGTCCTCAGCGAGCTACCCTTATATTATATTAATATTTATATTTCTTTGTTTTGGAGATAACAGAAGTCTCATTTCTGGAGAGGCAAAATATGATAAGCTTCTTTAGAAACATTATTTCATACAGGTAAAACATCTGAACACTTAAAAAAAGTTTTAGCTATTATCTGGTTTTAGAAACATTTATTCTTTATGTTACATTAAAGCATCTGGATATTTACATAAATTTTTATTTGATACTTGGTCATTTGCAAGTCTACAGGTTCAACTTTAAGCATACACTACTCAAAGTTACAATCTAACAATATTTTTATTTTACTCTTCCCTAACCCATTCATCCAATTCTAAACGGCAATAGTCTTAAGAACTCCATCTAAAACTAATATTTAGAAATATTTATAATAGGATAGTCAGCACTTTATAATTATAAATTCAAAAAGATCCATATAACACTTGCAACTCTATTTTAATAAAATAAAAACACCTGTAAAGTGAACTTGCAATCTTTAAAACATGAGCATTTCTTGAGAATAAACAAAATTGGCAAACAAAATAAAAACATATTTGCCTGCTAGGAATAATGAGATATTAGAAATCCATTGTAATTCTATTGAAACACTTCCAAGCCTAATTTCTTCCCCTGCAGTATGTATTTTTTTTTCTTCTTTGACATCTAGATAATTCAGTTACTGAAGAATGAGGCAGGAGCTATAGATCTACATAAAAGCAGTGTGCTCATTGGGTGAGAACAGACGGTTGGACAGGTAAGTGACAATAGCACATCTTCACCTGGCTGTCTCAAAAAACTGCATGATGTTCTTTAAAGACTATAATTTCTGTTGAGGTTAAGCCCATATTTTTTTTCATATTTACAAGGCTCTTAGACACACAAGACATACCTATCGTAGACAAGATTCCATGCACTAGAATACGGTATGTACAAAGTCCACAAATTCCCCACCACAAAGTACAGAACAAAAATAAGATTAAAGAACACAAACAAGAGGAGGAAGGAAATAACCAAGGATAAAAATCACGATAGAAATTAAATAAGGTGAGTAAAATAAGGCTACTTTGTGGGAGTGATATTGAAATTTGGTTGTGACATTTTAAAAGGAACCAATTCTTTAACTTACAGAGCCTGGAAAGAGAGTAAGGCAGGAGAATGGAAACCAAGAGAGGAATCCAGAAAGTACAAAATTCTAGATTCAGGAGATTTATAGCCATAGAAGGAAGATGTATGTGGTGAAGCGATAGGTCAGACAGAGTCATGCAAAAGCTGGAGCTTGAAGGAAATAAGGCAATTGAAGTTTTTCCTAATAACAAGGACAATTCATGAGTATTTGCAACCAAGTTAGTAACATTCTATGACACATAGTAGGTATCGATAAAATTTTGGTAGAAAAAAATTAAAATTACAATTAAATTGTTGTTGCACTTGTATTTTATGCTATATAGATGCCCTCTTTTAAATTTTATGTTCATGTATAAGTGACGTGTACCTGTGACTATCATATGCAAAATTGGACCAGTTTTTTTCAACACTAATGTTTGATAAAATTGCCATTTCATGGAAAAATTAAATGGGTTTCAAAGCTGTGTTATTTTTGCCTAGTCATGTAGCTGTGTTTAATTAAACATGGGTGTTAATGTTACAACTTATTTAATCAAAACGTTATGTTTCAAAAATGATTCCAAATAGGATTATTATAATTTTAAAGTGATATGAAAAATCTTAACCTAGAGAAGGCAAAAGCACTCCAGAGTGTAAGAGCAACAAGAAGATACAAAAACGACGTCTATTTCATGTAAAATGGCAAGCATTACAAGTGATTTCTCTTTCTTAAATTTATCCACTGACTATTTTTGATTCCTAATAAGGATGGGAACCAAGAAGGAAATTTTATGAAATGTTATATTATTGAGAATTGGGGACTTCAACACTTCTTGCAAATAGTCTATGGGCATACCACCTTCAAACATTGCATCTGTGGAGTTCACAGGAAATAGCTCTGCACTGTTGATTAATTTGCCTTTAGTGTTTCTTCTTCTGATGAAGCCCTATCATTTCTTGCCTGAAGGAATTTGCGTCTTGTAATTGCAATAGGCAAAACTGAACTGAGATTCAGAAGAATGACTTTATGGCTAGTACTTTTTGGAATAACTTATGATATCATAATGCCCGCAGCACATGTGGGTTGTCTATCTTTTAAAGAAAGAATCAGAATTTTTGCCACTCTACTACAATTTCCAAAGCTAAGGCCATCTTGATCACAGTCACAGATCAAAACCTAACTCAAATTCTGATGTTCATGCTCTCCTAAACTAGGCAGATTTGACCCACAATAATTAAAATATGATCAAAAGAGAACTCTTCACAGTTAAGCAAAATCTATTAATTTGATTTATTTTCTTTATTGCTGTGACTAGACTATGACCTTAAATTCAGTTCTAATAATAAAATTTTGTTCTAACCTTATATTCCTGAAAATTTGCCAGAATCTCAATTATTCCAACATATCTTTGTGAATATGAGTACAGCCGGACTTCTCATACATTTTTCTAGTAAGGATCGCTAATAAAATAAAACATTTGAAAATCTAAGTATAAGAAGTCTTATGAAAATGTTTCCTCCCAAAAATGCATACTTGCTGTCAAACTTAACATCATTTCTAAATTTTCTTCTGTAATTTTTAGATGCATGCTACCATATAAAATGATTTTCTACAAAAAGGGAGAATATTATAATTGGCAAGTGCTATCCCACATGCACAGGATGTGGAAAGAAAACATTAGTGCAACTGGGAATAACACCTGGAGGACAGGTGCCTCCTGCACTCTCTGAGAGTGGAACAGCTACTGCCTGTGTGATTTCAAATACAGGAAATGGGAGGGGATGACCTCATGTTCTGCCATGTCTCAGTGGAAGCGGGTATCAAGTGTGATTTCTGCCAAGCCACCTGAAAAAACAGGCCCCAGTTAGACTTATCTGTTTGTACCAAAGAACAGGGATGAAAATTTAACATAGTGACTACCAAAAACAAAGAAAGAGAAAGAATAAAATTCTGAGAAGATTCTTGTCTTGATAAAATGGAAAATAAAAAATAAGACACAGTAATTTTGGGAGAAATCATTGACTTGAAGTATTGATGGAAAGGTCACATTAAAAGTGTACACATCATGAGATTCCTTTTCTGACCTTCATTTCTCCCCTCCCTTCCTCCCTTCCTTACGCGTCTCCTTTCTTCCTTCCTTTCCTTCACATTTGTCACTCTTCCCTAAGCGGAATCTGTCACCCCAACACACTTCTGCAATGCTCTGAAGATGACTAATAGCCTATCCACAAGGATGCACACAGGAGCTGCACTCTAGATCACCTGCTGCTGCTGCTACATCGTGGGAGTCTCAGTAAAGGCCTTAATCAGAGCAGGGACTCTGTTCAATGGCAGAGCTAGCACATATGCTTCTAGGTCATGTCCTAGTTATCTGTCCCATCTGAGTGAGTTTTCCACCCCTTTCAGTAAAGCCTTAGTGATCTGCCCATTCCAGGTCACACAACCAGTAATTGAACATGCACCTGTAACACAACACACACCTCTAACCTATCATGTACCTATAATCTACCACATACCCCTAGTCCACAATGTGCCAATAATCTAAAACATCAATACACACGAGAATTTTGGGGGCACATTCCAGATCTAAACCTAGAAACTTTGAGAAATATTTTTACTTTGAAATAAGTAAGTCTCTAAAGAATATTTTTAGCACACATAAAGTTATTTTCTTAGTTTCTATACCTAAAATGAATTGGGACAGAGAACATTGTCACTGAAATGATACAAATATCTCCCTGTCAGAAAGTGTTTTCTAGCAGGAAAGACCAGAAAAAGACTTTAGTCTTGCGGTTAACATTCTATGCAGACTAGTACGTGCTTATCCTCGATACAGCAGCAACAGAACAAAAAGACAGCCAAGTCTGCATCCTCATAAAGTGGCTAGCTAACACAAAGCCTACCAGGCAATGAAGAGATGGAGAAAGAGTCTTTCCATACAGCCTGTGTGATCATACTGTGCTTTCTTGTCTAACTTGTTTATTACCTGGTTGATCTGAGGAGATTTGAGCGAATTCTTATAAATTCATCCAAGTGAAATATACCTAGCAAGGCTCAGTACATGTGTGGTTAACTCAATATCCTAGTATCTCCAACTACCCCTTAAGAAATTTACAAAAATAATCCCTTAATGGTAGACGTGATGCCTTCTTAATTTTTTATCTTGCATTCTTTTGCCTCACTTACTACCAAAGCATTCAAGAAAATTGCATCAATTAGTGACAAAGTCATGTCACATTATCTTTTAAAGAATAATGGATCACATGTTCATATTAAGCAATGCAAGCTTCACTTCTGTTTCTTTGGCTTCAAGACCTTCACATTGTTACACTATAACAATTTTCAAGGATGGAAAAATAATTGCAGAAAGAAAAATATAACACACAGCAAAGAAGGCCCTGTTAACCCCAGTGAACTACAGTCTTCATGACGCCATTGCCATTTTCTTCCCAGAAGATGTATGAGAAGAGAAAGCTTTCTACAGCAGATGAAGGTAGGGACATCACTGGGGTGGTCTACATTTATGTCTTTTTAGCCAACAGCCAACAGCACCTCCTTCCCACAGAGTTCTGAAGAGACTCATTAAATCTCCTGTTAAACTAGTATCACTGACTTAAATCCCTCACAATGCTCTTGTTAATTTCTCTAATCCCTACAGTACAAAGGTCTTTAAGACTACATGTAAAAGGAAACCAATTTAAATAGTGTAATACCTCTGACTACAGACTGGAAATTATCTTGGGAGGTAGCAGTATAATTTAAGGAAAAGGAGGAAGCATTCTGAGCATGGGAGAGCACTCGCTCTTCTCCCGGTGGATTTGGGTTGTTGCAGAGACCACACTTTCTTGCAAATCTTTACCTCCGTGTCTGTCCCTGGTAAGGGTACAGTGCTGATAGTGTGAAATAATTTTGCACTTTGTTTGAAATTCCCCGAGTGATCTGTTGTTATTTGGACACAATTTATGCTTTCACTCACGGAAACTTAGTTTGCTCACATTTCTATTGAGTCTGACTAGTTATATTTCACTTAAATGGATTTGAGTCCATTCCGATATAATTTTTTTATGTCCAGATAACTCTTAAGACCTTTTGTGTAGTAAAACAAAGCATATATACTAATGTCTATTTTGTTAGGCTACTCTTTTATCTTCGGATTTCATTCTAGCCAAAGATTTTGGCACTTCCGCCCTATGTAGTATGAAAAAGGAAAGTCGGTAGAGTGGAAAAAGAGAGCCCTGAAAAAGCCTGAGAAAGATACAGTATTACATCGTTTTGAGATTGAAATTTTTATAACTGTAATACTTTAATTTTGTAGCCTCAGAAAAAAATAATTGTTCTATCATAAAATTTGATCTCTTCCCAGACTATGTATCTTAATGAAATGTTGATAGAAATGCAAATTACATCAATTTTTGATTTTTCTCTACTGAATAATCTTAGCTTTCTCATATTAGTGCAACTAAGAATCAACAGTGTTCAAGCACACCTAACTCTTCATACAATTGTTTTATAAATGGACTTATGAAGTAATAGGCACCAATAATGTGTCACTGTTTCTCATCTTAACTTTCTTGAAGTTCAAAGAGATTAGTTCAAAACTAGTCCAATAAAGAATTTCATCAATGTCCTCTCTAATAAATTAACCATTTTTTTCCATAATACTAAAATTTTTCAATGGCTGTATAGTATATCAGCAGCACAGACTCTGAGTAGAAAATACTTGAACTTTGAAATCACTCAGACTTAAACACGTGAGTGTTGAAAGGTAAAATTCTAGTACTATGTCCCAAATATTCCAAAATGTACTGCTATCAATGCATTCACATTACATTTCAGAAAAGTTTGAACTACAAAATATCTTCCAAGGCCCTCCTTTTTTGTGGTGCGGAGGGATCAAGCCCAGGTTCTTCACACTGAGTTAAATCTTCAGCCCATTCCTTTTTTTTCTTTTTTCTTTCTTTCTTTCTTTTTTCTTTTTCTTTTCTTTCTTTTTTTTTTTTTGAAGTAGAGTCTCAGTAATTCATTTAAGTGTGGCCTGGGTTCCATTTTTGATTCTTTTACCTCGGGCTCCCAGAGTGCTGGTATGACAGGCCTGTGTCATTTGACGCCCTCTGGTAGCTTAGGATTGTTCTCCCAAGAGAGCAACATTCATCTTTGCTACTTGTTTGAAAGCTAGAGTATTTTCTATTTAAGAGTGGCAAATAGGACGTCCATGCTGATGTCCCATAGCACAAAATTCCATAGTAAACTTTTACCTTCTTACATTCATTAGAATATATATATTAAATTGGAAGGCAGAAGGTGGAGTGATATAGAAGGTCTTTAGCATACAACTGTTTCCTACTACTTGTTCCTCTAAGTCTCTCAGAGAAGAAAACATTTTTTGAAGTTAAATTATAGCTCTTCTCATGCATCTAAATTTATTAGGAAGCAGGAACGTTTCAGAATCACTAGCTATGTTCATGTGCAAATAATCCTTTATATAAACAGGCCGTAATTTTATTGCAATTAGAAGACTATGTGGTTAAGGGTCACAAAGCACACTCCAACATCATTAAATACTTTCAGAGTAAGCTCAACTTCATTTTTATCTCAAAAAAATCTATTTGCAAAATGGTAGCAATCTAGATAGAAGGCCTGGCATGGCGGCAGCTCAATGACTTCCGCTTTTCTATTTAAACAACAGCTATGACTTGACAGATAGACTGACGCTGAACAATTGATCATATAACATGATGCTTTTTCTTGGCAGGAGGAGAGGTGAAGCATTTGGTTTAATAGATTTTGACACATAAGCCAGGATGTCAATCACGGTCAAAATGGACTGTTTGGATGTGATGCTAAGAGGAAATTTGCAGATCTGATTATGAAAATGGCAGAGCAGTCCTTTAGAGTGACCAGAGTATAAACATTATTTGAAAATAGAGTAAATGCCTAAGTTTTAGCAGTATTCAGTGCTCAGAAACTAAATCCATTTTTTTCCAGTCAGGGATAAGTATACAATCTCATTCTCTCTCCTTTTCTTCCTCTCTTTTTTGAAAAAGAATTGCAGCCGTCAAAACACTTTTTTTTAATACAGCAACCACTGTTGGTCTCAAATTCAGAGTCCTAATCCGAGTGGAATTTCCATTTGCAGATTTAGTTATAAAGAATTGTAAGCACAAAGTCATTGTGACATAGTATTTTAAATTCATATTGAAGGCACTCAAGCAAAAATAATTAGCAGAGACATGTGCTAACAGTGATCAATTTAATTATTAACTGAGTGAAAGATTTAAGTACACAGATTGAAAACTCTTCTGTTTGCTGCATTTATTTGCTTTACATCCACATAAACATCACAAAGGTTGCATTAAAATAAGTATAAAAAGTCACATTCAAAAGACCTATTTACAAACTTCAACAACTTTGGTAGAAGTTCTACCAGTTCAGATTTCTTTAGATGAATAGACAATATTTCTCTTTTACTTTGTTTTATATTTTGCTTTTGATTAAATGAATTATTCTGTCAAAGCTCTAAAAATAGTCTATTTTAAAAGTCACAGTACACATATTTTCAATTATATCTCAATGTATGTTAAGTAGGTTTTGTTTATAAAGTATCTTCATAACTCAACAGGCATATACATGGAACACTAATTCCAAATGTGTTCAGTTTCTTTAATTTTCCATAGTGAAAGAACAGTCTAAGAGTAAAATTATGGCAATTATCGAACAGTTTTTATCCATATCAAACATGTTGTCTATTTTTAGTTATTTTCTAATTTTTTTGGTTCTGTTTCTAGGTCTTTTATCTCTTAGAAATTCAACCAAAAATTCTCTGAACTAGTACCTTTGTTCAGTGCCGAAGTCAGAGGTAGGTCCTCAGTTTCAGGAAGAAGGAAAATTGAACAAGAGTTTTTGTTTATAGCCCAGGTGTAGGCCTTTGGCATCCAGAAAAGTACATAGTGGCTAGTAAATGCTTAAATATTAACATTTAAATGAAAAATTTATCAACGATGAATAAAAAGAGTCCCTATTTCCAAGGATCTTATTTGTATTTTTTTGAAAAAAATAAAGACATTTAAATATATTCCATACATATAAGCAAAAAAGATATATCATGAGTTGAAAGAAACAATGTAATATATAAAATTATCACTTAACATGATAATAACGTGAACGTAATGCTATTTTTTATCTCATACTTTGTTAATTCTTGTGTTGATATTTAGAAACATTATATGTACTATTAATTAAATGTTACTTATATTTACAAAGGCTCATGAATAGAATAATGGCTGCTTATTTTCTTAATGGACACTGTGGCAAATATTTTAGATACTGTGAATGACATAATCATTGTGGCAATTATTCGAATTTGCCAATGCTTTGGCGAAGCAGCCATAGTCAGTATATAAATGGAAGACTGAGTCTCTGTTGTAATAAAACTTTATAATTTACAAATATAGGTGAAGGCCTAGATTTGGATCCATGAATTATAGTTTCATGACCCATCCTTTATAAAGAAAAAACAAGAAGTTTTGAAAATTCCTGGTATAAAAATTGCCGATACATAGTACTTCTTGAAATTAGCTGTGTTATGATATTATTTTTAAAATTTGTCAAGACAGTGTTAATGATACCTAGAAGAGTTTCATATTAAGTTGATATAATTTCCCAGAATCATTCCCTGGTAGTATCTTAGAATCTCCTCATTTTGTTCTGTGTTATAATTCTCTTAATCTTATTATGTGGTTTTCATCCTTCCTATTGAATTTTAGGCAAAACTCAAATATCTCCAATCCTTCAGTGACGCCCCTGGAGATACAATTTCAATATTGCATTATATTCTTTATTTGGCTTAGCCATTTTTGAAATAAGAACCAAACAAAATCAAGGTTTTACTGTTTAGTTATGCTTTGTATTTGATCTAACACAACTGGCAAATTTTACTTTAGTTGCAGCAATGGACTTTAGATACCTGGAATATTCTGTCATGATCAGGTAGCCTGCTAGTTTGGACTTTCCAGCAGTTTCCCATTATATATCTTCTAAGGGCTCTCAATATATAGATGATATATTTATGTGAATCTTAACCTCTTCTAAAAATAATGTTTTGCAAGCCTTATTTTCATTGAGAGATAGTTTTAATCTAAACAAATGCCCTACTAACATGTACATGTTGTGTGAGAGGAAGTAATCATATCAAAACTTTGTCAGCATTCTAACCTTGAGGATTGTTACATTTTGCCAAAATTAAATTACAAAAAGATGTTTGTACCTAACCATCTACCTTCCCGTGAATTTAACACTCTGTCTTTATATTTTCTTTTAAATCCAACTGCCTCCCCACCAGGGTCATCAGAGCAGATAGATGTCAGCATTTGAATAATTTTAGTCCAGTGTTAACTAACAAAATAGCTGTAATACGTAGGAACCTGAATTTTCTGACTCTCTTCTAATATTTCTACCGCTGAGACTGGAGACCACACCTATGTACTTCATGTTTTTGAATTATTTTCAATAGACACCAATGTTCTTCTTGCTGCAGAGAAGGAGGGAGACTAAATGGACAAAGGCAGCTGAATTCCAGGAGAAAGAGTATTAAAGCAGTGTCTTGATATATAAAAATAAGGCATGCAGTCAAAAAGAGGTCTTTAAAATTTATACTTAAAATGAAAAAAATTATTAGTGCCTATATGGTCTTTGTTTTGCTTAAATCCTTACTTCAAAAAATTGCTTTTCTTCCTGAGGCTGCACACTGGCACTTTTATCCTTTGATAACCAAAAAATTATGAACATGATGTGCTGATATTGTTGACCTGACCTCGCTATTAATTTCACCTAGGAGTTAGTCATATATCTGCAATCAAAACATAAAATTGAAATCAATATAGGCTGTCATATTTTATAAAAGAAATATAATACTAAATTGTGTCAAGATATTTTTGAGAGCCCAAAATGGGGTGTTTTAATATAAGGGCTCTTCTCTAGAAATATGAAGATACATGATTTTAATAATGTATGACATACAACAGGTTTCAGTATGTGGTATTCTAAATACCTGTGGTTCTGTTGAGATTTACAAAAGGCTTCTGTGTGGTACTGGGCAAATTTAGGCGTAAATCCCAGGATGTGTAGCTCTTAGTCACCTAAATCACCTCAGTGTCTGTTTAACATTTGGAAGTTATTGTTGCTATATAAAATGTTTACTGCCCTAATAGGCATTTGCTAACATCCAAAACACTTAGTAAAAATTGTGTGTTAGGAAGTTCATATTTGGGTCACACAGGTGGAGCTTGATACCTGTAGATGTCAAGTAGTTAATGAGTCTAATCCAAAAACAGCTATTTACTTCTCGAACTCTAATACAAATCTCGGATTAATTATCTCATAATGCAGTGTGTCCTAATTTTAAAGTGCTTTTTTCCTACATTTTCAGGCTGGGTTTTTTTGTTTTTGTTTTTGTTTACTTACTTATTTATTTATTTATTTATTTTTTACTGGCCATTCTGATGAAAATTTTCCTAGGCTTCTTCTTTGTCCAAAGTAAGACTCCTTCTCCAAAGCTCCACGCAGGCAAATACGGACACTTGGAAAAGCCCGTTTGTTTTTATTCATATTCTTGCTGAAATATATTTTAACTGTTCTTTGTATAAGTTTTCAAAAATAGAATCAGAGTTTTCGTGGACGATACATTGATAAAGCACAAATGTAAGAAAAGTATTATGTAGTCAACTAATTCACATCTTGTCAAAAGGGGCTCTTCCATTCAGGTTAAATGACTTAATCCCATCTAAGAGGGAGGAAAGCAGGCAATTTTATCATAAACACTAAATAACCATTGTGATTATTATAAAAGTATATTTAGAATATGTATTTAAATCAATTTATTTTGGAATGAAATGGATAGTCGCTATTTTAAGAGATTATTCTCCTTCAGCGTGATAGTATTGAATTTTGTCATGCGTTTGAATGATCTGATAATATGTAATAAGGTTAACTACTACAAAAAAATCTCAGAAATTTTTCTAGAAATTGTTTTATTTTTTATCAAGAACACAGTAATTGCTGATATTTATCCTTTATATTTTACTCATCCCATATTCATAAATTTATGTGTTATTTAATCTTTGTAACAAATATGTCGGGTAGGTATTGATACTGTAATTTCTTAGCTAAAGAAATACATTGGAAACTTAATCAGTGTTTCCCACTGATTAGGAAAAGGTGGAGATGGGATTGGGGCTCATTACTATTCTCTCTGTACTTTGACAAGATTTCTTTGACATTTAATTGTTCATATCCAGCAGTTGATATAGTAGTGTATATGCCACATGGGGACTTTATTTTATCCAATGTCAGGGAGTTACTCTTCTAAAAATTAGATGTCTCGTGGTTAAAATACCTCAATTTCTCTATTATCATTGCAAAAACTTGGTCTTAACTGTTTGCCCAAAAGGTTATTTCTGCATTCAGCCAGAACATCAGAAAACAGAGAGGTGTCTTTTCGACCATATTATCTATCCCCTCAGAGGGCTGAACTCACTGCAGAGACACACCTTTCAGGTTCATGATTTCCAAAAGTACTTCACGTATGAAGGCACAGATGGAGACCACTTCATCTCACTCGTCTCTTGTATAAAAAAGAGTGTTTGAAAACACAATACAAACAAATACTGCATAGACTGACTGCAACTGTGTGTGTGCCTGTGTATATCTGTGTGTGTGAGGACATGTGTGCATGAGACCATGAGATTATACGTGGATGTGTAAAGTGGGTTAGAACACTACACATGAGTGTAGAAATGGAAGTGTGTGTGTGTTGGGGGGTGCGGGTGTGTGTGTTTAATAGCATGCCTAATCATTAAAGTGACTCAGTCTCTCCTGGATTTGGGTACTAAGTTACAGGATGGGATTTTTTTATTTTTTGCTACCTCCTAACTCTGCAAATACCTTTACATTCTCTCACAATACTACTGTTATTTGCCCTATTTACTATGATTTTTTATTTAATATTTGTTTAATGTGTTGTATTTATTTCTGTGGTGAATCTCATTTTTCAAAAATCTAAGTAATAAAAGTCTAACAAACTAAATTTTCTGAGATGTAGCATTGTACTCTTTAAAGCAGCAGCAATAAAATCCCCTGGGAGGCAAACGAGGCAGGTAAGTAACGTTATGAATGACCCTGCTTCAGTCTACTAGGAGAGATCGTTGCTTCTCAGTTCTGGGATGCATCGCGGTACTATGTTGACGACTTGAGGATGAACTCCTGAACTAAAGGCTTCAACCAGAGTAACAAACATATAAACATGGGCACTTAGTCCTCGCCGTGGGCCAGGGACTGTTCCAAGGGCATTGTGTGCTTGACTGACGCTGCTAGGTAGCAACTGCTGTCATCTGTTTTACAGATAAGAAAACTCAGACAAAGATATTATGATAACTTGTCTAATTTCAAACAGATAACACCTAATGAAATTATGACTTGAACCTTTGCATCATTTATTAATTTGTGTCTATAAATATGTCAAAGAAAAAGTCAAATGAATGAATACAACATAGCACTTTTTCTGGCTTTAAGTTATCTCTTATTGCAAAGAACAAGGACAGTAGCCCACATAAGCCTAATTCTTTTCTGTTTTTTATACTCCGCAAAGGCTTTTCTCTCAGATTTGATTTTTATATCAGTTAAGGAGCAGAAACAGAGGTTCCTACAAGTATTATCTTATCTTAGATCATCTACAGTGAACTGAAACCCTTCCCAGAACTGACATTAAGCTTACAAAAGAGAGTCACTATTTTCTTTGTATCTACAAAATATGTGTGTGTGTGTGTGTGTGTGTGTGTGTGTGTGTGTGTGTTTGAGACAGGGTCTTGCTCTATAGCCCAGGCTGGTTCTGAACTCACTATGGATCCTAGGGTGACTCTGAACTCAGGGCAGTCCTCCCTCCTCAGCCTCCCTAGCGCTGGGATTACAGGTGTGCAGCACCACCACGCCTGGTTTATGTGGGGAATCGAACTTCAGGTACTTAGCACTTGACGTAGCACTTGCTAGGCAAGCGCTTTAATCATTGATCCATTCCTCTAGGCCCTACAAAATATTTCTACATTATTGTATTTAGTAACTACCATAAATATACATATATATCGATAGTTTCAGTGATATTCTGACTTTAAAAACGCCCTCAAGCTTTCCATCATTATAGCAGTTACTTATCTCATTGATTGTTATTTTTCTTAACTACTTTTTTCTAGTCATGCGATCATCATTTCACAAATACGCAAAATTAGCCTGTGATGCTTCCTTTGCCTTTGTAAGTCTTCTATTCTTTCCTTATTGAGCTCAGCTATGCTGAAAAGATGGGATTGATTGATGTGATTAACTTTTTCTACTGCAGCCTTATTTCTCCTGACCATTTTAATTATGTTGTTTTATCTGGCTGATTTGTGGGACAGGTGACGTCTAGTTTGGAGCAAGCTGTTTTGTCTTCTGTCTTCTAGAATTCCTATACATGTAGTTTTTTTGCACTTAACACAGAGGAACATTCTTTCTTCAGTTTTCTATTAGCGGTGCAGTTCACAGCACCAGCAAAATATGGACATTGACTTGCAGAAAACCTCACAAACAGCACAGCTACATCCCAGAGCACTATCATTGGCTACTTTGCTAACTAACTTCTTTGTTACATTATAAATGCAAAAAGACTTGAATCCATGAATCAGAGAGGCATTCATATAGCTAGTTCTATCTAAGATTCCTACATAGAGATGTCATATTATCTTAAAAGTTTGAAAGTAGTTGTCTAGATCTTGTAACATCCTATATGTTACTCCAATCAGATTAATTGCCTAATAAAGTGGCCAAAATATATTGATACTGAGCTTGAAACAAGAACCCGTTTGGAAGCCTGATGCTATCTGACTCAGTCTTTTAATTGTATCTACTTTCAGGTAATAATATATAAGTAAAATATCATCTATATGAAATAACATATTTAGTTTCTATTAAGGTATTTAATGTGTTTTAATAACAAGATTTAAGATTCAAATATCCCTTTAAGTGAAGAATGAACATGAAACTTTTTTGCAGATTAAATTTGCATGGATGCAATTGACTTGATTATTATAAAATTCCACCAGGCTGGGGTGGCTTATTTAGTATTTTTAAGCCCGTTAGGGACATATAAGATTTTCACATTCATGTACAATCAGCTAAGGATCATCTCCAACTTATTCAAGTTCAGTATTTTCCCTAAGTGTGGTTTTATGTGAATGATTACTATGGGAAAAAATGTTGTCTGTATTAAAAGAAAAACTTTTGAGTTCTGGTAATTGAATTCAAAGTCTTATAAATACTAGAAGTGTCCTACCATTGGTTCATATTCCCAACAGCTATATTTCAAAATATTATAAATCTAGATACCCAAGTTAGTTTATTGCAATGGGTATTTTAAGCATTTGTTAAAATAAAAATGCCAATTAATTATCTGCTCGTATGACTCAGTATTCCTATTCTAAGGTCTAAACTGATGACCACAGAGGTACATCAAACTTTGCAAACACAGTTTATGGATTATGAATTAGAGACCAGCACAGTAATGTCTGCGTCACTCAAACACCTGCAGTTCATCACTCTCTACTGTACTTTATCTGGTCCCAGTTCTAAGCTGAAGTACCACATGGTTAATTTTATTCCTTTAAAATCTAATTTATATTATTATTTAATTCATAAATTCTTTTATAAATGAGTACATACTAATTGCTAAAGTGAACTTATCTAGCGATTAAATAAACTAAAAATCATGTGCTTCTAAAATATTTAATTATATAATAAAACCTTATATCAAGGTAAAATCATTACCATGACTCAAATAATAGTAAAAGATATTAATAGGACTTCATGATTCATTTTGGTAACACTGAAAAAATATCACCTTCTAGACATATACACTATCATCTGTTTGAACAAAACATTCAAGGCCACTATTTTTAATTATCCGGGATTATTTATATAGTTTCTATTACAGGTTTACTCTTGACCCTGAATTCATTATAAAGCCCAGGATGGCTCCAAACTCAGGGAAATCCTTCTGTCTCAGCCTCTTGAGTTCTGGGATTACAAGCATATGTTAACATGCCCAGCTTCTGTGTTGCTGTGGTATCTCATTCAAGGACTTGTGCTACTGAGTAACTCTTTAACCAATGCACTATTCCTCCAGAACTGCTATTTGTACTTCAAAAGAAACAAATAAAATGCCTTACATATTTTATTCTACAATTCAATGCAAATATATTATGGAATATAAATATAAGAATAGTGTCTAATTGTAAAATTACAACGTACAAATATCAATTAATTATCTTTTTATTGAGATAATGACTAATATCATTAAATTTATTAGATGAATAACTAAATTCTCTCTTCAACCTTTCGTTTAAAAATACAAATGTGTTTTAAAAATCTTCAATTAGATGAAATTGTTACTGGCATCATGTTATTTCCATTAGAACAGACACTAAAAACACTACCAGTTATTTTACAGCATTATGGCAGTTTATTTTCTTTAGCTTATTTTCCATAAGACTATGTGATTCTAATTACATTTTCATATTGGATGAGTTTATTTTTATGTTATTTTTCATGCATATATATATATACATATATATGTATATATATATATATACATATATATGTATGTATATATATATATATATACATATATATATACATATATATATACATATATATATACATATATATGTGTGTGTGTGTCTGTGTGTAGCACACAATGATTATACCGAGCTTGGGCATTCGGTGCATTTATATATCACATCAGCACTACAATCCTCCCCCTCTCACTTCTGGCCATCCGATTTCCTTCCTCGTTCCCCGACTCCCACTGTAACACCCCATGTGGTTCTATAAAATGAATTTGTAATGGCACTGTTTCTTATCAATGCAAATGATATGTAGACATGCCTGGCTTGAATATCCAAACAAAAAGAAAAAACATTAATGGAAAAAAATTATGTTTTCCTTCTTACCCTTGTTATAAAAAAATCAAACCATGAACAAATATTCTGACCCAGGTATTCTTTCCTAATACAGAAACTTTGTGGTTGGAACCTTACAGCTAGAATTTAATAATGACACAGAGAGACGCATTTCTTTGTCTTCCTTAGAAACAAATTAATCGCAATCTAATAATCTAAAATAAACCTAGTTTCTTATTTCACTAAATGCTCCACATAGATTGTCTTCTCTTTTCTGTGAGGTCTTGTTCCAAGCTGTTGAAGTGTCTCTGTGGCCTTTTTAAAATTAACATTGTCGTGGGTTTTTTTTTTTTTTTTGACTCTGAGTATCTTTTCACTTTAATTGCATATTCTACTGTGAAGCCTTTACTTTCATTTATAATGCACTATTTTTAATAACGTAAGACTCTAAGGAGCAAGACACAAATCAGCTCATTACTACTCGTTGAAAAGAATCATGATGCACCAAATTCTCAGCAAACGGTTTAAGCTTTTTTTTTCTACAAAAGCCTCAACTTTTCACATCCTACTCCAAACCCTAGAATAATGGAGACCTAAAAATATCCACAGTCTCCAAATAACAGCAGAGACAAGTTTATAGAACAAGCACTTGTTCTTATTTCTGTTTTTGTTGTTTATCTCAATGAAAAGAATGGAGGACAGCCTTAAGCTCTGAGAACGAACCTGCAGGTCTATGTGGAATAGGGAGCCTGAAGACTGAAGAAGTCAGGACTTGTCTTGACATTTGACAAGCTCTGTCAAAAAGCAAGGCTTGAGTAGGAACACCTTGCCTCAGAAGTTTTGAAGTTGTGGCTTATAAAGATAATGTAACTTATTAGTTGTCTGGATTTGAATGGAAAATATGGTTTTACAATTTGTTTAGGTTGACACAAAATCCTGTGCTCAAAAGAATAAAAGTCAAGCTGGCAAGAACAGAAAAATAAAACAAAACATGCAATTCTTTCAGCCCTCTGAAGTATAAATGACCCTGGTTGTCCACATATGGTAAACCATCGTGAAACAACATGGGACATACTATCTTTCACATAAAAGCTGCCCGGGTGCAGCAGGTACATTATTAAAGGATGTGAACAGAGTTTATAGAACTGAAGATCAAAAATGAAGTCACAACTTCAGTAGTCAAGAAAACAGTGTCAAAGAAGATAGAAGGTAGGAAAGGGAGATCACTAAAGAGCTTCCCCATTTGGCTGGGGATACTGTGGCTTGTATCAGAGTGAGAGGTTTTTGTACGGAAAATGTTCACTCCACAGTAGAACACATCTGGGACACATTTAATGGATTTCTACATATTTGACTTATTTTTATGTCTTCATGCTCAACAACAAAACATAATTTTACAGTAGGCCTTGGATACAAATGAAGAGTCAACAGAATAATGAGATTGTCACAAGGGCTCGATTCTTTCACATGATAAATCAGGAGAATTCGGTTTCTGTTTTTCTGATTTATTCTGGGGATTTTACAGGAAATTTTATTGGATTGTCATACGTTACCAACCAACCAAAAAATAAAAAATAAGAAAGCAAAAAAGCTCAGAGAACAGCAAAATTCCCGAATCACTTTTCAAGTATTTTGTCACATGTTACCATTGTTAAAATTTACAACTTAAATATTTTGTATTCTGACCGAGAAGCAAGCCTTGATTTTGAAGAAATATAAGGTTAATGTTTTGCAACCTTTTTTTCCCCCAGTCAGAGTTCACCGATACTTTGTTTTATGTTTGTTCCACTGCCCAGAGTCTAGTATGCACTGAAAGTAAGTCTTTTTAAATAGGTACTGTTATCTATAAGTCAAAGAGAAGTGAGGTAGAGATAAATCCAAAGCTTGTATCTTTATAACATTTTAAGTTATTAATAATTATTTCACTTACCTTGTTCTTTACGGTGTCAATGGAGAAATATCAAGGTGGGCTGATCAATGCAGGTATCTGCCAACTGTCAGAACAAACAAAGAAGGAAGTCATGTCTGGATTCCACTTTGGTATTACACAGGTAGACACCACAGTTTTAACATGAAACTCCTCATTCACCAAGTGCGTGCATGCATATACACACATTCGCACACATATTCTCCCATAAATTTTAAAATAAGGTCAACACAATTATAATGAATCAGCCATTGATTTACTAAAATAGGGACCTAATATACCTAATATACAAGATTAACAACAAAACTACGACAAAAATATTCTGCAGTGTTATTATTATTAATCCATCAATGCACTCTGTAAAACAGTTTGCAAACATTGCTTATGCACCCTTTATACTAGTAGGTCAAGGTTGGTGATTGTTTCCTTAATAAAGTGAGGAAACTAGGAGAAGGGTTGATAAGAAATGTGCTTCATGCCAAATCGCTAGAAGTGGATAGCCAGATGGAAACTTCAGTTTTGTTACTTCCCATGTTTCACTTCTACCTCTCATTTCATGGAATATAGGAATTTTCATTCTGCTAATTCAGACTAAAACATTACCATCATAAAACTAGAAGAAAGTCATTGGTGAACCTTAGTTATAAAAGGAACTCACAGTTCCATCATTAATTAAAGGGAAAGTGTACTTAAAGATTTACCAGAAGAAGTCAGCACCAAGCAACTCAGAAGTGCAAAACAAACAAGCGAGTCACAGAGAAAGAAGCAATAACTTCTCTTTAAAAGATCCTTATCTTTTTTGAGATATTTCTTAATGTCAGAAGTAACAGGTGAGGTAAATTAGCAAAAAATGAATTGACGCAGCCCAATTGATTAGGTGGAATGCATATTGTTCAAACCAACGAACACATAATAGAGAAAAAACATATTTAGGGTTGCAATGTGCCCATGTCTTCTTACAAATTTTATATAACTTGCATGTAGCAGGATGGAAGTCCCAACTAGATACATACACTTTGGGTTCTATTGCATTATTCTTAGGAGTTGATATTAGCCACACGATTAAAATTTCAGAACTGAATAAATCAGTACCCAGAGGATTGGTTCTAAGACCCTGTGTGGACACCCAAATCGACAACTGTGCTTATTTCTGATAAAAATGATGAAATATTTGCAACTAATATATGATCACTTTTCCAGATTAGTATTTCAAGTTAAATGCCATGTTAATAGTGGTTGTGCTTTACTTTTTCCTGAATAAAGTAAATGAAAAGTATCCGCACATATTTATTACAGAAGAACTGTTATCTAAATATGTTTTATCTTTTTTGGGTGAATTTGTGAAGATAGGAACTGCACAGAAAGAGAGCTAAGTGTACTAAGGTGAAGAACAGAGGGAGAGGGGGCACGGGAGGGGAGAGGAAGAGAGAAGGGAGGAAGGACCAAACAATAGAGCAAGTCTTGCAGCTAACTTGGAGATCATCTGAACCTTTGAGGCAAAAAAAGAGAAAAGAATACATGACTTCCCTGCTAGCATCTGATCACTAATTGTGTTCTATCAGTTTAAATGGATTGGAGACCACGTAGATGATCAGCAGTGCCGTGTTCTGGGTATGTCTGTGGGTGGGTGGCACCAAACCATAGAAATTGTAGCTTGAAAAAATAAAAAGGGAAGGAAGAAGAAAGATCTTGTTCAGTTGCCTGGAAGAGCTATGACCTTACTATCACCTCTGGATCTCCATCTGCGGGAGAGTTACACCAGCTGTTGTACACAAGCTCCTGGACCTTCCACCTCAGGCTGGTGTTGGATTCTCCGTCTCCTTGTTCTGGGATTTCATCTTGGCGGGTGCTTTGGTCTTGATCCTTCCATTCTCTGGTTTCCACCATCTCCCTGAGAACGGACTGCTCCCTCCTGAGCTCACGACTCTTCCTACTGGTCGTTTAGAGAGGATGTTGTGGATGCTTCACTTCTGACTATGCAAGCTGATTTAATATTTATACTATGAACCAAATTCTTGTCACTTACTTAATAAACATTGCTCTTATTAACTCCTCATATGGTGCTCAAACTAGCATTTACAATGCATTATTAAGTTATCTGGCCTTATGTCTTTGAGTAAAGAAAAGCCTATCCAAGAGTATCAGATTTGCAAAAAGGGGATGAAGAAATGAACAAATATGGCTACAAATTATTAATTTTATAGCATCTTTTTCATAGTTAAAAAATAAAAGACTAGGGGCTGGAGGAAAGACTCAGCAGTTCGATTGCTTGTTTAGCAAGTGCTAAGCCAAGCACTAAGAACCTGAGTTCGATTCCCCAGCACCGCATAAACTGGGTGTGGTGGTACACAACTGTTATCCCAGCACTCGGAAGCCTGAGGCAGGAGGATTGCTGTGAGTTCAAGGCCAGCATGGGCTCCATTGTGAGTTCAGGACCAGCCTGGGTTACAGAGTAAGACCCTGTCTCAAAATAAAAGAGAGAGACACACAGAGAGAGACAAAGAGAGAGAGAGAGAGAGAGAGACAGACAGAGAGAGAGAGAGAGAGAGAGAGAGAGAGAGAGAGAGAGAGAGAAACCTGCCTTGCATACTCCAGAGTTCTCTTAAATGAGGTAAAAGAAAAATAAATTAAAATTCTCTGAAAACATCCTCTGCTTTCTAAGGACAAAATGGTCACTAGCCACAGGGAAGGCAAGGCTGAATAACATGAGATTAGTATTCCAAGAACAAGAAATAAATTGCACTATAAGAGCAGAGATGGGAATAAGTACCTGAGCATGATGTCCAGATTTAATTTGTACTATTTTACAATTCAAATCATGATCTTCCCAGTGGCCAGTTTTCTAGGCAGACACACAGCCACGCATTTGTTAATGACTGGCAAGTTCTGAATTGATACAGTTGAATCAGATGAGACCGTCAGCGGCCATAGATTTGAAGTCACAGAGATAAGAATCTAAACACTATACTCATTTTGAAAGAACTAAGAAGATGTGAAATTAAGGATTTTTTGCACCTATCGATGTAAAAAGTAGACCTTTTAAAATCTCTACTACTTTCAGGGCCACGTTAACACACCTCCCATGTTTATTACAAACTATTTTAAAGATCTATATTTTCAATTCAGTTTAGAGTTTGAGGAAATAGAAGTATTCTTGGTACTCTTTTAAGCACCTTCTTCTCCTGCCTCTCTATCTAACTCTTTGCTTTATCTTGTGGCTTCACCTTCTTCCTCTGTCCTTCAAATGCTGACACTGTTCTTCAGGCCCTTTCTGGTTTTCTTTTCACTACACAACTTTCTTATGTGGTAGAGTTTAAGTTCAATGGACCCAAACTCTTTACATGTAGTAATTACTCCCCAGTTAGCACCAGTTGCTTGAGGCGTTTCCATTTCAGTAGCACCACTGTGGCACATGTACAGTCAGGTGTATCGCATTTCCTCCACCTATACTCTTATCACTATCATCAATCTAATTTCTCCATTTTGACTTTTCCTTTTTCATCAGTCCCTTTTACGCTTGAATCTCTAAGATCTATTGTCTGTCCTCTAGGTAGCACAGACATCTATCTCTGTTACCCTGCTCCGAACCATCATCACCCATCACCTACTACCTCGCACCCCTCTGATCTTCCTTTTCCCGTTCCTGTCTTTGACGTATTTCTTACACCAAAATCAGAATAATGCAATCTAAAATATAAACCTATCGGGCCATTAGTATGTATCAGAGAATGAGATCTGTGTTGTAATCGTTTCAAATGACTCGGGTGTGAGCCAGGTAGCACATAATGTCAGCTGCTGCCCACCTCATCAACTTCAAGTGTTTCCACTTTCTACTGGTCTCTTTCTGACACCTCAACACACTCTGACTCCCATCTGCACCTCAGGACTTCAGTTCTATATGCATGCCAGGTTCATTGTCTTATTTAATTAGGATTATCCATTAGGATCTTGTGAAGGTCAACCTTTCTCTGTGTCTGTGTTAAGCTATCAAATGGTAAGTACTTTTCAAGGTTGAGTCCTGCCATTTCTCCCACCTCGAGTCTCCCCCAAAGTAGTTCCATTATAAGCTTTTCCCATAATATAGAAGTCTCTCCTCGACAGCATTTATCACTCAGAGGAGCTCTAATGGCCTCCTTATTTTTCTGTCATTGAGCTCTTGTGACTGTAAGTGGTTTGTCTAGAACGAGACTCAAAATTCAAATCTAGTTGTACTCTTTTTCCATTGGGCCACGCTGGCTGAGAATAATGCCATGACATTCTGCACATTTACGTTCTCATAACTTCCATCTCAAAGACAAAGAATGTTCTGTGAACATCGTTTCTATTCCACTCTAGCTTTGCCACACTTTTGTCAGCGTATCAAAATAAGATGACAATGTATTCTTTTCACTGTCCCCAATTTAAAGTGATAGTCTTGAAATTATTTAAGATACTTTAAAAAATACTAATGAATACATTCCAACCTCCAGAAAACTTTATTTGTTATGGAAGTGTTCCCAGGTACTCGCAATGTTCTTATGTTTGTGTGTTAACCTGCAGAAGAATTCTAACATGTGGCAACCTTTAAGAAGTATTACCTCAAAAATGACTTAGCTCACTGATCGTTTCTTTTTTCAAATAAATGATACTTTATTATTAACTAAGCTTCACCCTGCCAGGAAAAAGGTAATACAATGATCTGCGCAAACTGTAACTTAGAAATGCTGACTCTCCTAAGCAATTAAGTTATAGTCTAGATCTCAATCAGTGGGCCGCAGTGGTTTGTAGAGCTACCCAGAATCCAGGCTCAAGTAAGTACGACCTATGTACATTGTTTATCATCCTGCATGAGCTTGAAGTTGCAATGATGGAGGACATTTGCCATTTTCAACATGTTCAGAGTCAATAGCTGCTAATGACTGATTTGGAGGCTTAATTCAAGTGGCTATTTTTCAATAATGTCCTGAACCTCTTTTGCAATTTCATCTGTCCGGTCTATTAAGTCTTTTTTCAAGTTCCTTGGACTCACTCATGACCCTTTCCTGTCATTTATTCAGCTGAGACAGGAGACTCAATTTCTTACACATGTGCTTAATACCTAACCAAGCACCTGGGTATCAGCCCTCAGATTCTTGCTTCCTTGGAGAGTTCTGGCCCGACATATATCAAAATCTTTCTGGCTTAAATTCAAAGATTGGGCATCTAAATTCTCAATTAAGGCCATACGATAGCGCAGATAAGTGACGTGGTAGCCATACTCTCTGGTCATCAGCCAGCTGGGGTTGCAGAAGCAGGTGAGGTCCTGAGCACCACAGTTCATCATTCCAGAGTAGATAGAAGCCCCAATGTCTCTCTAAGATAAACATTTTTTCTCCAGTAAAATGCAATCATACAGCTATCTGTTCCATTTTTTTTATCTTGCCCTTTATTGTTAGTGCTTCGTAGCAGATTCTTAGTCACACCAGGTAATAGATGATTACACAACTAGAAAGTTATTCTCTCTGGAAAATTTTTGTAATCTATTTGAAAAAATACTCGATGGACTTTATGAACAAATCATGGTTTCGCTCGAATTTTCTGTTCTCAATTAGTTAATGCATTTCATTCTTTCATCAATTACAGCCTATACAAAGCCAGCTATTACTTCTCATCAAGTCTGCTGTTCCTCTCATGGAATAGAATCACAGAGGAGAGAGTGAAAGAAACAAAAATACTGCTTCTCAGAAACATAAGATGGATGTCCTTTGAGAAAAGGCTACTGGAAGCAAATCCTCTCCTTCACAAAGAGAATAACAGGAAAAAAGTTCTAAACCCTTAAAATTTTAGAACAACTCATAAATCAATTGATGGTAGAAAGTTTCACAAAAGGCCAAATATCTTCATCATTCATCACCATTATTTTAGTTGTATCCTTTTTACTATGTAAATTCTCACCTTTCTTCGTTTGAGTTTTGAATGATAAGTTCAATTTACAAATTAAGAATCAAGGCATATAATTCTAGATAGAAAAACAGTAGAGCATCAGAAAAGATTGATCTTAATTTCCTCCCTGAATATTCATATTTAGGTCAAATAGCAGTGGAAAAAATATATATGCTTTTATTTTTAAGGGTATATCAAGAAGCTGAGTGCTATTGAAATTATACAAATATAAATATTCATACTATTCCGTTTTCATCATTGAAAGTAGTAACCTGGAAATTCTATGTATCACTAAGTATTAGTATTAAAACCTAAAAATATAAAGGACTTTTCATTCAACAATGCATAGTTTATTTTTTAAACAAATGATAAAAAGAAACTGAGGTCAAAAAATGAACTGTCTTAGTTAGCTAAGCTAACTGGAAAAGTGTAGTCATTTATTTTCTATTAAAATCTTTCTAGCTTTTTATTCTTTACATATAAAAACACCTACAGTATGCTAAGATAGCAAATTTGCTTTGTTCTAATTTCTTAACCCCTAAGAAAGTCATTTATAAAATGAGGTATTTCTCATCATTGACAAAATTCAATATTTCTTGGTGAAGATTCAATTTTAAAATGCTCTAAGAAAAACAACTGGGATCTTTCAAAAAGAGTGGAGAAATTGGAACTATGTAAGTATTTATGAAGATTTTTTTTTATTTCCACCATTTCTGATTCTGTACTGAATATATTAGCGACCAGACCAATACACCCTTGGCATCAAGTCCTTCTAAACCCAGAGAACCAATATCCTATATACCCAGTTCACTTGAAGTTCAGTCACTGGTCTGAAAATATTAACTTATTTTATTGAGAGCTGTGGATCACATATTGATGGTTCTCCATCGGAGACCATCAGTCCCCCATTTTAATTAGTAACTAATTTGATTACACGAAACAAATGGAGTTAGAGAGAGAAGACCAACAGGGCTCCTTCTATAAGTCAGGAAATGACTCAACATGAAGAATTTCTTCACATCAGGCTACTTGTAACCTTAAAACAGATGAAAAAAATCTCACTAAAGAGAAAGCAGAGGAGGGAAAGCAACATTCACAATATTTTTTTTAAAGGCTAAATATTTTAAAAGATAAAAGAAGTAGGCAACAGCAACTCACTGATTTCTCTTGGATTTAGTCACAGCTAACACAAATTAATCAAAAGATTTAATAGAAAACCTTATACTGCTATTATTGTGTCTATTAAAACTCATCTGTGAAAAGAATGTACATAGAAATTGCTAGAAATATTTTGACACTTATTAGCTGTAGTTTTTCAGTCCTACAATTCCTGTGCATTACTCTTTTATCTCTGTCCCACCCCAGTTGCAAATGTCCCTTGGAGAATCGCGTGCTCTTAGGAGGCTGGAGAAATGGCACAGCGGTTAAAATGCTTGCCTACCAATCATGGGACCCTGAGTTCAATTCTCCAACACCACAAAAAGCAGGGCATTTTGGTACAAGCTTGTAATTACAGCACCTGGGAGGCTGAGTCAGGAGGATTGCTGTGAGTCCAAGGTTAGCCTGGACAGCATAGTGACTTCAGAACCAGCCTGTGCTACAGACACTCTGTCTCAATAATAATAATAATAATAATAATAATAATAATAATAATAAAAAAATCAGCACATTCATTTGCTACATATATATGTGGCTAAGCAATAATAAGTGGCTCCTGTAATATATGCTTTTTCCTTTTTCCAACATTAATTTTCTTTACCATTTTTTCTTTAGAATCCACCTTTATGAATGTTCATAAATATAATTTCCTCTCATCAATTTTAACCATTTTTGTTATTATCCCTTCAAATTATTCCTGTTCCATTCTATATGCTTTCCGAAATTATGACATCTTGTACTTTATCTATTACCACAAAAATGTGTTCATCTCGGGTGTGAGTTCCCCGTCTCTTAAATTCTGTGACTTGTACTTTCTTCCTCACTTTTTTTTAATCTTAGTAGAGTGTATCCCATAGTATATCCCATAGTATATCCCATAGTATATCCCATAGTATATCCCATAGTATATCCCATAGTATATCCCATAGTATATCCCATAGTATATTTCCAGAAGACTGTTGTATGAGGGAAATGATTTTGGAAGTTTGCCTATCTGAAACCACCATTAGATGTAGAATTTTGGATTGAAATATTTTTAATTTTCAGAATTTTGGTTGAATTTCTTCATTTTTTCAAAAATCCAACTGTTGACTTTTGGACTGTTTCATATTTTTTATATGCCATTTGCAAATAAGCCTTTCCCTTCTTTAAAATTATATAAGATCATCATTGTGTCATATGGAATCTAGGAGAGTGCACAATTTAAGATATATATTTTTTTCATCTATTACACTGATATTTGTTGAGTAAGGTGACCAGATCCTCTCAGTGTTTCTAGGCTATTTAATTTTAAAACTGAAATTTTTATATGCTAAGGACTTTTATTCCCAACTCCAATCTAGACCAGATAATCAGTCACTCTTTTGAAGTCTTTTCAATTTGAATCATTACAAACTACAGTTGTAGAAATTTTTCTTAAATGATTTAATGATACTTAAAAATCTTTTTTACTTTATTTTTTATTATTTTATGTTTTAGTTATTTTTTCAGTGTCAAATGTTCAGAATGAGAAAGTAAATCGTACCTTTTCTAGTTGTTATAATTATATGTTTTTTCTCAAAGTTCCTTAAATTTTAGTCCTACTTCAACTTTACTGTTGACTGCTATCTGATTTTTATTTTGCAAAAATTGTAAAAAAAAATTTGTTAAGAGTTTGCTTTTCTGTAGTAATAACATTATTATTCAATGATTCGGTCATTTTCTCTAATGTATCTGCTTTTGGTCTAATTTCTGCTCTATTTTAAGTGTGCAGCATTTTAGACCTTTCTCATACACTTGGCAATTATCTGATATTACTTACAATTAAAAACAATGCACTGAAAATCCATTAGAGAAGCTCAAGTACTCGATCATTGTAGATCAGATGATTAGACTCTCGGAAGTCTTCATTCAGTCAATGACTACAAATCCTTCCTCTAGATGTTATTTTATTCAGAAGAATTTTCTAATTCTGTTTCTAAGCAGAATAAAATCTAGTTTTCATACTCCTGAAACTGATAAAAATGTCTTTGTTCTTACTAGTTTTTGTGTGAACTTTCACTTTAATCCCCTTCCTACTGACCCTGACTTCCTTCCCTTTTTCTGTACCCAGACTTGACAACCTCTTTAGAAAGCAAATCCTAATTTTTCTAGACAGTGAAGAAATTTGAATTAGTTGCGTGAGGCTGGTGGGTCAGAGGACTTAGTAGTCTTTTTTTTATATGGACTTTCAGATAATATTTTTATCTGTACATCCGTAGCACTACTTGCGTTTTCATTATTAAAGTACCTGTACCTGTCTTTTTCTTTTTAGGGTTTGTCCCATTTCATCTTATAAATAACCTTTTCATCCTGCTGTCCCAATGGCAAACACCACCATCTCCTTAGTCAAATTCAATTCACTCATTTCACTCATAAGGAATGACCAAAGAGATATTTTTGTAAAACCCAACCACATTTGAAACTTTGTGGGTGGCTTACCAGAACATTTAGAAGAAACCGAATTTATTGCATGATGTAAGAACCCCTGCTTGGCCTTGCTGTTATGAAGCTTTTCAAAACATCATGCAGTTAGCCCAATCATATCACTCGTTATGCGAGTCTCTTTCCTGACATGAGATCATTGCTCATGATGTTTTCATTGTTTGAAAAACTCTTCAGACAGACCAGTCTAGACAGACACACAGCTAGCTGCCCTGTGCGTGGCCCTAGGTCTCACTCCTCTTTCACATCTTACCTTAGGCTTCCCTTCGCAGCAAGAGATTTTTCTGGCCCTGTGCTTTGAGTGTCCTGCTTCACTCGTCTCCAACTCCTGCTTTTCCATTTTGTTTATTTCCTCTTCAGCATTTACCTCCATTTGTAATGATTCTCTTTATTTCTCTAAGGAATACAGTAGAATGGCCTTGGCATGACTAATTTAAATATGCAATGTAATTTTGCATATCTATGCAAACCACATTTTTCTTCCTGACCAATATGGACGACAACAGATTATTTTCAGGAAATTGCGTTGGCTTGTATTACTCAGATGCTGTTATTTTCGCACGATATATTGCAGCGCATTTACTGGTGACTAGGAGGCATTTTTATAAATAAAAACGGAACCGCACTTGTCAAAATAAACGAACAAAGTGTGATGGGAGCTGACTGTTGAGATTAGCTATTCTCTTCACTCGAGCAGTCAGAATCCTAACCTCAGGGGGTTAAAACTGGCACAGGAAATAGCGGATAGACATGAAACAATGAGAAGCAGGGGGAGCAGAGTGCATTTACCGAATGCAAGTAATCTAGAATGTATTTCCCATCTACCAAATGAGAGAGGCAATGAAACTGAGCCAAAATAAAAGACGGTATCGCTGAGCTAGAAAATAAAAATGATGTACGTGTCTTGTGAGGATTTCTTGTTGTTTTGATTCTTTATTTTTTTTCCAAAAGAAAAGTTGCATGCTAAATTATCATGGACTGTGTTATGTGCCTAAGCACGATGCTGCTCGGGATGCCATGGGTCCCTGCAAGAAGGGGACTCATGTGATGGTGCAGGGAGAGAAGGGGTTGAGTAGAAGGGTAAGGCAAGGTACTGTTTTGTGGGCTAGCCTCCGACAGAACATTCGAATTTATCAGAATGATTTAAGTCAAAGGAGGGGCTCGTAGCTGAAATAATTAAACTAGTTACTCAGAGGTTGACAGAGATAGAGCTGGAAGATTTGACATCCACAGCTGCTTAGAGTGAGACTGTGTTGTGGTTAGGATCTGGAGTGTCCGCCAAAAGTCTCATGTATTTTGATGGAACCATGTGATGTTGGTGGATTGGGGTCTGGTCTGGAGGGGTGGATTGCAGTTAAGTTAGGATTAATTGTGTGTAGTGGCCACACCTGGATGCAGGAGGGACTGGTTACTGGGCGGAGACCTGAAAGGATACATAAGCTGCACCTGCCTTCCTGGAGGATGAGGATTAGTCTCAACTAACCTCAGCTTGTCTTCCTGTTTGTCCAGGGAAGCAGCCTCAGCCTCTCTCTCTGCCATGTACTTTGATTGTTGCTGGCCACCCCTGAATGGACTGTGACCTTCGAGACTGTGAGCTAAAATAAACCTTTCCTTTCCTGAGTTTGTGGGTGTCGGGTATTGAGTCACAGCAACAAAAAAGTAACTAAGACAGACTGTCTACTATGGATTATCTTTTTCATTTTTATCAACTCTGGGTTGAATAATGCATTTGGTTTTACTCTTGGTGCCTATAAATTGATCATTAGTTGGAAAGAACATGTGTAGTTGTAATCAAGTTAAAATAATGTCATACTGGACAAAGTACGGGTCCTAAATCTACTAACAGGTGTCTATATATGTGATAGAATGAAGAAATTTCTGTGAAATACAGACAAGAAACAGTAAAGAAGGTTATGTGAAGAGGGAGGCAGAGATTAGGGTGGTTCAGCCATGACACGAGGCCTGCCTCTGTTTCTGTTGACCCCCAGAAGCTGGGAAGCTGGAAATCGCAGAGGGAATGTGGCTTCACTTATACCTTGACTCTGACTCCTAGTTTCCAGAACAAAGCAACAGGAAATACTTGTTTCAAGCCACTCATTTTTATGTGATTTATTACAGAATTCCAGGGAAACTGATGCACTCTCCGTCAACAGTAGCACATCTTACCACATCACATTCAATGGAAGAAATTCCTTGAAGGTTTTTTACTAATCTGTAGATCCAAGGGGACATCAGTTTATACAAGTTATTCAAATTCAGTGATGCACTTGAGACTTTTGTATTTAACTATATATAAAACATTTACCCCCAAAATAGGAACTGAAAACTGTAAACATTGCTGGAGTTTTTATATTTGTACAACGTTGATATCTTAACAGACTTTGGAATGAATTGCAATTAAAATATAAAAGATACTTGATAAGGGAAGTAAGTGGATAAATAATAATATGACATCATAAATGTGGTAAATTGTCAAATTTATAGATAACGTGTAGAGATGTTTAAGGTCAATGCTTCAGATTTTGCTACATATTTAAATATGTTTTAATTGAACATTAGGAAAAATCACATAATACAAGGGAGTACTGTATTAATTGTATTGAATCAATATGTTAAAACTTAATGTGGAAATTGGCAAAAAAACCCCAATATTCATAATTCTACTTGCAACCTGATAGGGCCTGAGAATTTCCACTCAAGGAAAAAATGGGAAATGCAGTTTATCCTATCTATGGTATAGGTTGTAGGTTTGCTACCTTATGTCACAGCAAAAGAATAAAACACATCAGTGAGAGGCCTAGCAGATATGGTTAGTAGAAAGTCCTACACAGAAAGGAAGGGAAACCTTCAAAAGAGGTACATGATGTCCTGGGGCTGGAGTTTTATGTGGCTTGGAAGTGTCCTCAAAGCAGGTGATCTGAGGTATGTTATTACTGTGTCTAGAAGATTATCCACTTGGTAGACTGGGTTAAAATGCAAGCCATGTGCCTGTTGACATTTAGATATATTTTACCCACTAAACTTGTTACTTCCTTGAAAATAGAAACCAGTGGGATCTGTAAACCTATAAAGCTGAAGGAAACGCACAGACTCAATTTACAATGAAAAGTAGGAGTTCAGTTCATAGGCTCCTTACTATCTTTAAGACTCAAGAAGTTTCAGAGTAACCTTCCCGAAGGAAAGAAGACATGGATTGGAACCTTGGGTGACTCTGTGTCTTGAAGCTGCAGTTTTATTTTAAGTACAATTTTAAAAATAATGATTTTCCTAGTCTCTTTTCTACCTGTCTTTATTTATTATCCTACTTCACACTAAGACCGATGAGCAGAATCAGCCTCCATAGCTGTGAAGTCCCAAAATGGATGACAACTCAGGATGGTCATGCAGCAGCCTGGAGCTGCTTCCATGGGGCTTCTGAGAAAGCACTAGACTGACTGACAAAAAGCTCTGCTGGGGCTTGAGCTGTGTACCTATGTTCCCTCAGACAACACGCAGATTCAGCAGAAAACAATAAATGGCTTTGTATTACTGGAGTTCTAGATAAAAACAAATCTAGCCAGCAAGAAAATAAAATTGCATCTCTGCCCTGTTAGACTTCTTTCTGGTTTCTGTGTAGAAGAATTTGGCAACAGTACAGGGAAAGCAGCCCTGGTTTAAGATTGTCTATCAAAAACAAACAAAAAAAGAACCCTCTGCCCTTGCATTGGAAGTTTGGTTCCTGCACCTGCAGAGTTGGAATAAACAGGACACAAAGAACTACTTTGCAAGAAGGAAGAGACTGCAAAATTCTGCTCACCTGAGGAGATCCTGCCCTCTGAAAGCATGCTGAAGTTGGCATGTTGTTGGTCTTGCAGAGACAAAGATTATAGTACTTCTCAGGGGCCATTACCAGGTCTGAGATCTTAGCTCCTGAAGTTGGGAACAACAGCCTGATAGGTCACCAAGTCCCATTCTTTTTCCTCCACAGGAAAAAGAGAAAAACAGCTTCATCTAGTTGCTGCATGCCACAATTCCTGGTAGCCAGAGAAGCACATGAACTTCAGGGAATTTTTAAAATTTTACTTATATTTTTACATGTATACATTTGATATTTATTAATTTTGTGTATTTTAAAAATTTACTTGTACATGCTTACAATACATAGTCTTTATTTTTACCACATACAGCTTGAAGAATTGGTGTATCTAAAGAATTGAATACACCAATAAAATACATACGATTTTTTGATTTCTTTCCTCTCTCTTTCTTTCCTTAGCCCCTATATCTTTCTCCCTGCAATGAAATTCTTTAGCCACACAATAGGTCATGAATATTTCCTTTAGATATCTTTGAAAAACAAACAACATCTTTTTGAGAGCAGTAACCAATTTTCACCTCAGTTTTTCTTTTTTTTTTACTTTGAATTTCAAATATGCCTAGCTAACAACCAATTGAGGGCAGGTTAATATAGCTTCAGATTCAGACTCACAAGTCTTGATCTGTAAATCTCGGTTCTACTGTTTACCCATTTGGTTTTTCTCAAACATATCTTGTCTTAATTCGCTAACTGTATATCTGAATACTTGAGTTATGAAATTTGCAAATGATCAAAGCACTAACTGTAACTGGGTGAAAGACCAAAAGATATTCGTTAATTGATAGCCCCTAAATGTCCACAGTCACAACTTTATCTAGAAGTCCAAATTGTAAGGAGTTTTAATCTTTTTTATACTTTTCTCTAGTGTTAACTTCTTTCTCTGCAAACTTTTACCACCTCAGTGCATGATACCTATCAAGAAATGAGTAGAATAAAGTAAAGTAAAATAGCAGTGGTAACAATCTTAACAAAAGCATCTTTGTTCCCTTAAGAGTCTTAGGCCGCTCCTTGAAGGAACAGGTGAGGATATGTAAATAGGGTTTTTAGCCACTCCTGAACTCACAGTAGGGTTAGTGTCCTTCAAGTATATGAGATAAACAAGGACAAAATCGGAAGTGCAGCTACTAAGAGAAAAGAGAAACGGTTAACAATATATAACCCCAGTGAGGCAATATTAAGGCCTAAGTCAAAAGATGAGCAAGTTCAGTAGGTGGTGGGTTTGAACACGTCATAAATGTGAAGTTCATTTCAAAGCAAAGGTCAACAAAGGGACTACACATCAGAGTTCTTCATTTTATTTTATTTTTTAATCTGTAAACAGAGAGCTTCCCCAGTAGCACTGAAAGTTCAAGGGCTTAGAAATACTACTGCGAGGTAAAAGAAGCGATTTAAATGAATGCATCTACAGAGCAAAGCTGTTGCACTACAAAAACAGCACTCCCAGATCCCATTTTTCTTTTCCTAATTAATGATGAAAATATTTGAGGCAATTAGAGCACTTGAGAGTGGATTAATTATCTCTGATCGACTTCAAGAGATTTTCGCAAAGTTATTTAGTGTTTAACAAAAGTGTTCAGAGGTTGAGGTTGGAACTGATTTTCTGCTAATACACAAATTAGGATACTTGAATGGAATGAAGTAGGATTCAGACATCTATTATAAAGAAATGCATCTGAAAGAACAAATTTTGGATGATAAAATTATCCTAGCAGAATAAAAAAGAAAACTATTCATATACATGAATGTTTTAATCCAGCATGTTGCATAAAATTTTCAGAGATGTTTTCACCTGTTGGAATAAACATACAAGATGCTTTAAAAATATTAATGTTAATAGTTAATTGTAGACCAGTAGTTGATTTTTTAAGACAGGGTCTCGCTCTATAGTCCAGACTCATCCTGAACTCACTGTGGAGTTCAGGGTGACCTCCAGCTCATGGCAATACTCCTGCCTCAGCCTCCAGAATGTTAGGATTACAGGTCTGTGCCCCACAGTCAGTTTATGTGGTGCTGGGGAATACACCTCAGGGTCTTGAGATTGCTAGGAAGGTGCTTTAACTGCTGGGCTATTCCACCAACCCCTTAACTGCTTTTTAAATCTGGGTTTCAAATGAATTCTACACCTCTTGAAATCAGGAATTACAATGCCCAGGCAATGCTACAGTACCTAGTCTGGGAATGGAAGTAATCAGTTAGTTGTTGTCTAGAGTTGACAAGCTATTATATTGACTGAGAAAGAAGAAATTTCAAAGGAAATGGCTGAAATGTTTTTAAAGAAGATAGATTTATTTATTTTGACTACTCAGTGTGTATCTCAAAATATTTCCTTTTATCTTTAAGAGATTACTAAATAATTATGACAATACTGACTATACAAATTTTAACATATGCACATAATTTATGATCATGTGCTCTGTATTGTCTGAGCTATCTCGTAGCCCCTTCTACTCAAAGATGTCTGCACTCCATCC
This sequence comes from Ctenodactylus gundi, assembly GCA_004027205.1. Lineage (NCBI taxonomy): Eukaryota > Metazoa > Chordata > Mammalia > Rodentia > Ctenodactylidae > Ctenodactylus > Ctenodactylus gundi. The sequence goes on along the minus strand of PVKB01000068.1, from coordinate 950,081 downwards.
AAACAGGGAGGAAGAGAGGAGGACCACTAACACATTTTGAAAGGATTAGAAAGAAAATGAAGACATGAAAATGCTAAGATTAACACTGATGATATTAAGGATAAGTAAATGCCCACAATAAAGTGGAAGACCGCAACATATAAAGCTATTACTTTTGATTCAACAACATTAATATGCAAATGAACCTAATAAATGAGCTAGATTCTCAATGAATGGTCTCTTTATTATAGTATGGTCTCAATAAGTATTTATTTAATTAAGTTAAAGATGGAACTCTATGAGGTATGGTAACCACAAGAATGGCTCCAATTTCTATGATTTGAGTTTGAATTACCTTAAAAATGAATCTACTGTAATCTAGATTTTCCTTTTTAACAGCTTCAGAGATGAAATAATATATGATTTGTAGACAGGCATGATGTAGTATATACTTCTAAAAGTATATATATATATATATATATATATATATATATATATATATATATATGTGTGTGTGTGTGTGTGTGTGTGTGTGTGTGTGTGTGTAGATATATCAGAGTATAAGGAAGCTATATTTCTATCTATTTATTATCTTGGACAAAACTATGAAGGACTTTAATATAGAGGGAAAACAGAACACAAAAATAAAAGGGGAAAAAAAAGTCTTGCCAGAAACATCACCAGCAGGATTCATGTGAGGTATTGGGGGGACAACTGCACCATGTTTTTCCTAGCTGGCTGTGCTCAAAAAAGACAGTAGGCATGTGTCCTGTGCTATGGCCTGGAAGAGAAGCCTCCCCATATTCGCCATTGCCTGTGCACTTTTAAGCAATGGTGACCCAGCTCTGATAACTTCTACCACCGTGACACAGCTTCTGTAGCAACCTCTGGGGAACGTCTCAGGGAGGCATTACTTCTTCAGCCCCTTGCCAACCAATTTCATTATTCATTGTCTTCATTCTCTTGTTTAGAACCCAGAGTTCTTTATTCTGTCCCTCAATTTTCCTCAGAGGGTCTCTAACTTGATTTTTTTTAGCTGTGCTCTCTGACCCAATGTAGAATGAAAACACATAGCATCAAAACAGAATTGTCTTTCCAGGCCATGTAATTTCAGATGGTTATTTCAAAGAATTTTCCTACCAGCATCCTCACACATGTATTATGCATAGGATCCTTAAAGGGATATACTCAGAAATGGAGTTGTGGGATCATAGGCTAGGGGTGTTATCTACTGAACTAGAAAATGCCACGTAATTTTCTAAAATAATTTCAACAATGTACACATCCTCACAGTATGGAATAATTTCCACTCCCATTCCCACATGATTCCCACATGATTCGACCACTTTTCTCCACATTTTATGTAATAGTTGGAGAATTAGACATAAGTTTTGCCAAAATGATAGCCATGGAATTTTACCTTTATAGTTTTATGATTAGATATTTCTTTGGCTGCAATGAGGCTGAAAACCCTTTGTATATTACTAGGGATCTTCATTTCCTCCCTAGGGAGAAGCTGGGTAAGTTGTTTGCCCATTTTAATATGGAGTTTCTTTAGCTTAGAAAAAACTTAATATACATTTTGTGCATATAAATTATAGTGATTTGTGTACCACTTGCAATAGTTTGGCAGTTTGATATAAATACACACATAGACTGGCAGTAATTACTTCTATATGTATAATTTTGCCAATAACTGTGCGAAATATTAGTCTCATTTGGAATGGTATAATACATGGCATGTTTCTCTTCTGTAATTCATGTGCATCAAAATAGAGATTAACACATTAAATTAAAAAGATAGGCTATTGCTTAATCTTCTCTATATAATTATTTTGTAAATCTTCCTTCATGTTACCCCCAAAATGTTCTAATTGGGTTTTCTAATATTTTTCTTCTTCATCTTTTTATAGGCTTCTTCATAATACTCATTTATTTTATTGATGAACTACCATCACTTTCATCTTCCTTTAGATAAAAACTTTATTCAAAGTCAAAAAAGTTACAGAATAACAAACCTGGAAAGAAACACAAAGCCTGCCTACTTTTTGACAGAAATCTCCAGAGCCGTGTGTGTGTGTGCGTGTGCGTGTGTGTGTGTGTGTGTGTGTGTGTGTGTGTGTGTGTTTGTGTGTGTGTGTGTTTAAATGTGTAAGACCGTGTGTGTGATGGAAGAGTACTCATAAATATTATTTGAGGTAGCAGTCAGTTACTTAAGGTCAGAGAAAGGATAAACAAATATTTGCTATTTTTTTCCTTTGTTTAATTTCATGCCTTTCCAGGGACTTGAGATTTTTCTTGTTTTGGTGTTTGTTTTATTTTGCTTTGGTGTGTTTGATACAGGGTCTGGCTCTCTAATCTAGGCTGGTCCTGAATTCATTAGATAACTCAGTAGCCCAGGCTCATAATGTTGGACCTTAAAGTTTTATTGAAGCAGAGTGTGGAATGAAGAAGGAGGTAAGAAGAGGGAGAAAGAGAGAGGGAGGAGAGAGAGAGAGAGAGAGAGAGAGAGAGAGAGAGAGAGAGCGAGAGAGAGAGACGAGAGTGGAGGCAACTGGATAGTTCAGAAGAGCAAGAGAAGAAAACATTTGTATGCAAGTATCATCTACCACTTGACAGTATTCCTCTTTCTCCCATAAGATACCAGATAGCTTGAAAGTCACCTTACTGTTTTCTACAAAAGCAGGAAGGACTCAGTAAATCTTTGTGTTTGTTTTCCACCATTGAGTAAATAATTCCTCTATGATTTGTTTTTCTGGTGGACAGTCAGATGCATATGTATTTGGTCTTCATATGTTTCTGACTCTCTGACACCCAGGCATTCACCAGAGAAAGAGGGGATCCGAGAATAGAGAAAACACTAGGGCATTCCACTTTCTCTTCTGAATTCCCAGCCCGGCCTTGCTCCCTAGGTGTTAACAGCACTCAGAAGGGAGTGTGTTGGAACATTTACAGAGGAGAGCGCTCTTAGAACACCATCGTAACTTTAGAATATCCAAAAATATGTACACCTCCACAAAAACCTACTCCCCTGCATCCTACAAAGCCACTTCAGTCCTTGGAACATTCTTCTTGACTTGCATTGTCTTTTGAAATACAGACCACATGTTCTTATGATGGAATGATGTTTTTTGTCCCAGAAACATTCATGTCTCTCTGTAGAATTAGAGATGACACTTAAAAATTAACAGATATGAACTAGCTGGTGATTAACTGGGATGACTGCTCTGTTAGCAGTTCCCAAACATATTTGAAAAAAAAAAAAAAAACTCAAATCCACCTGGCAGGCTGAAAGACTTCTGAAAGATGAAAATGTTTAAAATTTGCAATTGTGTCTTAGTAACTAAAATAGTTGCCCTTTTTAAGTATATAAAAATCAATCTTCAGCATAATCCTATAAGTTATATCTTGTAATGATTTTACAGCTCAGGAAATAAGACAAAGACAAGTTAATAAATTTTCTAAGGTTATAAAACAAGTCAATATAATTTGACTCCGGGGTCCTTGCTCTGGGGAAGTGCTAGTCATGCCCTTACAGTGATTGTCTGGTAGGAATATAATGAGAAACGCTACCCTCTAAGGCTGATGTTCACAGAAGGTGGGGCCTTGGAAGGCAATTAACCTCACCAATAGAGTCAATCAGCTTGACATCGGTCTAACAAGTAACTGAGTTACCCAACTCATAAAGAGAGAAAGTTTATTTTAGATTTCTAGTCTCTGAAGGACCATTTTGCTTTTTGCTTTTGGGTCTGGTAAGCAGTCTATCACGTCTAGAAGTGAATGGCGAAGCAAAATCTCTGACCTTCTAACTGCCAGAAATGAAGGAAGGAAGGAAGGAAGGAAGGAAGGAAGGAAGGAGAGAGAGAGAGAGAGAGAGAGAGAGAGAGAGAGAGAGAGAGAGAGAGAGAAAGCGGCTGAAGTTCCACAATCTCTTTTGAGATCTCATAGCCTATGATGGAAGACCTCCCATGGCGTCTCAGCTCCTAAAGTTTCCAGCATCACTTAATAGAGCCAAGATAGGCATGTGTCTTTAATATGTACTTTTGGAGACACAGTACTGTCAAGATTTACATTCCTCTATAACAGGGCTTGAGATAATTCTTTTATTCCTTCTGTAACATGAAGTCACTACTGGAAGACAACCCGTTCATGGGGCTTGCATTGTATTTTTTTTAAAAAGACAATGTTCTTCTCTCTGAAGCAATGCTTTGTAAGTAGATAAATAGATATTTTTTTGTTTATATATTCCTAATTTATGTCTGGTAATTTTAGTACGCTTCTATTTACAGACTGACAGGCTAGATTTAAAACCAGAAGGCTAAGATATAAGCTCTGACAGTAGTTTGGTGAAATCTGGAGCCAGGTTCATGGCTTGAGGTATGTTGTGTTTTCTAGGTCCAAAAAAAAAAAAAAATCCTCCTTTCAGTTTCTAAATTTGAAGCTATGCGTTGAATTTCTTCTGTGAATACGGCACTTGCGTGTGTTGACCACAGAGTTAGACATCAGGAGGCTACTTTGGGAAAGCAGAAAAAAAAAAACGTCCTTGGCTATAAGAGGCTTTAAACATCAGTTAAGCAGAGCATTTCCTTCCAGCGCTAAGTTCACTTCACCGCCATTGTCCCTAGACCCACCCCAAGAATTTACTTGTAAAGAATATTGTGTTCCCATGTCCACACTAGGAAAGATCCTCTTTAGAAGGAATCCTGGCTTTGTCTTCCTAAAGTCCAACTGTAATTGCAACTTCTACAGTAGGTTTTTGGGTCTCCCCTTCCATAATTATTGTAATTATTGGCGTCATCATTTGTCATCCTCAAAAGTCATTATTTAATGCGTGAAAATCAATGAGGCTTGAAAAGGTGACCTGTGGAGATTTCTTTGGACAGACTTTGATTTTTTCCAGCCACGGCAGTTTGGATATTTGGAACACGCTCACAGGGAATTTCATTTGCAACTCTTATCAATTTACTTCTGTGTTTTTTTCTTTTCCTCAAAAATTCTTGGAAATTCATCTTAAGCTCTATGCACACCTGTCACCCCCGGTGCCCTTGCCATCCTAATCCCAGGTGTCCTATTTGGGGTTACAGCATTTACTGTAGCAGCTACCTAGCTGTCTGCCACAAACTCAGTGTCTGCTCCTGTGTATTAAGATTCCATAACATAATGAGTCCAGTGAAAATCGCATGACAATCATTGAAGTGGAAGCATAGAGAAATAACAAATGGCCCACTACCCCACAGGGTCCAGCCACACCTTAGGAAAGGTGGCCATCGATATAACAACGGGATGTTTGCAACCTAGCATGTCTAAAGGTAGCACCGACAAAAGGAAGCAACTGATTTCAATATTCCAGACCAGTTAACCGGGGCCACACAGTGCAGAAGACACTGTAACATCTGCCTCTCTGCGCTTGGTTTCCTTATATGTAAAATGATTAAATTCATTGCTGTCTAAATTCCCTCTCAAGGTCTCAGGTCTTTTCCAATCAATGAATATACTTTCCACTTTTAAGTGCTGCATTTTTTCAATTTTTGGAATGGGAACTTCAATACCTATTGGGTACAAGGTTGTCCCATGGTAGGTGGTCAGGAAATGATGGATACCTTTCCAATTTTCCTATTGTTATTTGTTATTCCCTAGTTAGTGTGAGTGTTAAGACTGAGGAACTGCAGTGTGCTTATCATATATTATTTATTTTGACTCGTCAAAGCTTTTTTTAAAAAAAACTATCATTAAAATGCTGGCAACATGAAGTTGTGTGTTGTCTGGAATTAGAGGCATCTTAAACATGAAAGTTGAGGCTTCTGTTATCATTAAGTAGAGAATGTAAACTAGAGGCCAAGAGGACTGTCAGAAACCATGGGGAAATTTTTTAAAATGATAAAACTGACTCGAGAGACTGAAGAAAATAGAAGCAAAATTCTCTGCTTGAAAACAAATAAATACAAACCAGTAGGAGACTCTGGAATTGGTTTTCCTCCCAGAGTCGTGCACTGTAATGAATATAGTGACAGAGAGGCCACTCAAGGGGGAGAGATCTGGGGCTGGTGGATCCAGGTGCATTGAGGAAGCCACCCCGCAGAAGAGCCACCCTCGTCGTGGCAATTGCTTGTTACATGGAATGGAATTCCCAATGCTGTGTAATACGTGGTTCTGTTTGTTTTTATCTGTATAAGAGATCCTGAATCAGTTTTCTGTGGGATTTCCCAATCTTTTAAGTGCTAGCAAAGTCGTACCTGACTAGAAGACCCTTGAATATATTCCAGAGATGAAATGCATCTTTGAGGTAAATTTGAACAGAATGTTGTCAAGATGGAAGCTTCTGAATTAGCTTTCAGACAATATCTGAGAAAGCAATACTCAACCCGGAACAAAAACAACAATGGTGGGTGAACACAACTGTTTCCTTTAAACCAACTCACTGAAAAACAGAGAAGGCTCAACATCTTTCTAGTCATATAATAAGTCTCCCCACAGCACCCCGATTCATGATCAGTGTACTGCCGATAGTTTGTGTTTGAACATCACATTCTACAGCTTCTGTTGGGACAAAGGCTGAGGGTGAAGCCACAAAACAGACACAGTTATAGAGAACAGGAGGCCTGGACATGCCTTCATTTTTTTTTAAACTGTTGAGTCAGAGTTTCAGACAAATCAAGAGATTTTCCTGGAGTTGCACAGCTTGGTTAATAATAAAGCTGGTGTAACCAATCCACATTTCTCAAAGTTGCTTAAAGATAATCAGTAGTTTCTCATTTCAGATTTATTTATTTACTACACATTTCTCTGAATCAGAAGTCAAAAGGGCAATTTTTAATTTTTTTAATATTTGCTTTACTAAAATAGAGAAAGCACTTGTGCTTTTTCTTCAAGGCGTTCGCCACATGGGCAGAAGCCAGGATGAGGTTTAAAGCCCTCGGAGCCGCAATGAGAGTTTAGCTGCAGCCTTTGATCAGGGACACACTTTGCCCTGCTGTGAACGCCGCGGATGGAGTTTTCTCGACAGCTGGATAACTTTCTCGCTTATGCAGTTGAAATAAAAACCTTCTAAACTTGGTAACTGCGCTCTCCTGCCCAGTTCTTTATTAACTACAGGTTGCACTGCAGGTTTGTCCGCTCCCTCCACGCCCCACCCGCGCCACGCCGTGTTGTGCGTGGTGTTTCACTGCCCTCTGCTGGTAGAGTCCTCCAGGCCCCTCCTGCCCGCGCCTGGTTGATGACGTTTAGTTCCAAGGGAACAGGGACGTTGGGTGATGCTTTGGGCTCAATGAATTCCAAGATAAGCAAGTAAGGACTAGTAACAGACTTAACATTTAGAAAGTAACTTTAGCAAATATTCTTACCATTTTTTTAATATGTGATTTCTACTGCGTTTATATTTTGACAATATCAAGGACCAATGGCGTGAAAGGGGAAGATGATGTGTTTTTGCGTCCCTCTTGTGTGCTCATGAGGAGAAACTGAAATGAATCAAAAGCCTTCTTAACCGACTCCAGTTGAGCTTTAGAAATTGAAGAGGAGCAAGTTCTCTGAATTATTCACTCTTCCGTTTCAAGGACAGGTGGATCACAGCTTCTGGCTTTGTTTCAAGAGTGGTTTAGACAATTCATCCTGGCTTGAAATATTAAGCAGAGGCTCTGTACTTGATAACTAGTGTGATCTGACTATTCTCTCCCTCTTTGAAATTGGGGTTCACAGACAGTCCCTTGTTTTCCATTAATCATGACTTAAGTTGGAATTTTACCTATATTTGTAGCATATGGAATCATACACTGGGAAATTTATGAGCAGAAGTTTGGCAGGAAACAAAAGGATATTTCTGTCAACATTACCAAGGTCTTTGCGGTTTCCAGGTTATTAATGTGCCTCAAAAATCCGAAAGAGCTGCATAGATATTAACTCGGTGAACTCTTTTCCACTGGCTGTGCAGAATTCTCGAATTCTGTTTTGAACCAGTTCTTAACACACAGTGGAAGAAAAACAGATGTACTTGCCCCTGGCTTTATCCCAGGTGGCAAGTCTTAGTGTTAAAAATAAGTATTTGAAACCTAAATTTCCGCCTGAGTTTTCCGGGGAAAACATTATTGTCTTAAACTTGCTGAATGCATTCAACTTACTGAACAGATCTAGGTGTTCTCCTTCTTACCACATTTTCATTAGTTCTCATTTTAAAATACTGATAATGATGGATTCATGTAAATAATGAAAATATTTTCCCTGTCTATTCAAAACACCTTATATTGAGAAAGAGGTCAGAAATGACTCAGAAATTGTGTGTTGAAGAAGGTTTCCACAAGCCATTGCTTTGTCATTTTGGTCCATTTATTTGCCTACAGACCTGTGTCCATTTTTTTATCCTGTGATAATAAACAGGCACGAAAGAGTAATTTTAACCAACACTTAACATCCATGTCACCTGCTTTAAATGCATGTCATTAAATTCACGACACATTAGTAAAAATAAAGCTTATATTACATAGATGAAGGGCTATTTATGTATTACTCAACTACTCAAGTGACCAAATTGCTATTTCTTAATTAAACTTCACTAAAGTTTTTGTTTGCTTTAAGTGAATTTTATGCCGGTTTCTTCCTGCACAAGAGAGCTAAATTTGCCATTAACACTTTCTATTTTATTTTAAAGAGTTTCAGTGAGCTATAATTAACGAAATATATGTCAACCATTTAAAGTTGTATAATTCATTGCCTTTAAGTATATTCACAGAGTTGTATAACTATCCTAAAATCTAATTTTAGAAAGGCTTTATTATCCCCGGAAGTAATCCCATTCCACTTAGCAACAATTTCCCCATCTATTATTCTCCGTTGAGCCCTCACCATCAGCCCCTAGACCTGAGAAACCACTGATTTTATTTCAGTGCTTTTTCTTAATATGTCATATACTACAATCACACTCTATGTGGACTTTGTTACTGGCTTTTTTTACTTAGCATAATATTTTAAGTTCACCCTTTTCTAGCATGTATAAAAGTCCTATATTACTTTTATGGTTGGAAACTATTTTAACATGTAAGCTTGTGCCCATTTTATTTACCAATCCATCAGATAATGAACATTCAACTTTTTCACTTTTTAGCGACTGTGAATAGTGAAGCCATAAACATTCATGAATAGTTTTATTTTACTTATATTGCTCATAAACCTAAGAGTGGAATTATTAGTTATATTCAAACTCTGCTCGACCTCGTGAAGAAATGCCAACATTTTTCCAAGCAGCTCTCTCATTTTAACCATTCTCCTCTATATTATATGAGAGTTTTAATTTTTATTCACATCATTTCCAGTCTCAGCACATGAACCTTCCAAGTGAGTATAAAATGCTAAAATGTCATATCATGGTGGATTTTTTATTTTTTATTTTATTTTTTGAGACAAGGTCTTGCTCTGTAGGTCAGGCAAGCCCTGAACTCACTATGGAGCCCAACCAGGCCTTGAACTCACAGCAACCCTCCTACCACAGCCTCCTGAGTGAGAGCTGACAGGTGTGCACCACCATGCCCAGCTTTAATGTGATGCTGGGAACTCAATCAAGGTCTTGTGCGTGCAAGGTAAGTGCTTTAACTGCTGTGCCATTCCTGCAGTCCCCTTGGTGATTTTCATGTGACGTGTTTTTTTCTCATGGTCAAGAATGTAAAGCATCTTTCTGCATGTTTACTGAGCCTTGTCATAACTTCTTTGGAGTCAGATTTTTGGCTAAATGTTTAATCACAGTTATTGTGTTTTAAGAGTCCCTTACATAATCTGGATGTTCATCCCTTACCAGGCAAACGATTTGCAAGGCTTTTCTTCAATTGTTTGGGATTTCCTTTTGCTTTCTTGATAACATCATTTACAGCACAAAAAAGATTTTAGTTTTTTGAAGTCTAAATTATTTACTTTCTGTCTCGGTGTGTTGCATGTTCTTTTTGTGTATGTAGCAGTGCCTAAACCAAGTTCACAGTAGGGACCTTCTATACCTATTTTGCTCAGTGTTTTTATCATGAAAGGGTGTTGGATTTTGTCAAAGGCTTTTTCTGCATCAATAGAGATGATAATGTGGTTTTTGTTTTCGCTTTTGTTAATATGGTGTATTATGTTGATTGATTTACATATGTTGAACCAGCCTTGCATCTCAGGAATGAAGCCCACTTGATCATAGTGTATGATCTTTCTGATTACTTGTTGGATTCTGTTTGCCAGAATCTTATTGAGGATTTTTGTATCTATATTCATTAAGGATATTGGATTCCACTCTCAAGAGCTCAGCAAAAAATTAAATACCTAGGAGTATACATAACCAAGGACATGAAGGACCTATGTAAAGAAAACTACATTACATTGAAGAAAGAAATTATAGGAGACACTAGAAAATGGAAAGGTATCCCCTGCTCAAAATAAATATAGTAAAAATGACTATACTACCGAAACTGATATACAGATTCAATACAATTCCTATCAAAATACCTGCAAGTTTCTTCAAAGAACTTGAAACAGCAATTCTTAAATTCATATGTAACCAAAAGAGACCACGAATAGCCGAAGCAATTCTAAGCAACAAGACCAAAGCAGGAGGCATTACAATCCCAGACATCAGGCTATACTATAAAGCCATAGTGGTAAAAAACAATTTGGTACTGGCATAAAAATAGACAGATAGACCAGTTGAACAGAATCGAGGATGCAGAAATAAATCCAAATACCCTCAACTACCTAATTTTCGACAAAGGGGCCAAATCCATACAATGGAAAAAATGACAGCCTGTTCAACAAATGGTGCTGGGAAAACTGGACATCCACATGCAGAAGAATGAATCTAGTCACACACCTATCACCATGCACCAAAATCAAATCAAAATGGATTAAAGACCTAAACATTAAAAATGAAACACTAACCCTTCTGGAAGACAAAGTAGGCAAATTTCTAAAAGACATAGGGGTAGGCAAAGATTTTCTTGGTAAGACACCAAGAGCAAAAGAAATTATACCCATTATCAACAAATGAGATTTTGTCAAATTAAAAAGTTTCTGCACAGCAAAGGAAACCATCAACATTGTAAATAAAGAACCAACAGACTGGGAAAAAATATTCACCACCAACACCTCAGATAAGAAACTCATAACTAGAATACATAGGAAGCTAAAGAAAATTAAGCCCACCGAAATAAAGGATCCTATTGAAAAATGGGCAAATGAAATGAAGAGGCAGTTCACTCACGAAGAAGTACAAAGGGCCAATAGATACATGAAAAGATGCTCAACATCTCTAGCCATAAGAGAAATGCAAATCAAAACAACGCTAAGATACCATCTCACTCCAGAGAGAATGGCTTGTATCAACAAATCAAATAGCAATCAATGCTGGCGAGACTGTGGGGAGAAAGGAACCCTCCTGCACTGCTGGTGGGAGTTTAAATTCGTTCGATCACTCTGGAAAGCAGTAGGGAGAGCTCTCAAAAGAGTAGAAATAAATGTCCCCTTTGATCCGGCGACACCCCTCCTGGGAATATATCCAAAAGAGGCCAAAACAACATACAACAGAGATATATGTATACCCATGTTCATAGCAGCACAACTAACAATAGCTAGAATATGGAAGTCACCAAAATACCCATCAACAGACCAGTGGATCCACAAACTGTGGTACTTATACAAAATGGAATACTACGCATCTGTAAGGTTCAACGGTGTGGAGGTTTTCACAGGCAAATAGAAGAAACTTGAGAACATCATGCTTAGCGAAGTGAGTCAGAAGCAGAAGGTGAAACATCGGATGGTCTCTCTGATACGAGAGACCCAGACCACAACTATCTCATGGAACTTTAAAAGAAAGACAAAGCGAAAGAGGGGGATGGGTGGGGCGGTGAAGGGAGGGCAGGGAGGTTGGGGGGGGGGACAAAAGGAGAGCGGGAAAGCCCTTGTCATTTTGACAAGAAATGTATGTGCACAAAATGCTCAACTCCATTGTAAACCTTAAATTCTGCACTTGTACATATCAATAAAATGGGGGGCGGGGGAGAAAGAAGGCATAAATGGATATCAGCTAGAACATTAGCACTAATTTCTGATTCTATGTGCTTCAAGAAACCCTGCCCTATATCTGGCGAATAGGAATTAAGACACAGAGAAGAATCTTAACAAATAGGTTTACTAAGTTCCCCTCTATTTATTATCACTATCAAAGTATCCATTTTTGACCAATCATACCTTCACATAACTCTTTGTTCTTCACTGAAGAATAAAAATAGAGTTTTCCCTGGTTTTTCTACTTTATTTTTGAAGGCTCCTATGCAATGTAAAATATATTAACTATATGCATATATATAGTTTATATATATATAAAGTTTATCTTTTGTTATAGATTCTGCTATGAACCTTGTGATAAAGAGACTAAATCGCTTCGCTTTTACATTACAAAGGTACAGAGCCCTGATCACTGGCCTCTCTTTTTAGAGAAGGAAAACTGGACGGCTCCTCGATGCTTTCCCTTTGGATCACTGAAGAAGGGTCACACTGAAGGTGTTCAGATAAATTGGAAGCGCCAATAAATTAGCTTGTGGATCGCCATAATCTCATTGAATTTCAAATTATAGACAGTTATTTGTATTGTGGGAGGAGTTAATAAAGCTGCAAATCAGATTTTATTAAACAAATTCCAAAGAAAGTGTACTAGTCAAATTAATAACCGCTTTAATACTTGCTGTGAATCTACATGGAGCAAAAACATCCGTACTAGACATCCTTGGATCATTGTTGCTTTTTTACTGTTTTTGAAAAGGCACGCTGTTAAAAAGCCATATGGACAAAGGCTTCTCTCTTTTTTTTCCATTGTGCATTGGGTAATACTCAAATGAAAAGATTTATAACAGAAACTAACTTATTGTGTCTTTTCCATATGTCAAACTCTGTTCAAAATGCCTGCGTAATGAACTTATTTAATATTTAAAACACCGTTATTTCAATTTAGATCATGGAACATGCCAGGGCACCTTGAGCAACGTTGCACCTTCCGGTATGTTTCTTATTACCTATTCACTTTTTAGCAATGCTTAACTCACTTGTGAAAAAATTATACTTGATTTACTATGGGAACATCATATCACAGAGTTTAATTTATTCTATTGTGATGAAAATGGTTAGTATTTGCCACAAGGAAACAAAAAACACTAGACGATTTAATACATGTATGCTAATATGCTTACTGATTTATAATGTTTGCTTGAATAATTTACCTCAATCACAAAGGACAAGTGATAGTTATATGGATCATCTTAGAAATAAAAGAAAAAGATGGATTTCCTCATAGAGTGAAAACAAAGAGAGAAAAGGCTACAGTCACGGAATTAAAGAAGGAATGGTTGTCTTCCCTCAGAGTGAACAAAAGGATTTTATTTTACATATTTTAAAAAAAAAATAATGCTTTTCCTACTCTACCCCCAAATAGTTCCATGAAATGACAGCATTCTGGGTTTCTCACATTAGAGAAATTATTCAGCTTTTAACCTTCTGTACCCGACTCACTCTATTAAGCATGATGATCTCAAGTTGTGGAAGTTAGGGTGGAGAAGAGGGATGTTAGTTGGTCAAAAAGGGGAAGGGAAGGGATTGTAAGAATTGTAATTTTGATGTGAGATTACACACACACACACACACACACACACACACACACACACACACACTACTCCAGTTCAATATAAATATCATGTGGAGCATAAATGCATATTAATAAAATGGAGAAATAACACTTTATATGTTTCTGAAATAGTCTCTGTCTATCTTTTATGTAACTATTTGTTACACTGCTTGAAGAGATCTCAGGGGTGAGTCCTTCCGAATCTATTCAAAAGTATCTCCTAAGACATAGCTTTGGACAGATAGATAGAATGGTAATTTCCAAGATGAAACACACTGGTGTGTTCTATCAGGAAATAAACTTTTGAAATAAACTATATTTATTATGATATTTACAAATTCAAAACCACTTTCCTGGTAGCAGGGAAGATGCAGATCTCCTAGATTGTTTATTAAAATGTTTGTCAGTCATTCATGATCGTAGAAGACAGTCTTATTGTATATTCTGTCATCAGGGGACTCTTCAATTATAACTAAATTGTTGCCCATTGCATCCTATAAGTACATATCATCTTTATACACACAGACTATAATATAATGTTCATTAATATGAACAGACTCGGCATTTTAATGTTAATAACATGCTAGTTTAAAAAACAAAGGTTGTGGAGATAAGGAGTCTTATCTTAACACAATTCCCATGCTTATAGAAAATGAAGAAAGCGGGAAAACACTAATTCGAATAAGGGGTTTTGCTTTAAAAGACTTAGACAATGACACAATGGATATATACTGGCAGATTTTATTTTAACATTTGACTTCTCTGGAGGTGAAAAGTCTCATTTATGGATGGGTATTTCAATTCATAAGGTTTCCTGTTGTTTCCAAAGCTTCAGGTGTGGAATGATGGTTGTGTCTAGGAAGAAAGACATATATTTTTCAGGTGACTTCCCTACTGCTCTCAAACAAGGGATATGATTTAAGAGAATGCCAAAATCAACTCTGTGATGTGGACACTAAACAGGAGACAAATATCCATTGTGCATCTGAAATATCCCAATTGGTATAAAACAAGAAAACTGGGTGTAAGTAATGGGAATTTGAGCACTGAGCTCTTGAACTAGATACTTATCATGATTTCTCAAAATATCATTGTTTTATGTTGCGTTTCTTGGGAGTTGACCCAAAGTAAGGATTTGAGTTCAAGTCATTAGTTTATATTAGGAGGTGATGCTTTGAGACACAAGAGAGTGAGGAAATAAGAGAAAAACAAAGAAAAATTACAGATGGTTACAGTAATAGCATCCACTCTGAGCAATGGGGACTTGATTCCAGGAGTGGCTGGAGCTCCTAAAAAATTTGGGAAGAGGTTCAGTTTTTTCACCTACAAGCAAAGGTAATGTGGCTCTGAATCTCCTTACCCTCACAATAATAGTGGGGTATTATAGCAAAGCTCTATGAGCAGAATAATTCTGTGGATTGACATAATTGCAGTAGAACTTCTTTCAGTTCATCTAAATATTCTTTTGTTTTAATACACTTGCCTGCTAATTATAGATCCACCCTTGTCAGTTCAAGATTCATTTTAATATATCTTGTCATTATGAGTGATATTTTGCTATCTCTTTGAATGTCTGCTATTTTTTATTAAATGCCAGGCTCTCTGAAATTTATTTTGTTTAGAATTGTTATTGTTTTTTTTTTCCTTTTTCTTCCTTAAATAGTTATTTGTATTCTTTAGCTTGGACATGATTCTGTTATTTGGAAAAAGTTTGAATTTGATGAATGGTGTGTGGTTTGGTGAGAAAAATTCTGTCTTGGTTAAAATAAAAATAATTTTTACTTAGAGCAGTCGTTGAGCTAACCAGAGAAGGGAACAAATTTGAATTTTTTTTTGAGACAGGATCTCGCTCTGTAGTCCAGGCTGGTCCTAAACTCACTATGGAGTCCAGACTGGCCTTGGACTCAGGGCAATCCACCTGTCTCAGCCTCATCAGTGCTGGGATTACATGCGTGTGCCACCACGCCCAGTTTATGTGTTGCTGGGGAATCGAATTTGGGTGCTTAGCACTTGACTTAGCGCTTGCTAAGCAAGCACTTTAACCGCTGAGCCATTCCTCCAGCTCCTAAACTTGAATTATGTTACCAAAGCTGTTTTTGTAATGAAAAACAATATTAAAGGAACTCAGTTATGACATTTGAAAGTGTGACAGTAACTTCTGGGCTAAAAAGAATGTGGAATGAGTATGAAGCTAGAATTTGGAAGATGTAAATAAAAGGAAATGTGAAGAAATCTAAGTGAAATACCAAGTCCTCAAAATACGGAAATCCTCACATGACTTATTTAAACCATGTGACTCTTCAACACATAGCACTATGTTTTTAATACTGTATAACTAAGACAATGCATACTTTCTGTCTCCAAGCAAACTACATTTAGATTATACAGAATATTTTCGATAATGAAAATTTTCTTTTCCTAGAAAATGTCTCAAGATATAATTATTGGGATATATTATGAGAATTGTCTGTCTGCATTACTTTTTGATGACTGATATATAAGCAACTTGCTTAAAAGTGGTCATCAGGAAAGAGCCAAAAACAATAGGTCATTGGAGACATTGTTCTAGGGGGAGGACAAAATGCAAGGACAGAGAGACAAACGCCTCTTTCATTACCAAAGGTAACAGTGTGAGTGGGGAATTCCATGCCAAAGTAGACACAGTGTATCATTAAAAGAATTTACCAGACTCAATGTTTTGTTCACGGAAGGCAAGAAACACAATTTACAACCTGAGTGAAATAGTGAACGTTTCCTGGTTTTCAATTTTTACATAGCTCCAAAATCTTTTAATGTTCTCCAACTGAACATGCAAATAAGCATCACCCCACTCATTTAGATTACAAACACTGGGTAACTATGTGCTTGTGCTAGTTGCAACAGAGATGAACATATTAATTATCAGTGAAACTAATATCTATCACACGTAGGTACGCATAGTCTCTTGTATCTTGCCTTAGTAAAAAAAAAAAGAAAAGAAAAGAAAAGAAAAGAAACGAAACGAAAAGAAAAGAAAAAAAGAAAGCATCGCTGGAGCAACGTGAGTAACTACAAATTCTACATGTATAAAGTTAAAGAAAAGTTAAGAAAGTTGAGCAGTATGAGGAAGAGAGAAGTCTGGCTGGGTAGCTACACTTCTGCATTACTGTTTTTTTTTTAATTTGACAGATAGAGAGAGTGAGAGAGCTGCCAAGAAAGGGCAGAGCTAGCAGGAGGTGGCGTTTTGGCCGTGGCATGGACAGCGCTTTGTGGCTAGCCTGATTGACCTCTCCCACCTGGAAGCAAGGTTGCATATCAGCTTAGCTCGTTCACCTCCCCCTGCTTTTGCACTCCTGGGAATGGATTTCCATCAGACAGTTGCTTTTACCTGAGGGTGATGAGCAGGATGCTCATACTAATGGTGCCCTGCCTGTAAATTCTATAAAGCTATCCTATATGCATTTTTTTAGTCTTTCTTGTCAGGCATCAGTAACCATGGGGCTGAGACATTCAGACAGAGAAACTGTATCTTTAGAGTGCTCTGATGTATTTCTGCCCAGCTGTGCACTCAGCAGCACCTCAGCCAATTTCTCTCGTTAGCTTTTTCAAATAAAGTAGAAAAAAATGATAAAATAAGAAAATTGTATTCTAGTTATCCGTTCATCTAATTATCTCATTCTGTAACAGGAAGGGCTGGCACCTGTCGTTTCCGTTGTAAGACACCACACTTTTGTACTGAAAATAAAAAAGAAGAAATAAAGAAAAATTAACTTGGAGTAATTCTTTAACCCACAAAGCATGAGCTCTGATATTAGGGTTATAAAGTAGCTCAGTAATTGTAAAGAATCTGAGCAGGATTGCAAGCTCAGTCGTAACAATACCAGAAAGCATATTGAGCATTTACTTCAGATCACATGATGAACTAAGAATTATTTCAGTTAATCCTTAAATAATATCTTGGGTGGTAGATGGTATCATTATTCACACTTAAAAAATAAAACAACTTGAAACAGTTACTTAAGATCTTATAATCGCTAAATCATAAATATGGGATAATAAAGATCTTACAAAAGAATCTCATTTATTCTTGGCTTATGGTACTCCCCTCTACATTTTTTTCATTGTGGCTTATGCCAGGAAATATATCACAAAGTTCTTTTTATAGAATATTTATGTCCAAAGAACTGGTTTGTGTGTATGTCCTCTGAATATAGGAGCTATTTAAGAAATAATGAACATAAATTCAAAGAAAATTATTGCATTTTATTCCTTTGTATTCACGATCAAGTATCACTAAGATGTGTCCATTTATCAGTCACAAAACACCTCCCCAAATTTTGGCATGTGGCTGGATACTGCCACCATACTTGCTTCTCATTAATTTCTATGTGATGTTTAATTTTTACCTCAGCAGCCTCCAAAATCTTTCATAAATTTATAGTACACCAAAAAATAAATCTCATCTTGAAATTATACTAGTACTGAGGGTCAAGGGTAGGGCCTTCACACTGAACTATATGCCCAGCCCAATTTTGCTTTTTTAAATTTCGAGACAGGGTTGCACACATTGATAATTTGCTGTCTCAGTTACATTTTCATTGCTATGACTCAATACCCAATGACCACAACTCAGGGAGGAAAGACTCATTGTAGCTTATAGTTTCAGAAGCTCACAGTCCTTCACTGGTGGGAACCGTGGAGTCACATGGTGGGGCTGCAACTAGAGCTGGAACCAGAGATCCAGGGACAGAGATCCTTATAGCATGGTATAAGCAGAGATAACTGGGAGGAAGGGTGCAACTAGCACATGGCCCTCAATGTCAAGTATCAGCCTAAGTATCAGTCCCTACAGCCAGGCCTCACCTCCTAACCCTAACAGTATCCATAGGAATGTGGGGGTTTTGGGGGACACTTCAGATCCAAACTACTACATTACATTTCCCCATGCTAAAACTTGGGATCATCCTTCCTCACCTCCCCAGAGTGCTGGAAATACAGGTCTGCGTAGCTAGAACTAGTATTACTTAAGATGTTGAGCAGACTCTGTTGATTCTCTGAGCCATTTAAAACCTCCTGAAATGACTCTACAAATTTATGGTGACATCCTAGGCCACATTTAGTACACGGTTTGGAAATCACAACTCTTTTGCTATTCATAGTCTCTCATGTTAACAGTCTAAAAAATTAGTAGTGCATAGTATCAGGAGCGGTAACTGCTAAATAAATAGTTCTTACTCTCAGGTAAGCAAGTAAGAGAGTATATCAAAAACATAATAAAAAGGGACATAAGAAAAAGTCCCAAATCAGGATTGAGATTGTGAATGTACTGATACTGCTATCAGTGTAACGTGTGCCAATTCCTGCCTCACTTAAGAAGCACAAAAATATATTTTATGATGTATACACAGACCCTAGTACTACTCTGCCCTAAAGAAGGATACAGCTGGATCATTTATAAGAAAATGAAAGCACCTTGAGATCATAGTCATCGGTAAAGCAATAAATTAGACACTGGTTATGTATCAAATGGTTTCACTTTTATGAGAAACCCAAAATGAAGAGGAAATAAAAAGATGACAGAAAATAGGGAGGTGGGAAGGTGGTGCAAAGATGGGTAGAGAGGAGAGATGGAAGCTAAAAATGATTAAATAAGATATGATATGTGCACAGGTCAGCTTGCTGAGATGAATGTAGTTATTATGCCTCACAAACACGCAAAACATGGTATGAAAATTAAGTTTAAATAATGAGTCAGATAACCTCACAGGCAGAATTTGATACCCTGCATTTTCACTTTATGTTACTTCTTAAATCCATTTGCAATTTTTTTTCTTTCTAGAATGGCTAATTCCTCATTCACAACATTTGGAGGATCTCTCAGGAGCAGAGTAAGGCTTAGCTTACATGAGGTCCTGGGTTCAATTCCAACAATGCCAGAAAATAATAAAAAACAAGCTACAAACAAACCAACAACAACAAAATTAAGTAAGCATTTGTCAATTATTGCTTATTTAAGGATGAAGTTTTGGGTCCCAGCAACCTACAACATAGATTTAGAACAGCACTACTCAAAATGAGAGACTGTTGTCAGTCTCTGAACCACTTTCTACTGTTTTACCAAAAAGTAAGCAGAAATTAATTTAAGAATTTAGACACTTGAATAGAAATGTGACCAATGAATTTAACTTCTATTGAATCTAATAAGAAAAAGCAGGGCTTTCACTCTATATGTAACTCTTTCGATTTTAATTCCTCAGCAATTAAATTTATTATAGTTTACAAAGAATTTGTGTATAACAGACTGAAAATTAAAGGACAAACAAAAACTGTCTGTGGATAACATAGAGTTTGAGGTGCGTTGTGCAGAATAAGAATGGGAGCAAGAGCAATTCCTGTCCCCTGTGATCTCATTGGCCCTTGGGGAGGGGCAGGATCAAGAGGGCTAGGTGGCTTCTCCTAAGCACTGACTCCAGGATACTGCCACAGGGTCCCCAACTCTAGTGATGTACTGAGTTAGGCTATTAATTCCATGTGGATAACATAATTCTTTAAGACAGAGACATAATTTGTTTTTGTCCTACTCCACATCTAGCACCGTAACTGGCACATTGAAGGTACTAAATAAATATTTGAACAAACATTAAATATGATGACAGTGGCAATACAGTTTATCATTTCTTTTAATTGGGTTATGACAGGGTTTCTACTGGATGTTGTGTATAAATATTTCTAATAGTCACCAAAATGCTCTAGCTGTGACCTTCATGGTACAACTTCAGATATTTTGATGTTAAGACGGGACTGTGTGTTTATTTTTAAAAAGGGGGAGATTATTACTTGAAAGTAGAGTGGGTGAAATACTTCAGTCTATGTGGGCAGAATTGTCCAAAGCAAATTTTTTCTAGACACAAGCACCTACAGAATCAGATCAGTAGCAAATATAGCAAGAGTCAAGACATAAGACACTAGGGACTTGAGAAGTTTTGGTCTAAATTAAATGGGCAACTTTCATTCAAAGCATCCACAACAACGAAAAAATGAAGCTACCATGCCATTGAGCCAAAAGCCTTTTATATGCTAAATTTCTTTTAGATTCTTGATTTATCGGATCATGATTGGCATTACTTACCTCCATTCTATCTCTTTTACATTTCCTTGTTTTAATCACCCAGGTAAAATGAATCACTGCTTGATACACTTAGATGTGATACTGTCTTATACATATGGTATACACTTTGTACTAATAAGCTTTTCAGTCACTGGGACTAAGTATCTGACACTGCACACAAAGGAAGAGTGGTTTATTTGGCTTAAGACTTCAGAGGACTCAGTACATGATTAACTAGCTCCAAGGTAGAAAAACTAAGGTAGAGTGGCAAGGCAACAGAAAGCTCCTCAACCACTGACAGCCAGGAAGCAAAGAGAGACGGGAGGAATTAAGGACTAGAATTTGTCCTTACAAACCATGCCCCCGGTGACCTAAAATTTCCATCCGAGATCCACCCTCTAATAGCACATTCAGCTGTTAATTCATAATGAGATTAACACACTGATGAATTTAACACCCCCTTGATCCAATCTCCTACCTAAAGTTCCACATCTGAACACAGGAGGCTTCTGGGAAACGTTTTTAATCTAAATGTTATAGATTTAAACCATAGCATTCTTCTTACTAGGCCTTCTACTCCATGAAATAATCGTTCTGTTTGATTTCTATTTTGTTAATGAATACTTGATATTGGGAATGTGCCTAGCAGATGCTCGATGTAGCAACCACTTTCCTGCATAATAAACTACAAAAACAAGCAAATGCTTGGTGGTTTGAAATGACATACATTATTATTATCATGAGTCTGATGGTGTTGTGAGACATGAATCTGGAATCATTGCTGTGGCTGAACTTAAGTGAGAAACCGGCAGAGCTTGAAAGTCTTGGAAGATGTCAACCTTGTCTGTCCAGCCGTGCTGGTGGTCAGCTAGGATACCTCAGTTCTTTTTTCTTTCAGATGACTTGTCCCCTTCCACAGGCTATACTGTTTTGTTAAATGTCATCAGCATCACAACGAAGACAGAATCCCTAATACTATGAAGGCCCAAGCGTAGAAGTTGTGCAATATCACTTCTGCTGCACACATTGATCAATTAGATCATGTCTCTAGCCTGGAATCAAATCCACTCCATTTAACGAACATAACAAGAAAACATTGAGACTTGTTGTATGATCATCCTGAGATGAGGTTCAATATGTGTGCATAAGAGGCGTGAGTAAACTGTGTGGTTAAAGACATAAAGGGGAAGCGATGCAGTATGTTGTTTATTCTAAGCAATGTAAGCCATGTGAATTCTTTAGTCTGAGCTGATAGAAAATAAAGTGGAGAGGAACGGGATGCAGAAAAGCCGTTTAAAGCCTGCCTGGATGAACCAAACGTAATAAACTGAAGAGACAAGAGTTTGATCGTAAATTCTGCTCATATTTCCTATTTACTTGCTTGGAGTTTTACAGCAATGGATAATGGTGGTACATGGCCAAATGATTGCTTGCCTCAGGTCAGATGCGTGAACTACCTAGGGCTTGGCAGGAAAATGAGTAAAATTTGCCTGGAAAGAAATACAGATGACACTGACACCTGAACAGGTCCAGTCAGTTGTTTACTTTTTTACAAGTTTAATTTATCCACAATTCAAGGTCATTTAAGTACTTCAAGAAAAACAGGAGGACTGTTTTTGAGAAAAAAGCAAATAAGCACCACTTTTTTGGGGTGAACTCCCAAAAACATTATATTTAGAGATAACACTTTGTGTACTGAAGTAAATTTAAAACTTGGTGGGCATTTTTTTAGAACTGGATGATACAAAAGAAATCAAAATATTAACACATCCGGCATTTCAATTTTCCCTGGAGACATCCTAGCTCCTTATTACCTCAGGTTGCTAGAAATGAGGAATCTCAGAAAGCTCAAGGTGTTTTCGCTAAGGATGGTCATGCTTGTCAACTCTTCTCCTGTCCAAAGATAGACTCGAAAAACATCCCATTCTTAGGAATGTTTTCTTTAGGAAAAAAACCCTATTATTTCCTTTCAAAGAAGGCAATAGAAAAACAATTTAAGCTTAACAGGAATCAAGTCATAAATTTATGTGGAGAGTGTTGACATTTATGCCTCACCGTATGAAAGAGAAATTGATGGAGTAACACCTGATTTCTATGTCAGAAGCCTATCTTTCAGAGCCTGTAATAGTAACTAATTTTTTGAAAATATTATTTCAATGTGAGATTTATAGAAATTAATTTTTATTCATGCATTGAGCAGCAGACTAGAAACATAAATCTCTTATAAAACTAGAAGCTTACTAATAACTAAAAAACAATAGAAAAGTTCAATACACTTGTCCAAATTAATATATTTTCAAATAAATTTCCCTTTAGTTACAGATATGAGAATGAAAAATTGGCTTAACATTCATTTTCATGAATGGTGTGATTTCAGTTTAACTCTTTTTTGTAAGTGCTTATGTTTTAAATAGATTTTTGAGCCTGAATAATAAAAAATAAATAAAGATTCAGGATGTAGGGTTTATTTTTCCTCCTCAGATTTCCGATGGCTAATGATAACTGCTTTACCTGAGTAACCGGGAATTCTTTTTCTTTCTTCCTCTAAGTATTACAGGCTAGCCAATATGTCCTTGAGTGTGGCTTGTTCAAATTCTACAACAAAATCATCAGTGATCCAAATCAAGCACATAATTTCATAATCTCCAGAAATGCAATTCAATGACCTTAATTGAGAGAATCATGCTCATATCCTTACTCTAGATTTAGTCCCCAAGTGATTCTCAGACATACGTTTAAGAAGGTAGAAAGCAATTCCTACTTTAAAAGTAAAATAGGAGCAACCTATGTCATTATGTGCATTAGAGTAATCCAGAACAGAATAATCTACACACACACGCGCACGGGTGCACGCGCGCACGCGCACACACACACACACACACACACGATTAGTCAGCATTTCCATTGCCGCACGCAATACCCAAAACACACAACTTAAAGGATGAGATGGGTTTTGGCTCATGGAATTCAAAGAATTCATTTCATAACTGACTTGCTATCAGACAACGAGAGAGAGAGAGAGAGTGAGAGAGAGAGAGAGAAGCTAGCAATACGAATATACCCTTTCAGGCCATGTCCCAATAACCTAGTCCCTCTGTCTAGGCTGGCCTCTAAAGGCTTATGTTTATCTTATTACACATAATCCATTTAGTCAACTCTGTGAGTCACTAAGGTATTCACAGTTCCAGTATTGCTGAAAAGTTCAAGTCCAAAGTATCTCTGAGACTGAAGGCAAATTTGCAGCTAATACTTAAATATTTAGATTCACAATACTTTGTAAGTTTCACAACCACTTTTGATTTTGCTTTCCTTCTGAACTCAAGATTGTTTCTAGATTACTGACCATGAAATAAATTGAGTAAGTCAGCTGACTTCTATTTGAATCTCAGCTGATTCATCTCTAGATACTAATGATCTCAAGATATTTAATTTGCTTCCTGCCAATCAGAAGGATATACAAAATGAATAGAGTTTTTATATAAGATTACTTTGATTTCCTTTGAGAATCCTAATTCTAAATCATCTCAATACCTTAGTAAACTCTCTTGATTTGGTTTGACAAGTGTTTAAGTCTTAGACATACAAAATTTCTTTTCTCAAATAAAGACTCCATCTAATCTTTGAAGAGAGCAAAAGGAAATAGCCGGTGGCTTGGAAGAGCCACTCATGCATTCTTTGTCCTAACACGTGTGCCCTTGGGAGTACAAGTGTCTCAGTCATTGTTCCTTTCTGCACAAGTGGAGTGAGTTTATTTTTCTTGAGTACATTTCTCTGGTTTAAAAACAAAAAAGCTCAAATTTAAAAAAGAAAATATAAGGCCATAAAAATAATCATCAAAGCACACTATACATGAATAAGAGTAATGAAATGACACTTTTCCTAAAAGCTCTAAATTTCCCCTAATATTTTGACTCTGTGGGTAAATACACTGTCATTTTGCAATGTTCTCCCATAAGCAAGATGAATTTAAAACTAAAAACATAAATATAAATATTTTTGCTTGAAAAATTATAGCTTTTATATAAATGTACAATGGAAAGGTTTTTTTTAATTTTCATATTATTATTATTTTATTGTTATTATTTACAATCTTGGGATCAAAACACGGCCTTTTCATTGGTAGGCAGTGGTCAATCACTGAGCTATACTTCCAACACCAAAATATTTTGTTCTTTATTGTTTAGGATAAATAATTTTATTCGATATTGTTTTATTTATTTTTATTCATAATTCTTTCTCTATTAACTATTTAAGAGTCATCGGGGAAATATTAAGGCTTAAAAAACTACTTTGCAATTTGGGTGTGCCATGTACAGCCTTATTTCATTTCTTGGCTTATTTGTTTTTATTTTGATTCTTTTATTTGATTTGAATTCCGTACTTTCAAAATTTCAGAAATTCAAATTCACAGTTAAAGTAAATCAGAATACTGAGACAGAAAAAATCTTCAACTTGCGTATCTAAGAGATAACTGTATTAGCTATGTGATTTTTGACTAACCCATTATTTGAATCTCATTTTAGCCATATGTAAGACTACTGCATCTGCCAGGAATTCCTCATTAAAGATTCTTTATGCTAACACAAGAAATACAACTAAGCATTCCAATGGGAACACCTGTAAAAACACAAGAAAATTTTAAAAAGTAAACAAGACTAGTTAAAAGTGAATATATGGCGCATTCTGTAATCTTCGTACTGCAAAATTCAGAGAAAATTATATTTACAGATTTATTCTGTAATAGAATATTAATGTGTCAGAAAACTATTGGTGCTGCATGCTTTCTGATCTTGTTAGATTACTGGAGAGAAAAACATGGATTACTTACCATAGGCTTCCAAACTAGATCTATTGTGGATGTACTGGTAACAATTGTTTGCTTCTCAATGTCTCTTTCATTCATAATAATAGAATTTATGATACTAGAATAATAAAAATACATCCGCTTCCTTTGTTGTTAGGCTTAGAGGTTTGACTAATTACAGTACATGACATAAATTTACATTTCTTGTCATTTTCTATTTGACCATTGTTTGTGGTGCCTCTTCTTCTTGATCTCCTTCTCCAGTGTCTTGGCTACTATTCGTCCCCACTGGTACCCAACATCCACAATTTTAAGGAGGAAAGATTTATTTTGGCTCACAGTTTCAAAAAGTCACAGTCCATTCATTGACAGCTAGCAACGATGGAAATACATGGTGTTCAGAGCCAGAGAAAAGCTCTTCAGAGCATAATAGAACAGAAAACCAAGTGCGGGGGGAATCAAGTCCCAAGCCTCTGCCTCTTCCAGCCAGGCTCCATTTCCCAACAGTGCAGGGTGTCTGTAAGCACTCCACGACATCTACATGTGTGAGACTTCGTGAAGATGCTTCAGATCCAAACCACGGCGGTGCTCTGCTTCTGCCGTTTCTGCTGCCACTTCCGCTTCTTCTTCTGCTTTCTTCTTACTTCTTCCCTTCCTTCACTTTCTCATAGTCTTCCTTCTTCTTCTCGTCTCCTTGGCTACCTTAACACAGCTAAGACATGTGCCATAATCTTACGGTGAGAATTACATGCCATGGTTTGTGAAATTTTCAGCCGCAAGTAAACTAGCTCCTGTGAATGTCACAGTCGGCATGCAGATGCGGTAGTTAATTTTCACCATAAACGTAATCCCATTTTCTTTAGAGCATGACAGTCTAGGTTCTCTCCATCCAGATTAAACAGTCTTAACTAACTCACCTATTCTGGGACCTTAGCACAGGAGGAGGCCTCAAAAGCAGTTATACTTTTCTACACAATACCTTTATACAATGTTAATGAAAAATAGAATAATGAAAACAATATAACCCAAAATAAAAATGAAAGTCAATATTCCACCCTCTCTCCTTTATTAAATTACTGCAACTAGAATTTGCATTTAACACGTGGGATTCATTAACAGATGGCATGGATTAAAATTTGCTTAACTAACATAAAATAGGCTCTTTAGTTAGATGTACCACAAACGTTTTGAAATGTACTGCTCCCATTTTACAGACAAGACTTGCATGGTTCCCGAGGCTGTATTAGCTAAATAAAAATGCAATGGAGATGATTTTATGTGGGGCTGTTAGTGTAGGACTGTGAAATGACTTGCTTTCTATTTCTTTGGACATTTTCCAGAATTCAAATAAATCTTCAAATTGCAGTCTTAATCTTTGGTTCTTTTTCAGAAGATCAGTAATAGAACTGAGGTATATTGAAATGGAAAAGAAAAGAAAGGCTGCTACATATCTTTTCCTTAGACTGGGCGACTTTCAAGCTAACTTTTAAAATCAAGAATAACGTTCTAAACAAGAACTTGCATGAAGCCAAACCTCTGTCTCAATCTCAGGAGTTGTTGAAGAGCTTCCAAAGCCTGACTATACCCCAGGTATTTCCTGTTTCCTTTGGTCAGGACTTACAATAAACAAGTACCTTTCTTTTCATATTAGTATTATTCATAAGGGACCTTGTCAGGACAAGGAGACAGCCAAATGCCTTCAGGAAGTAAGACTAGTTAGTTACTAGGAAAACCATCAATGTATTTTATCCCTATCCTCACACCTACAATACTAATTGCATGTTTTATCAAAGTGAGTTTTTAAAAAGGGTCTTGTAGATTTCAAATTTGCCTAACTCAACACTTTGGGGTGGCTCTTTTGCATCTGAATGATGTTTAGGGAAGGCAGAAAATTTAATCCAATTATACTTCTTCATCTCCACGTTGTCTTTCCTTGGACTGAATACCCATTTTTGCAACTCAGCTATTTGAGCAGTAGGGTAGGTTCTTTTTCTTGGTTATCCACACTCAGAGACACACGTCTTCTTTCTTGAGCCCTCTGCTCTACCTCATTACACTGTTCCTCCAAATGTCTGTGTCTGTACATTTTCACACGAGGGTGTGCACACTCAGACAGAATGATCTGTTTACTCTGGAAACAGACAAGGTACCGTATTCGCCAATGTGAGATCACTGAAATAACTTTTTCTGATGTCTTCCACATGTTGGCTAAATACCTGAATTGTAACTCAACCACTACGTGCAGTCTCTCAATTTCCACATATGCTGAGCAAGGTTCTTTTTCGAAGGCAATGAGATCACCAAGCATCGAAGGGCAGAGTTCTCTGAAAATAGTGCTTTATCAGAAAGAAAATGTCTTTAAACACTCTGAGGTCTCCTGTTGTTAAGCATGTCTCTTATGAAAGCAACCTGGACCATAATACCTTTCTAAATTTTTTGCTGAGTGATAACTAAAATTAGATACAGCAATTTAAATCATTTCATAATAGTATAAGGAATTATATCATCTTTCCTTAGACTAAGACTTACAAAATATTTTCCCACCATTTTTATTAATATACATGTGCAATCCATAATGTTTAAAATGAACTTGAATACTTTGTGCACATGTATGTTACATCAACTTCACCACCCTTTCCTATTTTGGAGCTTTCAATACCTTCTCCACGCTCGCTAACTCCCACTATCACATGTGGTTCTATAGAACGCCTGTGTTCTGGGCTTTCTAAATCAGAGAAATCATATGATACTTAAAATATTTAATCTTATCTGTCTGACTCGTTTCACCCAAATCACCACTCTTTAGCTCGGCTTCCTACACCCAGAATGCATTTCAGTGGTCAATCTTGATGCCTTTTCTCTGAGTCCAGCAGATCCCTTTATTGGGATATCTGCTAAAAGTGTTTTTTTTTTCCCTATATTTTGCTATATCTTTGTTAAGATTGTTTAACCTGGCCTCACCCACCAATCCAAATAAGAAAAGAACTATAACAATGTAATTCATAAGGCCAGTAAATGTGAGGGAAAAGATTTTCAAATGCCTTAGCTGAGTACTGAAAAGTAAATACTTGTATATTAAAAAGGTTATCTTTATATCAGTCAGTTTTCTTAGGAGAAACTAATATCAAATACTGAATAAGTCAATTGCTACAATCAACAAATTTGTCTATATCAAATTGCTACATTAAATGAACTTAAATCTATATCACATAAGTATAATTGAAGCAATAGATATGATGGGATACTTGTTTTTTTCAGAATTTTTTAACTTTCATAACCTATTTACTCACATTCCATTAATTACTACCATTTTGCCAAATTTGGTTTATAATTTTATCTACCTATCCTTTCATAAATTCAGGCACACATATTTTTAAAGATTTTATACCAATTCCCCATGGTGAAATTATTCTGTTTTGCAAACTAGTATATTATTACAAATAATAATTATGTGAGGAAATTTCACAGATTTTATAAGACAGCTGATATTGTTTTAAAAATATATCAATCAAATGATTCAAATACCAATCTATTTTTGTTACACTTTCTCTCTAGATATTTCCTCCTTTCCTTCTTTTTTTTTTTTTTCTGCTTATACTGGCAGCTCAGGACTGCACCAAGATTTTCCTCTACTTCGGACGTGACTTCAGTATTTCTGACCTTCCCGTGGCCTCCTGTCTGTTTTGGGGGCACTCCTTTCTCTCCTAGCTCAGTCAGATGTCCCAGGCTACATGCAGGTTTTCCTCCATCAGCAGATGCCTGCGGCTTCCAGTTGTTTGCAGCTGGCCTGGGGCAGCTTCCTAGGCTGCTGTTTTGGTTTCTTTGTTTGTTTGTTTTCTCTTTTGATGTTCCTTTGGAATTTCTGACCTTTTCCTGGCCTTCTTTCAGTTGTTGGGGTTCTCTTACCTGTCCTAGCCACATTGAGCAGGCATTTTATGACTAAATTCTCGACCTTTTAAATGGGTCAATGGGGAGACGTTATGTAGCTCTGTTTCTCAGCCACCATTTTAACCCAGAAGTCCCAAGACTTACAAAGTATTAAGAAAAATAATTGATTGTGTTCTGTTTCAAAGTTTGTTTTGTCTTGTCTCTATTTTATGAAGAACATGTCACGTGCCCACCCCTCCTTTTCATTTGCTTGTGAACAGTCAGAAGGTAATAATTCTGAATTAGCACTCATCTTTTCAATTGGATTGAAGAAAATATATGAAAGTGAATTAGTCATAGAATGGAAATTTTCTGTCATGGTCCATTATCATTTCATTTAATTATTTACTTCATATCTTTTCTCAAGTATAAAATTAGAATGGTTTTAAATAGGTGTGTGTGTGTGTGTGTGTGTGTGTGTGTGTGTGTGTGTATGCGCATGTGTGAGAGTTAGAATTTTTGATATTTTCTTGCTCAATAAAGATTATGGAAATGTGGACATGCGATGGTGGACTCAACTTTCTCTCCAGGTTTTCCTTGAAATATATTGACTTTTCTCTTAACATCTTTCAATTGCTTTCTGCTTACATATTCTCATAACTCATCAATCTTGTAAACGTCGATGTAATTTTGTTATATATTTTGAGCTTCATTTGTTTAAATTGTGCAAAGTTCCATTTGAATTAATTAGTATAGGAGTAAGGTCTCTATTATATTCTAATATTTGAAGACTGCTAAAATAATTCTACTCCATTACATTAAGTAGGAACAAAGATTTTGGACCTCTTAGGTAGTGTAGAGAACCAAAAAAAATTAATTTAGCAATGATTACTGTGACCCTCAGCATTGACTTTGCATATATATTACCTGTCCTTTGAAATAAGTATACAGAGATTGTGATCATAGTGAATTAAGGTGATACATGTCTTTTTGGTGAATATAGAAAATGCCATTGTGGTAGCTTTTAGAGAACAAAACATATTTGAGCCTAGAAATCATTAAGAAAGACAAACTTTGTGCTATAATTAGTTATATGTGGTCTTAGAGGATAATCACGTTTCTCCTGACTCACTCAAATTACATTCTCTGTTTCCGCTCACAAGAGTCAATATTTATGTGCATTAATATTACCCTAGTGATACAAATAAATTTGTACATTTCTTGTGGATTCAGTGTTATTGATGACTGAGTCCCTGTGATCACAGTATATGTGGCTGCCTAGGTTATAAACAAGCACCTCACTTTTCTGAGTAATGTTGTGGATAAGGAGCTACTCAGTCTGGCGAGCACCTTTGTTCAGCCATGAATCCACCAATAAAGTAATAAAGGTAATTGCTACCATATAAAGATAGAAATACCAATGTCAGCAGAAATCCAGTATTTGCAAAAGAAAAACACTTTTGCAGCTAAGAGGATTACTTTGGTTCCCAGTGTTATTCAAAACCTGACTAAGCTAATGCTAGCATATATTTGGAATTAAAAAATCAAATATTAATTGCCGTACTAATATTAATGGTGAAGATTATACTAATAATGTAATTTTATTATCTCATTTATATAACTTTGTTCATATTGGTGATTATTTTGGGACAATTCATAAACAATTGCTATATTAAAAAGTACAGTGTTCAAAATATTAATATGTACACTAGGTTCTTTTTTCAAAAGTTATCATCTTATACACCCTTCAGTATATATGAGAATGCCTAGATGGGCACTGGGGTTAGAATGCTATGCTTTGATATAAAATATATTTTATATTTTGACATCAAGTGAAGAAGCATATGAGGCAAAGAATTTTGGCCATAATTTCTAACAGCAAATCCTCCCCCCCCCACCTCGCTTTGCTAATGCCATGTACTTATTTAATATCTTCACTATGGAGAGGAAACTTTCATAGTATCGCAGCATCGCAGACTTCCACCTTTCTTAGTGATACTATTTTTCATAAAAACACCTAAATTAGTCAATGATAAAGGAAACAAAGTTCTATGCTTGGCTTAGGAAAATCACATTTAAGTATATAACTATGCAACAAATAGATGACCAAAAAGGTAGAAACAAAGTCAGGACATAGAAGAAAAAATGTCCCAGGTTCTTGTCTTTTTTGTTGTTGTTATTTTACTTTGCTTTGTTTTTGACTGTAGCTCTGTGTTAATGCAATGTATGCCACTACAGCAGCATTTTTGGAAGCAAGAGCGCCACTGTACCATAAATCAATATACAAAGGCAGTAAATGAAAGGCACAAGCCAGTGACCTATCTGAATACGCGGCCAATCAAGTTACATTATATGTTTGTTATCTCTGTGAGAAAGAATCTTGACCTATATACTTACCTTCAGCTTCCGTTTTTGAGTATTAATAACACATTTCAATGCAGGCATCCATGATGTCCCCTGTGAAAATCTGATAACCCCGCTGTGTTTCTGTTTATTTAAGTACATGTCTTCAGTAGAGTATAGAATATTTAGGGACTCTAAAGGAAATGTAACACTTTCAAAGAGATTCATAAATCCTGATATGGAATTGATGTGAAGTTTAATATTCGTGTCAACATGACCTGGCCAGTGAGACACCAACATATTTGGTTAAATTTGGATTCAAGGCGCATTATGAGGGTATTACTAAATGAAATCATGCTTTGAATTACTGGACTTCTGATAGCCCTCCACAGTGTGATTGGGCTCCATACAAGCCACGTAGGACCTGAAGGGGGCTAAGACAGAGGAAAGGATAATTGTCTGTTATTCTGTTTGAACTATGTGTCAGTTTCCTTCTACCCTTGGACATGTTAGTTTTCAAGTTTTCATACTTTGACTATGACCTACCTCATCTGCCCCCTGGCTCCGAGAACCTCAAACTATAACACCGATTTTCCTGGTTCTGCAGCTGGCAGATGACAGACAGATCAAGAGACTTCTCAGCCTCTATATTTAAATGGGCCAATATTTTAAAATAATTTCCTACCTCTCTCTTGTTTGTACATGTAAACACTTATTCACTAATGTGGATTTTTTTCCATGAGGACTATGATTTGTTTTAAATTTTATGTCGCCAAGGTCGAGGTTTATTCATTTTCCCTGATAATTAGCTACTGAACAGAAGAGTACCTCTGTCTGATATTACAAAGCAGATGATTTTAAAGCTTCCGAGTGATTCCTGCTCATGGGTCCCCAACAGGACTCAATGAGTTAGCTTATAAATTTACTTCTCAGACTTGCTTGAGTTTGGCTGGCATCCTGTCTGAATTTTACCCAGGAAGCAACTCAACAGAGGACCAGTTGTCAAGCTAGGTGAAGAAGTGTTTGATGCATTTATTGAATCTGTAACAGAGAGAATTAGAGCCTTGTATTAGATATCCTCTGGGTTACAAGTAGCTTTTGGAAAAATTACGTAAGATCCATGATGAGTGTGCTTTTAGACAAGGAAAGAAAAGTTATCTTGTGCCTGCACTCACACACAGGGGCCATGGTGATTCTGCTAGAAAATGTGAGAGAACAATGGAGTAGATTTGTCTTATGCAGATTAATAAATGATCAGAGATACCAATTGCTCCTGGAATTCAGTCATTGTTTTGGCATTATAATTTATGAGTTTTGCTCTGAAGACATATTTTTTTTCAGGCTGAGATAAAGGTTATCACATACATTCACACACACACACACACACACACACACACACACACACACATTCGGCTTTATACCTTCAGAGAACAAATGTATTAATCACATTTTCCTTATAATGCATTTAGAGAACAGAGAGGGTTGAGGAAAGATTGAGATACGGTGCTGAAATCCTTTGTCATCAACTTGACATCGAATCCTCTAGTCTCTCTGCCCTTTTGACACTGCGCATACTTTCTGTAATAATGATACAGCGCTGCGTTCTATTGCCTATTTATTTATGTACCTCCCTTTTAAAAATAAAATACTTTTGAAAGCTGTGTCTCCCTAGGCCCAGTGAGGGCTGGCTGTCCAGCAGGCCACCAACAGCAGGCTCCAGAGAATGAATCCTTTGAAAGAACATGAGTGTGTCTCCCCTATGAGACCTCTTTTATAAAGGCAGGTGGTCTCATTGTAATATGGAAAAAAAAATTGACAATATTCTATTTCCTTGGCCTTATTTGTAAAATTAACTCAGGATCAGTTGTTTATATAAAAAAGAGCAACCCTCAAATACTGATGCAGTCTCTTAACTAAGTGAAGAAAGAAATTTTAGCACTGCTTTCTTTGGTCTGATTCCTTGAAAGCCTGTCACAAATTGCAAAAACAGAGATGAAAAATAAAACTGGAGGTTGGATACAACACCTAGTTTTAGAGGTGGAGCTATTTATTTAATTTAAATCTTAGAAACTGAGGTGGGTATTTAAACTTTATGGAGATCACTGAAAAAAAACACACATTATCTCATCTGTGATAGAGAGAAATCAATCCCATTCTATGTGATTTAGTTGCAAATGCACTCTAGGTATTATTTTTTAAAAGGAGAGGCTCTTTAGGAAATTATAATGATCCATCCAAACTGAGGAGTCTTCTATTAAATGTCAGTATATTTGGAAATAAATTTAAGTTAAATTACAGATTAATGACTAACAAACGGAGGCTTACTGAGAAAATCAGAACTGTATATATTTTTATGAAGTTATATAAGTTGACATCAATTCCAGTCAGTAACTGAGTGTGATCTTTAACAAGATACTTAATCGAAAAATATACAAAAAATATATTGAATCAGTTTAGGCAAATGGTTTTCTGAGTAACATTTTTATGCCAAGACATTAAAAGATTTAATGTAATATAGATTCCTTGGTTACAAAAGATAAACTTTTGTACTTATTTCAGACCACCAATAGGATTTTTATGCTAATCGGCATGGTGATTCTAATACAGAATTTAATATATAGCTACAAAATTACTCAATTCCGTCAGGTACTAAATCAAACTTGATCACTTTGTAATCATAAATAGATTAATGATATGAATCCTATATAAATATGCCTCAAAATCTTTTATCAATACAACTATCTTTTACCTTCTCATTCAAAACATATTGATGATAGGGTTAATTTCCCCATTAAGTGACAGAAATATAACAAGCAAAATATTTTCTCATTATACATGTCCAGTCCATGTTAATCTATACCAATGTAGAATGAAGATATTAGTATAAGATTACTTGTTGAGGTATTAAAATTAAACTATAGGAGCATTGATTTAT
This sequence comes from Ctenodactylus gundi, assembly GCA_004027205.1. Classification (NCBI taxonomy): domain Eukaryota; kingdom Metazoa; phylum Chordata; class Mammalia; order Rodentia; family Ctenodactylidae; genus Ctenodactylus; species Ctenodactylus gundi. The sequence goes on along the minus strand of PVKB01000068.1, from coordinate 915,439 downwards.
GTAACATAATTAAAAAATTTAACTTCCCCTTTAAATTATTCTCAAAGCACTCAACTGCATGTCAATTATTTTAGTATAATCTACAGCCCAATGCCCTTACTGTCCAGTCACATTATAAACAAGGGGAATGCAAAAAGCCAAATTCAGTAACTCAGTGGAAGGGCACCATCCATGAGGATGAAAATTTATCGCCATTTGAATTTATGATTTAAGCAGGTACAGTTATGCCTTGTCTGAAACTCAGAGTGTCCTTCTTCACACTCACACAGCAATAAATAATAGTTGAAGAGTGGAATTTAAATTCTAGGTACACTGTTGCAGTGTTCAGAAAGGGCCTCCCTAAATTTTATTAATAAAAGTATAAATAATGACTTTCCATTCATGTCCTCACAAGTGCAGGAGAATATTTTGTAGCAAATAGATTTCAGTGATGTTTTACTGGCATTGATTTCATGGAAGGTGGAGTGAATGATAGACTAAAAACCCAGAGTAATAGTAAATATTTAAAGCCCAGAGAAAACAGTGGCCGTGAAATGACCTTGTGTATAAGAAGCTACTGTCTAAGGAGGCCGTTCATCATTTTTCAGTCAGGATGTATTTTATTTACAACAAATATAAAGTAGGTTAGAATCAGTTGTCACTGAAAAGCTTTAGACTAGACAGTGAATGCATTGTAGGGAAGGGCAATATTTTAATGGTGATATAGAATCCTAAGTAATAATCAATGTTTATTGAACTTCCACAGAATATCTGTGATATTGCACTCAACACCATAGGGAAAAAATCAAACTGGTCAACTTTACCTTAGGGGGAATATTTAGTTCTTAATCCTTGGATTAGTTACAGTGTTCTCTGGAGTTTAAAGAAGGATTGAGATGAACTGCACTGCTTCTCAGTTCTGACTCTGTAATCCCTCTTCCCATGCCTGGTGTTGGTAGCCTCTGCTCTATTGTTCTCCTTCTAAGTGAGTATGTTCTTTCTAATTAAAAAGATCTCTTTGCTGGTAGGGCGTTTCTCCTCCAAGCATTCTCTAATTCTTATAAATAGTTTTAGGGTTGTTTCAGCAAAAACTATTTCATCTCAAACACGGCCTTGTACATGACCTTGAGATATGCATTCTTAAGATCACTTTAGGGATATCTGGCAAAATATAGACAATCCCTGTATACAGTGATAAACAATTACAATTTTTCAAAATGATGAACTGAGAAAATCATCGCTGTGTCTTTTGGACCATCTCTTGTTTCTTTTCTTTGCTTACCTGCAGGATGGTCTAGGTCATTACCATAGTTGTTTCCAATCTGGGATCTACTCCACCCACCCTTCCCACCTTAACTGCACTTCACATTGGAAAACCTTACAGGCTGTTGATGACTGTGTTAGCCTAAGGTGCGAGATCAGAATTACGCTTGGGGACAGGGATTTCAAGTTCTTTAAATCAGACAAATTGGTAATGTCCTAGTGATCTTAAAAAATCACTTCTATTTCTTCAATTTAGAGCTGAATCACCATCTTTGGCCTCATGCTCATGAATTTTTCAATATGATTTTGATATATCTCTCAAAAAAACAGCGTACTTGTTCCCTAATAATTGCAAATGTATATGAGAAATACGTGTCTAAAATACACGTACTTTTCAGAAAAGAAACCAACAATTAGAAACAAGGAATGAAAATATAAAGAAAGGTGTCTGGTCTCACAGGTAACATCAACTAAAAGACCAGAATTTGTTAAAAAAGAATACATAAAGTCTTAGTGCATCCTGACTTATAAATACAAACTATAAGTAACTATTGCACGTAGCAAGAGAGACGGGAAAGCCACATGGGTGAGAAATTATTTTTGGTTGACAAATGACTTGACGATAGCACCCCATAGGAAATCATAGTAACCTTTAGTCTTCTGAGGTGTGTGTCCTTGCAAAGATGCAAGCACCCTAAAAGTTTTGTTAAAAAAAATAATTAGATTCTTACAAGAAGTATTGTTACAAGAAACAGTGGATGAATATTAAATAAAATTATTCCTTGCATTTTTAATGTACATAGCGATCCAGTTTTCTGAAACCAAATTAGAAATCCAGATCAATGGAAAAAGAAAAGTGACTCCATCTTCAACACACATAAAATTTATTACATTTACTAGATTTTTAATGATAAGCGTTTTCTATTTTGTAATTTAGAAAAGATTTAAAACATACTCCTAGCACTATATAAGACCATTGCAAAATTATAAAAAATAATAAAAATTAGCAACAATATATGATAAAATTCTAATTCAAAGTCAACACATTAGCTCATTTTTAACCCTACCTGCATTTTACATACATTTGTCATCTAGATAAATGTCAAACATAAGTTGTGTAGTTTTTTTCTTCAGTATTAACATTTTTTACTTTAAGAAATTATAAGCATCAATCTAATGTTTGCAAAGCATTTCATAGTATGAATGTGATCATTAAATAGATACTGAGCTATGTTAATATTGAGTCCAATTTTAGTCTACGATTAAATTGTTGAAAAAATAAACATCCTGTGGTATTTGATTCCTAGAAATTGAATGATTGGAATAAATAATATAAGCACTTAGGTTCTCCATTCAATTTTCTTTATTCATAGAACCTATTTATTGATGAATGATCTATAACTTTCTGGTTAATTCATTCAAGTCTACTAAGTTAGTCATGACCCAGGCTGATCCTGAACTTACTATGGAGCCCAGGCTGGTCTTGGACTCACAGCAGTCCTCCTGCCTCAGCCTCACAAGTGCTGGGATTACAGGCATGTACCATCACACCAAGCTTATCAGGTTCTTTTTATTCTACACTATTTCTCAATAGTTTTTGTATAAAATGTTGATGATAGATTTGATTATTGTTATATTACATTTTTGTGAATAAAATATTTTAGTAATGTTAGGGAATAGTAAATAATAAGTTCATATTCCCTTTAAGTTAAGTTTAATTACACACCAGAAAACTTATTTTGAAGTAGAAACATCTAATATATCTTCTAAATGATGATCATTTTATTAAAATCTCACTAAATCAAAATTTGGCTGTGTGGTGGCAATTTTGCTGTACAGATGATAGTAACATTTATCTCTTTTTAACATAGTGATATGCTCAAAAAGCTGTGTTGAATTCAGTACTTAGAAAATCTGTAGTGGGTAAGGCAAAATACAGCCTAATACTCATTTTTTAATCAAGAATATCCTTTTGTAAAAAGCCTCCATGCCAATGAATTTCCAAATTATATTTATCTTTGTTTTCCATGACTTAACCAATTTGTTTGAATGATCAAAAAAATCCTCAAACTGTAAGAAATTAGATTTTTTAAATATAGAGATATTATTTAAGGTAAAACTTAACTTTTAGCATGTCATTTCATTCCACATCTAAAGAATTCTAATGAACCTAAAAGAAATGTTCTTTTTTTCAAAAATAAGTAATTTTTCAGGCCAACCTGGGCTACACCAATGAGTTCAGGATTAGCCTAGGTTACAGAGTGAGACCCTGTCTCAAAATAAAATAAAATAAAATAAAAAATAACACATTTCAAATTAATGGTGGGGTCTTTGGGTAGCATTATTTTTAGCATGAATTTATATGTAAATTTCTTTGATTGCCCACTTCATTATAGGAATTGTTTTGACATTTTAGAAAATTCTTTAGAAATCAAGCATTAAGATGAACTCTACTTACTAATTATACATCTTAAGAATTTTAATAAATTTCCACCACTTCAATGCCTTCCATAATTTCCGTCAACTTCTAAGAATTTTTTCTAGAATTTAAAAGTACTATATACTCATCGATCAGATAGATAGATAAAGCGTATTACTTCAAAACTTTAGTTTCCACTGCTGTTAAAATACACTGCAGGGACCTATGAAAGTGCTGTCTACTATCTAAATATATGTTGATGTTTTATGTATAATTGCTTCCACAGGGACACTAAATATATTCCATAGTTTTTAAGGCAATCATAAGTCATAGAGATATTGAGTGTCTACATAATGTAAATGACTGTCTTGAGTCATGAGGAAACCGTTGGGCCATGTTCCTTAGGAGTAGTTCAACAGCTGCTATCTTCATCTAAAATGCAAATAATTAGAGGTACTTATGCATGTCACAGTTAGTTCAGAATCTCTGTGTTCTTGTCCAGACGGAATTACTATCGATCTAGGCTATTAATTTTGAGTTTTTATAATGATGATAAAATTTTAGTAACCTGGGTTGGGGAAACGATAATTTCAGAGAAGTATTTGTACACTTAGAATTAGTGCACATTGAGTAAATATTAGCCTCCCAATCATATACATAAATGAGCAAAATGGATCATGTGTATATAGCCAAGGACTTAATACATAAATCGCCTCACCTGACCTGCTGTCTCTCTATCAATTTAGACCTTGTCTAGCTCCTAAGTGTGTATTCAAACAAAATTATGTCTATAATGCAATCAAATAATTCATACCAAACCCTTTTCATTTTAAAGAGAATTTTGCCAATCATATGGGAACAAATGAACTAATCAAAAGTACTGATAAAGTTAATTCTCTCTCTCTCTTATTTACTTGCGCGAGTAATTTATAACCTTGAAACCTCAATAATTGACACTAACCTCAAGAAAGAATAACTTAACTGTAATTGTGGAGTATTTTTGCAGAATTAACCTAAATTATACATCTTTTTGTGGAAACATTTTAACTTTACCCTTGGGTCTTTAACATATAATAGGACTGATTAGAAGTTTGATTTCTTCCTGTATTAGGTTAAGTTATCGACCTCAAATTTTCACTTCTCCTTTTAAAGCTCGTCTTTAATGTGAGACATTTGCAATACCTAAACAATGCTGCCAATTCTTTGTCCTTTGAGTTCAGGCCAAACTATGTGACTTCTTTTGGCTAATGAAATGTTAGCAGGGCTCATTTTATTAGGAAAAAATAAACTTCATGGAAGTGACCTATGCTATTAGAATCACTCTTGTATTTCTGCTATGGCCATAAAGGGAATATTGCCTGAATTGATCCATTGGGCTCTGGAGGAGAATAAGGAACATGGGATTCAAACTCTCCTTGTGTACACAATCTTGTAGTAAACTGATCTGTGTGAGAAATCAATTTCTATTGTCATCTGTTTTTGAAGTCTAGGATACTGCACTATTCGGCATCTACCTTCCAACACCTGATGTAGCATTTTTATTGCCCATGAAACAAAAAAGTCTGCGGCTCAGTACACAGAGAAATGTGTTGATCGTGTCTTATACCTTAAAAAAACAGCAAGCTTAGGAACTGTAAAGTTAGAAATGAAACGAGTCTGCTTCCCAAAACACATGCTGAATATTGGAACCAAGTACTTTGGGGCCAAACTAACACAATAGTTGTACTACCAGTGAGCTGAATTGTGATAGACTTTAGCTTAGTGAGAATACTGTTTTTATCCCCAGATTGTGTTTCTTTCTATTGTTTTTGTTAAGATTTATTATCTTTTATTATTTTTATTCTTCACATTATTCACATCGGAGAGAATAAACAAAAATGAATACAAAAGAGATACAAAAAAATGTTCAATCATACTTTCTAAAAAATGGCATCTTGGTATCTAGATTGCAATGATTTTTTTATTTTCCTTCTAGAAGATTCAGTCAAATATTTCTAAGAATCTGAAAAATATCATAAACCCATAAATTTGTCACTTATCTTTTATTTCTAAGTTAGAATCTTCACATGCAAATTGGACCCACTGTTTTTTCTATACTATAGATTCTTAAATTCTACAAATGTCTCAGTCTAGAACTTGTAGATATCATATCATGTGCTATATCAGAATGCCCACAATCTTTCCTGAGTATATATTTTTGATAATGCTTTAAAAAAATCCTAAGCTTCTCATTGATGTAAATGTTTGCCCAGTGTTTTCTGTGATGAAAATTGGTGAACCCTCATGGGGGGAATTAGGGTGCCTATCTCTTCTGAGGGGTAATCTCCTCAGATGCCATTCAGTGATGCCATTAATAATATTTTCTTTCTAATTCAATATATTCTATTATTTTATTTATTGATAAAGAATGTTTCTCTCTTCATATCATAGCCTTTGTCTATTAGACTTACTGATTTTTTTCATTTTTAGACTCTTCATAAACTTAGTTTTTGACTAAAAAGAGTCTAAACAGATTCCACCATCTTCCAACAACTTAAACTAGTATTACTAAAGACATATGTAATTTTAAGTATATTCAGTAGCCAATTTATCTTGTTCTCACAGCATTCACATATGGAAGATGTATCTCAGCCTAATTACCAAAAAAAAATGATGCCTTAATACTGACTCTAGTAATGACAGGATAATTAATACACAGTAATAGGCACAAAGTTCTATTAATTATATTATTAAGGCTTTTAATTACAGTCTAATATACTTTACCCATTTATTACACAACTAAAAGGATTTCCCAGCTCCCTATCTCTTGCTAGTATTTATTTCTCAGAAAGATTTATCAATGCTATAAAATTATGAACTGGAATTAACTTGAGCTTTCTTTTTCCCTCCCTACTCGGCCAATAAAATTTTAATAACAAAATAATTGGATGCATTATTTTCAGCTACCTTTATTTCATTTTCTAGTCTTGTAATGAGACCAACATGCAACTAAAGGAATTAAAATCACAGAGCTTGCTATCATCTTTTTCCTAATCTCTTAAAAAAAAAAAAAACAGGTCACCTTATTCATAAGAGTTTTCTTTTGTTATTGTAGTAATCATGATCAAATTACGGAAGCAATGCTGTACCTGTCACTTGAGAAAGAAAACAAATACTCTCTGCTAGTTAGATTTACATGTCTTCTTTTAGAAGGAAAAAATAATTTATATTTAAATGAAGTAGTCGTTTGCATAAATGTTTATGGTGCAATGAAGCACATAGCAGGCTCTGTGTGGGAAGAGCTGATTTAATAGAGAAGAGAAATGCAAAGAATTCTACCATCTAGCCTATCATGAATGCACCTAGAGGCCCAATTACCAGCTTCCGATTGCTATAACAAAACACTTGAGGTAATTGACTTATAAACACAAACATTTCATGTCATTTTACATTTAGAAGTTTGTAGGCCAAATGCCAAGTCTGTGGACCTGAATATTATCGTTTTGATCTCTGAGGAGGAACCTTAACATGTCAAGCAATATCCTCACATTGTGAGGCAGAAAGCAAAGTTGCGAAGAAAGTTACCAGGTTCTCTGATTTCCATTGACGCCATTTTGCCAATGACGCAAGGACCTGTCACTTTCTCAACGTCTCACGTCCTCTCAATAGAGCCATCACGGAGACCAGGCCTTTTGGGAGCCTCTCATTCAAACTAAAGGAGAGGCTTTGGCCACAAAAGGGTAGAGGACCAAAAGAAAAAGCAACGATTTTTATTCTATCATATTGGTTATATTCAAGTAAAAACACAAGATACAGTGGATGTGACAATTTTTCTGGAGAGTTATTTAGAATGCCAACCCGTAACTATCAATTCACACCACATGATGACTTTTTTCTGGGTTCAAAGTCTTCATTAGTAAAAATGAGAAAATCTAGAATGACATCTAAGACCCATTCTAAATCCAAAATCTTAGATTTCTTCATTCTAAAAAACATAAATGATTTTTTTGTACTCATTGAACAGACTATAAGAAAGTCGAAGCTGTATTCTGCTATGTAACAGATTCGCAAATCTGGAAAATGCCAGTACAGCTAAACTCAAAATTGAAGCAACCCTTCAACAAGGGAAGGGAGCATGAGATTTTATACCATAATCTGTGTGAGCTTCGTGTTCTTTGGGGAAGACAAACAGGATTAGGCAAATCCAGATTTTGGGAAATGACCCTAATTTTGGTGGTTGGAAACTTTCTAAATCCACCAGAATGTACAGGTCAGGAATGCTCATTTAGCATTTAGCATCTCTCGCATCTTATAAGGTGTGGGTCAGTTCCAGAAAGTTGTTCTGTTTCACTACTTCAACTCACAACATGTCTTTGTGGCAAGCTTCCCCTGCTAACAAAATCTATGAAACTCAGATATGGAATTTTGATTATTTTGGTGACCTTGGAGCAACTTTCTTTTCTTTCTTTCTTTCTTTCTTTCTCTCTCTCTCTTTCTCTCTCTCTCTTTCTCTCTCTTTCTCTCTCTCTCTCTTTCTCTCTTTCTTTCTTTCTTTCTTTCTTTCTTTCTTTCTTTCTTTCTTTCGACAGGGCCCAGCTGGCTGTGAACTTACTATGTAGCCAAGGCTGGCCATGAATACAGAGCTATCCTCCTGACCCAGCCTCCCTAGTGATGAGACTACAGGTTTATACCACCATGTCCTGCTTATATGGTGCCGAGGTATGGAACCTTGGCTGTTGTGTTTGCTAAGCAAGTGCTTTAACCACTGTGCTACATCCTCAGTTCCCACTTTTGGATTCTACAGGGTAAGTATGAGGTATGTGCAATGTTCTCTACCATCTTCATTTTTCTGGTAATCTAAAGTTGCTGCAAAATTATTTTTTCATTCTGCCTTCATGTTTCCTCTGAATTGATTCTCTTTCTTTTTTATGTATTGGCTTTCTCTTTCTTCAATCTTATAGAGAAATTCATTGTGTTCTCTTAATCAATAAAAATAAAATCAATATTATCCAGACTACATAAGCTACATTAGAAAAAGCACATTGTTTTGTTTTGCATTTGCAGTCTGCCAATTCTGAGAGCTTTGAGTATTTTCAGATAAACAGTACTTGGTTTAATTAAGATATAATTTTTTTCATGGATCATATGACAAATATTTTGTGAGAAATATTTATACTAAGAAAAATTATCATTTATCAGAAGTTAAAATTTAACTGAATGTTATTTCGTTTATACTTTCTTTCCTAGTTTTATTTACGCAAACTCTGTCAACTTAACTTGCAATTTATACATTTTTGCATATACACTTTGTGGTGATGCAGTTACAATTAAAAATTTGTTATATAGCATAAGAAGGAATCTAAGAAAATGAGGATTCTAAACTTAAGCTTCACTCCCTTCATGGCGTATCCATCTGTTTGTCTTTAGAAAACAGCTGTATTTTTCTACCCCATATGAGGCTTCTGAAATATTTGTTGTTGGAATAGTCATTTTATCACCCCATTTAAATGCTATTAAGATTAACAAAACTTTCGGAAGCACCCCAGAGCATGGGTTTTGAGTCACAGTATAGACAAGTTTGCTAGCTTTCAGCATGACCATTTATCTGTCTGAACACCCCCTATTGCATTAATATGAATGGGCCGTGTGTCACACCATCAGAAGGACAGACCTCCTGTCTACAGATTATGAAATAGGTGCCAGTCAGCATAGAGAGACAAACTGTGATCTGATTAGTACGTACTGAGCTTGCAAACACTGAAGAAAACGAAGAAAAAAGTTTGCCCTAGGAAAGTTCTAAAGGCATATACTCTGTGAAAAAGCATGCATGAGCAAGCCATTAACTTTGGAAATCAAGTTGATGTAAATGACACCTCAGTCTTCCTGGGAACAAACACCAGCTGAAACATCCTTTAGAGAGAGACTGAGAACGTTTATGGTACTGGGTATGGAGCCCAAGGACTTCACATTGATTGGGCTACATGCCAGGTCAGTCTTCATTTTCTGTGATCCTCTAATCTCAGCCTTCCAGAGTGCTAATGGAACAGGCATACACCACAAGGGCTCACTCTATTTTAAATAATTAAGTTGGTAATGGGTACAATTGAAGTTTGTAGCCCCCAAAATATTCTATTCGCCAAAGACTTCTGGTTCATGGCCTGCTGGCCTGTTCATCCTCTATAATCACTATCAAAGTTTTGTGATTGGACAACATGTTGAGCTATTTGGTTCTCAAGTTTTATGAAAATGAAGGTATTAGAGAGGTTGCTACAGCTCAAATGAAGACCGAAAAGAGGACAAAATACAATACGTACAAGAAAATGGCAACTTTTAAATTCCACAGCTGGAGGAGTTGTGGTAACAACTCTGTGTCTTTAGCATGACTGTTTTCTTTTTGTGACTTTCCAGGGTACACAATTGTATTTCGCGTTTCCTTGCTCTCCTAGTGCTTATTTTACAGAAAACATGAGTTTGATTATGATCACCAATCATAAGAACCTTAATCCCACCATCTGCAAGATTATCTTTAGAAATGGCCTGCCTCATCACTGGGTAATGCAAGTTAAAGCTAACTACAGCCAAATATTTATCACTAGCACAAGCATGTAGAGTTTTGCTCATTCATCTCCATCATATGTATTTATTTCTACCTTAAAATAAAAAAGCACAGCATGCTTTAAGCAAACAAAACATAAAAATATTCATGTAACTTTAAACGCATAGTCTTGAATTTGAATATCCCTTTCATTAATTACTAGCTACATAGATTTCCATAAACAACTTATTTCAGTAGGCCACCACTTACACCCTGTTTTTAAAAGAGAGACGTATCCAGTTCTAAATAGATGCCTTAAAAATTCCTTCTTTCTTAACAATGCATCATGTTGTTTTTCTTCCAATCTGGTTTATATTTTATTCTAAAAATTCTTACACTTCACTAGGAGCAGTTTTCCTTTTTTTTAACTTTTTGTTAAAGGCAAAAGGAATCTGAGAGAATTGGCCAGCAAAACTATCCATGACATTGAGGTACTCTGGGAAATGTATGTTTGTCCTTCATCCCCAGGACCTAGAACAAGAGCTTTTGAAAAGCTCTTCAATATCCAGTGTAGTAGTGCAGGACTATAATCTTAGCCATCCCAAAGGCTGAGGCAAGGAGGATGGATCATATTTTTGAGGTCATCTTGTGAAACTTTATAAGTCTGTCTATAAAATAAATAATTAAATAAATAAATAAAAAGTAAGTGGCTGGAGATGGAGCCCAGTGTTAGAGAGTTTGGTCCTTACTGTAGGAAAAAAAAATCATCTATAAATTTTGTAAATGACAGAGATAAAAATATCTTTTGTTATTTAGAGAAACCTCTTTTGAAATTCTTGAGTTTATGTTAATAAAACTCATTCTTGATGGAGATACTTTGTTCCTGGATGGAGGCTCATTCTAAAAGAAATTAATTGCTTGATTAGAGGATTAAAATTATTATTCTATAATTAGAATGGAGGAAAAGGAGGCTCAATGTTGAGTTAAGCACCAATCAGCAGTGATCTCATTAATCATATCTATGTAACAGAAATTCTTTTTTTCCCTAACCCTAACCCTAATCCCTAAACCCTAAACCCTAAACCCTAACCCTAACCCTAATTTCTAAACCCTAAAACCTAACCCTAATCCTAACCCTAACCCTAACCCTAACCAACATAAGCTCTTTAAAACCTCTGAAAAAGATGAATTCCAAGACTCCTAGGTTGCTATCAACACACTGGGAGGGTAATCCAGCTCGCAGAAAAGAGCAGAAGCCTTCTTACCTCTCCTCATACCTTGCCTCATCCATCTTCCTCTTGGATTTGAGCCTTACGCTTTTTAACAAGAGGATTTGCTGCTTTGTTAGCAAAAGCTTTCTTAAGTTCTGTGAGCTGTCCTAGCAAGGAGGGCACAGGCAAGGCTGGATGATGGGACTTCATCGGCGGTGGGTATGGGATTTCGAACATTCTAGACCTCCACTGGCATAGAAGGGAAGAAGAGGGAAGGCTCAAAGGACCAAGGTCTCAGTCTACAGAGTCGGTTTTTGACTTTGCATAGATAGTATCTGAATCAAATTAAATTGAGACATTCAACTAGAGTCTAGAGAGTTGGAAGATTTGGTCATTGTAAGAAAAAAAAACCTACATTTCTGGTGCTAGAATTGTACATTGAAACATACCCTAATAGGCTATCCACAGAGGGCTTGGGTGCATCTTCGAATTTCTAGGCTTTAAACCTTCTTGATTGTCCTGTTTGTTTTAACATGGTTCATTCACTGCACTGTTTTCTAAAACCTCTCTCCCAATCAACTTTTGGAGCTTGTGCTGACAAGGATGAAACTGAGACAATAAAAAATTTAATTATCATCAACAATGATGGTATTTAATAACTGCATTCTCACTGGGAACAATTTCTGAAAGAAACCATATGTGAAAGATGAGACCAGTAAAATCTCAGACGAGAAATTTAAAATTTCTAGGATGAACATTTTCTCAAGAAATGTTGACTATATTTACAGAAGCCATAGAAGCTTTTTTTGTTTGTTTGTTTGAGCCAGGAGAAAATAGCAGGTATTTGACTTGTTGGGACTCTAAAAGACCAAAAAGACAGCCATTTCCACAGAAGGCTGTACTGCGAGGGGAGTGAATCCAGGCACACCAAAACTCAGGGAAATGGAAGAATAGGCTCTGTTGCAAATTTCCCTGGAAGCTGGAAATCAAATGGCTTCTGTGTTCAGATTTTTATTTTATAGATGAAATACTACTGATCTTTTTTCTCTCTTCACTAGAATGAATTGTAGCCATCTAGGGTAAGAAGTTAGTTGATCCCGTTAAATAAGCAAATGAAGAAGTTCCAACCAGGAAGGTCAGGAGTTTTGTTTAGTATTTACGATCTAACTCCATTGTTCCTGCTTATTCTAACACACCTATAACCAAACTAATTTTAGTATGTCCTGAGAGAGGAAGAAAGAGAGGGAGGGAGATTTAAACATGACTTATAAGGAGTGCGTTTTCTGTTTTACTTAAACATTTCAACATGCTATGCACCTGTACCATCACTGGCTTGGGAACTACCTCATACAGGAGGGCAGGAAAGAAGCTCACGGTACACAGGTTTGAAGGGAGAAAAAGTGAGGAAAACATTATTTAAGATGATTACTTTGCAGATGACAGGAAAAAGGCATCACACCTCCAGGTATTATTGTTTGATCTTCGCTTGTTTCCTTTTTTCTCTCTTCAACCTAAGACAGGTAGCGAAACACAGTTGACAGAGTGACAAGAAGACAGTAACTACTTTCTGATCTTGGGAAATCAAGCTCTGCCCTGCGGTGTCATGCTTGAGAAGTGAAGTGCTCTTTCTTGAGTGGGAAAAAACTCACAAATCTGGGAATCAAAGTCAAGTCACATCTCCAGATAAATGGCGACCTTCGCTTCTCGCAAGGTCTCTGAGTGGTGGTGAATTTGATGTTCTTTAAATGACAGTTTGTAGCTGCCTAGTGAGAGCGGAGCCCTGTCCCTTTGCTCTGCTGAACCTGTGGCTGCAGCCGTTGTGACAGTAGCAGCTGTTGGAGTCTTCACTCCAAAATGTGTTATTTGGGGTGTAATCGAAAGTCTATCTCTCTTAAGCGGGAAAGTCTTTACCTTAGATCAACTTGGCTCCAAAAAGGGAGTAAAGGGGTGGCCAAGATGCTCCAGTCACAATACAATACAATTGGCAATTATTAACAGAATGAAAAATAAGACAAAAGAGAAAACGCTAAACCTTTACCAATAATAATATAGTGTTTCTCACTTTTAAAAAAGTCTCAAGCATCAAAATCACTAGATTCAAATAAAAGTAAAAACTTCAAACTGCCTCCACCACATCGAGGATAATATGGAACTCATTGCACAACGGAATATGTGATATTTTAAAAAGTACTTATTCTTCAATGCATAAATAAGCCTGGGAGACTGCACATGAATTAGTCAAGTTGCAGATGCCTAATATTGCAGAAAATAATAAAAAGAAAGGGAAACAGAGAAACCAATACAAATAATTGCAGAAGTAAAGCAGAACACAAAGGAAAAAAATTAGAATAAAATATCTAAGATAGGCTTCATTGTAGCAGAAAATACAGAGGTATCCTCGATTAAATGGACAACGGGGAAAAGAGAAGAAATTATGAATATGCAAAACCAAAAATTATGAAGAAATAAGTACTAAAGATGCAGGATGACATAGAACAATTCTCTAAGCTATCTATAAATTAGCTTTAGAATCCAGATAACAGAGGAGGTTTTAGTAAAGAAATTATCAAAATTACCCTGTGAGAGGAAGAAATTTCAGATAGATTAATCATTCCCAAAGAAAAGTAGGAATTAAGCGTTTCCTTTTTAATTCATTGTTTTCAAATTTTTGATAAACAATTGAATTAAAGTATATTTATATTATTATTATGTAGAGAAAGTGGGAATAATGTATTTTTCTAAAATATTCTAAGATGACAGTGAAATGAAAGCCCTAGAAAGATAACATAAAAATAACTAATGAACAAATATAATTTAATACTGATTAGAAATAATATGTAATTGCTAGGACATAATCTAAAGGCCCATCAAAAGATTTATATAATATTTTTCAATGTAGATTTTTTTCAGAAGTAAAATATCTCAATTGGTATGTTGTGCATAGTAATAGGTTGATTTTAAAATTTCAAATTAATTAGAGAAAGCTGTTGAAAAATTCAAGATCAACTCTTGACTTTCAAAATATTTTTGATTCATGAATGTCTACTTTATATGCACATATGAATACTATATATATATATATGATACAGTCATACATAATGTATATGGACATGTGGTAATGTACACACAATGTATACTGTCCGTATTTTTAAAACCATAGACTCACAATTCACAGAAATTTTGTTTCTCTCTTTACCCAATTATCTATCAATCTCTAAAAGATACATATGCATCAACGTGCATCAACCCCAAGAAAGTAAAACATGCAATAGAAGAAATATGAAAACTTTCCCAAGAAAGTCAGACAGCCAAAAAAAACCCAACACTTTCATGTTATTATTTACAAAATTATTCTTGAAAGATCTGCTATGTTGTTCTTTTAGAAACAGAGAACAATAGAGGATGTAATTTTATATAGATGAAAAATTATATTGCTTTGTAAATTGTGTAACATTTAAGAAACTGCTACACTAAAAATATAAATATTTTTGGGAAATGACTTAATAAACACACATTAATGTACAGAAAGACACCTTTCATAATAAGTGTCAAACCACTGGGAGATAAAATAAGATTACATTTTTAGTAGCAAACCTAACCAAAAATTTTGACGATCTATGTAAAATTTAAGAAAGTAAATGTAAATTACACTGAACTACAAAAGAAAATTGAACAAATAAAAGATTTATTAGACCTAAGACAGTAATTCAACTGCATGAACATAATAATTATCTCTAATAAACCTACACATCTAATAAAATTGGCTGGAAATTACCAAAAGTGAACTTCAAATTTATTAAATTATCCAGATAAGATTAAAAAAACTTGCAAGAACGATCAATAAATTGCTTATTGAGCAGCTTAGTCACAGAGAGATGAGGGAGAGATTAAATGAATATTAATGCAAGGCTAAAATTTTCAATGAGCTAAATAATATGCTCTCAAGAGAAGATGAAATCGAGAGGCACGCCCAAACGGTAGGAAATGGAGGGCAGGAATTGATTTTGTAATTGGGAAAATGTTGATTTTCTTCAATTGTTGTGACAAACAGGGAGATGGCAGGAAAATTATGAAGTCAGATTCTCAATTTTTATCTTGTAGCAAAATAAATACTGACAGATTAAGGATTTACATTATTTTCTCTAAACCAAATAAAACATGAACTTAAGTATTAGCAACTCATAACGAGAATATTTTGTAGTCTAAAACTAACTTTTATGTTGTACATATAATGGGGAAGCAGTTAAAATTGGCTGATCGGTAAATCTACATAAAAATAAAGTGCGATTTTACGTAGCAAACAAAAAAATATTCAGTGATAAAAATAGACATGGGCATTTATCACACAGAGAAAAGTAATATCGCACTTAAAATTTATACTAGTTTGAATAAAGCTTAATAATATGATAGACAAAAATATGTGAAAATATTTCGTGCAATGCTTAATACTCTTGCTCAATTTGGTTCACAATAAGATCAATGTATTGGAAAATAATAGTATGCTAGAGAGCTGAAAACAGAAGTGTCACACAGATGCTTGCAGTAACATAGAAGTGTTAGAATTTAGATAGTATTTTATGTAAATTCTTTCAATCCTCTCTACATATTAAAAATTCATAATTTTGATGTTCTATTGCACAGTAGGATAACTATAGATGAAAATATTATGCTAACTAATTTCCCCATCCATAAACATCTGGATAGATAGATGAAGGGGAAATGTTTACATTGAACTTGAGTATTTTGTGCAGATATATATCGAATCAGAGTTACAAATCCTTCCTCTTCCCCTTTTTGACCCACCCACATCCTCTCCAACCCACCTAACTCCCACTATCACACTCATTCTGTTCTATAAAATATCTGTATTCTGGGTTTCTCATACTAGAAAAATTTAACCTTCTGCTTCTGACTCACTTCACTGAACATGGTGGTCTCAAGTTGCAATCATTACCTACCAAATCCTCAAATCTATCTTTATGCAATAGTAGTACTGCATTGTGTATATGTATCCCGATTTTTGTATCCATTGGTCTGTTGATAGATATTCTCCACATTTTAGCTGTTGCTAGTTGTGCTGCTATGAACATAGGCATACAGGCAGCTCTGTAATATGGTGCTTTTAATTCTTTTGGAAAGATATCCAGAAGAGGTAACGCTGGGGAATGAATGGAATATTTATTTTCAGTCCTTTGAGGAATCTCCTTACTGCTCTCCAAAGTGGTTGTGCCATTTTGTAGTCCCACCAGCAAAGCAAAAGAGTTCTTTTTTTTTCCCCACAGCCTCTGCACAGCAAAGGAAATTATCATCAGAGTGAAGAGAGAACCCTCTAGGAAAAAAGCTTTATCACCTGTACCATGGACAGGAAGCTCATCACAAGAATTAGGAACTGAAGAAAAATGTACCCCGCAAAATCAAAGACCCAACAAAAAACTAGGCAACTGAAATGAATAAGCAGTTCTCTGACGAAGAAATTTAAATGGACACTAATCATATCAAAAGGTATTTAACAGCCATTATTATTAGGGAAATTCAAATTAAAACATCACTAAGATGTCACCTTACCCCAGAGAGAATGGCATATAAATAATTTTTAAATGAACAATCTGGACCTGGTAATACAGGCCTGTACTTCCAGCATTGAAAGGCTAAGGCAAAATGATCAAAAGTTCAGTCTTAGCTAGTGCAATCTAGCAACTAAGTCAGACTCGGTCTCAAAATAAAAATGAAAAGCAGACTGAGTATGTAGCTCAGTGACAAGGCCCTGGATCATATTTCTAAGAAAATATCTTAAATCTTATCACCATGAAGAAATCATAAATACTATAGGATACAGATAGGTTTAGCCTGACTTGAATATACACTATGTATATATGCATTGAAAAGTCACCAGGTACTCCATCAGTACGTTTAAATATATCACACATGTTCTTTATATTTTTATATATCTGTTAAAACATTTAATAAGAAAATTTTATAGTGAAATGTTAGAGTAAAACACATGGCACCATATTTTTATCAATTTGCAAACAATAAAAACTTAGTATAAGGCTATAGACACTTTCTACATATTTATAGATGATAGTTTCACCAAAATATTTACATTTAAAAGCTGCATATTCTATTGCATTTTTAATATTTCTCACCTGGCTTACTAATATATTACTTTGATGCATTATTACTCATTAGTTCACAGAATATGATGACAAAAATCTTTTAGACATTTAGATTAACTGTCATTAGGTTAATGCTCTAAAAAAATCTGCGGTAAAACTACACTTGTGAAATGATGTGACATTAAGCTGTATGCTGTTTAGATATTTATTCATTATTTGTGCTAAAATCCAAATTGGAAAATGGTATTTAAGGTAACCAATATCTATTTTAAGAATAAAAAGGAGTAAAGGTCTACAGAAATGTTAATGGGAACATGCAGGCATCTAATTACATGAAACAAAATATTGATAAAGTAGCTTTGAAAAATAAATACAAGTTTTAAAATGTAAACAGAAATAGTGCCAGTGACCAAAACTTCTGTAGAGAAGTTACTGTGCGCAGCTGGCTTAAGTGAATCCGTAGGATAGATGTTAAAGAAAAGTTACAAAAAAAAAAAAAAAAAAAAACAGAAATGCAGACCTCAAAAGTTTATTTCTATACTTTTTACCGAATGCTTGCGTACACAAAATTTATGTTCGCCAAATGATTGTATTAGCCATGCAATTAGTAACCAAACTATTGAACCAAAACAAATATTAGGGCCCTACTCCAAAACCTAAATTCAAGGCTGGTGAACATGCGTGGATACGTTGGATTCAATAACAATGTGACCTGTTCTATGTACATAGTTGGTATTTTAAAATTCATATCAACTATCAGCTTTACTTACACTTGAAAATTTCTCCCAAATCCTCTGCAGGTTGAAAAAAAATTTAATTGACTTCATTTTTATGGCTTTACCAAGGAGAGAAAATGGACGATTGTGATAACTCCATCAGATATTCATAAAAAAATGTTTATTTAAAGAGTTTGAAAGTGCTTAGAAAGTGATAGGCAATTTGAAAGAACGGCAGGTGAAAAAAAATCACTGCTTTACTGACAACATCTAAAAATTTTTGTAAAGTGGTTTAATTTTATCTCAAGAGCTCTCCTGAACAGCAGGAATTACCCATGCACTTGATCCCTCTCTAATTTGAGAAATGTAGCATTTGGCCAAAGGTATTTCTCCTTGTCTTCAAAGTAATGCTCTGTGTGAGTTGCGATGGAATACTTAATATTGACATTACAAAGTCCAGAAACAGTAAAACATTACAGAAAACAATCTTGGGCTCTGACCTTTCCGCTTTGGTTTTGTAAAGTGAAGTACATCCATTTTAGCACAGTAGGGACTCAATAAATCATAGCTACTTTGGTCTTTATTAAATACTCCTCGAGGCACTAAATATACACATTGTTCTGAAAATAAGAAAACTGGGAATACATAAAAAGAAAAGAAAAATAAATGAATGACCTAAACCGTTTTCAAATGATGCCATTTTTCCAAATGTAGTTATAGACCAATATTAACAGGGAGAAGTATTTTTCCACCTTACTCAATTTTTGTAAATGTGAAGTGCTTCTGGCAAACAGCTGCCTCTATCTTATTTCTCATTTGATTCTTGTCTGTACTGTTGCCACATGAAAGACAAATGACAATGACGCTGACTTCAGGATTTTTTATTACTCTTTAGCTTATCATGCCTACATTTGAAAATGCAATGGACCAGCACCACTCTCAGTTTTTTTCCTTGCATGTCAAACTTAGTCCCTTTTTGAATGGTTCAGATTAAGTACAGTAACTTCATTTTCCATTACATTTTTCAATTAAATGATCAGATACCATTTCACTTCAGGCATTAATTAATCAAATAATGATGAACATAAAAGAAAAGCACATTGCTTTGACTGAGTTGAAGAGGAAATGGGTGTTACTGGCCAGGGACTCTCTAGTGCATCACTTCACTATCCATATGTCCAACCCTAAATGTTCTGTGTTCCACGCTGAAATGAATGACAATGCTATTGATTTTTTTTTCCCCCTAAGATCATGAACTAAGGAGACTGAACCAGCAGATACCTCAGGGAGAAGTCTGGTCTCTTTTCTGGCTACACATTGAATGACATCTTTTGTGATCTGCTGTGAGGAGGAAAGTCTACAGGAAGAAGTCATCAAGGTCGCTTTGAACAAAGGGTTCCAAAGACCGGCAGGAAAATAAATAGAATGCTTAACCTGTTTCCCAATGATGATATTTCTCAAGAGTTTGGAGACAGGCCTGTGCTCTTTGACTTCACCCTCTTTTCAAAGTACAGTATTTATTAGTATTTTTATTGTTATCATTGCAAATGTTTGCTCTGCAACTTATGTTATTGTTATATATTAATTTGTGTTTATAGAAAAAAACGCCTTGAAGTTCTAACTCCTAATACCTAAGAATGTGCAAGGTTTTTGAAAATAGGCTCTTTATAGAAATAATCAAACTACAGTGAGTTCTCTGAGGTGGATGCTAAATTCCGTATAACTAGTGTTCTTATAAAAACGTGCAAATTTAAACAGAGATTTGAACACATACATAGAGGAGATAATGGGAGGGTACTCAGGCAACAACGGAGAAAGACTAGACCAATTCAGATGTCAGCAGAGGAGTGACCAATGATTGCTGAGCACCAAGAGGGTTAAGAAATGGCTTGTCATCTTGACAAGATACATATGTGCATAAAAGGCTCAACTCCATTGCAAACCCTAAATTTTGCACGTATATATATCAATAAAATGGGGGAAAAAAGAAATGGTTGTTTCCAGATTATTCTGATGGGAATTAGATTTAGAATGCTGGGACTCCAGAAGTGTGAAGGAAAACATTTCTATCATTTTAAGCCACCTGATTTATAATAATATGCTATGGCAGCTCTGAATCCAAGTCTCTCTTAGTCCATTTGAATGGCTGTAACAAAATGCCATGATTTGGGTGGTTTGAAAACAATATAATTTGCCTGCAGATTTCTGTGGATGGTGCCGGCTCCCTGTGTCCTCACAAAGTTGAAGGTATGAGTGATTTCCTTCAAGCTAATTTATGGAATCACTAAATCCATTCACGAGGGTCCCCTCCCTCAGAACAAATCACTTTCAGGTTGCCTCACTTCCTAACATCATTTTTGGGGGGCTTAAGATTTTGACATAAAAGTTTCACGGGACACAGACTTTCAGACAGCAGCACACATAAAAATATGCTTCACACTAACAAAATATTCTCATTATAAAAACAATTAAAGTTTAAAGAAATGAGATTACTGTGTGCATACGTGTAGGTTCACAACATTATTAAGGTTGAAATATCGTTTTAGTAAATATCTAGACCCTTCATTTGTCATCAATCCATGACTTTCTGCTTAGGTTTTCCATGATCTATACTCCCTACTCAGTGGAACAAGAATAGTTTTCTCTTTGTTATAGTTTCTCACCGCTGCTTAGAAATCCTGTTGTGAAATTAAATTTTGTATTTGACATGAAGTTGCCATTCTGGAAGTCAAGTGGCTAACTGAACGCACAGCACTGAGTTCACATTGACATTAAGGCATTTGCATAGAATATTGTTTTGATATGTGCAAAAGCTGTTAAAATTTCCTAGACTCCCACTTAGAAGAAAACTGAAATAGTCAAATAGTTTGTTTCATACAGAGGCAAAAGTAAGGAATACGAAATTACCAGAGAACCGCAGTAAGAGATGGACTTAAGATGGGAGAAAAGGATTCAAATATAAAAACAAGGAGGAGGGGATCTTTTAGCCATTTTTTTATAAAATCAAGGAGCACAGGGTTGACAGTAAATTTGTGTTGAAAATTTACCAGAATTTAACTAAATTATTTAAAACTAAAATAAGAATTTCTCTATTGTTATTTTACCAAATCCTCATATCTCCTTGCCCTGCTTCCTTACCATTCTGAAATATCAAATTAGTTTCAAGTTCATATTTATTGTTCATCTCAGAGATAATGCAGTGTGTCTACACAGGCTAGCTTATATTATTTATCAACATGAAGATATAAAACAGAAATATATGCACAAGGTGTAGTTAGAACTATGCAGCATTTCTAAAACTTGGGTTTGGACAGACAAAGAGGAGGATTGAAGCCAAGTTTAGATCAGTTGCATAGACTTTAGCAAGCCCATTGGCTTTATCTGAAACTGGGATTCTAAAATTTATCTTATAAAATTTTAACAAATATGTTAGTAAAAATTAAAATGTGCAAAGTTTACCTTGTTATTCATGGAAGCACCTGTAATTTTTTACCCATTTTGACCACTCAGGAGGCATTTTAGCTATAAAAAAATGTATTTGAAAAAATTGGAAAGATGTTCAACCCCAACCGCAGAGTGCTAAACATTCCTAAAGTGATAATTTGAGTTGAGGAAACATTTTTTATTTAAATCAGGATTCTGATTGCACCTGATATCATTTCTTAATTTATGTCCCACATGTACAGCTCAGATAGTTCTCATGTATAAGGTCTACTCTACCTGGGAAAAAAATCCTTGTTTAATCTTACGTAATAGCAGGGACCCCTGAAACCGTCTACATTATGTAACCTGTGCTTTCTTTTCCCCATCGAATCTCCTGTTACATGATGCTACGTGATTTTTTGGACAATTCAATATCAAACAAACTCAGTTTACAAGGATTTCCCCACATGCCACAGGCATAAACATTGACATGGAATGTAACAGAAACAATCTTATTGTTTATCACTGTGTCTTTGAAACACCGTCATACTGTGTTTTCATTCTGTCTTTGAAACTCAGTGAATTTATTATCAGGAATTAGCTTTTCCTTTCTGTCAGTACTAAAGTATCTTGTCAGAGCTCCTCTGACATGATTTTGAAGATGTACAAAGTGAAGAGAATCAGTTCACACCTCTGTGGGTATTTGGCTCTATGTGATACCTGGGGATAATGTGACTCTGTTACTGCAACAATCAGAGAGCTGTTACAAGAACCCCCTGGAAAAACAGCCTGAATCTGTTTGTCACTATTTCTAGGTCAAATATTAGTTCCCCCTTGCACCTTAATCCGCGCAGACACAGATTTGTCAATCTTCCCGTATTTTAGAACAACTGATTTGTCGCTTCCATCCATGGAAGAGGGGCGATGGGTATACATTCTGCCGATTTGAGCAAAATGCTCGGGACTTTAGGAAGCCATCCCAGAGGATATAAAATCACAGGAAGACAAGAGAGTTAAGTGCCAGCCTGTCACCTCCTTGAAGAAGACGGATGGAACTATCAATAAGCCAATAAAGCAAAGTCAGGCTGATGCAAAGCAGGGGTGCCTGTGACATGGAGCTGGCTGCCGGAGTGACAAGGCGGAGAAGCCAATACGGCAGCTTATTACAGCCCGGGCTGATAAGTGATATCATCATCAGTAAGTAGAGACTGAGCCACCAGGGGGAATTCATGTCCCTTCAATCAGGAGAGTCAGCGTGGGTGGCCGCCGCAGCTCCGCTCCCATCCTAAGAGCAATATGCACCTTTTCTCCACTGTCTGCAGAGCACTCATTCAGGGACGGGAGAGTACATTTCACACACGTGAACTACGACTTCCTGACGGTGCATAGGGCGAGTTCCGGAGGGAGGACCATTGCCTAAAACTTTCATTTCGTTTCATGTCACTTGCTGTAGCTTATCATTGAGGCATGACATTTTGGTTTTTGAAAGTTATTTTTAATGATTTTTTCAGACTCCCCAAAATGGTTTAATATGCAGTTAACTGCTAAATTCGATTTTTGTTTTCATGTACTGGCAGAAATCCATCGCTCTTCAGTGGCTACTGGAGGATGTTTTGTCAAGACGTACAAAATTATTTCTTGTGTGACCGTTCATCCATTTTGTTCTGTACATCAAAGACTCAAAGTAATGTTAGCAAAAACATGACCTATGGAAGTGCAGAACTCCTACAAGATTACCACTTGCATATGATCTGGATAAGTTGTAAGTCATGGGAGAAAATGGGATGAAATGAAATATGTTCAATTACCTAAATGGTCTGACAATATGTTTTTATAGATAGTGTCTCTCTTCTGTATTTTCCAACTGAGAACTTCGAGGAGCTAACCTAATGAAGAAATTCACATTAACATGGTGTAGAATCATTACGCAGAATATTTGGGTGAGTCAGGAGGATTGCTGGAGTCTGAGGTCAGTCAGGGCTACACAGTGTGTTCAGAAGCAGCCTGGCCAACAGAGGGAGACCCTGTTTGAAAAAAAGAAAAAGAAAAAGAAAACATTTGGGAGAGGGGAAGAGACTTGAAAGTCACTAATAGGCGTAATATGAATAAGATATTCTAATCATTCACTTCTTCCTACCACTCAGGGGCAATTTTAGATCAAAAATGAACAAATAAATAAGAATGTGTTTGAATATTTTGTTAAAAGGTTCAACCACAGAGTGCTACAAATTTCAAAAGTGACAGAATTGAAGAAACACTTTTTTGTCTTAATCACGCTTCTGATAATACCTGATATCATTCCTTAATTTATCTTCTACAGATCTGGCCCAGATGGTGCTTATGTACAAGACCTAGTCTAGCTGGGATGAAAATCCTTGCTTAACCCCATGTAACAACAGGGATTTCCGAAACCTGCCCCGCTATGTAATGTGTGCTTTTCTTTCCCCCCCCACAGAAGCTCCTCTCACAACATGGGAGAGGAGAGAATCAGCAAAATATGTGAGTGTGTGAGTCAACCAAAGCAAACCTGTAAATAAAAAATAAAACAAAGAATATAGATATACATAGATGTGTATGAATTCACAGTATATAAAGAATATTTTTGTAAAACAGAGCTATGAAATCAAGTGACACATATAATAAGTCATTTGGTGTATAATCAGTAGACACTGGTATATTTGCACATTTCCAAAGAGAAGTTCAAGTTCCACAAGTACACCACATCTTTCAGTCTGCTTCCTCCACCCTTCATCAAAAGTGTGAAAACTTCAAGAGCATCACTCTCTTGGAAATCACCACAAAGCATCTACTCGCACAATCCTGGATTTATAGAAAAGCAGAGTTCAGTTAGGGATAATTGCCAGATGTAATATTAGACTCTCAGTTGAATTTGAATTCTGGATGAACGATTACTTTCTTCATGCATGGCCTGTGTAATATTTGAGACATATTTATTATATAATTTTATTTACTGTTTGTCTGAAATTCAAATACAAAGCATCATTTATTTTCATTTTCTAAATCTGGCAAGTTCAAGCCAGCTGTCTGGTATTTCCACATACCACTAACCGGATACAGAAACCTTATTTTTCTGGTTTTGACTTCCTGTACTTGTTTTTCATACATTTTAGAATTCTCTAATTCCCAGATCTCCTGACCCATTGCAGGTAGACACTCTGGCCTCTGTCAATCTTGACTCTTTCCAGATCTAATTTAAGCCTAATTCATTATTGCATCATTTGCTCAATTGTTATCCTCCCTGCTGTAAGTCATTTTGTGGTGCATTGCTCAGTGGAACTCCAGGTACAGCTATATATGAATATAACCCAAGGTTGAGTCAATTATTCTCAGAGCCACTTATTTCCTCTTGCTTTGAATCTCCTGCGATGTGACTACAGACAGTACTAAAGTCTTCCACATGATGAGAAACCAGCCCAGCAATAAAAAGGAAATCGTCCATCTAATAATCTGACCCATTACTGTAATGGGATGAGATCACGCAAACGGTAACATTTAATGGGGTATTCCGCATTCAGTAGCTAACACCGCCATCGCTCGGTGTCTGTAAGAACCTCATGGTGGTTTCTATCAGCGATTCAATCCATTTTACCCTTCCCCCTTTTTCCTTATTGCCCTGATGTGCTAAAGCTACTGGTATGAACTAGAAATCTAATCGCACCAGAAAACAGAAAGGTCATACTACAGCCCATCCCTCGATACACAAGGCTGGTTAGTAATTTAGGTTCAAAAAACATTCCTTGCTTACCACCTAATTTTCTCCAAGAAATCATCTGTGATCAAGATTCAATTCTCTGAATTTTTTTCTTCAGTGAATTGCTCAAATAAATATTTGTGGTCTATTTGGTTCTTGGTGCTAGGCTGAGATCTTAAATGAAGAGAGAAAAACCTTGAAAAGATGTTTTAAGTGAATATGTTCATCATATATTTATATACCCTGGTTATTACTCAGCTATAACTACTCCTTCACTATAAAGGAAATCTACTTTGCCTATCAATTTTCTTCCTTAATATATTATATGGTATTTTTTCCAGAAATAAGGGGGACCATCTAGTTTGGCAATTTCTGAATTTGTATAACTAAAGAAGTATGAATTCTGCAAGTTATTGACATGAATTTGGGAACTGGGGGTGTGGTTCAGTAGTAACGTGCTCACCTACCATTTGTGAGGTCATGGGTTCATTTCTCAGACACACACACACACAGGAATTTGGGTGGTACTTTAAACATTCCAAAAAAATCCTGTCCTTAAAAAACATTTAAATTTTACTGTGCCTAAACAACTGTGGGCTAGTATATTGTCAACACAGAGCGGATGTGATTTTATCCTGAGCCTTCAAATGTGCCTACTCTGAGCTTCCCTGAGTGCTTTGACTACTAAGTGGCTACAATTGACCAGGGGGGAAAAGCTTTGTAAAAGTTTTGAATAAAAAGAAATAAAAATCAAATATCTCATACAAATATCTCATGTCAGAATCAATTTAGCTACTATAAATAGATTTTACTTAAGAGAAAGTAAGCAGCCTTCTACTTGTGACATAAAAGTAGAAACTATGCGAGGAAAGATTAATAAAATAAGTACGTTAAAGGCAAGAATTTTTATGAGACAAAAGAGAGCTGGGAATAAAACTAGAAGGTAAAATATAACCATCATATTAAAAATGGCACAAAGACAAGTTTTATAATACATCATAATAAAAATTATTATAAATCAAATCAAATGAAATAGAATAATATAAAAAAACAAAAAGTCAAAATTATTTCCCTAGATTTAAAGAAATAATCCACTACAGAAAGTACCAATAAAAAGTTTATTTTCTATTTTTTAAATTGAAAATTACTTAAAAATTCATCATGCTCAAGTGTTTTTGAGGGTATGAATAAGAGGCGAATTTCACTGTCCTCTTAGAGTTTATTATAGAAGGAAATATGATTTATACTGTATTTTTTTAAAAATGGATATAATTGTGTGTTAGTAATGTCTTTGCAGAATTTTCTCATTAGTAAATAATCAGAAAGTGGTCAAATATAGGTACTATCTATTTTTTGAAACAGGGCTGTACTCTGTAGTCCAGGCTGGTCATGTACCCACTACAGGTTAGCCTCAAACTCACAGTTACTCTGCTTAAGTCTCCCCAGTACTGGGATTATAGGTATGCAACACCAGTTCAGCTTGATGCTACCAATCAGAGACAGAATATAAATATTTTAACTAGAGCTTTTCTAGGGGAAAATTTTAAAAGGCGTGTACAAAATGAATGACCAATAGTGGGGTAGGGTTAGAGGTCAGAGACATTGCTTACACTGTGCTGCTTGCTTCTCTCTCTCTCTCTCTCTCTCTCTCTCTCTCTCTCTCTCTCTCTCTCTCTCTCCTGCCCCTTTACTAAAGGTCACCTCTGCTGCAAATCTGTATTTACAGGGACAGCAACTTAGTATATGCATATATAATCTCAGTGCAGGCATCTTTCTGAGCAGAGATACAGGAAAAAAAAATTTCTGTCAGGGTAAAGACTGCGAGACAATCTCTATATTTTTTCTGTCTCTTTTCTTGAGCTGTGTTAGCCAGATGACAGTCCCAGGTCACAAGTATTTGAGGCAGTGATGAGATTTCAAATTCTGAAGGAATGTCTCACATTGTAGGTACTGGACTAGGATCGGGTAATGCTAGAAGCTGGAGATTGTAGGGTTAATCCTGGTGATGAGTTGTAAAAGGGGTCCTCTACTACTGGGTGTTGAATTACCTTAAAATGAAGGATTTTATATAGAATATGTAGATAGGTATGAAAAACCAAAAGATCACAGTAGTGCTGAGAAAATTGAGCTGATACTGGAGCAGCCACCCGTGAAATGCAAGACTGAAATAACAGCCTGGGCCCAAGTGAGTTGATGGCCTTATAAAAGAAAAAGAAAATCAACATTCTAAGGGGTTGTAAAGACACCCAATGGCTTCAACAAAATTGCATATATTTAGAAGATATGATGTAAAAATCAATATAGAAAGAGAAAGAAAAAATGGTAAATTCTCAAAGAGAAAGAAAATTAATAAACGCTAAGCCAACTCTAAGGTGATCCAGACAATGAATTTATCAGTTAAAGACTTTCTCCTATCTATAAAAGCTGTGTTCTTTGAGGAAAAGATGAGCATCTTTATATAAAAGGAAAGGTCAGATTTCTTGGCAGAACAGAAACTATTTTTAAAAAGAACCAGCTATCAGATGGAAATATTAGAAATAATAATTGCAATGGCTGAAGTAAAACCATATTAAAAGAAAAACACTGACTCCTCTCAATAGCAGAATAAAAGAGATGAGAGAAAATTGGAAAAACAGCAACCACTAAGAGCAAATCTAGCCAGGAATGGTGACGGACACCTGTAACAGCACCTTTCTAGAGGCTGAAGCCCCAGGATTTCGAGCTGAAGCTCATCTACTTTACACCATGTGTCTCAGGATATACCGCTGAGAAAAGATTTGGAGCTGGAGCAGAGTTTGCAACTCATTGGTTCAACTTCTTTCCTCCCCATCTCTAAGAGGAAGGTGTACTCTACAAACACAAAATTTCAAAAAGTTGGCATGGCAATGGATGGAGCTAGCGGTCGCCCTGTTAAGTTAACTAAGCTAGACTAAGAAAGTTAAGCTCCCCATTTTTTCCCAGGAGCCCTAATAAATAATAAAAAGGAGAGAAGACAGGAAACAAGGAGTTTGACTATTAGAGAGAAAGACAAATCAGAGTGGAGGAAGGATAAGTGGAAAGTAAGGAGACAGAAAAATCTCAAAATATGTTAAATGCATCTATTAATTTACCAAAATGCACTAATAATGAAAGATGATATGGCTATTCTAATACCAATCAAGGTGGACTTTAGGGAAAAAATCACCCATGGAGGAGTGGAGTTTTAAAAGCAATAACAAAATAAATCCATCTAAAGCATAATATGTATTATGAACACTCAACAATATAGTATCAAAATAAGCAAGGCCAAATTTTGAAGGAGAAAATGGCAAATGTATAATTATTCATAAGTCTTTGAACATTCCTTTCACAGCAATTGTTAGAACAGGAAAACATAAAACTAAATTGAGTTTTAAAATGGTACAAGCTATGAATAATATAAAAATCAATTTTATTTGTGCATGCTAGAAATTAATTTGGGAATATTAAGTTGGGTTGAAAAAACACCATCTGTAATTGTAGCAAGATATGAAATATTTAGTTACAACCTAACAAAAGTATATGCCATTTTTATTCTAAAAACTACATGGAAAGATTAAGTCCAAAGTAATTGTAGAGATCTAAATTGTGTTTGTGAACCGTAAAGGTTGAATTCTCCTAAATTAATTTACAGATTCATCATGATCCTAATCAAAATTTCATTAAGACTATGTAAACATGAAGTCTTTTTTTTCTAAAAGTTTTATTGAAAGAAAAATTAATTGCTCAAGAGCCTAGAAAATTTCAAAAAACCAAAGTATAATCAAAGAACTCATTTTACCTACTTTTATGTTTACTATAAAGCTACAATAAACAAGACTGTTCTCTTGGCAAAATGACTGATATGTACATAGATAAATGATAGATAGATAAAAAATTGAATGCAGAAAGAATTTCCTAAAATTTTGTCAATGCACTGAATTTTAGTAATATAAAAATAAGTTTCTTGAAAGAATTATGCCTAATAATTACTAAATAATAAATGTGTGGATCCATTGTATCACCAAGGCCATAACTATATCAGTGAACTTCACTGATACTTCATACTTTATTTTTTAAAATGAAATAGGTCATAGACCAAATATAAAATGTAATAATAAATTTTCAAAAATAGAAATTATGTGTCTATAGTCTGGGCAAATGGTCTTAGATAAGATGCTAAAACAACATCTCCACAGGGGGGGAAATGATGACTGAAAACTCTATCTCATCTCAATTAAAAATATTCTCCTGTGAAAGACACTATTACGAGAAGTAAATGAATGCCACAGACTAGAAAAATGCATTTTAAACTGCTTATCTTTCAGTAAGCTTATGAAGCAACAAAAACATACAACATTAAAAAATGAAAGGTGGAGAGACATAACATGTACAGAGAACAAATCAATACATGGAAAGACATTAAAATCCTAAATTATTAGAAAAACATAAATTAACCACAATGTCATTCCATCTTTCACTTATTAGAATTGCTGAAAATAAAAGTAGCTGAAAATAAATGAATTAGCAAGTAAAATGATGATAAAAGTTGCTGATGAATGTGTAGAAAAATTAGAACTCTCATGCATTGGTGATGGGTATGCAACTGTTTCAATCATTATGAAATGCAGTTTATTGTTTTCTAATACATGACCTGACAGTGTGAACCACTAAGACACTTGTAGATACTTGTCTAGGAAATAAGGATACTTATGTATATGAAGATTTGTGTCAGCTTTATTTATAAATGTAAAAGACTAGAACGTTCTGCATTATTACTTATTGGATGGGTAATCAAGCACACCATAAGATGGATGACTCACAGTACAAAATAATTGATGTTTTTCTCAAAAAAATTAACTCTTGACCATGCAAGGATATTGGCTAGTTGACACACATAATGCTAAGTACAAGAAACTAGGCTCAATGGGGCTGGAGGAATGGCTCAGCATTTAAAGCACCTGAGTCCCATTCCTCAGCACCCCATAAGCCAGGTATAGTGGCGCACACCTGTAATCCCAGCACACGGGAGGGAGGCTTAGACAGGTGGATTGTCCTGAGTCCAAGGCCAACCTGGCCTCCATAGTGAGTTCAAGACCAACCTGAGCTACGGAGCGAGACCTTGTCTCAAAATCATTCAATCAATCAATCAATCAAAGTTCTAAAGGTCAAATAGTGCAGGATTGCATTTATATAAAACTCAGAAAAAGGCAAAGATATGTAGTTGAGGAAAGGTCAATGATTGTGTGTTTGTTTTGGAAAAAAACGTCACATAAGACAGCTGCTCTGTATCTTGACTATAGCGATGGTCACATTACCACATCTATGTGTTGAATCTCACAGGGCTGCTGAACAGAAGCATAATTTTACTTTACATAAAAAAGTCCTGAGCGGACAAAATTTGGATTACATTTACATGGTGAACATACATTACATGTCACATGATAAAAAGGAATATTTATATTAAAAGCACCCATAGGATGAAGGAATAATCCACATTTGGTAATAAAGCGTTGGAAAACCACCAATTTAGGACATTGAAGTAATGACTCAGTTTATCTGCAAGGCGAGAATTGACTTCAGGGTAAAGGATATATCACTCCCAAATTTGTTTCACAAATTTTAACTACTCTGGTCACACTCGAAGGCTTTGGGAGTACTACTGGCACTGTAGCACTGCAGGCAAGTGAAGCGGTTGTTGAAGATTCTTAACTTATATTAAAAATATATCACTGTGCTCTGTGAGCAGTTAAGTATAGGGAAAGGAAACACAGAATTGTTGACATCAAAATTAAAATTATAAGAGACAGAAGAGATATTTCCTTCAGCAAAATTTGACTGTAATCACAAAATTTCATACTGAGGTATGTTATTTTTAAAATTTTTACTTTGTATTAAAAACTTTAAAAATATAAAAATATTATAGTTATGAATGAAGTAGTATGTGATGTTTTGATACATATGTTTATAAAATGCTTAAAACAGGCTAACCAAAACTTTACCACTGAGCTACACTCCTATTTCCTGTAATGGTTTTAGATTTAAAGCAGTAATAACTAAAGTTGGTAAAGTGAAAAATAAATTATATCTTCTCTAAGATGAAATGTATTATATAAAATCACTTTATATTATTATTTTAATAAATGTATCACCTATGCAGAATTCAAATTAATAGAGAAGGAAGTAGAGATTTTGAGTTCAGTGGTTATGAACTATCAAAACTCCAAGATCAGTAAGTCAAGAATAAGAGAGAAAATAATATATTTATGGGAAAATGAGGCCACCTTAAGGGACATCGTTATACTTTTGAGAAGCATACGTTAAGCTAAGAAATTAAATGCACAAAATACAAGACAGGAAATTATATTGAGAAAAGTATACAAGAAAGTTTAAATAATTTCCTGGTAAAGATTATAATAATAAAGTTATACTGGGGGACTGGAGGAATGGCACAGTGATTAAAGTGCTTGCCTTGCAAGCACAAGGCCCTGAGTTCAATTCCCCAGCACCATGCAAAGGGTTATCATCCACTGATGATTTTCTGTGTTGTTAGGACGTGGGACCTGGTTGGAGGGATGGACCAATGGGAGTTCGGTTTAAAAGGTTGTATTTTTGCCCTTAACTGTATTTCTGGCTCTCTGTTTCCTTTATGACATTCTGTAAACAACTTTTTCTCCATGTTTTCTCCTCCGTGACCTTCTGCCATTACTCGTTGGTAGTGAATAGGCTGAGACCTTTGAAACATGAGCTGACGCAAATTGTCCTTTAGATTGTGGTCTTGAGCACTGTGTGCCACCAATGAGGAAGTCACCAAGACGAGGAGGTGCATCAAATGCCTTGTGTTGGGACCTGAATGTTTTCATTGCAAATATATTCTCCTCTTATGTCTTCTCTTTCAGTACAAAAAAAAAAAAAAAAATGATTAGCCACCAGATACTCCAGGCCGGAAATGACACATTGCCTTTGGTTTTTCTCTACTGATCCCTAGGTCCACTCATCCTTCCAATTGATTTTTTCACCTCATCGAAAATTTTATATTCTAAACTTAGTACAAAAGACAGAAATTATTTGTGACCAAAATTATTTATATAGACAAGTAGAGAAACTATGATTAATTTAATGAACAAATGAATTCTCACTTTCGATCATAAATATTGGTGCTTAAATCTGATTATTATTTAAATTGTTCTATATTTTCATAGTGTGTGTCTTTACCTCGACTTGCACCCCATCTTTCCTATTTTCTCTTTTGCATTTAACTGAGCATGCGTATGTAAATATGTGTAAGTTAAGTTAGTATCTCTTTGTCTTCATAGCCTGCTTCTACATTTTTGTCAACATCATATTTGAATGCATTAACAGAGTTGCCTGAATCCATTTCTGATTGTACTCCCTCACACTCCTTTTTTATTGTGTCCCTGGAGTGAACTTTCTAAAATACAAATAGATTAATATCACTCGCTGTGCTCAGTGCCCTTCAAATTCTCTCTTTTTGCTTGGAAAAAAATACATATTTTTCATGACATTAAATCCTTGAAATGATGGTGTAGCCAGATTTTCTAGCATCTATTCCAATCATCTCTTAATGTTCAAAACATTTGGCCCCTCAATCTTGCTCTGTGTTTAGACTTAGTAAATCTTTGTTTCGCTCTTAAGACAGACTGCATTCTTATTCCTACTGTTCATGTGTTGATTTATTTATGTACAGCAATTCCCCCGGATTCCGCTTTCCTTTTCATTGTTTTGTGTTCCAGAGCATGTCCTGTTTAGATTATAGCCACAAGATTGGCATGCAATTGGGTTTGGTCAATGGGAGCACTGACATATAATTGGAGGGAAGAGATTAATGGCAAGGCCATTAGTCCTTTAGCTTTAATTTTAAATACCCTGTCTGACACTTTGTAAATATCCCTGGTTTTAATTGAACTGCCCTTTAATTACCTTACTTGGTAGGTTCTGCACTCATCCTTTTCTCCCCTCACCAACAGAAACCCTGTGACTATTTCTGATTACTGCTCTATTAAATTATTTTCAAGTCAGGGTCTTGCCGTGTAGTCTAGGCTCTCTTGAACTCCCTATGTAGCCCAGACTGGCCTTCATCTTGCCACAATCCTCCTGCCTCAGTCTATTGCTTAATTTTGCTCATTGTTTGGTTTTTAGTTCCGGGTACAAATGTTGCTTCCCATCATCAATTTTCCTTCCGCTCTGAGCCTGGATTAGCTTTTCCTCTCAAATCTTCCCTACTTATATGTATTTCTCCCTGTCATAACATTTACATGCTTTTAAAATACATTTCCTCTTTTCTTTTTTTTTTCCTAGGTGCAGTTAGCCTTTAAAGAGTAGATAGACCTCTACATTGTTCAAGCACAGACACAGCCAACCGGGGACTTGGCAAATACATGCCCATGGCATAATCACAAGATCTTGGGTACCAATTCTCAGCTTCAAATCTCAGTTCTCTATATTTCTTGATTTGTAAATGGGGAGTCAATTATTCTTAAGGCTAAGTCTCCATTTAATCATCATTAATTTGGGTGTTATCTGATTTATAATAAGCTCGACAGATACAAGTCTATGCTTAGTTATTATACTGCCTCCAAAATACTTAATGTTTGATACAATTATTAATGCTACATAGTACTTAAAAATAACTGCTTAATAGGTATGAAGATATGTTTATTTCATACTGATCTGAAAAACAGATTTTTAATAAAGAATAGTTATTTTCTTTCCTCGACTCAAATTACATTTTTCACCTCTCACCTTTCAAATTTTTCACCTCTTTCACCTTTCAAATTACATACCACCTCTGATAAGCATTTTACAGAGCTCAACTTTATGATTTATTAAATAAGTATAAGTACATATAAATTAATATTTTCATCATTTCTTATATTTTCTTGTTTCAGAAGAATACAAAGTAGGGTTCATTAATTCTGAGAAGAAATGATACCCAAATTAATGACTGTGGAACTTAATCATGACTTGTTTTCCATAAATTTCATTGAGTTGAATTAAGATATATCTCTTAGAATAGTAGACTATTTGGCAGGAAGATGATTTTCCCAGCGCATATCAGTCCTCAAACTCTGAGAAGCCCATTTAGTAGGTCGGTGTCCTCAGAAGACTTTGACCAATTACACTGCAACTTCCAGTAGGACTCAATGTAGGATAAATATCTTACACAAAAGACCTGGGAATGCAGTAATCAACTTACAGACAATAGCGCAAAGAGAAAAGAATATTGCATACAGATTTTAAAGGGGAAATTTAAAGAGCTTCTGGGTCATTATCCTTACCTAAATTTGCCAGTGTGTGACCCGAGGATAAACAGTCCTGTGTCCTAGCCACCTGCCTATTCTGTCAGCACAAGTGACTGGACTGCCTTCGTCTGCTGGAGCTGATCTTTCAAGTCTGGTTCAATAGAAAAAAAAAAAATCACATAGCTTCTTCCCAACTCAAGTTTGACCCCCAGAGAAGAGAAGACACTGTACGTTGTATTCTCTGAGATGAGAATATTCTTAATAATGGAAAATGAAAGAAGTAGAAAAGAGGCAGAAAAATAATATTTATATAGGATTATTACCAAAGGAGTTTTACTTTAGACCAAAAGGCTGATGACAACTTATGCTTCTTTGTGCTTCTTGTCCTACAAAAGCTATAATGAGAGAAGTTTCATATATGTATACATGTGTGTGTATATGCCATAAAATTAGTTGCCTCATCTTTAATTTACATAGCAAACCCAGTACTCAACACAAACTGAACCCCAGTATAATTCCCTATTACTTCCAGCTGTAATTTCAATTCTACTGTAGTGAATTAGTCTTAAAATATTAAATATTAGGCAAGTCTATCTAGATATTTTTCCTGTGTGAATACAAGCTTGAAGATTTATTCACATCAAATGCAGATGAAGAGCCAGGACTCTTTTGTTAATGGGAAAAAGTCAAACTGAAATAATCGTGAAGTGTATTGCAACTTTTCCTCCATTTCTGGGGTCAAAGTTACAGGCAAACTATGCAAAATGTAAAATCATCCAAGGTTTTCTCCCAGCAGTTGGAAGGCAAATGATAAGATCAGTGTTGGCAACAGAAGAAAAAACACAGCCTCCTCAAAAGCTGGCTTTTCACCTGTGTAACCCACACTAGTAAGAGAATGGTTGCTCCTACTTTTAAAAGTGAGATAACAGCCCTTAATTCGATCCTGGAAACACACTGGGCTTTCTGTCCAGGTGAATCATCTGTATCATAAGGAACACTCATGGATGTGTCAGTCAAGTGAAATTGTAACAATGAATTGTAAAATTTCTTCCACCCACAGACACTTTTGGTTAAGGTTGCTAGACAGCTCTGTCTTCGGATGACAACTCCAGCATCAGATACATCTGCTCACACCCACACCTCTGAGTAGAGTTTTGGCTTTGTGGTATTACTTTGTTCACGTGACCCATTTTTTCCTAGGTTTCTTTTCTGCTGCAACCAGACTTCCTCAACTAATTGAAAATAGCACTATGGTTTAGATGCCACAAAAGACATGTATCTTGAATATGTTTAAGTCCATGACATACATCTGCTCTGTTAATTTTAAGCAGATTGAAAGAAAATTCAGAGGAAAAATTCAGACATTACTTACATGTAAACACAAACATACATGTGCCCGTGTACAAGGAGCCCAGGTGCTTAGTCCCTACTCCAACCCTACTATCTTCCTACATAAAACCAAAGGCTAATTTTCTCTTCATGTTTCTGTGCTAAACAGTTCAGTTGTCAGAAAAAGTATATATCCATATAGGAGTAAATTTTCTCTGAAGTACAATTTTACTTGAAGAACTTGAATTCTTTAATTCTTTCCCAACTGAAATTATTAGCTCTGTGTTTGAAGTTATAGCTAGACAGTTTACAAGGGATACTGATTTTAGACCTTGTTCTTCACTGACAATATTTGTGATGATATTGGATATTAAGTAGGCATTTTTGTTTCTTGTTACTCTATATACAAAATCACAATTATTATGTATATTTCAATCATATACCAGAAAGTTTTTTGTATTCTGACAGGTCTCATATTTTTTGTAGATTGGGTGCATATTATGATTTGTAAGTTAAGCAAAAATTTGGAACACTTTAGAAAGAAAAACTTAATTCAATTACAAATGTCATAGTTTTTCCACTACTTGAAAGTACATAGCAACTTTTATGGACAAGAGGGAAAACTTCTGATTTGTTGAAAATGTTCATACAACAAATCATCTTTGCACTTTCACTGAAGAGTAGAAATATTCTAAATTACATACAAACACAATTAGGTGAAAAGGAAATGCTGATGAAATAGAAATATTTCCCCAGCAAAAACGCTGCAAGATTTGGGGGAATAATATCTCTTAGTATTTGCTATCTTCTTGTGAAAGTTTGTGAAATGTTAAAGAATACCTCAATTTCTTAGAGTTTAGAAACGTTTATAATATACTCTAAATTTTATATTATAATAATTATAATGTTTATTGAGAAAACAAATTATTTATTCAAGATTCATAGTTGACTAACAGCAGAACTGAACATAGAATATATATCTTATATTAAAACTTTTATCACAACTACAGTATTGTTGTATTTCTATATATTTATATGAGTTATTTACACTATGTAATTATGGATAAAAAAAGGATAATCTCTTCAGTACTGTCTAAATCCTCTCAATTCAATGCTTTCGTATTTTTTTGTTTTGTTACAAATATTTAACAAGTACATGAAGTGTTAACGACTCTTTTAAGAGATCATTGCAAAGTTTCTAGGAATACATTGGAGAAACTTGA
This sequence comes from Ctenodactylus gundi, assembly GCA_004027205.1. Taxonomy (NCBI): domain Eukaryota; kingdom Metazoa; phylum Chordata; class Mammalia; order Rodentia; family Ctenodactylidae; genus Ctenodactylus; species Ctenodactylus gundi. The sequence continues at coordinate 878,274 of PVKB01000068.1, read as the reverse complement.
AATATTTAAAACTTAAAATACTCAAATTTATGTATTTAAAATAGCAACCAAGCAAGAACACTTTTCATGTTTAGCAAAGTAAATCATTGTAAATTCCCGAGTGTCTGACCAGTGCTACTTCTGAGGTGCGCTCCTACACACAACAACAAACAGTGAATAAACAACTTCCTTTCAAAGTCTTCAGTACTGAAGTAATCAAACTAAAATAAATACATGACAGATTACATTTGAGAGAATTTGAAAACCTAAATGTTACTGCCTTCTGTGGATTTAGATATATTTTGATTATGCATCCAATTATTTCCTTTGGTTGCATTCAGTAGTCTATAAACTATCCTTCAAAGTGCTTTAAGATTACAGATAAAAGTTTAAGAACTAGAAGTGTCAACCCGCTGAAGTGGAAGACTGATTTAATTTATGATATATCTTACTACTAATTGCATTGCAGATAGGAATTAAATTTAAAAAATCAGAGACAGCTATATCATATAAATTATGGTACCACTTTTGCCACAGTTTTGCAAATTTCACTCTCAAGCATTAATTGAGGCACATGAATGACACAGAAATTTCTAGCAAAGAAACAAAACCGCTCCACTTTGTACTCCATAAGCTTGGAGCTAGAGTTTTTGAAGAGCAATATGAAGAATTAAGAAATCCAGGGAATGATTTTGAAATGAATTGACACTTTTTGGTGATGAGTGTACAATTTAGAGAAAATGCATTGCATAAATATACCACAAATACATGCCAAAGCACACAGTAAATAATTTATTCCTTCTTAAGTGAAAATATTTAATGAGTAGGACATTTTTCAAAGGTGTTTACCACATTACACATGTTTATTCACTAAAAAAAGGCTACAGGAATTTAATTATTAGGCTCTTTCTATCTGACCTTTAACTTTCCTGTTTTCTAAAATACATGATATACGTATTTTTAAGATTTATAGTATTGGCATATATTTGTGATACATAATAGCTAAATTCAACTTGGAGAACTAGTTGTCATGCCCACCACGTCATGCTCAAATTGACTTCCTTTTCTTGCATTCCATACAACCCGTTCATTACCAAATGTAATGTGTGCAACTATGCGTGTGTGCATGTGTGTGTGTGTTTAGATTTATTTAGAATAGCATCTCTACTACATATGCACTGACATTTTTTGGTCATTATTTCATAAGCAATCCAATAGCTATTAACATTAAATGTATCTCATGCTAGGAATGATATGTTACTTATGGAAGATTTAAATCACAGGGGAGAATACACGTAAGCTATTTCACATGGCATAAAATTTTATGCAAGAAATTTGAGCATTGATGGACTTTTGTCCACAAGGGGCATAGAACCTATAGTCTCCAGATATTGAGGCATAACTATACAACTTGTCTGATTTCCTTTGGTTAGCTGTATTGTGTTTGAATAGTGTTAAAACTCTAATTTGATTATGTTAATTAGAGACACACTTTGTCATAACACTTATTCACATTATAGTTTTGAAAATCAAAACATAGTAGTTGACCTAAAATTTTAATGACTGTATTCTGATTTCTATTTTCTTGCTGGACGTTACTCAGAAATATTCTATTTCTGTCTCTTTTAAAAAACAGATTAATATTTTATATTAGTTATGTTTTCTTTCTGGAAAAAAACCAAGAATTAATAAAAAATATATATGTATATGTATGAATCTACTAGCACCACTTGTAAGTCTTATGAAAGAGTCTAAAATGGCCACCTGTGTATCAAGAGCTGGTAGGTCCAGTGACTGCTCAAACATGTGAGAAAACACCAGTGTGGAACTCCAGAACAGTAAGACAAGTCTGTTTCGTGGACTGTCTTCAGAAGTGCATGAAAAAGACCTGAAGACAGGTATAAATTTGAAATGGAGCTAGGTGACTCAAAGATAGCAGTGAGTATCTAGTGATGATGGTGACAGCTCTCCTAGGAGGCTCTAACAATCTTCCTTCTTTCTTTATATTAAACTAAGTTCGAATTGTTATTATTTTGGTTGGTCCACCTACACCCAGGTGGGTGTTTGTCTCCCATATTTGGGCCACGATCAATCACACACACCAAAAGCTCTGCCCTGGGCAGTGTTTTCTAATCTCATCAAGTTGACGCATTCACTTCAAAAGTCATGTGTCTATAGGACAGAACAGAGATCTTAGTCGTTTACTCTTGCTTTGTTCATCTTTCTTGGCTCTTCCGCCTCCTTCACATAGCCCTCATCTGCCACAGTAAGAATATTCTGTCACATCTACACTTACTAAGATTATTAAAGTTATGGTGGTTAGTCTGTCAATTTATAAAGTAGTCAAGTGAGCTTCTCAGTGCTTCTGGGAGTTATGCTTTCACAGATGACTGGCATCTGAGACAGTAAACTCACAGAAAGACCCATCCTGAATGTGGGTGGTGCCATCCACTACTGTGAAGGCCCAGATAAAACAAAACTAGAAGACAGCTACCAGCGCAGGCTCTGAAACTCTCCCTGTGATTCCTGACTTTCAGAAGGTGAACAATTTTCCCCTGTCACCCGTTCCTTCCATGACATTTCTGTCTTAGAGATCGCTGACATTAGGCTGGAATATCTGGTACTATGAGCCCAAGCAAAATCTTTCCTCCTTCAAGTCCTCTTTCTTAGATGCTTTTTCAGAAAGACAGAATACTGAGTGACCCAGCCTTCAATAGTTACAGCTTCAGTTGAGAGGCACTGAGCACATTCTATGCCTTTTTCATCAACCTGAATTTCACATCCATACTCAAATAGAACCACGTTTACACTAATGGTCCATGTGATCACTTTTTTTACTTGTCTAAATGGATCTAGAGCATTAACTAAACACCCCAAATCAAGCAATAATACTTCAAAGAAAATTATGCAAATTCACAAAAACCTCTAGTTTTTTAAAAGTGTAATGTTGAACATAATCAGAAAAAAAAAATCAGGAGCCAGGAGAAAAACAATAGCGACTGAATGACAGAAAAGAACCTTGTGTGTTTAGAATTGATTTTTATATAGGGAATATAATTTATAAGTAGGTATTTGATGAAAAAAGGAAATGTTTGTATCTTATCAAGAAATAAACTTATCTACTTTTTCTCCAGAATGGGCTTTTTAAATCACATTTATTTCTTCCTGTAGTTGTTTGGCCAGAATCCTAGAACCAGATGGAAGTTTGAAAATTAGTAGATGAAGTCATTTGAACCAGCATGTCTGGAATCATTGCTTCTCAAAGCAAGCTATACAGTAATCCTGATCAAATAGGAAAAGGCCCTCTGACATTTTTATAGAGATGCTAACATTCTTTTGAAATATGCCTATTATTTCTGGTTAGATTTAAATCTTTTGCCAAATGGGTCCCAGCTGGTACATTTGGATGCTGAGTATATCTTTTTTGTTCACATTCCTGCTAATTTAAAATTTGTTATGTACAATTAAAATATGGAATCTCAACCACTTAGATAATTAATAGTATGGAAAGTTCCTAAGAATATCAATAAAATCTTCCATGTAAAACATAACTTAATGTGTCTAATTTCAATGGGGATTGGGAAGGGTTAACTACTTACTATCTTCTCTCCTTTCCAAGATCACATCAACTTGAAACCTCAGAATGGCATCTCAGTCAAAAATAAGATTTTTACACGTGTAAGTGGTTCAGAGCCATAATGAACTCTCTTGGGTCCTATTTTGGCCCTATATTGAGTGTCCTATCACAGGAGGAGAACACAGGCAGAGACACCGAAGAGTTTGAATGAAGACAGCGACAGAGATTGGGCTTATCCTATCATTGTCCAGGGAGCATCTGAAACAAGATTTTACTTTAGAGCCTTAATTGGCAACAGGGAATGTTTGATACTTATTTTGATTTTAGATTTCTAACCACTAGAACTGTAGAAATAAATGTCTCTTGTTTCCAGTCCCCAAATTTTGGGTAATGTGTCACGGAATCCTTTGGAAAGTAGTACCAGAAAGTACAGATTAACCAATAAATATATATCAGCGTCTATTTCTCCATTAGTTTGTTTTTTTAAAAAAAGTATGTTTCATGTTTCCTGGAAGCAAAATTTACCTGTAGTAAATTGTATCACTTTTGGGATACAGTTTCATGAATATCATACATATAAATCAAACCACCACATATTTAAATGCAAAATAATTACATTATCCAAACATTAGCTTGTAGGCCAATATGTCATCATTGTCTAACTCAACACCAAGCGCTGTCTTTATTCCTCTCTTTTCCTGTCTTTAGTGTCATGCTGACTGCATAATTCCACATAATGAAATCATGTATGTGCAACTCTGTAGTCTTTCATTAAATATATTATCTTAAAATACATCCTCTTGCTGTGCCTATCAGGGAGTCAGTCATTTGGAGTATTGTACAGTATTCTACTAAGAGGCTGTATAACCATTTCTTTATCCATCTGCAGGATGTTTATTTTGTTTTGTTTCTAATTTGAGGAGATTATGAATCAAGATATTATAAATATTTGTTTAAAGGCTTATACATAAACATATATATGTATTTTTCCTTGAGTTAAAAAATAAAACAGAAGTGGGATTCCTGTACCATATGCCCAATAGTTGCTTAATTTTATAGGAAAATGTCAATCTCACTGAAATAGTATTTGTAATATTTTGTAGTCCTACCCACCTGTTACACAGATGTGTTTCTGCTCCCTTGTTTCCATGCCAACACTTAGAACTGTCAGGATTTTCTTCTGTTTTCTTTTTCACTTATCCTCCCTTCTTTTGTTTCTTCCTTCCCTATTTCTTTAGCAACAGGTGCCCAGGGTACCTTACATCAAGCATGTTTTGCAGTCATTCTCATCCACGTGTCGTTTTCAAATTATTTGTTCAAATATTTTGCTCATTTTTAATATTTTGAGAATTTCTTAAGTTTATTCAGGATGCAAACCTTTTATCAACAGGTACTTGTAGTTTGTGGCCTGCCTTTTTATTTATTATATTATATTTTTTTTAAAAAAACAGATTTACTGAAATACAACTCTCACACAATGAACTTTACACATTTAAAATGTACAAGAGTTGATATGTTTTGGCATAACATACACCTGTGAAATAATATCTACTGGCAAGAAAATGACCTGTCCGTCATCCTCAATGCGTCATCATGATTTTTTGCTATTGATCACTCCTGATGTCCCCAACACACTTTTGGCTGTCCTAGGCAACCACTGTCCTTGCATTTTAGATTCAAACTCCCTAGCTACATAACCAAACTATAAACTTTAACCAACAGCCAGCTCTGAACTGAATGTTCCTTAATCCTGAGGAATGCTTATAATTCAGTTTTAGAAAAAATATACCACTTGAGTCCAGTAAGACACTTTTTTTTGTCCCACATTACAGTAAAATTCACATATGCCTAGCGTTAAACAGGCTTGGAGATCAGACAGAACTGAACCTGTAGGCCCCTCCCTTCGAGGCCGTGATGTGTGACCTCAAGCAAGATATCAATTCTTCTCAACTCTTTGTTTTTCCATCTCTTCAACGGAGATAAGACCTGCTTACTGGAAGTGTGGTAAAAATTAGACCTTTGATGTCATCTACAGCTCTGAAACATCTGATTTAATAAGATTTCTCAATCAGGAAAGACAGAATTGAATTTTAAACGGCATTCACTGTGTCCTATTGTATCGAAGCTACCATGTGTCAAAGGCCCAGTAATTCCATAATTAGCATAGTGAGATCTTTGCCTTAAGACATCTAACAACTGGATGAGAATTTTGGACCTGGAGATAGCAGTCTAGATTCTCTATTTAAAAAAAAAAAAAAAAAAAACTCCTGTGATGGAGGGGGAAAATATGCCAGGAGGTTTAATAAATCAGGAAATGTATGTTTTAGCCAATAACCATTAGGAGCCTCCATTCTATCGACTTAAGAGGCATTGTCTGTATTTTATGTGACACAACACATAGTTATCAGCGATTCCCATATACATTTCCAAGTCGGTATAGAATTCAATTTCAAATTCTGACCAAATAAATTTTTATTTTTAAAGATTAATTTGCTCTTTCCACTTCCCTCTTCCTTGTCCCTTGTCCACATTTCACATGATATAAACCAAGAACTAGCTTTATCACCTGAATTCATCCAGGTACTAACACCACGTATAACACAGTTGAAGATTCTTGTTTAGCAAACATCTGATATTTGATCTGATGTTAGTTGTGAAGAAGAAAATTCTAGATTATCTGGTCAAATAGGAATGGTAGGTAAGCTCCCAGGATTTCTCAAAGATTTCCACAGTGTGTGTGTGTGTGTGTGTGTGTGTGTGTGTGTGTGTGTGTGTGTGTGTGTTTTAAACAGTTGTCTTTTATATTAAATTATATTTCTTTTACTTTACAGCTTTACCCTGCTGAGTTTGTATTCGACATATTTCCTGGCAAAGTGGCCTTGTGGAAGTCTATCCTGTCAATTAGTGAATAAACATTTCAGGGAAAGAAAAGTAGAAGCTCTGAAGTCATTGATTTTTCTCAAGGGATTGTAAGTATATTTTTTCTTGTTTATTGCTGAGTTTAATGTGCAATAGTCAAATCTTTCCATTCGATTTCGCCAGTTTTAATCTCTTAGGGTATATACTTTCAAAACAAGATCTAAATAAGCAGATTTATGAAATAATGCTAAATGAGTAAGGTATCTGTGTTATTGCAATGTGTTGAAATTGTGAAATATTAAAAGTTAGGAAACTGCCTTGTTTCCTTCAAGAAAGATCAACATCAATATTTAATGACAAAAATTTTAGATGATAGGCCCAAAAATTAAGTGGAAAATTAAATGTGAATAGGATTACCTATTATCAGCATAATATGTTGGCAGACACAATAATAATCCTGCTTAGTCATAGGTCTGCATTACTGAAATAGAGTTATTAGTATCTAACCCATTCAATTAAGTGATATCACATCCATAAATCATCCACATATTACATGCAAAAACTTTCAATCTTATTTTTTGTTTATTTTCTCATGATTAAGATTCAATATTTTAGAACACTTTAAGGTAATATTTAAAATACTGTATTGTGCAATGATATGAAAATTTAATTTTATTTATCCTAAAGAGTTGTAAAATTCAGACAGCATATAATATGAGATCAAAAAATATAGTAAATGGTTTAAATTTTAAATATATATATTGTAAGAGGCTCATTGCCATTGTGCCCTATCAAATACCTCCCTTGTTTCAGACACACTTAGCCTATTGGGTATCATTTACTATGCTAAATTATTTTTAATTTAAATATTCACTTATTTTTGATCATCCTACACATATTAGTTATACAATATAAGACAATATGTGACTATCTGTATTTGTGAAGTATTTTATTTAATGAGCAATCATTTGTTAAGGTGGTTTTATAAATTGGGAATTTGAAAATGGCTATAGGAGATAGGCTACACTTTAAGTACATTAATAATTCATCTATTTATCATTCATAGAGATATTAATGATAACATTGTAATATGTAATAATGATCATACACTGTTCAAGGAATAGGTTGAGATATTTTAAAAGCCTACTTATAATAAAGAAGACAGAGAAACCAGGTGACATATGTAGAAAAAAATAAGGCAAAATTAGTAGACTAGGACAAATGCAAAGTGTTTTAAATTCTGAATTTTAAATAGGTATTTCTGTCTAAAATATCTGAGCATCTTCCACTGGAAATAATGAATGTATTGCAAAAGATATTTTAAAAACCATTCCATGGTTTTCATCTCTAAACTAATTGTTGTTTTGACAACTAAGGTTTTTCAAGGTAGTGATCACTCTATCCTAATTAAAACATCTTTAACAAAATGTCTTATTTTAAAGCTCATGAAATGCCTGTCCTTCATTTTTAAAACTTTGTACTGAAGAAGCTCTTTGACTCTTACCTTTCATTGCTTAAGAATGCACTTCTAGTAAAAACATACAAAAACATTAAGAAATGTTGCTGCAGTTTTCCTAGAAAGCATTTTCCCAGCTGTGCTTTCTGCTTCCTAGTTGTACAATAACACCCTGTTTCTTCCATGGCCCTCTGTAGAGATCCTCCTAATAGTCCATACATTGATATTTATTTAGAATTACTGTGTCAGTTTCTAGCACACTTGCCATGCTCTGAGTAGGTATGTCCACCTACGTTCATTTCAGACTCTTACCTCTACCAGAGCTGACTAATAATTACCCATAATCTGAACTATTGTTAAGTTGCTTAGTTCAAGGGCAGCTGTGCACTTTATAAACTCTTCTTCTCAAAAATCTAAACTTTGGTGGAATTTGCTTGATGTACATTTCTCCCCCAAAGCATTGTTTCACCTTCTTTTCCGTCTAAATACATTCCTCACCGCATGGCTGCCTGCACTGCAGTCAGGGTCATGCCCTCCTCTGGAGAAAGTGACCCTTTAGTAGGCCCTGCCCGCTCTCGAAGGAATCAGCGGCTTTAGTTAGTATTCTTTTCCTCTCTGAGTACCGTTCCTGCTGGACAGTGACAGGGCACCAGGTGTTTGGGCTCATCTTTTAGCTTCATGCAGTAGTAACTGTACACATGTGTTCGGTTATGTATAACTGGTATTTTTACCACCTCTGCCTCTCTTTATCAAGTACATAGTGAGAAGAATCGTTCTCAATGTTTTCTGTTTTGTAAAACATTGCAAAGTACTCTTTAAACAGTCCTCATAAGATAAAAGCTGTTTAATAGACAGCTGGGTATGTTTAAGCAATTTCTTCTCAAGCAAACAATTGCCACGAGCAGGCTAGGTCCTGCGATTTTGTTTTCTACAAGACTCTCCTAGAACTCATTTATCCTTGTCCAAGACTCTGTGATAAGGTTTCTTCCTAGTTTCCTATATTTCTTTAAGCCAGGCCTTGAATACCATGTAAATATCACCATGTTATTAATGATCATGCTCAAAACTCTTTTGAAATCCAGGGTGTTAATCAGATGTGAATGTCACCGTCTGCTTGGCCAGGAGCTGCTGCCATCTAGGTGCCTTTTGCTTATGTATTTTGGCCCAGCTTGTGTAGAAAGTACCAGGTCACTCATCCTGGTACTTTCTGTCCTGCTATGTGTTTTGTTTTTGTTTCGTTTCTTATCTCTCCAAATAGAAATGCCTTGAAAAATAACTGCTCCCTCTACTAATTGCCATTCTGGTTAACACATCAACTTGATGAATTTATTATAATTCTGTCACTATTCAAAATTCTCAAGTATAAGTTTAACTTATACTGGGATTGTTCCAATGAAAGTGTCTATCATGACATCTACACAATAAGATCCCTAGTTTCAACTATCTTCCAAATCCTCAACATAGTAGCTTTTACACACTATCTCTAACATAACAAATGACTTTTCTGATTTAATGGAATTTTAGCAATGATATTAGTTCTTATTTGCTCTACATATTTCAAGGGCCAGGCTTCAAGCTAAGCATGCCTCACATATTTCTGTTTTAATCATTATAAGAACCCTATTTTACAGGAAAGGGAATTTCAATTTAGAGAGATTAACCCAGAAGAGATAACTTCAGGCATTCTGTCTACATCTGCTTCCTGCCCTTTAGCAATGAGCCTTCTGTTTATGAGGACCCATATAACAACTCTGCTTTAATGTTGACAACTGGTCAGAGTAAATTTGACAAGTTGCAATAAAGAACTCCTAAGCTCTTACCTCTTTCCTGCAACCAGTATCCACAGCCTTACTTCTACAAGTAACACACATAGCAACCAAACAAAGTTTCATCTAAAGTTGCAGGGATTTGAGCTTGACTATCAGGTCTGTTCTGCACCAGGTTTGCGTAACCTAAAAGTCCTGGGTAATTATTGGCATGATCCAAAAAGTTTGCCAGTGGGAGACAGGAGTTAGTGGATATATTATTTTCTACTATTTCTTTTTCAGATAGATAGTCTTGAAAAGCAAGGTTTTCTGGGCTTGGTGCATATGTCAGGAGTTAAGGTTGTCTCCTTCAAACAAGACCAAGGCCTTGGCTTTGAGATTCCCCATAATCATATAAACTGGGTGTGCTGACACATGCCTTTAATTCCAGTACTCAGAAGGCTGAATCAGGACGAGGGTGGTGACTTTGATGGCAGCGTGGGCTACTCAGTGAGTTCATGACCAGCCCAGATTACAGAGTAAGGCTATGTCTCACACACACACACAAAAAGAATAGAAATTCAGTTTTTTAAAAATCTTTTTTTAAAAAAATAAAGTAGTTATTTGTACTTGATAACATTGATAATTTTAACATAACAGTTTCTTACTCATCTCACTCCTCTTGTAATGGGCTAAATTTTATTGCAACAAAATTCATATGTTGAAGTCTTAACTTCAAGTACATCAAAATGGCCGGTGTTTATAGATATGGCATTTAAAAGATGATTCAGTTAAAATAAGGCAATAAGGGTGGGTCAGTATCAAATTCAGCTAGTGGGAAACAGACTTGAGGTGGCCTTGATCAGCAAAACCAAGGTACCACTGACCATTTCCTCTCCATCACTTCTTTCTGAACCCTTGGCATCTGCAACTGTGAAAAATCTCCAGGACTTGTAGGGTAGCTTCAGAGTCACTACTCCTTGCCTTGATGAATAGTTCTTGGCATGTTTCTGTTTATACTAATCCCCCCTAAAGGTCACCTGGCTACACTCTTGATTTTTCTTTTTTAAATAGAGAGACTTTCATTCTTTATATTTCTAGGCAAAGGATATTCAAAGTATGTACACACTACCTCCATTTAATTATGAGTTCTATGTTTAAATTATTTCTCTCTTTTAACTTTTTGTTGGAGTAGTTAAAATAAGACGTTCGGCACCTCAAAAACAAGGCTGTACTTTTGAGTCTAGTATCTTTGTTCACTTCTCTCAAGACAAAGATGGACTTTTTTTTCTTTACACGTAAGATCTCACAAAAACAGTCTTCACTTTCATGAGAATTAAGTAATCTCTACAAAAAATGTGATTTCTCCTACAGCTCACCTCTTTTTCCACATCTCTTAGCATAATCAGTATTTTATTCTCTGTTCATGAAAATATTGGATTTCTTCAACATTCCCTTCAAAACTGTAACTGTATCTATCCACTGTCCAATTCCAAAGCCAATTTTTTGTTGAAGTATTTGTTGTAGCATCACTACATGAGTGTCTGGTATTGCTATGACATAATACCAAAGTTTTAGTCATTTGTGAAGACATTTATTTCTTACAATTGTGGAAACTAAGAAGTATAAGACTAATGCTCTGGTAGGTTCAGTGTTCGATGAACCCTGCATTCCTTGAAAAGCAACACTTCCTCCTCACTGGTCGAAGGCCAAGGAGCAGAATGAGCCAAACGGTGTTAGAAGTATCTTCTAAGAGCCTCAGTCTCATCCATGAATATCTTTGATAGTCTAAAAACCTTTTAAAGGATCAACTTTTAATACTCTAATACTAGGAACATCTGAGTCTTTAAGAAGACTCATAAAACTACAGCAATGTTAATAAATATTTCTGGTTGGCAAGGGTTGATATTTAAGAAACTTAGAAAACTTCGAAAAAAAGAATAACCAATTCAGAACAATGTTCTTCATTTCTGACAACTCGAAAGAAATGTTAATGAATTAAAGTTTATAATTATGTGAGTCTTCTAGAATTAAACCATGGCATTGCAGGGTGGTTCACTGGGGATTTTCTTTACTTCGGCAAAACATAAATCTCTAGAAACATCAGGTAGCAAGTTCTGAAGAGATCAGAAACCCTTTCCTTAGTTTTCAGGTTTATTCAATACACACTGCTGATTAGGGTCCTGGCATATTGTCCCGACACCTCTGTACAACTGGGAAATATTTTATGGAAGTCTGTCTTCAATGTAGATAAGTTAAAGAACAACCACAATTTAGGCAAATTTACAATTGACTAAATAAATGGGCATATTGAAGAAGTATGCATTACATATCATATTGAATATGGTTCTTTTCAAAACTTCTATCTTGATAAAATTTTAAAAGTAAGGGCACTGCTAAAATACTATCCGTATTTTTTGGATCTCAATAAGCCAAAAGAATTCAATCAGAATTCACTAAAATTTTGACATACTTAAGTAAAAGTTTGAATTGAAAAAAAAATAAAAGTAAACATTATATTTATGCTTAGTCTGTCCCCATCTTCCCTTTATTATATCCCACTAGTGCTGTATTTGACACAATGTAGCAGTAAAAACATGGCTTAACAATACTATGTAAAAGATTTAGAACTTTACTAATAATATTACATAAGGGAATAATATTATGAATTAAAAATGTTAATGAAAGCTAATATAAATTTTAAAACGGTTAGTGTTAGTAATGAGGTGTGTGTCACATGACCAGTTTAAACTTAAAACTCCAATTATTTAAGTATTTATGCTGACAGTTTAGCCGTCATCTTCACTGGCTTAGGAGCTACCTATGAGATTAAGAAAGAATACGTCTGGGTATTTCTGGTAGATTACGGATACCGTGGGTACTATAGCCTGTGAAAACTTCCTCACAGATATTGTATCTGTGCTCGGCTTCCAAAAGACCATGAATTGAGCAGCTTCACTCTGCCATGCTTGTCCACTTCAACACTCCTCTTTCAAAGCCAGGAAATCATGGATACATTCTCTGAAACTGTGAGCCAAATTCAATTTTTTCTGCCTTAAGTGGTATCAGGTATTTAGTTCCAGTGGTGGCAAAACTGACCAATATTTTTTAACCACAAATGAAATTGTATGCAGCAGACATACATGAGAGTTGTAAGGGGAACCAAAGCTCAGTGTATGAGGCATAGACGAAGGAACTAGTAGGACTAACCTGAAAGGCATGTCACAGGAAGGATGGGAAAGTGGCCTTAAATATGTGCACAATCATCTGCGGATGAAAATTTAAATCTGTGTCTTTTGGTCCTAAAAGGACTATTTGGACAAAGGCAGCCATTTCTTCAAGCAGAATTTTACATTCTTACAGTGCACTACATAAATGTTCAATTCTTGGTGGAAATTAGGTGAAACATTCATACATTGAGTTTCAGTTTAAATGATGTCTAGAGTTTCATCTTATCTCAAGACACTTCCATCTTCATGTTTATATGCTACCTCTAATGCCCTGGCATAGATTTTATTTTACCATATAATCAATATACTACTCTTTAGTATAGTTTGAGACTTGTGTCCCTATGTTTTAGAATTTCTTGTTTTGAGAGAAGGCTAGAACAGAGAACGTCTTGAATTGATACTCTAGACCAAAAAATTATTGCAATTAAAAACAATCTCAAACTCATGTAAAGGGCTTTGTTAAAGTTATTTTGAGAATTATACAGTGAAAGTAGGAATATATGTGCTTATGTGCTTATAATTCATCCATATTTCTGTACATATATAATGATTTATGATCCATTCATAAACTGAACTACAAAATATATATCAAGGGAAATATGCAAGTCTGTATTTTATGATAAATTTCAGAAAGTTGTAAAAGCTTCAGGTGACTCCAGGGATCAACATTTGACTGTACTTTGTTTATAATAAAATATTATTAAAGAGCCAGCCACTAGCAAAACACCCTAGATTGATATTAAGCCAACATTACTATTTATACTTAGCAATTGACATTCTTCTCTGACTGATCAAATTCACTTGATCATATAAATGATTTTGTTTGTCACACAGGTACTAGGTACAGCTTGGAATTTTTCTCCTTACAAATGTTATAGCAATTCATTATTTGTCCCAGAAAAGAACAATTCATTTTATCAGGAACTTAAATGAATTCCTAAACACAAGAATGTCACTGTTTCTCCTTAGCATGAAATAAAAAAGTAATGAATTTCGCAGGCCATGTGAAAGAAATATAGACCATAAAATATGTTAGAGAGAAGGAACATCTTTTCCAGTGTAAATAGCTTGCTAGAAAACGAAATTGCAGGTTGCCTAAAGAAATAGACATGCTATAAAAGTCAAGTGGAAACAGTAGTGTGTGGGTCCTCTTTCTCCAGAATGTGGTAAGACTTTGATGTCAGAATAGAAAACCAATGAAAACAGCTTGGGGGCATCTGCTCACAATAGAGAGCCTTCCTCATACCCTTATCTGTTGACCTCCCTGAAGAGGCTGCCCTCTATGTGAGTGTGCTTAATGTGCCTGAGCTAAAAGAAACTCAAAGTAGACTACGCTTTCTGTGGTTTGCAAGAAAAAAAAAAAAAGTACCAGTAGAAACAGATACTAAACCGAGTTGCCACAGCAGCATCCCTGAATCCCTGACCATTTGCTTCTATTGGCAACCCATAAGAGGAAAGAAAAAAAGTCCCTTCATACTTCCTTTTGAAAGCTGCCCCTAGAGGAACTTCACATGAAAGCCCTGAGTCTGATATGTGGACAATAAATGATAAGTTATTAATGAGTTTTCATAGCAAGAGAAAAGGTTAGTCAGTGTTGTAGATTGATATTGAAAGTCCTTCAAGACTTTGTCCTCAGCCAGTAGTGGTTTTGAAGTATGGTGCAAAATTTAGGAGGTGGTGGCTGTTGGCAGCAAATGAAGTCACAGAGGTGTGGTCCCAAATGGGGTCCTGGGATCCCAGGTCCTTCTTGTCTCCATACTCCTTAGCCATAAGGTGAGCAGCTGCTTCTGCTGCTGTTCCTGCCATGATGTTCTGGCTCATTCTTGGCTTGAATGCCAGGGTACTGATCAACTATGGACTTATATCTCCAAAACTATGAGCCAAAAGAAAGTTCTCTTTTTGAAAAGTCATTTCTCACGTATTTTATCACAGTTTCAGAAACCTGACTAACATATTCAGAAATGACAGGAAGTATAATGGATTAACAAGAACTTTAAGTGAAAACAAAAATTTAAATTAAGCAGAATTAATAATTAACAATTACGTTGTCCTTTGTATGGACTGCCGATATGAATTAAAATTGAAACAACCACATTAAAAATTTCAGTGGCATCTTCTAAAAATTAACATTTCTAGACATGATGGCGTAGGAATTGGACCTCAGAATTGCAACAGTAATGAGTAAGTACACGTGTTACACAAATAAAATGGCCATAGAAGCTTTACTGACAAAATGCAAAATGCCCATCAATATTAAAATGAACAAATACTCTATCACAATGTGGTTTGTTTCTACAATAAACTAATATACAATAGTAAACTGTCACAATGTAGAACAGAGATAAGTCTTGAAGACCTACTTATATTTGTCAAGCCTACTATATGATTATTGGATTCTATTTGTAGGAAACTCAAAAACAGACAAAATTCTTAAATCATGTAATCATAATGAAGTTTTGGACCAGAGAGTATAAAGCAAGGAAATAAAAAGCACCCAAGGAGACCATCTAAGATGGCTGCTCTCCATATTAATCTCTGCATTTAAGTTTAATGATTTTAATGCGCATATGTAGGCAATAATTGTTTTCCTTGCTCATTTGCCCTTGCACATGTTGTACATAAACACCAACGTAAAGTTAAAAGCGAAGCATTAAATAAAGATAATTTAAAACTTCACGTATTCCAATAAGACCCTTTGCTTGTCCCCAGAAGGTAAGTCTTTACAGGGCCAAAATGTCATTTCCTATTAAAATAATTCAACAGATGGATGGAAGAATATGGCTAACCCAAATATAAAGGGATATAAGTACCTATGTAAAACATATTGGAGATAAAGCTACTGGAAGTCTTAAATTTTGAGTTCAGAGCCAGAGAATTCACAAAGTGTGCAAAATTAGGCAACAACCATGCAATTTCTCTGAGTAAGAACTGTTATGAATGTCTCGTAATGCATTGAAAGCAAAAGAATTTCTGTGCCAATATGTGTAGGGTGGTGGCTGCTTCTTCTCTTCCAACATTATGTTTCCTGCCTCCTCATCCTCCTCTTCCGTTGCTATGACTACCAAGAAACTCACGAGAAGATCTGCAGGGAAGAGTCACCAGGGATTACCGCTGCAGTAATGAGTATGACAGGTCTTCTCTAGCTCCCAACACCAACTATGCTCTACGAATTGGGATTTTTTCCCATTTTATTGATATGTATAAATGCAAAACATAAAGTTTACACTGATCTTGAGTATTTTTTGCACATACATGTCATGCAAAGTTGCAAATCCTTCCTTTCTCTCTTTTTGACCCTCCCCTCCCCTGCAGTCTCTCCCCCTCCTCTCCAGTTTTTTTGTAGATATTTGCTTTTAAATAGCTGATGCTGATAGATAAGGAATTTCAAGGGGTTTTTTTTTTTGGCAGGACAACCATTTATCACTCCACCTAAAAATGTGATTTTTTTTAATGGAAATTCAATATTCTATACAGACAACATGTTATATTGCCAAGTTTCATGGTTATAGACTGTCAATCCATTAATTTTCTCGGCTATAATATTTTGCAAGCTTGAGATGTTTTGATTTCCACTTCTTTTCCATGCTAACTCTTTTGTTATCTTCCCAATGATCCGGCACCTCTAAATCTATACTCTTCCCAGAAAGCTTTCTGCAACACGTGCATTTGCAAATTTTACCTATGTTTTATTAAACCCTGATATTGTTCCTTCCACAGGACAGTTTTAATTTTTCCCATAATTATTCTTTTTATTAACGTGTTTGTGAAAGATAATAACTGTGCTTAACAATGTGAATCACTGATTTTCTAGGAACAAATCCAAATGGTTATCAGTAAGAGGTAAATATCCATAATTTTGAGGTTCGTTCTTGAAAATTATGTCCTTGTTTTTGATGCTGTTGGATTTGGTGCAAGACATTATTTGAAAATTCTTTGAATTTTAGTTGCCTCTCCTAAGCCAATTTGTTCCAATCAAATTACCTTATGAATTAAAATTTTCTGCATGTTTATCAAGGGAAATGTTACTTTTACGTATGTGATTTATTTATACTAAAGTCCTAAAAATATCAACAATTGAGAGACATGTGGTATCCAGCACCCTTTATGAGTTATCTCAATATTTTCCTATTTAACAAATATTTTTTTAAAAATTCAGCAATAAATATAATTAAGTCACTTCTAAAACCTTCTGTTTGCACTAAAAAGCAAAACCTTATGGAATTAAGATTTCTAATATGTTCCTTTATATCCATAATTCTGATTATTCTCTGAAATATAAGTCAGGTTTCTTAAGATAATAAAATTGGTTCATCTATCTTGAGGGTAAGAGAATTAATGAAGTGATACCCAGGCAGGCAATTTCAATTCCAAGGCATTCTCTCACATGATGATTCATATTTGTCATTATTTCTGGTTGTTGTATTTACTTTTATAGGTGTGATGAATCTCATTTTAATTTATTATAGGTGCATTGGCTCTATTGCCATACTGAATCACTGGGACAGATATTGCTAGATGATCCGTATATCTTGGAAACTCTACTTTTGTTTATTGACCAGAACATGGTAGATCTCTAGAATTTTTAAAATGCTCTTGTGGAATTACTCCATAATTAATTTTTATTAGGTACAATTATCGAAAACTATATGCCAAGCCACTGTATTATGTGCCTAAAAAAAGCATTCTCTTTTATGGTTAAAGCAGATCTGTAAGCTAGGTATTACATCCAGCAGACTGTTAGTAAGTGATGGTCTTTAAATTTAAATCTAGAATGATTTTGAGTCCTTTTTTGCCACTTACTGTGCTGTACCAGACAGGAAACAAGGAGATTAAAAACACATATCTGCTTATTCTTGCAAGCTAAGTACAAACTTTCTCTTAGACTTTTAATGGTCACGTGATGATTTTGAATCTTAATGAGCACCCAACTCCTCCTACTATGATAAACAACATTTGAATATTAGACAATTTAAGTAAATATTATGTAATTTTATCCACTTCTAATTTCTGTGCCCAACGGACTCTTTCTACAAGAATATAGTATACATTATGAAGTCTTTTGTTTCTCTCCCCCTCCCCAGAGGAGAACTCAAGATTAAAAGAAAGCAAATAGCTTATCTCTACTATACAACTGACAAGTACCAATAATAAAGCCGAAGTGGAAATCGGGCATTCAGATAAATAGATAGTTGTCTTGCTACCATAATGCTTGATACTGAGAAATAAATTTTGAAATTTATAATTACTAGTATAAGAGATTTCTCTAACTTCTAAACTATAGTATATTATGTATGACACTAAGGTAATCATATGCTATGTACTATACTTATGTACTTAGATACACATATACATATGTTCCATTGATTCATTACCACTTTATATTCAATCATGTTATAACAGTAACAACAATAGTAATGCTGAAGAGAACCAATATACCAGTTATTCATTGTCTACTCGGCTCTCTGTTACACAAATTATGCAATTTTTGCGTGTATTTAGCACATTCTGTACTTTTCAATAGCAAGAAAACTGAAGCTGAGAGAAATTATTTGCTCAAAGTTAGCAGGAGAATAGGACCAATTTTTATCATAGACGTTCCTTAGTTGTAGAAATACCTAACATCTCATAAAAGTCAATTGTATGCAATTTCTATGTTTTTGCACCAATTGTGTGAAAATGTTCTATTATGAACTGGACTTAGTTAAGGGAGAATTGGTTTATTTAATAGATATTTTACTTCTTAAAACTTGAACACATCATCTGTCTGTTTTATTGTTGCAATAATAAAAGAGTCAATGTTCATTTTCCCCGCTGATTCCTCACGGGCAAGTGTTTCCTATCTTTTACTTGTTAATCTTTTTCTACACTTTACAGAAATCAGACTCAAAGACAATGAAGCCAGTGTGCCTGTGTCAGTATTCACTGCTTTAGGAATCTCACCACCAGCAACTCCAAAGTGATGCCTGTGTTTGTTCTGCTCCGGAACTCACCCTAAACCGCTGCCTGGCCGTCACACATAACACCGGACACTTCTCTCCTCTCTCAACTACTCAAAGAGTGATCATTATTATATTGATTTTGGAAAGGGATGCTACATGGAGTGAATCAGGCATTCGATAACCCTGATTTTCAGCTGTTGTAACCTAATTATATCTATTAATCATGCAAGTTCTAGAATTTGTCTCTTCCAATAAAAATGTCCCTAGGTGACAACTTAGACATTTTAAAAACTCTATTTACTGCCACTGATTTATTTTTATTCATCCAAAGCTTCGGTTGTCCATTGTTCCCAGAGCAAGTATTTAAGAGACAATCTAAATAATGAAAATAATTATACTAGTTAATTGAGCATTTCAGAAAACTTTTAGAAAGTATTTTTTGAAAAATAAATTTTTCTAAATAAGAAATGCTTATCTGAAGTAAAATGAGGTAAATAGTGCTCAGGAGCCTTAACGATGTTTTGCTTTTCATCTAAGAAATTAAAATCTGTATAAAACTATCTCATTGCTCTTTCATTAAAGTGTCTTTCATTTATGATTTTCACCTATCTTTCAAGTAGCTTGGATCATATGAATACTTGCAATAGCATTGACCATTTATTGAATGCTTACTAAAGGATACAATTGTTTAATCATTGTCCTGAGCTAACAAAGGAGGGAGCCACACTTAAGTCCTGTAGCAGCTTTGATCTTAATCTCCATGAAAAGCTCAACATGAAGATTTCCAGGCTGGCCATCGAGAACTACCCGTGACATAATTTAGTCACTTCTCCACGAACCTCCTTATAACCTGAAGACTAATATTTCAATTGAATTTCTTTTCTTCTATTTTATTAATATGTATATGTGACTCGTAATGGTTACAATGCCCTTCAGTATTTTGTGCACATATATATTGCACCAACATGGTAACGCCATCTCCTCTCCATTTTTGGCCCTCTCACACCGTCCACATTCTCCCAACTGCCATTATCACACCTCTTTGGTTCTCCAAAATTTCTGTATTCTCAATTTTAAAATTTTCTCACGTAAAAAGGATAAGTGCTACTTACTTCTAAATTGAATAGAGTTACATGGCCCAGTATAGTGGCAAACCGGGCATAAGTGTTTGCTGAGTATATTAAATACATCTACTATAACTAATAAACAACTAAATTTTATTCAATGTCAGTTTAACTTTATAATTTTGTATCTTTTGAACTTTTGCATGGTAAACTATACTTTCTTGTATGGTTAGGTCATATTCCACTGTAAGCATTGGCTCACAAGTAGTATCATGGTGGTTTATCATGTGAGAATTTGGTATCCAGTGTGGTGCACCGACACATTATTGACATATCAGCATTAGTCATTGATTTCATTGAATAATTTTTCTTCCATACTAATGTAACATTGCAGAAATCAAAGTATGTAATTTTTACAGTATGCCTGAACTCCAGTACCATCCATATGTATTTATTATTTGCATGGCATTGATGTAAATTTATATTTATTTAAAAGTTCCCAAGTGATGTTCAATCGGTTAAAATAGTTTGTTCTGAGAACTTTTAGACCTTTTGGTCCTGAAAACTCTCAGTCTACCTAATTTAAATTATGCAAATATATTGTCTACTGTGTGCTCATATCATCATGTGATTCACCTTTTATCTGAATAATCCCTATGCTCTATAGAAACAGTAATAAAACCCAACAAGAATCCCATAAATGGGAATTAAGATGAGAGAAGTAAGAATAAAATTCCCTTTTTCTGTGCCAATACATTTCCGAATATGTCTAGGGCAGTAGCTTATTCTGCTGTTAAATAGGATCATACCATAAAGCGATGATGGGGAAGAAGCATCATAACTTTTCCCCAGGTGAATGCATCTCTATCTTAGCTGCTCTTTGTTCTTCGATACAGTGTCACACAAAAAGAAAACAAAGAAAAGGAAATGCTCAAGATCTATCAAATAACACCCACAAAGTGAACATTAAGACATCTCAATCAAATGAAGACGCCAATGAACAATGTAGTTTTATGTTAGCATGTCATCTAGTATGTTTAAGCTGCGTGGTACTGATTTATGTAATTAACTAGTGTCCGGCCAAAATTTAAAGGGCCATTTCTATTGATGATGTCTTGGGCTTTCTCCCTGCTATGGATTGAATTTTATTGACGCTTCACTGATCTTTTCTGTAATTAAAATACGAAATTCAACTTTAAGTCCCTGAAGGCCAAACTCAAGTTACACATACCAAAAATTTTCCCCAAAATCTATGATAATCATTTGTTTGAATTGGAGAAAAGTATAACTTTCAACACTTATGCTTTATCTCCTGTCTTAGTTACTTTTTCATTGCTGTGACTCAATACCCGACACCCACAAATTTAGGAAAGGTTTATTTTAGCTCACAGTTTCATATGGTCACAATCCATTCAGGGGCGCCAGCAGCAGTCAGAGTACAGGACAGAGGCAGAGGTGGAGGCAGCTTCTCAGGACATCACAAACAGGGAGGCAAGCTAAGACCAGCTGAGACTAGTCCTAGTCCTCCAGGAAGGCAGGTGCAGCTTATATATCCTTTCCGGTCTCCACCCATTAATTAGTTTCTCCTGCATCCAGGTGTGGCCACTACACACCGTTAATCCTAACTCACACGCTTTTAGTCTTAACTGTAATCCACCCCTCCAGACAAGACCCCAATCCACCAACATCACATGGTTCCATAGGCAATCCATAATATTAAAGTACATGAGGCTTTTGGGGGACACTCCAGATCCTAGCCACAACATCTCCTCACTTACCTGTAAATAAAATTCACATTAATAAAAACAATAAAAAAATAACAATTACTATTACTCATGTAATTTTCTTATCTATTTTCTATCTTTATATATTCTTTATACTTTCAGTCATGTATAGGTTATTTGCTCATTTTATGCATGAAATCATAAATAACAGACAGTTAAAAGAAAAATATTAACATTTTTACAACAATAAATAAAAATATATACATTTAAGAGTCAGTGATTTTCACATTTTGTGCCATTTCTACAGATGCAGTCATATAAATAAGGGGGAACAAGGTTCCCAAGCTTATTATAAATAGTTTCTTTTTGCTTTTAAATAAAATAATTTAGAAAATTTTCAATGTCTTAAAATTTTTGATCTTTCAAGGTTTTTCTTTTAAACTTTTGTATTATATATTAATTCATCAGTTCATTTGAACACTTCTTTTATTGCCTAACGTATGCCCAACAGGTTTCTGGCGCAAGCAATTGTACTAACCTGAGGAATAATAACATGCATTGCACAGTGGTATTAACTTTCTAAAACGGACTATAGGCGATCAGAAAAATGACTAAGTGAGACATAAGTCACCCCTGAACGTGTTGTGTCTGATGGAGAAAAGCAGAGCAGGGAACGGAGAAGCCAAATTCATGTTGAGATATGTGGGGATGGTGACAAGGAATGGCCGTCTGTTAAATGAGAGGCAGCAATCTAAAATGCACCAGAGAGAAGGTTTAATATTGACCAGGAACTGAATTCAGCAAATTGTTGAAGAAAGGGCCTCTCGCTCAAAAGAAATAATGAATTACGAAAGTTCTTAGATAAGAGGGCTGAGAAAATAGAATGTTTCAAAAACCGCATGAAAGATCTGCTGAAAAATTCAAGCCATGTGTAGTAAGTTGGCCACCATACATATGCCAACGTGTTCATGTACGTGTGACTCACTGGAGAATGTAAGTATTATTTATCAAAATATGAATAATGTCAAGTGCACATGGTTTTAAAAGCACGTTCTGGAGTTCGACATTGAGTTGAATAAATTCGTAATTTCTAGTAAATATTACGCACATATGTTGAGAAGATATCTGAGTCTTTGGTCCAAAACAGAAGAGGAGAAGCCTGGGGGGGGGGGGGAAGGATGGAAAAATAGTGTTTAAATGCTACTTCTCTCTCTGAAACTTGACCAAATCAATCAAAAATTGAATATTTGCAATGAAAAGAAGAGAGAACAAGAACTGAACTCAGGACGTCCCAATATTTAGAGGTTAGATTGATAAGAGTTAGCCTAAAAAGGCAACTATATACTATCAATAAATGGGTACTCTGAAATCAAATGGAGAAACTAAAGTACAAGACTGGGCAAAATATTCCTAAGTGGTCAGTACAGGAGCACTGATGACTGTCCAACATGGGGAGCTTCAGGACGACCTCTGGTGCCTTCAACAAGAGCAGTTTCTATGAAGTTACAGAATACAAAATCCTCAATGCAGTTGAGTAAAAAGTACACATGGAAAATAAATTCGCCATATAAAATGAATATAGACAATTCTGGATTATTTTCTCCTCACTTATGAAAAATAGTGATTAAAAGGGCAGGTTCTTGCGGAGACAACATGGAGTCAATTCCTTGCTCTACTAGTTATAGATCGGTTTTAGGCAAGTTATTTACCTTGATTCACTTTTTTCTTTTCTGTTGTAATAAAGGAAGTCACAATATTCATTTCATAAATTTCTTATTGTAAAGATCAAATTGATAAATGAGTAAAAGATTAATGGAAATGCCTCTGGCACTGAGTAGGCATTCAGGAGGTGTAAGTAACATCTCTCTATGGGATTTATTCTCTAGAAACTTGCGACTTCAATATTACCTGGTTTCTTTATGTATTTGATCTTCCTGTGGTTTTTTTTTTACATAACATGACGATGTCTTTAGTTTTATAAGGAGTTATAAGAGAACATAGGTAAACTACCAGGAGTAGCTCAGATAATAGGTACTCAAAAATCGCTATCGATCAACACAAACATGAACATGGAGTTTCTTAAGTATATCCCTATATAAATATGACATTCTTCTCTAGTTTTGCCAAAAGCAGGAACATGTCCAGTATCCTTTGAAATATTTATCAAGAACCTGCCCAATTACTGCGGTAGTTGTTGCTGGTTTTATGAGCCTCCAATTCATGCTTGTTCAGTTAAATTTTTCCTACCCTTGTTTTATTCTGGTTTTAGAAAGTTGATATTGTTGCCTGAAAATTTTCCAAGTAAAGTGAGGTAGTATTCAGTCACTCAATGCAATATATAAAAGGATATTTATACAGAAATCTTGCCTCAAACCTGAGGAAGTGCCAAACTAATTAAAATTTAACAGTTATGACAGAAGAGAAAGAAA
Organism: Ctenodactylus gundi; assembly: GCA_004027205.1. NCBI lineage: Eukaryota > Metazoa > Chordata > Mammalia > Rodentia > Ctenodactylidae > Ctenodactylus > Ctenodactylus gundi. The sequence goes on along the minus strand of PVKB01000068.1, from coordinate 854,272 downwards.
ACAATAAATAAATTGATGGGTGATTAACTGGTAAAAAAACGAGATATTTAATTAGGACAGAAGTCATTTATATTTCAATGTCACACGTATTTTAATGATTGTACAGCAAGATATTAAAAATAAAAGTAACAATTTTCAAAATGGAAAGATAAAAATTTTCTAAGCAACTGAAAAAAGTACTGTGATAATACCTGCACACCTTTAGGAAGGAAGTTTTATTTATTTATATTTTTTATTTTTGAGACAAGGTCTCATTCTGTGGTCCAGGCTGGTCCTGAATTCACATCAGAGCTCAGGCTGGCCTTGGACTCATGGCAATCCTCCTGTCTGTCTCCCGAGTGCTGGAATTACAGGCGTGCACCCCCACGCCCAGTTTATGGGGTGCTGGGGATTCAAACTCGGGTACTTAGTGTTTGGCTTAGCATTTGCTCAAGTGCTTTAACCCCTGAGCCATTCCTCCAGGCCCCTCACCCACTTTTAGAAGACTCGGTGGGACACAAATTAAGTGCTTTGATGTTCTTAAGAAATAGTTACCAACACAAATTTTTTCCCAAGTCATCACTAACACTGTAGTGAATATAAGATGATAACTTAGATTTGATAAGTTTGCTGGGAAGATTTAAGATATTTGATTTGTAAAGTAATTGTTATTATAACCGATATTTGTTGCATATAATATTCTGTGTGTGTGTGTGTGTGTGTGTGTGTGTGTGTGTGTGTGTGTTGAGATTAGAATATTGGCAAAATGTCTGGTGGAAAAAAGAATGACCCATATAATTGCCAAGTACTATTTGATTGACAAATGAAATCACGTATGCCACGCACATTTATTACAGGACTACATTACCAAACACTGGCTTATAACTAAGAATATAGAGAAATAACCAAATATAGACTCTGTTATGGTCCAAGGAAGAGAGACTATATACAAATAAGTATATTCATGCCATAATGTCAAATTTCAATATGTTCATAGGTTCACATTTGCCGTATGTATGCCCCAAAATTAGACATGGTAAAATATTAAAAGAGTATTCAGGAAGCGAGTTGATATTTCGTAAAGGTAGAGCCATTGCTAGGGCAGAGATGTATGTGTCGTCAGGGAAGGAACCTTGCCGACAGGGTAGAGGACAGCAGCACAGCAACGGAAGCGTAACTGCCACGGGTTTGAACGTAAGGTCGGCTTGACTGCCAATCACAGAAGAAGAAGGATGGTTGAAATAAAGTAAAGATAGACAAGATTCAGGGACGAATATGAGAGGAAAGGCAAGTTCACACCAAAGACATATACATATACATATATACATATACACATATATGCATATATATGTACATGTATATATAAAGACTTTTATATATTTGTGCGTGTTCATGTCTGACTGTTTCATACCAGAAACAGTTTTATGTATCATCTCTTTTATTCAAACTACCCTATTAGACAGTCGTCTCTATTTTGTCTTTGAAAAATAATAAAATTCAGAGAGGTCAGTCAAATTTCAGAAGCTAACGGGGAGCTGGCTATACATTGAGTTTCTGTGGTTCTAGTCTCTGTTTTCTGTTCTTGCTTTTGTTTATAGCAGACCTCCCTCCGAAATTGTATTATATTCTCTGCATTCTCTGGAGTTTTAAAAGAGGAAATCAAATTAAAATGGAAAAGACCTTTGGTAAAGGAGTGAATTTTATGATATATAACACAGTGCTAGACTTTCCTTACTTATTACTTATTTAATTCCTATTAAGATTTTGGGAGGGCGCTGGAGGAACGGCTCAGTGGTTAAAGTGTTTGCCTACCAAGCGCTAAGTCAAATGCTAAGTACCCGGGCTGGATTCCCCAACACCACATAAAGTGGGCATGGTGGTGCATGCCTGTAATCCCAGCACTTGGGGAGCTGAGACTGGAGGATTGCCGTGAGTTCAAGGTCAGCCTAGACTCCATAATGAGTTCAGGACTAGCCTGGGCTGCAGAGTGAGACCCTGTCTCAAAAAAATTTTCTTTTGTTAGGTTAGGGCATAATTACTTCTGTGTCATAGACAGGGAAAGCTGTCTAATTTAACCCAGATCACATTACCAGTAGACTCAGAAGCCGACTCTTGGTTGCGTTCACCCTCTGACTAATGCTATCTTCATAAGGGAAAGTTACAGGAAACAATACAGAAATGATGCAATTCTATCCATTCATCATGCTTTTAATTTTAGTTCGGCTCTTAGAGACAAATTGCTGCAGCTGAGATAAGAAATTGTGCGATCTCTGTTAAAGTTTAAGCTTTGCAGACACAAAAGCGTTCTGTTGATCTCTCAGTTATACAGATTCTCTGAATTACCCTTGAAGGGCATGATGACAGTCACTGATTAGCCATGAAGTTATGAGCAGTCGGAAGCAGACAACAGAAGTAGGAAAAACACAGAGAAGCTTTGCTGACGACCTTGTCACTGTAAATATTTGCCCAAGGCACTAGTCTGTTCCCTGAGCAATCAGATTGCATAAAGTTCTTGCTGGACTGATAACCAGAAAAGAATGGTTTTATTTTGCACTGGGTAAATCAGAGAAAATGAATAGTTCTATGAGATGTGAAAAGTTTTGTTACATCTGAATAAGCTTAAATTCTGAGAGATTTCTAATGTTCGATATATTTTAGTAAGGCATTCTCCTTGTACATGGAAGTGTGGGTGAGATTTTATTGCCACTATCAGCAGCATCAAAGATTACTTTCCTGCTTTAGGTTTTCATACTTGTTTATCATCTGCTTCATTCTGTCTGATATTTATCAGTTGCATTTCCCAGAAAGAACAAAGAAACACTATTATCTGGCGTCTTAACACTAAAAGCCCTATTTTTTTCTTTTATTTCCAATTCTGCTGAAGCATTCTCCAGTTCTCATGTTTTCCTTTTAAAATTGTTAAGAGCTAAAGTGAAACATGAGACTTTGTTGCAGAAGTCATTACAGTGGTTTCTATAACAAATCAGAGAATCAGAAACACATAAATTCTGTTATTTGGACCCAGGAAGAAGGCGAAGGTCACTGAGAACTCTGAATATGCTGCCGCACCATTTGGAATTAGAACCAGAGGAGGTGAACTAAAAATCTAAGAGATATATTTTAGGATACAATTTCAAGTATGAGCTTCCATGCCCAAAGAAAGACGTTGAAAAAATGATTATTTTGAAAGATAATTAATTTAAAAACCTGAAACAAGTTACAATCTTATCCAGAAATTTTAACAGAGTCAAACTAAGTGATGATTATATACAAAATTCTAAAAATTTCAACCAAATTTTGAAATGTTGGTGCACACATCAATGACTTATAATACTTCAGAATCAAAAATAAACAAAATATAAAAACAAAACTACACTTTTTGAAGTTACCTTGTATTATCGAATACTTTTGTCTCACTAAAAGTCTTGGAATTCTGAATTGTACAAGGTTTGGTATCCTGATAATGAGAGAGAAATATTGTGTAAAAGGAGAACAATTGTGTGTACATGAGGGGAATTCATGGTTAGACAATTTCACTTCTAAGTATGTCCACATGTAAGATGAATTAATAAATGCATGAAGAGATGCATGAAGGAATGCCTTATTCATTATAGCCATGGACCAAGAATACTATAAAAGTTTATCAATAGCAGATTTGAGTAAAAAAGTTGTGATGCATTTAAACAGTTGAATGCTATGCAATACAAGCAACAAACTTGTTGAAAGGTAATTAAGCTAAAAACCTGCAATGAGTTACAATCAAAGCCGGAAACTTTAGCAAAATTAAAGTATTGGCAAACAAATTATGTGTTTGCATGTCTCTCCTGGATATTTCATGACACAAAACATGCCAGACACAAAGACACATATTACAGAACTCATTTCCATGAAGCAAGAAAAGGTAAACACTCATTCATAGAGGAAGAAGTCTGCTGGGCCAGGTTACCTCTGGAGGCCAGGTGCTCACTGGGATTGAGCAGTACAACACAGAGAAGTGTTTTTAGGAACTTGATGAGTTCATCTTAATCTGAGTAGTGATGATATGGTGTTTGTCGACAAGTGTAAAACTTCCATAACTATAGATTTAAGTCCAGTTTTGCATTGTTTTGCATTCCCTTGTCTTTCAGTTTTAAAAACTAAAAGAAATATCAATTCCCTGCGCTAAGGAGAAATGCTATAAAGGTCTATACTTGCCCAAGTACTGTCTTTAGGATAATGAAAGAAAACAACTTGAAGGGAAATGGTTAGCTTTTAGCCTTTTAAGCCTCATTTCTGAATGATCCTCAGGACCATTGATCCTTGATGGATTTTTATTATTTGGTAGTTTACACATTTCGGTGGGCTGTATGATAAAACTATGCCTAAGATACAAATTGAGTTCTTTTTCACAGATATCTTATGTAGAAGAAAATATACAGTGTGCAGTGAATATTCTTTTTTCATGACTTGAAGGCCAACGAAGTATTTTTGCCCATTTGTTTACTTCTGTTTAGCACTCTCTGAAAGTTTAGGAAAGTGACTGAAAATTTTAGGTGTTAACTGGACTGATTAAGAAATACCTCAGAGTGGTGAAGAGAGGGAAGGGAGGGTAGGGGGAGGGACAAAGGGAGAGCCGGAAAGCTCTTGTCACTTTGACAAGGAAAATGTGTGCACAAAATGCTCAACTCCATTGTAAACCTTAAATTCTGCACGTGTACATATCAATAAAATGGGGGAAGAAAAAGACATACCTCAGAGCCTTGTAAAGCATTGTTTTGGGCCTGCCTTCGTGGGTATTTTCAGAGGAGATTAAACTGTGGGTCTTAGTGGATTAGACCAGACCCCAGGAGATAATAAACAAAGCAGTGAATTGTTCTTTAGATATTTTTCTTGTTGCTTTGAGCATCAGAACTACTGGATCCCTGGTCTACTGCCTCTCGAATTTACACCAGCCATTTGTTTACTGGGTTCCAGATTTTTGGACTTACACTCTAAGTTCCACTTTCAACTTCCTTGCTATGAGCCTTCAGGCTTGGATTAACCCATCCTTCTAGAAATCCAGAATCTTCAGCCAGAAGGTGGCCCGCAGGGGGAATCTGTCAACCACCATAATCGTGTGATCCAATCCCCCTAATAAATCTTCTCTCGTATATCTAGTTGTATATCCTATTGACCCTGTCTTTATGGAGAATTAACTGATACAGGAGATAAAGTTACATTGCATGGGGAGGTTTTAAAAGGTAAAGTATAATGCAAGGTCTATAGGTCATATGTAAGTTGAAACCTACAGGCACGGTTGAAGCGTTTCAGGAAAATGAAAAAAAACTTATGGGATTTTCAGCTTAGGGTAACTGTACTGGAGATGGCATAGAAAATATTTTTGATGTGACAGACAGAGCACTTAGGTAAACATTGGAGCATTTTGATCAATTAGTGATGAAGTCTCACATGATAGTACTGGCAAGGGGAGTTTAGAAGAGGAAATTGTTGATGCTTCAAAGAGGAAACTATACATCAGGATCTTCTCATTGGTGTGAAGGAATGTGTGAAATAGAAAACCATTTTGGGCATTCTTCTAAACTCAAGGTACTGATACTTTATGTAGATCGAATCTTGCAATTGGTAAAGGACTCAATGACAAAATTGTCACATGACAAGTAAGGGCAGTGAGGCACAGAAAGCTAAAGTCACTTAGTCAAAGTCACACAGCTAAGTGCCAGACAAGATCTTCATATAGGCTAGCCACCAGGTCCTGTGCTCATTCTCACTTAGACAAGAGAAAGTTTTACGGGGAGAGGGGGAAATGGAATGGCCTCAAGGAGGGAGCAAGAAAATAGAGACAGTGGTGAAAAGACAGGGCCTTTCTGAGACCTCAGAGGGAATTTTCTGTGCTGGGAAAAGTTTACAGAAAGAGGAAGAAAGTTGGAGAACAAGCCTGCAGAAGCAGCATTGTCTAGGGGACAGGGGACCCTGCACACTGTTCTAAACACTGGCAGTCTTTCGCAAAGATGATCTTGAGCTGACTTACTAAAATGATTAATGTTCACCAAAACTACTCCAGTTTATAGAAGATTTTAGTTTCTAAGCTTCCATAAATGATATTTGGTGAGTCGTACATATTTCGCTAGATCTGTATTTAAGGAGACAAACTCAGCAAAAGTTAAATATAAAATATCTGCAAAATCCAAAATTGTCTAAGCTTTCTTTATGTAGTTTCTCTGATTTTGTCATAGAGAGGACTACTAATCTATGGTGATTTATAAAACATGTACAGCTAAAATAGGAAAAACACTTTTCATCATCGCTTATGCTATTAACAAAAAGTACAAACATTCCTTGACACCAGGTAGCTCTCCCTCACTGTATATATTTAACTGTTTTTTGTTGTTGTTGTTGTTGTTGTTGTTGTTGTTGTTGTTGTTGTTGCTTTATAAAATTTTTGACTTCTAGATGGAGCCTGTTGGGTATTCCTTGTTGTATTACATAGAAATGATTCAGAAAGATCTCTTTTTTTTTTTAGTGCAAGAAGTTGGATTCCTTGATCATCAAGAGCAGAGGTGAAGAATGCCCATCCCCAAAGCCCTCTATGGCATGTGAAATCACCTAATCATTTGGTCTGGGCCACCTACAACCTTGAAAGCAATTTCAACCATCATGTTTATTCATGGTTAATTATATTTTTACTGAATGCAAGGGGTTAATTTTTAAATTGATAATTTTGTGGGCTGATCAATGGCCCATGTCAGAGAAAAGGTTCCCCTTTCCCCTGAGAAATAATAACAGCAATATAAAAAGCATGAAGACAGGATATTTGCAGAATGAAGAGCAGAAGTGGAGCAGAGGCTATCAAAAATATATGTATATATGTACACTTTGACATCAGATTTCCTCCGGAAGGATGAAAATAACTGAACTGTCAAAATCTTGCCAAGCTTCTTTGATATCACAGGGAGAATACTCTGCCCTCGCTTTCTCCGTTCCTCCTTAACTAAAGATACTGAAGATAGGATCTAAGCAGCGTTGTGGAGAGGCTCCTGCAGAACAGCCCAGCGGAGCAGTTCAAAAGTGGTGAGGTTGGGAGGTGACATATCACATTCATAATACTGGTGAATAATGTGCATCACTCCATGAGCATGTTGACTACGTGACATGGTAATATCAGTTCGGAACAGAAGAAATGATGGAGTTTCATTAGCATTATTTGTTCTACAAAAGATTTTAATGGATTTAGTTCTTCTGCAACTTCTTTTCACTTTTGCATTGCATTTGCCAATACACCATAGGTGAATGATGTGGTCCCTGTACAGCCAACCTCTCTACTCTCATCAACACTGACTACTGCAGCTGAATTAGTTATGCGACAATTCTGTAGACATCTGAAGTCCACAGAATAGGAGGCATTTTTTAAAAATATAATCATAGTCTTCACTCGACGTGGTTTAAAATACCAAGATGAAATCTTCCCTTAGGAAGCCGTTTAAAACTTGTTCTTTGATATCCTCCTACACCTTTCTCTCCTTTGCTCTTTCTTCCATTCTTTTCTTTCTTTCTTTCTCTTTCTTTCTTTCCTTTTTTTCTTCCTTCCTTCCTTCCTCCCTTCCTTCCTTCTGTTGGAAAAGAGAAGATGTAGTCTACACTCTTTCTTGGACCACACCATATTGCTACTTTCTTTTAGAGTGCCTGATTTTATCACCATAATTTGTCTATGTAATTTTTAATGGCAATAATGTTACATTTTTTAAATGTGACACAGAAATAATAGGCAAAATATATAGTGATACATTGACTGCAAGTTTCAATGACAGTAAGGATGTAATCTCATACAATTGAAACAAGCAAAAATAACCGAGCTTGCACGCATCTTCTTTGAAACCCCTTTCCTAGGGCTCAATTGCCATTTTGCCCACATAGGGCTATTGAGGTAGATCCTTCCCAGCTGTCTGCGTATTGAACAGCGGATGACTCCTACGTCTTATGTCTCTAGTCAGGAATCCTAGATATTGGCAGGAGAGGACATGGGAGAAATTTTGTCTGCTACAGCTAATCTTACAGTTCATTAGCGCCTTGGTGACTAGTAATCTCACTTCATTAAATGTGTTTATTTGGGAGTGTTAGCTTTTCGTTTGAAATGTCCTTAAATAATGACCACAGTTCTTTTAAAGCTCTACTTCCCATAAGCAAGGAATGAAGATATTCTGTGATAGGCAATGGTACCATTAGCACTTTGAAGTGAGCAGCTCAGGGTGATTTGAATGTTTTGTGTTGAGAGATTAAATCTTTCTCTCATGCTGTTAAGTGTAATGTAAAGAGTATAGTCTAGTTTTTAAGGTGCCATTTCTGAAGAACATTTACAACTTTTCAGTCCAAGATAAGGTCTTTTTTATTATTTTTTTCTAAACATCAGTAACAGTAGAGATGAAAGGGAGTTAAGAATGAGCACACTTATCGTGATGCAAAAGATTACATATAAACACAAGCACAGACCTACACTTATTTCTCAACCATTCATACCATATGAAATGATCAAAACTTGATCTTCACAAGGTGGTCTGACCCCTCTGTCCACTAAACTATATTGCCTAAAGATTGGTTACTCATTGTTTCATGATTATGACTTAATTTTTAGCTATATTATTTGCAAAATAAAAGTACGCGCACAAAATGCTCAACTCCATTGTAAACCTTAAATTCTGCACGTGTACATATCAATAAAATGGGGGAAAAATAAGGAGGAAAGGAAACACCTAAAGAGAAAGTGTAATTAAAAAAAATAGATTGGTATTTGGAAAAAAAAAAGGTAAGGTAGCCAACACTGAAATGTTATCTCAGAAAATCAATATAAGTGCATGATGTTTGGGATTATTTCAGGGCCTGGTAGTAAACATGGCATATGACAAACTTTTTTACTTGTTGGTGTGTAACATTCTTGCCTGATTCCAACAATTGATTCCAATAATCTTCAGGAGACTCAGTTTAACTGATAATTATCAAATACTCGGAAAAATTGCTCCAGGAAACAAAATTTCCTTTTTGTGTTAAATTTCATATAGTATATATTATAGTATATAGCTTAGTATATATGTTAAATATATAGTATAATATATAGTATAGTATATAGTTTATAATACATAAAATATATAGAGTAGAATATAGTTAATAGAGTCAAAAAACATCAAGTTAATAGAAATAAATAACTAAAGCATTTTATGTTATAATATACATTCATTGGTGCTCTAATCTTGTTGTGTTAGCTATACTTATTTATTTGTTGAGTTTTAGGGATAATACCAGCATTTTTTAAAATCTACACATAATAATTATTTCAAAAAATACTTTAAAATTCATGGTCTAAGTTAAGTAGTTAAAGAAGAAAGCAGTTCAGGTTCAAGATATATCACCCAGCTTAGTAAATATGTCTATATTGTAGTCTAATTTGAACTTTTTTTCATTTCTTCTTAATTTCATCCAATCAGTAAGATAATAATAGAAAAGCCGCCTGGTACTCCGATGAAAATTCAGATAATCAAGAATCTAGGACCATAATGGACATCAAATCGTGTTAGGAAAACAGAGTCAACTCATGATTTTGAGCATTCAATGACATTTTGACGAACGTATCCTTCTTTTCATTGTAAATAAGTTATTTATTTATATAGTCAGTAGTTACTAAAAGACAATAAAGTCTTAGTAAGATACTTCTTATGATCTGGGAATCAGAGAAAGCATTAAAGAAGATAAATAAAATCTGAAATCTCATTATTTAAAATTATTCATATGTAGCAATCGTTAGTAATATTGGATGATATGTCAAACTCAGTGACAAAATGATGTTAGAAGAAATAACACAAAGACTAAATAATAATAACGACAATAATAATTACAACAGCAAGGACAACAGCAGCAACAACAGCAACCTACATTCAATACAAACAACTTGTTTGAGAGTAACGGAAGTGTCCAGGAACAACATACTTGAATAAACTAAGACTCTGGAGAAGAAAAACACTCAAAAGCGAATTGTGTTTAAAGCAGCCACTTTTTCAAAGAATATATTTATAGTTGAAAATGAATGCACATGGTGTGTATGATGGCTCGCTCCTCTGTCACAACTGCTTTGCAAGATTAAGGCAGGATTACAAGTTCAAGTCTTCTCAGGCAAGAAACTGTTATGTAGCAAGATCAAGTCCTAAAATATAAAATTTTTAAAATGGCTTGAGAAGTAGCTCAGTGCAATGACCTTAGGGTCAATCTCAGTACAAAAGAAAAAAATATATATACATACAGCCACTATGTGCTGCTGCTAGTAGTCAGAAAAAAGTAGTAAATTCGAGGAACAAACTCGTCTAATTTTTGGTTTATTTTGCTCACAACAATTAACTGAGTTAATATTTATTTGAAAATCTTCCAGGCCTAGATATGCAAGACATTCTTGCAGAAAACTAAAACTGAAAAAGGCGCATACCAGACTTAAACTCTTTTTTTAATGAACTTTGAAAAGCAATAGAAAAACAGTGAAAATAGTCTTTTAGATTGTCTGTTAAGGACAGACCACATAGAAACTCTTCCACACATATATGACTTTCCATTCCACCTGCATATGTTGTATGAAAATCTATTTAAAATAGATTTCATATACAAATTTCCAAAGTGAAACAGTAAAATATTTAGACTAAAACATACAAAAATATTTTTATGATCTCGGCTTCTCAAGGACTTATAAGAAAAAAATTCTACTGAAGAAAAAGAATTAGTAGAGCCTTATTTAGCCTCCAAATATCTCATCAAAGATCATTATGAAAATTAAAAACTAAGTCATAAATTGGAAGAACATACTTGGAGAGCAGACAAGTGCCAATTAACTTGTGTTTGCAGGATGAAAAGAAATCTTAAGACATACACAATTTCATCAATACTATGTATTGGGGAGCAACTTAAGTTCTTCATGAAATAAGATACAAAAATCATGAATTCTTTAAAATGGTAAATCAAACCAAAATAAAATATTTCAAATTCCAGCAATGCTATAAAGAATTAAAAAGGCCTTCCTTACTCGTTCTAATGGATTGGAAGTCTGAAAGGCATAGAAAGCAAATCTTTACTACTATAGCAGAGCACAAAGCTAAAAACAATGATTCTTGGGAAAAGCAAAATACCTGAAGAGACCTAATAGTTGACTACTTAGATCTTGTTGGAAAGCAATTCCTTAGTAAGAAAACTAATAAATCATGTGTCGCTCAGATTGCAAATGCAGTCTTTGAAACAATTGCATAGGAATTATTACTTGGTATCGATGACTAGAACATTCAATATTATGTTGAATCATGGTAAATCTCAAAGGCAAGATGGTGAGTGAAAAAAGGCAGAATCTCAGAATGTATTATGAACATATTCATATGTATCACATATCATATGTGCATATATGATGATATGTATATTATTGTTGTATATACAATGCATATGATGTCTGTATATGACATAGATATCACATGTACTCAATTCAAGAAAAAAGAGGCCAGAAATAAAAATCTATGCTATATTCACACTGTAATTGTTATCAGTGCTCCCAAATGTATGTCTAGAAAAAGGAGTGACTTCCCACAAATGATACTGAAGAAGAAATTGATTTGCATACGAAAACCAGGAGACTTGCTTATTTATACAATCTTGAATAATTTAAATATGTCACACATCTAAAAGAGTGAACTGCCAGTTTTCTAAAAACAAGTAGAAGCATTCTTATGATTCAGTGTTAATCAAAAACTTATCAATACTCAGTATCTTATTAAAGAAATATGTAATTTTTTCTAAAATAAACAATTTCATTTTTGAAATAATAGTTAAAAGTCAAAGAATATTGTGAAAGGAAACTTTTTCAATTCATTTGTCTGTTCTAATATCTGGGTTCAAGATCAACAAATAACTCTTACAACTTGATTAGATATAAGATCATTTTATGCAGATTTTAATGATTTGAATTAAACACAGACCAAGGTTCATGAGCACAATGTACTTGGTATTTAGGGAAAAAAATAAGAAATAAAAGATTATGTAAGAATTGATTTTTTAAAATATATAAGTTCCGGTAAGTCTATGTAAAGATGCCCAATAGTTTTAGACTAAGAATCGTAGTGATACTCAGATGCTGAATTAGTACCAGTGAACAAGGGTAAATATCAGGACAAATCCATGTGGTAGAGAAAAATACTGACCAGATCCTATGGGAACAGTATATGAGGCAACTACAACTCTGAAATGATGGTATTGATAAAATAAAATTGTAGAACTATTTTGAAAAAAATCAATTTTATTTTAAAGCCACATAAGTATTATTTACTGTGCACATGAAATAAGTCTGCTTTAAAGAAAGTAAGGAAACAATCTTAATCCAAATATGAGTTACTGTTGCCTGAAAACACTGTTTCAATTCACTAAATGATACATTCCATACACTCTATTGTAGAAAAATTAGTTGGGCATATATATTTATAGAATAAAGAAAGTCATAAAATACTAATTTTACCTGTGATATTTGGGGAAGATCTGGTAAATGGACTGAAACAGAGCAGGTAATCTCTTCCATAGATGTTACCTGTTACCTGTAGCATTCTTAGCTTTAGGATTGGTGGTGAAAGGTCTGCTAAGCTTAGCTTATAGATACTGAGAAGCGAACCTATCAATCAGGACAATATTCAGTAAGATACAAAAAATAAGGTAATTTGCTATTAAAGATCTAAGATAGTTCAAGATAATGTTGCCTGTATAACTGCAGCTTTCCATATCTGAATAGCCATGATTATCTAGTCAGCAAGTTCAAGCACTCCACCATGTTTTCAATACAGATTCAGCTTTTTCAGAGAACTTCACAGCATTGTACAGCCCCAATATTCCATTCCTATTTACTTATAAAAGGTAAAAATAGATTATCTTCATGGTCATGTAAATTAATATTCATTGAAAGCTTACTCATGAGTCATAAAGTGTAAATACTCCAAATGCTCATGCACAGTTGAGAAACATCAACACCTTGGAGTATTGATTTATACTTCACAATGAAATTCTACTCAACCATAAGAATGAATTAACTACAAAAAGACTGACTATCAGAAATCCAGTGATTAGCAAAGAGGAGAAATATAAACATAATTAATTGAAGATTCAACTTTGTATTAAAATTTAGTGAATATTAAACAAAAAAAAACCTTATGTGTTGTGACAGTAAGCAGAGGAAGGACTTCTGTCTAAGAATGACCAGGAGAATACTAAGGTATTGGTGGTAGGCAGTTGAAATGTTTTAAATATTAAAGATAGAGATGACACCAAGAGTAAATACATTGACCTATATTTAAAAAACCGTTACTTAGAATGGTTTAGTTTGTCTTATTAAGACTTCAAGTTAATTTGAATTTGGGTTATTATTGTGAACTCGTCAGAAAGGGTAAATATATAAAAGAAATTTCAGGCACTTCTGGCAGAAGTACAAACATTTGGGAAGAATTTTTATTATTTATCCAAAATGAGACATAACTCATGCCTCAGTGTTTTTATTTCTTGGTATATATGAAGCAAAAATATTTATGTAAGATCACTCAAAGCCATTTATACAGATTTTGGTGGCAGCAACACTTGAAACGATTCAAATATCCATCAAGAGTTAAAATGAATAATAAATTGTGAGATATTCATTAAATTAAATCTGAATAGCAGTTAGAATGAATAAACTACAGCTCCATCGGAAGGTAGAGGTGATTCTCACAAGCACAATAGCTTTACCTTCACTCAGAGAATATTTATATTCGAGAAAAATGAGCATAAAAACATCATAGAGTCTTAAAAAGTGCAGTTGATTACTTTGAGAGACTAATATATCACCACGCACAGTACAGTTTCTACCGAGCGGTGTTCTAGCTCTCTTAGGATTTCCTTAATAAAGTACCACAACCTGGGTGGCATAAACAACAAGAATATTTTCTCACAATATGGAAAGCAGGAAGACAACACAAGATATCAAGGGAGTTGATTTTTCTGAAGATGGCCAACTTTCCCCCATGTGTTCCCATCGTGTTCCACTCTGTATAGTACCTGTGTCCTCATCTTTTCACATATTGATAGACATATTGGATTAAAGTCAGCCTTGATGAGATTATTTTAATGCTATTACTTCTTTAGAGAACATAACCCAAATCCAGTCACATCCTGATTTCCCATTGAGAGCTCAACCTAGGAATCTTGTCGGGACACACGTCAGTTCACAACAAGAATATAAAGGTCATTTTGTCTTTGAGAAATGACACATTTATTTTGACCATCTCAGCATCTGTGGGATGTAAGGAAACACCACTCTCCTAAACATCTAAGACGTCACTGGTTATTTTCTATCCTTGAGCTATTCAAGAAAATAAACATTTGAGTCTTCTGTCTTTCAAATAAGTAACTTTGATCTGCGGTCAACACAAGCAGATGCACAAAGGAAAATTATTCTAGATGGTATCATGGCAAAAAGTCATATTTGTAAGAGTAAACAAAATCAAATATCCATCAATGCAGGATGATGAATAACTGATTGTGATATAGTCATGGTGTGCCCAGCACTCTCCTAGATGTTTTAAAGTTGTTAATATATTTAAGCTTTAGGAAAATCCCAAGGCCATGTTAACTTTTTACACAATGAAACGAAGGCACTTAGAGGTTAAAATAACTACGTCGGCAAACAGAACTAGTAAATGGAACAGCCAGAATTTGAATGCGGAAGTCTGGTTATAAAGACAAAGATCAAGTTCATAACTACCACAGTGTTGATACTTGTCCATATTCAAGCCCCAAGTGATGAGTTTGTCTCGTATGTAATTTTCCGAGGTTGCATTTTAGCAAGATTCTATTCCCTTAGCAAATCTTGTTTAGTTTTAAGTTCTACTTGCGCTGATTACATTTTCAAAACCGGACAAAGCTATTGAGTCATGTGAGATATACTGATAATTCAGTACCATCCGCATATACTCCAGGAATCTGTCCAAGTTGTTTGCTTGGATTTGTTCCTTATGATATTAAATATGACTTAAACCACCATTTATTTGTAGTTTTGAATGGCTTCTTTTTTAAATAAAGATTTCGTGTTTTCAGTATTAGTGTACATGAGAGGGATGTTACTATACTGATAATCAGTTAGTGCATTTATTTAAGTATTAAATGATTTGAAATTACTGGAAATTGAATGCTCACTCTAATTAGTATAATCAGTAAATAACATTACCTTATGGTGCAGACACTATAGAGACATGACCAATTCCAATCAACTTAGATAGCAAAAATCAAAGAACATCTGCAAGATAATGTATTATTTAAAGCAAAGATATTTTATACTTCAGAATTAAAAATAAACCATTTAGAGAATGATTCATGAAAATTCTTTTCTGCCAAATCCATATAGAGTAAAATTATGACTGTCATTTTGTAGGAATTCTAGAAAAGACCACACAGTGGATAAAATTTTGGTGGTATAAATATTGTTATAAGCACATCTTATTTTGAAGTCACTATTTAAATAGGTAAACATTTCATCTTTATAATTCACCTTTAATTTCTGTTTATCAATCTTAAAGAACAACCAAAGGGCATCATGATGTTGCTATTGTTGCTTAAATTCAGCTTTCCCTTAAATATAGCTCATTTAGTAACAATTCTTGCAATTAGAATTTAAGCGGGATTAATTTTTATTCTCTGAAGCACTTTATTGCATTGTTATGTCTAGACATACCACATAACTTCTGCAATAAACATCTGACTTTGACTTCTTAAAGCTATTGAGATGTTTACATCATTTATAATGTCTTAGTAATCCATCCATCATAATAATGTCAGATAAAATTTTGGTCCTGGTGCCACTTCTAGTAACAACATCATGATAATAAGATTAACCAGAAGAAACCATTCAGGGTAGAAGTGGTAAAGCTGTATTTCGTTTTGTTTGGTTTTTGTCCAGAAACTAGTTTGGAACATTTTTTTGGGGGGGAGGGGGGTACTGGAATCTTTGTAGTAATGGGTGTCATAAAGAAACTTAATGAATTTCTGTGTAAGAATTCTTGCCTAGAAGTACAAGACCCTGAGGTCAATTCCAAAGTACCACATAAGCTGGGAACTGAGGCAGAAGGATTTCTGTGAGTTGCAGGCCTGCCTGGGCTACCCTGTCTCAAAAAAAAGGAAGGCAACATCTTAATTTCTATTTTTGAAAGCATCTTGTATATTTGAAGAATGAATATAAAGGACAGATTATAATCAATAGCTGATATAATACATATTCTGAAGCTTTATGGAAAATTTGAATCAAATATTAGTTTTGTATTTGAAAATCTCTGATAAACTATCACATTGACTTTAAATCACTTATAAATATAAACTATCTTACATTACTTGACAAATTTAATAAACTGAGATTTTTAATGAATGATATTTCTTCTTAAAAAGATAACCTATACTTTCCCATACAGGGTTAAATTCTATCTAAAGAATTAAGAGATGCCTATCAGTTACATATAAACATAAGGAGTCTCAAAAGTCTTTAATCTTGGTCTAGATCTCTCATTATAGTACTGTTAAAGCAGTTATCAAAGATCAAATTTTTATTTGCCTGTAAACCTCATGGCTTCATTTCCAAAGGAAATCCCATTATTTTAAATATCAACATTTTCATTTTAAGAAGACTATTTTTGGCTAAGAATGGGAAGAAGGGATAGTAAGCAATGGACTAGAAAGAGGACAGAGCGAGGACAAACTAAGGTAGAAGAAGATCTGTAGGACACGTCAATGTGAAATACCGTTTTTGGTTTTCTAAGTTTCTTGTTAAAAGAAAAGTATAAGACCAAGAATGAAAAAGACTGGATTGATTTTTTTATATATAAAATAGTCCTCAATCACAGAAGAGGGTAAGTTTTTACACTAAAATGATATTAAGAAACTCTCTGTTGGAGCCAGTTTTCTACCTGATTAAAATAATCTGTACTCAGACAATTGGAAAGCATTAGTTAAGCAGAGAGAAAAGACTGAAAACACCCGGCTATGAACTGATTGAATTTGTGCTGAGAATAAGAACCAATACTGAAGTGATGGTACAAGAGAACCTTAAAATTGCATTCATGTCTAGCACATCACCTAAACAGCAGGTGCACATTATTCTTGGTGTTTGCATGTTGTTTTTCCAAATGAATCTTCTTGAATGTTAAAAAGAGACTATATTAAACTGTAATATGAAACTCTTCAAATGGGTAACTTGTTTGTTGGAAAGCCTTAATTGACATCTGAGCGTTGCACTTAGTCATCAAAAAGTATGCATTAATCTTAACTGTATTGGAGACCTTGCTCCAGACAGTGTGGGAGACTCAGACAAATGAGGTCTGGCCTTTCCTAGTGCTGAACCTGCACTGTGCTTCGGCCAGGAGTCATTCCAAGTGGTAAATGAGAAGTACCGGATCTCCTATGGGGCTTTTGAGCAAGAGATTGATGGCTCTGACCATGGTTGGCCAAGAAAGGATTTGTGGAGGAAATCAGACTTGACCTACATCATAAACAAGAACTATAAATAATAATAATAGCAATAACTCACATGCTACACAATATTTTTTGGTTTGATAGCACCTCACTTCAGTGTTATCTCGCTCATTGCTCACAACTGAGGAATTGTGACCAAGCAAGCTAGCCACAGGCAGGATGTGCTATTAGGACTTATGCCAGAAGATATCATTAGAAAGGAAAGGTAAGACCAGGTAAGAGGGGTTCATAGGTCCCAGATAAAGACTGACTTTTAGGTTACTGAACTATTTATATATATATATATATATATGTGTGTGTGTGTGTGTGTGTGTGTGTGTGTGTGTGTGTGTGTGTGTGTGTGTGTCTGTTTACGTAATATTGTGGAAATGAGATTTTCCTTAGATGGATTGAATTGTATTGATTCTCTTTAAATCTCAGGAAAACCAAGAACTTATAGTTTGCCCTTGTACTGTTGTCTGATCTGGAAAGTAATATGGGACTTGTCTCATTACGGGTGATTTCAGGATAGAAGCAACATTTCACCCAGATGATTTTATAGTTATTGTACTTTTGCCCCATATAGGAATCTTGTATATCTGAGGTGCTCAGCTGTGGAAAGTAAAGTTTTAAAATACCTGTTGAATACATAAAGTGTGCTCAGTCTATTAATGCTCACAGGGAAGAAATACTAGAAACCTGAGGTTCAATAGTATATAACCTTAATCCAGAGACTTTCCTTTACAACTAAATTTACTCCAAAAATATACAATAAAAATGTACCAGTAGTGCTCATAGACTCAGTAATTAATGAAATGACCTCCACTTAGCATAAAATGAAGACAAATACATAGCACCTGTTAAAACCCACAGATAATTACATGAACTTTTTAATAATTGACAGTTATATGTGAAACAAAATAACATTGTCTAGTGATGTAAAGGATAATCTTTGTCTCCCTGAGACACGATGAATCTGTGACTTTCTTACTCCACAAATTTCTTATTTTCTTCTATCGGCAAAACACTTGACATTGAATAGATGATAAAGAATAATTGAATCTATATGATACAATGTCTTCAGTGTCCATAAAATACCAACTCTGGGGGCTAAAGGAGTAGCCCAGTGGTTAAAGCATGTGCCTAGCAAGCTTACGCCGCTCAGTTCGATTCCCTAGCACCACATAAGCCGGGCATGGTGGCCCACATCTGTAATCCAAGCACTGAGGCAAGAAGATGGCCATTAGTTTGTGGTCAGCTTGGACTCCCTAGTGAGTTCAGGACCAGCTTGGGCAACAAAAAAAAATCAACTCTAGTCTCTGACTACCTTATAAATGTTAATAATAACATGTTCCAAATAACAGTCATTTGGTGTCAATAACATTTACCACACAAAAATTTCTAAAGATTAAAGTACATGAAGCCTATAGCAAACTGACTGTAACAAAATGTTTGAATATATATATAACCGTACCTTCTTTGGAAAGAAAAAGGAATTAAAAATTTTAAAGAGGGTACTGAGTTGCAGATTATACCTAACATATATTATATTTATATAATATGTGTGATATATACAAATATTTGGATTTTTATTGTTAAAATGAAAAAATGTAATTCAGTGAGCCAACAAATTGTTCAAGTCTACACAACTAGTCTATGACAACAAATCCTCATTTTCTAGGAACAGCATGTTGCTCACCTGTCTCTACATGATGGTTCTCCTTTACTCTAACTCCACCATTCACTTCTCAAATAAAACAACACGCAGCTAAGCTGACATATAAACAGATCATGCTGCCTTTAACCATCACTCGTGTATGAAACTTGTCAAGAGGAAATGTCTGTTAGGCTTCATTTCAGTAAGTGGCAAACGATGCCTATGTCTTAACACTTACATGCACTTATAAGAAAATAGAAGGTTTAACTCTTGCTCCACAAACATAAATAGGTACTACAGAAATAAGTACTTGTACCTGTTGGTAGAATTGTGAGAGACCTATCTTATACCTTATTTTTATTGTGAAAAGTTATTGCTGATGACTCCCCAAATCACTGAGTAAACAATTTCAATTACCGCAGGATGCTAGTATGACTTTTGTTTCTCTTTTACTCTATGTGACCACAGAAATTGAAGGTGTCATTTCAGAAGGGATAGTTTAAAAGGCAATGCTTAAGGTAGTGTTTTATAATTCATTGAATTCTTTCACTTATGCTTTCAGATTTACAAACCAGAAAGTTCGGGCAGTGTCTTAGTCAATTTCTTGTTGCTAGGATACAATACTTGACATCCACATCTGAAGGAGGAAGGAAAGGTTTATTGATGCACAGTTCAAGGAGGTCTCGGTCCATTCATGGACAGCTGGCAACAATTCCAAGAGGCTGGCAGAAGACAACTGCTCAAGGCAACCCCATAGGATGGAATCAAGGTCCCAGGCCACTTTCCAGTAATGTGCCATACCCTACCAGACCTCACCTTCCAACAGCACTTGAAATTCACACATAATCTACAGCATGCAAATATGTGAGGCTTTGGGGGTCATTTCAAAATCAAACTTTAACAGGTAATCCTCCTTATTGTTTCCATTTCTGGGGGGGGGGGGGAGAGGTGAGGGGAAGATGGCAACCAACTCACCAAATCCTGGTGATAAGACTGATTCATGTGTGAAAGGAAGAAAGGAATGAGGCTAAGCCTATCAGCATTGTTCACTTTCTTTGATTAGACAATTGTCCATTGTCTAGTATTGTTCTACAACTGCAATTAAAATATAGAAAATAATGCCTTTGTTTCTTCTGCCTGTGAAACTACCAGAAACAATGGATACTATTCCAAAGCTATAAGAAATTGTTTTTCTTTAATTTCTACCTACAAAAGGAAAAAGGCACTTTAACCAACACTAACTTATTACTTTACAATCATATAAAACAGTTTTTTATTTTGTCTTCTGTTGCCTGGATCAAAGAAGGAAAGATTAAACTAAATTAAATATTGAAATTAGTAGTATATGTAATAAAATTCCAGATTTAAAATCCTGAGGTATTTAAGTGCTGAATTTTAAATACTATCGTAGCATACTTTTCTAGAATTCTTTTTAGAATAAATTACCCTCCAGTTGATTTGATCTTCTTTAATAATAAGATCAATAGTAATCTATGATGTGGAATTTACAATATTTTTCCTAGTATTTATTATTTATGCTAATAGAGTTGTATATATGCTAATTACATTGAGCTTGAGAATTTTGAACACATATACATAACAACAATATTACAATGTCTTGTCCCCCTTATTGTCTTTTCTACCCTTTCCTCCACACCCCACTCCCAATATCACACCCATTTGGTTCTATGAAATGCCTAGATCTGGGTTTCTGGAATATTTTTAAACACTTTCAGGTCACACACTTGGATCAATCTTTTATTATCAATGAAAAATACATTTCTTTCTTACAAAGAACTTTTTGCTGATATAGATGTTCTCATCTCTTATATGAATGGCTAGAAATTGAACTGTTTCTTTTGCAAGGGACAATGAGGATTTTTGAGTCCCTGTGAAACTCTGACAGACTAAAGGCTTCTTTCTCAACCTATTTTAACTCATTGAAATCACTTCCATGAGGGCAGTCATTTAAACCAGTGGCCACACTGCCTAAGGTAAAGTTTCTGCAATTCAATAGCATGGAGGTGTAGGTTTGATGCACGAATAAGTAAAAGTATCACAGATTCAGGAGAAAAGAGATTAACTTTCCTATTAAAAAATAAAAGAAACTCACTGACTCTGGAAAAGGAGAAGGAACTAGTCAAAATGAGCTCCCATTTATAGGTTTGTTTCTAAGACTCAGACTTTTTTTAGCAATCATTTTCTGTGGAAATGTAGCTGAGAAGTGATTGCATGATTCATCGTTTTAGAAAGAATGAGAGTTGAATGTTAAGTTCAATAAGCAACCTAGCTCAGTCAGCCATATGTAGCTATAATTATCATAAATTTTCAGTTAGTTTGAGGTCCAATTAGTTGTACATTACAGCATTCATAATCCTGACACTTTTTCTGATTATAAAATAATGTATAATAATTGAAAAATTATAAAATAAAATAAATATAAAGAAAACATGCAAAACTAGTTTACACTTTAGTCATTAATATAATATATAACCATTTGAAATACTTAGGAATCGCATATGTACATTCATGGATTGAATTTATACGATTTTAAACTTAATACTTTATAGTGTTTTCATACAAGATTTTCCAAAGTTTGAATCTTGTGTTTCTTTACCATAAATTAACCATAATCATATTTTTTCAAAACTTTTATTTACTTTATGTCATTTCTGTTTTCTTTTTATTTATTTATATTTTTGAGACAGGGTCTCACTCTGTGTTTCAGGCTAGTTCTGCACTTATTACATAACCAAGGCTGGACTCAATTATAGGGTACTCCTGCCTCAGCCTCCTGAGTGCTGGGACTAATAAAAGCCTGCACCACTATAACTGGCTAATTACAATGGTGCTAGGATCTGGAACATGCTAAACAAACACTCTAAAGTCTGGGATATATGCCAGCAGTTATTTTTGAGTAAAAATATGTAATATGTAATTACTGTGGAAAGCATTCAAATATAGAAGTAAAATATGTTCATATTTTTTCAAACCAAGTTTTAAAAAAACCTTGCTTAGCTGTGTGTGAGAGTGAATGTGTGTGTGTGTGTGTGTGTGTGTGCGTGTGTGTATGTGTTTTACAAGACATAGAATGAAAGTTTTACAGGCAGTTAAGAAACCATGAATTAACATTCTACAGTGTAGTGAGAAATAAATAACACTAGATTTAAAAAGAATGTACTCAAAGACATTCATTATTTCATAATCCTTCACCAACATAACTTAATTGCCAGTGGCTGAAGACTAGACTAGGATTATTTGATTGTTAAGATTGATAGATTATAAATTATTAAATATCTTAGAAATATTAATCATATTTTGAATTTATTGAACTCAAATCTCATATCAGACTTCTGTCTAGAAAAATCTCATAAAAATAGGATGATTAAGTCTTAATTTTAAAACACAGTGTTATTTGTTCAATACCTGTATCATCAACTTGTTATGGCAAAGTTCATGTGAATGTGTACCTTGTATTATTATCATATTTAGCAAGTAAAACTATAGTTGATCACTAAAATTTAAATTTCAGATGAACAGTGAAAGGTATTTGATATAAATGTGTTCTATGTGATAGTTGGAGCATACATTTGTAGAAATTTTGTTCATTTGAAATTCAAATTCAATTGCATGCCCTAAATGTATCTGTCAGTCTACTTAGATTACATGCAAGCTATCCATTATAGATCCCAGAAGGGGTGGTCCGGGGTTTTGTCCAAAGGTTACTAAAAAATTTGACCCGAAGTCCAGCCTCGTGGCAGAGGCTTCTAATCCCAATCTTAAGAGAGGGCTGAGGAAAAAGGATTACTAATTCGAGTGAAGCCTTGACAATTTATCAACTTAGTGACACACTTCTCAGAATCAAAATTGAAAAGCAGAATGGGGATATTGCTCAGTGTGAAGGCCCTGGGCTCAAGCCTTAGTTCTATGAAAAAAAAAAAAGTGAACAGAAACTGAAATGTAGAGACTGACCCAGAAGTAACGACTGACAAGCCTTAATCTGCCTTTGCTATCAGCAAAAGAAGGGTTCTGACCACCAAGGACTCTTAGTGCTACAAACAGAAAAGGTTGGCTCTTAAAAAAAAAAAAAAAAACCATGATGCACAGGGCAAGGCAAACTAGAACATTTGAAACACCTGTCAGAATTGGATCTTCATGTGCAACTTGGCAAACAGTGTTTCTCTTCCTTAACCCAAGCCTGCAAAACAAACAAACAAACAAACAAACAAAAATACCAGAAACTTCAATGAATAGGTTGGGGCAGGAGGAGCAGGGTTCCACTGGAGGGTGAGTAATCTTACCGCATTCCTCTTCGAACCTACAGACTTCCCCTGTAGTCAGGCCTGAGCTTGGGAAAGTCATTTTACACTAAATAAAGGTTGATATCTTTATAATTACTTGAGATCGGTGATCTTAAATTACTAATCAAAAAATCCCTACTTAAATGAATCTAAAATATAGTAGTATTAGCTAAAGCATCGCCTACATATTGTAAGCTGAAATTACTTCATAAAGAATAGAAATTATTAGAAAGAAATAAGATGCAGGAAAGTTATGGGGCAACTGGTATTTCAATCTTTGGGAAAGAGGCAAAAGTAGCTCATCAAGCAAATTTAGAGGGACCCTATAATAAAAAAACATTGATTTTATGATAAAATCTTTTAATCACAATTCTTCAACAGTGGTCTTATTTCTTATTGTATCTATGTTTTATGTGATGAAAGCTGCATTGTAAAAAGAAAATTTCACTAGTTAATAATTACAGATGAGAACAACACAAACTATGTAGAAATTGCTTGGATCAGCCTACTCTTCGGTCTCCTATGAGTTTCTGACCCTTAGTAAAGATGAACTGAAATACGGAAGAGACAGACTTACACTTCAGCTCCTTCACTTAACTGGCAGTGTGACCTTCACAATTTTTCCATTTATAAATGAGTATTCAAATCCTGCCTTCTTTATCAAGGTGCTTTGAGAATTAAACAGCTGAATTCAAGTAAATAATTTAGCATAAAACTTGGTATATAATAGGTACTTAATACATATTAACTACTGTTAATTATAGGAAGTTTATAAAAACAACTCATGCCAGAGATGCTGATTGCTTACACCAAAATATTAGGGGAATAAAGCAGTTTAATTATGGAGGTATTCCTAGAAATTACAAGCAATTTAATTTTAATTAGATAAAACACAAAAAATTTATAAAGTTTTAATTGCATTTATAATCCAATGACTATGATAGTGAATTCACAGACAAGCTGTTATGACCATTCGAGGGCTTATATTAATTTGACGGAACATGGAAATGCCCAGGACAGAGTGTTTTTGTATATGTTATTCACTTGTGGGCCACCAAATGTGGGAAGAACCTTCACCCTAGAGTGAGTGATCCAACCAATAGACTGACAGCGTGAATTAACTAAGGAAGAAGAAGGAAAAGGGGCTGGAGGAATGGCTCAGCGGTTAAAGCACTTGCCTTAGCAAGCGCTATGTCAATCGCTCAGTACCCGAGTTGGATTCCCCAGCACCACATAAACCAGGCGTGGTGGTGCACACCTGTAATCCTTGCGCTCGGGAGACTGAGGCAGGAGGATTTCCATGACTCTGGGCTCCATAGTGAATTCAAGACCAGCCTGGGCCACAAAGCGAGACCCTCTTTTAAGAAAGAAAGAAGAAAGAAGGAAAGAAAGAAAGAAAGAAAGAAAGACAGAAAGACAGAAAGAAAGAAAGAAAATTGTTACAGCCTTTTCTCCTAGGAGAGCTCGTTCCTTTGCCGCTGTAGATAGACATTGACTCATATCTGTCTTTCCATCGTAGGTTCTCTTCAGGTCTTCACCGTAGCCTTTTGACATCAGTCCTTGGCACGGTCTTGAGCCAACTGTCGATAAGTCTCGGACTGGTGTTCTTCTATCTGACGTCCGAGCAGCCTCTAGGCTTCCAGCTCTTTGCTCGAGCAGGTGGCCATTTTAGACTCATTTTGGACTCTTTGGATTTGTAAAGAGATCATCATTTTTATATATAAAGTTATATGTATGCACATATATATTTATTTCTTTTAAAACCCTAACCATACACTGCTAGAAAAGAATTTTTCTCTGATCTGTTAAATCATGGTATAAAAGCAACCATTCCCCATGCGTGCGTGTGTGTGTGTGTGTGTGTGTGTGTGTGTGTGTGACACAATGAGCCAATTCTCATCCTTGAAGGTCATCTGCATTTTTCAGCTGAAATTTAGGCTCATTTGTCCATCTTGAAATGTTAAGTTGTAGAATTTTTCACTGTAACTCCAAACCATAAGTACCTTGGCCATATGCTATGTCTTTCTGCAAGCATTTATTTTTAACATTTATTTTATTAAAAGAATGTCTTCAAGATGAAAAGAAAATGAAAGAAGTTTCAAAAGTTTAGAGGTAAAACAAAGCACATTTCGGCACCTTATTTCTTCAGTTAACCTTGTTGGCCATGCACAAAGGAAACCTGGATGAAAACAGAATCTCCAGTGCTGAACACCTCCTCTTCCTAGAGCTAAGTGTGGTGAGAGGTGAGCTGCTCACTCTTACCAAGGTCATTACTTCTCTCAATAGGGTCCTGAAATCATTACAGAGCATAGGCTGGTTTTGGACTCATGGCAGTCCTCCTGCCTCTGCTTCCTGATTGCTGAGATTACAGGAGTGCACGACCATGCCTGGTTTATGTAGTGCTGAGGCATTGAACCCGGATACTTAGCACTCCATGTAGTACTTGCTAGGCAAGCTCTTTATTAGCTGAGCCATTCTTCCAGCCCTAAATATAAAATTTTCTTTAAGAAATTTGTAAGACATGAGAAATTTTGAGAACCAATGTGATAATTATCATATGCTATTATTTCTTATTAAATCCACAGCAACAATATAACAATATTTTTGATTTTTTTAAATGCATTCTTTTTATGGAAAAGTATGCCTTTGATTTTTAATTTAAGAACTATTACTATGTCTGATTTTGTGTAGGCTTTTTGTATTCTTTTGTTCCTTTCATTTTTTTTTATGTTGAAATTCCAAAAATGGTTCTCTGCTTCTGATGCCAGATTTAGCACATACATTTCAGGAAAAGCATTTGTACATCAAAGATGTTCTTCTTAAATAACTCAACTAATTAAAAAACTTGTTTCAGAGCACATTTTGTATTCTAGCACTTTTATATAGTGTAAGTTTACTATAATTGAGTCTACAAAAGAATTTCTTCAAACCCCACACAGAGTGGGTGGAATGGGGAATTATAATTTGTGTGCATACATTAATTTCTATGACATAGGAAAATAAATAAGCCAGAAATACTGAGAGTAGAAATAAAGAACTGCTGTGAGCTATAGAAGATAGGCAGTTGATTATGGTAGAAAAAGCACAGGACAGGGCATCTGGAGAAATCCTCCCTGAGAGGCTGCTTTCAGTTGAGGTTGTTTTTCAGTTTCTCCAGACCATGTGTTTATTGTTTCAGTTTCCTAATGTCAGAAAAGTAGCTACACTTCTTTCACCTTGAGGAAGTCCTGGCTTTCTGGTTACATGCCTTTCATGGAGACAGTCATTGAGAGCCATCTCTCCACTCCAATCACTGGAAGCCATCTCAGGGTTCCAGCCCCCACCCCTCTTTGTTCTGAGTCTATATAGGGAACCCTAAGATTTATGCCATCAGATACCAGGCTCTGAATGCTCCTGGCTTCTGCGCTGGAAGCTTTGCTGGTTTCTTTCTTTCTTTCTTTCTTTCTTTCTTTCTTTCTTTCTTTCTTCTTTCTTTCTTTCTTTCTTTCTTTTTCTTTCTTTCTTTTTCTTTCTTTCTTTCTTTGTTGTTTCTTTCTTTCTTTCTATCTATCTTTCTTTCTAAGGCAGACCAGGTTGCTGCGTTTCCTCTGGCTTCTTGGCCCAGGGCTTTTATTTTCTCTTTTGTTTGATTCAGTGAACTGTTGTTTCCATTATTTTTAAATTCTGATTGCTTTACTCTTAAATGCATGGGAGGCTGTAGACCTGGAAATCTCCCCAATACTTTCATAGGGAGAGAAAGGATTTACCCCAACATAGCTTCTTTATTATAAAAAAAAAATCTTTTGAATATCAGCATGAGACTAGACAGAAATGAAAACGACAAGCACATAGAGTATTTGCAGCTGCTGTCCATGTATAAGAGCTAGGACTAACATGGAATTTGCTGAAGGATCCAAACAGAGCAGAGCATACGTACAGAACACTGAACACCAATCCTAAGTAAAATGGAGTTTCATTCAATCAATATTTCAGAAAAATAGCAGGAAGTTCTCTCTAGTTCTTGGAGATTTATTATCTAGATTGGAATAAAGCTCAAAATTTTTAGATTTTACTAAGCGGTGATAGTCTTAAACAAATTTTCTGAAATATTACTTTTTTTAAAATTATTGATTTTTATGAAATCCCATTGCCAGTACTCTAATTTAGATGCAGAGTCTCTTTAGTTGAAAACCCTATCCTTAAGCTCTCTTTAAATCATAAAAGATACTAATTGCAGACAATTACAATGATTCCTAACAAAAAAGTAACTTCAAAAAGATATTCACTAGCTTTAAGGCACATTATTTCAGCTGAATTGATGACTTCAGGTGTAACGAAAAAGTGACATGACATTTTACATTTCAAAACAATTTTTAAATTACATAAATATTTTTCAACAAAGGATGATAAATTTTTACCTAGAAAAGGAATAAAAGCTTAAGTATTCATACTATTTGATTTCCACTGAATAATAACTTCGCTATTATTTTAAACATACCAAAAGAAAACAAAAAAGGCTATCTGATTAAAATACAATGTTTTCTTTATTTGCTCAGTTAATTAAATATTATGGCAAGAGAAGAAGGAGAGACAGACAGAGAGAGAGAGAGAGAGAGAGAGAGAGAGAATCACAAAATGGGCAGAAAATGAGAGCAGAGTGGGATTAGGAACTGAAATGGAGAAGTATTTTTCTTTTAAATTTAAAAAGTGAAGTACTTATGTAGTAACACAAACAATAAAGATAATGCCCAGAAGCTGGAGAAAGAAGGCAATGTAGAAAAGGGACAGTAACACAGTAAAAAGGGGGAAATTTTCGAATAAATATGATGCAATTATTTAAGGAGAGCAGCATTCTTTTTCTTTTCTTTTTTCTTTTCTTTTCTTTTTTTTTTTTTTTTTTACATATTGTTGCTATGTTAAAACTCCCAAACTGACCTTGTAATGATTTGGCCTCAACCTTCCAGAAAGGTGAGATTAAGGCATGTGTCATGATGCCTGGTTATAAACAACATTCTTCATATGAAACAATAGGAAAATCTTAGGTCTTACAATTTTGTAGGTCACCATCAGTGTAATATTTTCATACTAATTTTTATAATTCTGAGCTGAACAGTCTGTCATTAATGCATCATCAAGTTTATTCTAGTTGATGTACTCAGTAAATAAGGTAGAAGTTGTAGGTGTTAACAGTAATTGTGTGAAAAGGTGACTTTCGTACTCTAAATACTACAGATACATCCAAGAACTGTTTGCCCAAGTATCTTAATTTTAAGGAATTTTCCACAGGAAATCACAGCACGCTTCTTCAAGAGAATTTGTTTATGCTCTGCAATGAATTAGATATGTCCAGCTTTTACTCAAATATATATAAAGTAAAATGAACATAAACATATTACGCTATATACTACAAAGGTCACTGCAGATCAATAAAGGTGTACAGTATATAAAGGCAGTATCTCCTATTTTTTAAAAAAATTGAACCAGCCTCAGTGGCGCAGGCCTTTACTTTCTATATATTCATTTATTTTATATAGATGTATTATGTGCCATTAAACTCAGCCTACGCGGTGCTGGGGAATCGAACCCTGGGCCTTACAGTCGCGAGTCAAGTGCTTTTAACCACTGATCTACTCCTCCAGCTCCAGCATGTTCATATTTAACTTCGCATTTATCATGGAACCCAAGAATTTGTACTGTCTATCTCCATCTGTGATTTTCTTTTGGGATAAATGGAATCAGTTCGTGAAATGAAAGTAAGGATATGTTTTCTGACTCAAAGAACTCACCTGTCCATAATTTTATTTTCGTGCAAATCAAACAAGAGAGAAAAGACGACCGTGAGATACGTTCTAATTGCTTTTCTTGTCCATGAAATCTTCACCTTGCTACAGGAATCGGAGTTCAGTGATACCAAGCAGTGTTGGAGGCATTTTTTCAAGAGAATTTTTAAATTAAATGGATGCTGAGACTTCCTTCAGTCCGCACTACCTTTTGATGCTCACGGGGAGTCTCCCACAACACAATGTTGTGCGTGGAAGGGCGCACTACAATGTCGACTCTCCTCTGCTCACTTCATGGTGTCAAATCAGACCTAATTATATCAGATATTACACATACTTGTGTGACTTGAAGAGTAAAGAGCTGTGACGATATGTATGCCCATGAAAATAGGTGTTTATGGGTGTTGAGTCTTATTTACTGAACGTGGACTTGTGTGATTTGTTTAAAAAAATTGAATATTATCTTAGCAACAGTAATACTGAAGTACAAACGTATCCACAATTTTCTTGACATCATAGTGCTAATTTGAGAAAATAAATGGTTGCTTATTTGTTTTATTTTTGGAATATATAGAGCTGAAATTAGACATTAAATTTTAAAAATTTGATTACTTTTTTTTTCAAGTACTGGTAGTCGTACCCAAGGTCTTCATGTTGAACTATCACCTCAGCCTTTTAAAATTTTTTTTATTGGTTTGACAGGGTCTCATGCCATGGTATGGATCTGGAGTGTTTTCTGAAAGCCTCATGTATTTGGGTGTAGTGGGATAACTATGGACCTGTGTGCTACTGGGAGGTGAATCCCAGCTGAAGGGGTGGATGTTTGGGATTGTAGCCATTGGAGAAATTGTGTCAACACTTGTTTTCAAGTGTGTGTTGTTGACTTGTAGGCCAGGATGTAAGGGAGGGACACTCACCCTGGGTGTGGGCAGCCCAACTGGGAGCTTGAAGTAATTAAGGACAAAGAAGAATTGTTGTGTCTTGTTCCTGGGAAAAGTCTAGCCTTGCCTGAGTTGGGAGACATCAACTTGCCTGCAGCTTCACTTGGCTTCTGTCTGCAATGCTCTGAGCAGCTCTCCAGCCTCTGACATGTGTTTCCACTGCTGTCAGCTGCTCGTGAATACACTGTATGAGTCTTTCAAAAAATGTGAGCTATGTACATTTCTCTTCCCTTAAATTGTGGATATATTCTTTGTCCCAGCAGTGAAAAAGTAACTAAGACTCTACGTTGCTAAATTTAGCCCATGTTGAGCGGAAACTTGTCAGCCCCACAGAAAGCTGTTGTTGCAGACATTTGCCAATTTGTCTGGATTGATCCTGTCTTTAACATTTATAGGAGTCGTATTCCAATTGAAAAATATGCTTTGCTTTAGCATCCCACCTGATGTCTTGCTTTTGAGGAAATTTGCTCTTTTGTGAACATCTCTTTTCAAAATAAAGAACACAAAGAATAAACTCGGGTAAAAAAAAAAAATCTCCAAGGCACATTTTTGAAATTCAATCAGAGCTGAAACTATTTCCATTGAATCAGACATTGATGTATTAATTTCACAAAAAAAAAAACAAGGACAGCCATTGTATTAGTTTGGTCTCTATACTCTGCTTTTCAGTATTATAACAAAAAACACAGAAAGCTTTATTACTTATATATGTAAATGTATTTTATCCATGACCCGAGACACTTCTTCACTCACTATCACTGAGGTAAGCCAAGAAGTTGGAAGCTCAAGCCATAAAGTAAGAGAAAAAAGCTTCTGGACACATTCTTTTAGAACTTTCTGTCACATCTCGTGAGCGTTTATTTGATGAGGTCAGGGTTGAGAGAGAGATAAGTAAGTAACCTATGTTCCTTTGTAAAGCCAGCCTTGGCCCCTGCTGTTGGGCACATATGGTGCCTACACAGGGACAGAGGACAGACTCTTGTTCATAATAGAATGGTCAGTATTATTCAGGCATTTTCATCACTGAATTAGAAAACATTGAATCATTGTTTGGATCACTTGTTATCCAGATGCCTATTAAATGAGCACCCAAAAAAGTCAAGTAGTTAAGAAAATCAGCATAACCTCATACCCTCAGAGGTGATGACCGGAAACGTAGCACTAAGCTGGAGAAATTACATATATATATATATATATATATATATATATATATACTTAGCAGCTCTCCTAAAATGATATAATATATATATATATATTGCTCTCCAGGTGAATAAGAAAATAATCAAAAGAGCATTGATGAGACAAGATATTATTCCAATTGTTTTTTTTTTTCTGTTCACTTGCTTTTCTGTGCTCACATGATAATTGCTCTGACAAGAACAAGGGCCCTTCTGCATCTTGCTTTGAGCTTTTTTGTGACACATAATCATGTAGCATAGAACAATGTTTTGATCAAGGAACTACAGATGGTACAATAGTTTATAATAAAATCGTATCAGCTAATGCCGCAGTAGCTGTCTCAGTTTACATAAGCACACTGTAGTGTTTGCATGACAAAATCATGCATGCAACAGTGTACTTCACAAAACACACTCTTGGTAAGTAATGCATGACTGCATTTGGAATCATGGATTGTGATTCTACTTGTACTGGCCAGAAGCCAGTTTATTTTTTCACTTTAATCTATGGCACTGAAACAAGGGAGAAATGGAAGAACTCACGTGAGCGGGCCCATTATTTGTCAAGAAATGTTGATGCAAAATTCTCAGTAGTGATGCCAGGTTTATTATACTAGTTAAGTTCTTGGGTTTCAAAAATCAAACACTACTTTTGCATCCTAACCCCAATAAAGAAAATGGAAGTAAGAATTATGACATGAATAGTCTCAGTCTAGCTTTAAAGTTCTCCATTGTAACATTTAAAATTAGAGAAAACTGGAACAGGGTAGACAGGAATTAAGAGAAAGGAACTTTGTTTTCCAAGATTAATGCATCAGGCTACAAAATTCTTTAGAATGAGCCACAGAAAGGTATGCTGCACCCTAGGTAGGACAAGCTGAGTATTTACCTTCTGGGGACACTTGAAAGGAACCATGAGGGGTTTGTGACATTGAATGGCAGAAACATATAGAGCTGATATAAAGCAGAATAAGATGAGAGGAAGCAAAAGCCACCAACAACCTTGTAATGTGCTGGATGGACTTAGTAGCATGAATTTGATACTCAAAAAGCTCATTATTTCAAACTTCCTTTCTTTCTTTCAACAGAATCTCACTCTGTATCCCAGGCTGCTACTGAGATCACTATGTACCCCAGGCTAACATTGGACTCATGGCAATCCACCTGCCTCAACCTCCCAAATGCTGGATTTACAGGTGGGTGCCACCATACCCAGCTAATGTGATGCTGGGGTATTGAACTCGGGGTCTTGTGCATGCAAGGTAAGTGCTTTACCTGCTATGCCATTCCTCAGCCCCTACCTCAACTTTAAAATAGGAAATATTTCAGTGGAGGCAGCCACTTACTTGCATATTTCAAAGGTCAAGGAGAAGAACCCATCTACATCAGTGGTTCCCAGGCACTTCGGCATCAGGGATTACTTTCAGGGTATGTAATTTTTCTACAGCAGTTGGCTGAGGAGGGTGGGTATGAAGTAGCATTATACCTCAGCTCCACCACAGATTATATGATTTAACATTCTCATAAGAAGTACACGATTTAGGTCCCTGGTGTGTGCAGTTTGCAGTAGGGTTTGTGTTCCTATGAGGACCTAGTGCCCCCTCTCATGTGGCAAAAGGCAGAGCTTAGGTGGCAATGATGGGAGTGATGACGAGGGGCTGTAAATACAGATGGATGAAAGTTCACTTGCTGGCCCAGCGCTTACCTCCTGCTGTGAGATCTGGTTCCCAACAATGCATAGACTAATGTCTGTGGCTTCAGGGCTGGAGAACTTTGACCTATATAACCAGGAAAATATATAAGCCCTTTATCTGAAAGGTGGCTTTGTATTAAGATACGCATGCCATCTTTCAACTAAGCAAACCTAGTCTTGCTGGTTCTTCTTTGAAATAAGGAATTAACATGGGAAAATAAGGGCTTTTGAGCTATGAAACTCTGTACATGAGAATGTGCGCATGTGTGTGAGTGTGTGTGTGTGCGTGTGTATACATATATGTCTATGCATGTGTGTGCATTTCAATGGTTCCAGAGATTGTACTCGAGGCCTTCATTCTGAGCTATAACCCCAGCTTTTTTAAACTATTATTTTTTTTGAGAAAAGGTATAATTAATTTGCTATGTTTCCCCATCTTCAACTTGTGATCCTCCTGCCTCAGCTTCCCACTGTGAGGGGATTACAGGTTCATATCACCATGCTTGGCTGAGATTCTGAGTTTTTAAGTCACTGTGAGTAATTCAGAGGAGAGAGGGAAGATGTTGATGATGGAGACACGGGAGCTAATTTCTAAATGGCATTCTTGAAAATTTTCAAGAAAGCAAAGTAAGCAGCACAAACGAAATATCCGTTTGGATAACAACAGGTACAGTTCACTGAAGCAAGAGGAAAGGACAGCTTACAGAGCTGGCGGAATCGAGGAAGCTCTGATAAGGATTTTCTTAATAAAATGTAGCCTGGTACCATCTGCTCAAGTTATTACAGAGGATTTGAAAAGAATGAGAGAGATTCAAGAAAAGAGAAATCATAAAAGAGTACTTTTCTGGAATAAAAAATGTTACTTTACCAGGTAAGTATCATGAAATTGTCCAGCAGTGTTGAAGGTCGATTTGAAATCTATGACTATAAATGTGAAATTCACTCAACAAACTGAATATTTTTTCAAGAATATTCGGGCACGATGCACAATTGTCAAATAAAATCTTCTGGGGAGGGAAAGGAACAAAAGCTATATGAGTTTTCAAGAACATGTCTAACACTAAGGTATACATTGTGTTCTAAGGGCTACTGCGTAGAATGTGGTAAAAGAAGACTGATTACATTGGGTTAGTAGGTTGAAAGTATCATCGAGGTTAGCGTTCAAGAGAACAAAAAGGAAGAATAAGATAATATATCTTAATAAAAATCTTTGAAACTTATTTTATACTCTTTTATAGTTGTTGAGGTTGTGGTGAGTGACTAACGGTAGGATCTCTGTAAGTGGGTGATTGTGGTAGGCAGTATAAATATATTACTGAGGCAAACTTAAAAGCAAAAAATGGAGAGGCC
Source organism: Ctenodactylus gundi (assembly GCA_004027205.1). Classification (NCBI taxonomy): domain Eukaryota; kingdom Metazoa; phylum Chordata; class Mammalia; order Rodentia; family Ctenodactylidae; genus Ctenodactylus; species Ctenodactylus gundi. Next base: position 819,918 of record PVKB01000068.1, on the reverse strand, counting down.
AGTGCAAGAAAACACATTATAAGGAAATTATCTTTTATGTAATAAGTGATTTGTAAATCAATATATGTCTATATTCTATACCAACTGAAATAATATCATCTTCAATAATACTATCTGGAAATGAACAGATTCTGAGGGAAAAGGTGCATTGTGAAACGTGCTCCTGCAAGACGATTGTCTTTTAACATTGTAGGGCAGGGGTGAGGCGTTGCACATTTGAAAGCATCTCTCCCCCCAGTATTCTCCAACTAGCCCTTTTTCTGCACCATTTCTGCCATAAGCATTGCTAGTCACTGTTTTTGACATTAAACCAATTCTTGTAATTAATCTAAGATGAATTGGGCAAGATTGTACTGACACAAGAATTCAAAATAATGAGATATCTGTCCAGTTTAGATCAATAAGGCACTTCCTGTCCTCCTAGTAGGTGGTAACCAAGGTAAACATCACGCCTGGTGGTGGTGGTAATTGCTCTCTGCCATCACAGTATTTCCCTGGCTGACATTACACTGCAAATGTTTCAATTATTTTCTTACTTCTGGGACACAATGCTCGACACCAACGACTGTAGGGAGGAAATATTTACTTTAGCTCACAGTTTCAGAAGGGCTCAGTCCTTTGGTGGGCAGCTGGTGATGGTGGAAGGGCATAGTGGAGAAAAATCTGCTCATTTCAATACAGCCAGAAAAATCGAGGCAGAAGAACGGAGCTAGTGAGAAAGATGTACCATTCCAGGCCCTCCCTCTTAACAGCACAAAAGCCAAGAGATAAATCCACTGCTGCGATTACCCCTTATGATCCAATCGCCGACCAACACGTCAAGCTTCGGATGACATTCTAGGTTCAAACCATAACAGTAAGTGCCATACAAATGACCTCAGGACGAGCCCTTTATATGTAAGTGTTTGAGACTAAGCACATTTTCCTGGAATTTAGATTGGATTTGATACAAGGAAAGTGTTCAGATTGGAATTATTGAGTAGCTGTGTTTGGATGTGAGGCTATGGTGCCACTGGAGCCTCTTGCTCTGAGGTATCCGTTCTAAAGCTGAAGCATTTGAGGCTTAAAATGGATAAATGGTGGCTAGCCATGACAGTGATTATAGAGTCGTATCTGATTCCCCAAGCGCTGTTCTCATCATGCTATGACAGGTGCATTGCTGGTCACAAAGGCTGTGGTTTCACTTTGTTAGTGTTCGATTTACAATTTTTCAATACTAGCTGAAAGTATCTACAGATAACAGGGTAGAAGAATGTTTGTTTTTTAACAGAAGAATTGTCTGGCACCTCAGTAAAGGCTACTGATGAGTTGGTTAACTGGAGAAACGCTGTAATATAGTAAAGGCAACCTAATCTTTGAGATGTAATTATATGACTTTTAAGTAGCTCATAAAAGCCTCCCAGTTTACTCACATACTGTTCTTTTTTTAATCCCTCATTCTCTGAACACAACATTTATTCTTTCCCTCCAGGATATTTTAATCTTTAAAAAAGATATTAGAATCTACCTCAAATGTGATTGTTTTAATTTCAATATTGCTGAGTGAATCAACAAGCTTAATTCATATAAAATGAGTGCATAAAATATGATCAAATTTCTTCAAAAAACAAGTTTAATCACATTGTGCCTAGAAACTTCATATCCACTGTTATCATCATCGTTTTAAGGTAGATTACACTAATAACTGAGATGCATATTTCCACAATATTTATGTTCAAATTGATGAATCCCATATAGACAAATGTCATTTTTAGAGGAACACTATATTAAAAGAAGAAAGTAGCACTTAAATAACACCATCCCTGAAAGCAGCAGGAAAAAAAGATTTTATGAAATTCTTTCTGAAGCTATCTTAAAAATAAATTTGAATATATTCAATTGGATGGATTATTCTATGTACCTCGTTAGCTTTTTCCTTCAAAAAGTAAAATTGCTATATGTCTATCACCCAAGTCTGTTTAGCTATTTGCTAAGCAGACTTAGCTATTAGCTATTATTAGCTATTTGTCATAGTTTTGACCATGCCTATGTAGCTCTAATGATATCATTATTATATTAGTTTACAATATTGAACTTAAATTTATTTCCAAAGAGGTCGGAAGGACAGAAAATAAGCAGCTATGCAACCACCCTATATGGAACATGTTTAGTGCATACAAAGTCACTCAATTTTCATAGTTGTTCTGTATAGGGAAGATGTCAACATTTAAATTTCACACATTAAAAAATAATAGAAATTTTCATATATCTATACTAGGGTTGAAGATGACTTTCCCAAACCTCTGACCTCCACACATATATTACAGCATCTGAAAACTCTTCCATTCCCTCTGGCAGTGGATAATCCATGTGCCTTGGCCCTAACCACGGCTAAGATTGGTCCAGGTTCCTCTGCATGGCTCCTGTTTCTGACGATGTAGACACATTTATTCTGCAAACTTGGGAATTGCCAGAGACTATATCTTCTTATAAAATTCTTGACACCATAGAATAGCTTGGCCAGCATATGCTGCTAATCATCAGATAATAAGATATGTGTTAACATAAATGGTCTTTGTCTCACACATATAGATGGAACATTCCACAGCCTCATTTTCACATTCCATCTGAATCCACATGTCACTAGAAACAACCTGCTGACATAATGTGTAGGGTCTGCTCCCTGGCGTGGACAGATGGAGGGCCTCATTCAGACAACTGTGCAAACATCGAGGAGTAACATAAAATAAACTCGTAACATTATATATTAGCACTGAAATTAGGACATCTAGTGAAGTGATGAGTGAAAGGGAAGTCCAAGAGTCTGGGCATTTGGACATTGGAGCAGAGAAACACAGAAATGGTGTAGATGTGAGACATTTCTTGGCTTCCATTTAATCACTGACCAGCTGAAATAGGGAACAAGGCTCAGGAAGCTTTTTCAGAGAAGGACAGGGTTTGTGCGGTGACTTCAGCAAGGTTGTCTGCTGTGAGAAAAGGCTAAAAAGGAGAAAATAATGCAATAGCTAAATTTAGCAATAGTGAGGGTAAAAATAGATGTTTATAAAGTAGGTGGGGCTTATTAGAACATGGATAGGTGCTTGGTACCTACCCAGAATGCAGTGCGTGCAAAAAAAAGTGAATAAAAGCAGCAAGATTAAAAATGCTGGCATAATTCCTTTTCCCTGAAGTTGCACCCAGAACTACTTATTTATTACTTAAACCCAACTCCCTAAACACTAAAATCAGTTAGTAAAATAAATTCAAAAACAGAGTTCTGAGATGCAGAAACACAAAACTGCAATGTAAAGCTGCAAATTTTTTTCTATATTTTCTCATTGTCCAGGAGATTTGTCTCATTTTCCCCAGTATTCATATTTTTAGAAAAAAAATGTTTTGAGCCTGAACGCTCACTGACATAATGGAAGCAATGAAAACAGGTATAGAGATGAAATAATTGATATGGATGAGTATGCACACAGTTTTCACTACTTGTAAGTGCGTCCTTGCAAATTGAATAAAATTAATATTTTTTCGTTCAGGCTTTTGAGATGTTGCATCACTATCCACTCACAATTTATGTCTCTCACTCTATTTTTATCTGTTTTATTTTTACCTATTTATTTTGAGACCGTCTAGTCTTGGACTCATGGTAATCATCCTGCCTCAGCCTCCCAAGTGCTGGGATTACAGGCATGCATCACCAACCCAGCTTTGCGTGGTGCTGGGGAATTGAACGCAGAGCCTTGTGTTGCTAAGCAAACACTGTAACTGCTGTGCCATTCCTCCAGCCCCTCTCATTCTGTTTTTTATATTTTACTATAAGTGTGCCTGCCATCTGTCAATCTCTAAAGTACAATCAAGGAAAGGAGAGGTAATAGACAACATAAATGAAAGAGAAAGTCAAGGAAAAATAATGTTTCATGTTCCAGGAGTTTTTCATCCTCTTCATTGGAAAGAACCCCTCCTAAAGGGCCATTTGCACTCCAGCAGGTTTCTGTGATGTCCTGAATGATGAATGTCCACCTCCCAACTCCCGGCACATGTCAGTATGACTTTATTTGAACAACAAACAACAATCTTCGTAAATATAATTTGTGTCTCAAAATGACATTTCCTCAATTATACGACTTAACTCTAAATCTACAGACATACAAGGCGAAGGAGTGAATGCTGTAAAAGACAGGAAAAAAGAAGACAGAAGCAGGCAAAAGTGAAGAGAACACAGAGACAGAGACAAGAGGGATGGGCCCCAAGTCACTGAAGCCAAGGTACACCGGTACCCACAAGAAACAGAGAGGCACAAGGATATGTCTTACCCAGTGTTTGCAAAGAGTACAGCACTGCCAACATACTGGTTTCATCCTACTGGTCTCCAGGGCTTTGAATACATTTTAAAATGCTTTTCATTTATTTATTTGTTTGTTTGTTTGTTTGTTTAGAGATAGAGTCTTGTTCTATAGTTTAGGTTGGTCCTGAACTCACCATGTAGCCCAGGCTGGTCTCTAACTTACAGCATCCCCCCTTCTTCAGTCTTCAGAGTGCTGGGACCACAGTTACACACCACCATGCCTGGTTTACATGGTGCCAGGAATCATATTCAGCACCTTGTGTTTGCGAAGCAATTGTTTTTAACCACTGTGCTGTTCTTTTAGCTCAAATTCTGTTCTTTTAAGCTTTTAGTTTGTGTTGATTTTTTTCTACAATACTCCTAATAAAATAATTTTGCTTAATATTATAATGAGTTATCAGGCTTTTAGAAATTTAACCATCATAATTATTTAACCAATGTCTTCTACTCTTAAGTGATGCTCATTAAACAATTCTTTAATTACACATTACTAAATAATTTTCTGTGGCAAACATATAGTAATCAACCAATGACATGTTGTTTTTGACATTTACAGTTCAAATGGCGAATTTGATAATATAATTATTACTTTATTAAGTGATCTCTTGTGAGTTTAGTGAAGTTGTCTCAATTTAAAGTACTGATCAATTAAAGTACCATGATAAAATTAAAATGTTGATCCTGCAAAATTAGTGTGCTTCCTGACAGAAATCCAAGAACCAGGACTTCTTTGTCAGGGCTATTTCCAGTGAGACTACATAAGACCAAGCTGTTGCTCATAGAGGCTGAAATTTTGTGTGAGAGAGTTTATGCATGGTATGAAATATTTACCAATCATTAAACTGGTATAAAAATTGGAACTATGCATCTTAAGAAGATTTAGTATTTAAGACAAATATAAATGAAATCTGTGGATATAGTAACTGTAGAATTTTCTAGTAAACAATCAATGAGTTCTATAAGGGGAGTTTATATCAAAATTACAATTAAATGGCTTGGAAAAAAGAACAAACAGAAAAATACCTAATTTATCAATTAGAGTATTAACTGTATATGAGACTTTAATTATAAATTTGTTTATAATCAAAATATTATAGGATGATATAGGTGATTGGCAAGTGAATTGTCAATATATTTTCATTATGTATTGTTATATACATGTGTTAGTGTGTATGTATGCATGTGTGCAAGCATGTGTGTGTATGTATTTAACATATAAAAACATAGTTAGACTGCTTGCCAAGCAAGCACAAGGCTCTGAATTTGATTTCCCAGAGCCATATAAAAAAAATTATCCTAGTGTGGTGGCGCACACATTGTAATTCCAGCACTTGGGGGGCTGAGGCAGGAGGATTGCTATATGTTTGAGGCCAGTCTGGGTTACATAGTCAGTTCAGGATCATCTTGGACAACAGAGATAAATCATGTCTCAGTAAAAAAGAGAAGTCTATATCTTTAAATTATTTGCTGTTGTGGTATATGCCTATAATCCAAGTTTTCAAGAGGCAGGAGGATTACCATGTGTTTGAGGTCAGGCTGGCCCACACAATAAGTTCAGGTCCAGCCAGGTCTAGGGGTGTGACCTTATGTAAAGAAAAAATACACTGTTTATAACTACAAATGTATAACTTTGTGTTAGTTCATAAATTCAGTAGTGCTTCAGTTGCTGTAAGCTTCTAAATAAAACCTCTCTTTTCATGATAGGCAGCCTTGTGTAGTTAGTAGAGGTGTGAAACCAGAACGCTTTTCAAAGTCTGATTATAGAATCTGCTTCCATTAACCTTTTTACAGGAAATTGATTTCTCAAAAAAGGAAACATAGAAAGGAAGGAAGGAAGAAAGAACAAGAAGAAGTGTATTTGTATCTATCTATTAAAATTTCTCTATCTGCTTGTAGATTTTTATATGAATAATCATTCATACATATGATGTGATGATTATTTTTAGTAACCATATAATAATATTAAGGAGAATGTGTAGAGAAAATTGGAAAGGAAGAAGGAAAGAAACAACATAAGTAAAAATACGTATTTAAGTGAGTTCATTAAAGTCAGCACCCATGCTAGGTACTTTTTATGAATTACACCTAATTTTATCAAGTCTGGTAACCACCCCTAGCATAGACACTTCATCAAGGATTAAGAGGTTGGGGAACCAGTGTTTGGGATTAGAGAATTATATTGAATCCTAAGTATGTCTCTTCATAATTACGTCTTTGCGAATTTCTTTCTCTCACAAACTCTTTTTTTTTTTTTTATCTGTGATGTGGAGGGACAGGATGAATAGCTCAGAGGCAAAGCACCTACTTGCAAGCGCCAGACCCTGGGTTCAATTCTTCAGCGCCACAAAAATCTGGGCATGGTGGTGAACTCCTGTAATTTCAGCACTTGCGAGGCTGAGGCAGAAGGATTGCCACTTACCCAGTCTGGGCTCCATAGTGAGCTCAGGACCAGCCTGGGTGACAGACAGGGTGATGGAGGGAGACACTGTCTCAAAAAAAAAAAAACCTGTGATGTGAAGAATAATAATAAAGTAAAGTATCACCAGACATACTTAGAGAGTATGTAAAAGTTACTGATCACCAAATTAAGGATAGTTATGTCTTACTAAGTTGGGGACTTTATGGTCATTTTCACCATTGTTATTATTAACCCATTCTTACCTATAAAATTCACATCTAGCAAATTCTGATGAGAGGATAATGAGGTTGACTAGGGGTTGCCCACATGACGTGAGTGCTTGCTGAAGGAATCAAACTGCAGAGGAGCTATTTGCTTTTTTCAAATTTTCTCTAAAAATCAAATATGTCAGAAAGACAAAAGAGAGAAAAATAACATAATATTTCATGGCATAGAAGTAAAAAAAGCATGAAATAATATAATTTGCACTAAAGACATTCAAATATAAACACAATTTATAGATATTTTGTAAAGAAAATAACAAAGGAAGTACTATTATTTATGAAGTGCTAAAGCTATGATTAAAAATAAAAAGCAATATATGAATAGGCAATTTAGAAATGAAAAATATATTACAATAATAACTGGAATAATTGTGCGGCCAGTAAAATACATTCTAATTATGCATACCTACAGTCTTTTTAAATGGACAGATGATACCATAATTTCATAATATGCTACAAGGTAAATTTACCACATACATCAATGTTACTAATCATTCAGCTGTGAAAATTTTAGAAAATTTAATGTTCTATTTTTAACATATTAATCAAAGCTCATAAAGTTAAAAAACAAATATCTGGAAATATAAGATTTTAAAAATAAATGATAATGTCTTACAATAATTTAATAGTATGTATTATGTTTGAAGCATTGCTTAATCTACAAATATAAAACAATAAATGTACAGGAACTACTTCAAGCAATAGGTGTTATTTTTATTCCTTTTATAGGTTCAAACTAAGACAATAAAATTTAGATATTTGTTCAGCTTTTTACATCAATATTTAGTAAAGATTAATTCCTCCAGTCCTAGTTTATAAATTCTATCCTATGAGATTTTTCAATTGAAATATTTTATTACAGTAAAGTAAATTACACTTGTAACATTACACTTTGAAAAGAGTAGATGTATGAGGAAATATCTATGATATTGGCAGGTGAAATAAAATTTATGTGTCAGCATAACATAAATGCCTAAAACCAAGACTGGAATGATATATACAGAAGTTCTTTCCAGAGTGAGGGATAAATAGAGTACTCATGTTATCTTTATGTTTTGTATATTTTCTAAGATTTCTTTAAAAAATCTTGCATATATGATAAAAACATAATTGTCTTTAATTGCTCAATATATTGTCATATAAACTATTATTTTGTACCTTGATCATTACATAATACTGATGCTTTGAGTAACCAAATAAATAGAACAAGAGCCGCCTGAAAAATTATTTATAGGAGGTAGAAGAATTTTCACAAGTCCAAGGCTAACTTGGGTTCCACAGTGAGTTCAGGACAGCCTTGGCTACAGAGAGAGAGACTTTGTCTCAAAAACAAAAACAAAACTTGTAACCCTGGGTTATATTTACCTGCCCATTTTGTTGTTGTTGTTGTTGTTTCCTATCCAAAACTATACTGAACGGTTTTTTTGTGACCACGTCAGCAAGTCAAGGTAACTGCATGCTAGCTAGAAGATTGGTTAGAAGAAGGAAACAAACACAAATACAAAAAGAAATATATTGTTTTAAAAAAAGTGGTCACTAAGCCAATTTCTTTGCCACTCCCTGCAGGTCATTTCAAAACAAATCATTCCTACATATCTAGCTCCTTCCTAAATAATCTTTTCTGAAAATTCATGGAAATAAAAAATGATTACTAGCAAAAAAGTGAAACTTTCAACTAATTAAATGAATTTACACAGACAAAATTGTAAAATTGTGTTCGTATATACCGCAAGATTGACCTTTCTAAGGAAATCGTATATCTCTGGCTTTTCTATTTCAATGCATGTTGTAAGATTTTCTAGTTTCAAGATTGTCTGAAAAAATTGATCCCTTCATCCTTCTGTTTTTTTTTCTTTTATCTCATCCCATCTCCTCCTCGTTGCTTGCTTTTTATTTTTCCTTTTTTAGTAGTAAAGGACAGAAACTAAGAGGAAATGAATTGAAATCATTTTCCAGCTCACCACAAGCCTCTAATATTTTTCCTTGCTATTCATCCCTAACGTAAAATAGTGTTGTGCAACAAACATAGGAAATATATTGGTTAAATTTTTTAAAGCTAACGTGAAAAACGCAGATCCTGAGTTGATAGCATTTTAACAGTACTAGCTACCCTCTTTTTCTGATTCCTTCCCAACGTCCAGTCCCCTTTGCTATGCAAATTTCAACATCCCATTAACAAGCCAAACTACCCAAGTTCTGTTTTACATCCATTGTCCAATCAACTTACTCTCTCCTCTTACCTGATAATGGAATTTTTGGGGGGTTTATGACTTTTTTATTCACAATATTTGTTGTTATGCTTCTACCTGTGAATTTCTCAAAAATCACAAAAAGAATTCATTTTTACAGATTTATTCTTAGGATTGAGTACAGTTTCAGTACCAGGCAATTAACAGTTGCTTGGTGAATGTGAGCTCTAAATGTTGCAGGTATTTGTTGACAGAAAATGCTTAAGTGAGGCAGTTGCAGTTATGCAAAATGTACATTTAGTTTGCAAATTGCTTAGATGTGGAAACATTTTTATTTTATTAGTTTTGTCAAAAAAAGTTAAAACGCAAGAAAAAGATCTCTTTCTATAAATATCAAAAGATTGTTACTGATAATCTGGCTGTGTGTGAGTCATCAGCTTACCTGACATGGTCTCAACGGAACATGAAGATGGCCTATAATTTAATTGCTCACCCACTCCCTCCATTAGCACTCCATTAGCAATTTGATGATGGATAAATTTAGTCCAGGAATGGGGATCTGAGTCACTTTCCTGCTCAGGTTTTTGTGTTTTGTTTTGCTTTTTAAAAAATATGGTGACTCTTTATTATGTTTCTGCAAGTTTTAGAGGAATGCCAAGAACTCTCTGCTTTTCCATTGTACAATAATCCATGGAATTGTCCCCTCCCATGTAGATGTCTTCAGAGTTACTCAAGATGTTATCATGGGCAGTCTCATTACACCACACCAGTATTTCATTAGGGTTTTTGAGTAGTTTCAGTACATATATTATATTAGCTAAGGTTATCTAGAGAAACAGAATCAAAGAAACTAAACATATGTTACTCAATAGAATTTATTAGGTAGGCTTATAATATCAGAGACTGGGAAGTCCACAATGTCCATGTGCAGCCTGGAAGGATCCAGTGACTAATTCAGCTCAAGAAGAAAGCCACCAAACTACAAAGATCACTGATACAGAGACAAGTTCAAGGTTATAAGTCTGGAAGTCAACTAGGAAGTTGCCAGTGTAAGTTTGCATTGAAAGGCTGAACAAACTGGAGACCAGTGTTCAAAAACAGTGGCGGCAGAAGGCATGCTGCTAAAGATGCAATAGCCTCTAAAACAGGCATACATCCTTTACCTTCCTTTCCCTTTTAATCCACCCAGCCTCCATCCTTTAGGATGGACTATCCACACGTGAAGTGAGTCCTCGTCCCCCCTCACTTTTCTGGCCCACGTACTGATTATCTCCACATATAGACTCAGAACAGTGCCTTACCAATGTGCTAGGCATTTCTCAACTCAGTCAAGTAGGCATATAACATTGAAAGGTCAAAATCCACTCCTTGGCAACAGGACAAACAGACATATTTCCTTAAAACATACGTACTCCCCAAGCAGAATATCAAATTTATAATTTCACCTGACATGATACAATTGTCCCGCGTTCAGGTGGCAATGCATTAATTCCTACATCCAGGCGGCGATGTGCTAAGTCCTGTGTGCAGGTGGCCACGAACTAATTCCTACCTACCGGTGGCAAGACACTAATTCCCTCCCTAGAAGAAAAGCCATTTTTCTGGAGGAGATGCTTTCTCTTCTTTCAACCCATAACTTAAATATTATCATGTAGATTTTTAAAATACTTAATCAACGATATTAATTCAGTCATTGCTATCTTACAAAATATCTTCTTAATAGACATGTACATATTAACAAAATAGGACAAAATGCTCATTGACAATCCTGGTTTCTGTAACTGATCACGAAACAAGAACGATACCATTATTCATAACTACATTCTTGTACTACCCACTCTGTATTTCCTCGGCCTTCTGAAAATACCTCTGTGTTTATTGGCTCTTTACCTGTCAGGCTTTTTTTCATTTTCTTCATTGTTTCTTTGAGACAGAATCTTGGCCTGTACCCAGGCTGGTCTAGAACTCACTACAGAGCCCAGGATAGGACTCGTGGAAATTCTCCTGCCTCCGCCTCCTGAGTGCTGGGATTACAGGCATGCACCACCATGCCCAGTTTATGTGCTGCGGGGTACTCTAACCCAGAGCCTCGCACTTGGAAGGCAAGTGCTTTAACTGCTGTGCCATTCCTCCAGCCTCATACCTTCATTTCTGAAGGTTCCAGGCCACTTGTCACAGTGTCTTAAAGTGGATTCTTGTACTTTCTCATTAACCTTAGTAGCAGGAGATCTCTCTCTCTCTCTCTGTCTCTCTCTCTCTTTCTCTCACTTCCTCTCTCTCTTTTCCTTCTCCTCCTTCTTACAAAGTTGGTGAAACCAGCTTTTCGGAAAAATATCTTCATAAGAGAATATATGGATTTAAGCATACAGAAATAAAAATAAAAAAGTACAAGACAAATATTTCCATATCATCATCCCCTTCAGCACCCTAAATCTACTTCTTAAACGTGAATAAACTGAACTTTTTGTGCAAAAACAGATATTTTAGTTGCAGGTGGATGGTGGTGATCATTGTTTCTATATGCCCTTGTGCCATTAACTGAATTAGCTAAAAAGACTAATTTAATTTATTTTGTCTTTGAGAACATGTCATAGATTGTCAACCTGTGTCTTATAACAAAATCATAATTGTGCAGAAAATAGAGACTAGAAATTATCTGCAAAGTGTAGCTCCACCCATGACAGAGGAACCTACCCAAATCTTCCATCATTTATGGGATCTCGGTAATGAAAGATAGACACTTGTCTTGCATCTATGGAATAAATTGAGCTGCATTCTTTTCCTACCGACAAACAAGCAATACTTGGAAATGTTCTAGTTGTTCAGAGAATATGCATTCATATTGATCATCTTGCATCTTAAGCTCTGGTTGAAATATCATCCTTAGAAACTGCTTCTGTGATTTTATCTAAAATAAATAATGTTTGTAATAAAACTTAAGAAAAAAAATACAGATAGTAGAAAAATACTGTTGACTAACTGGCCTTCACTAACTACAACAGAACAATAAAAACAATCACTTCCAAGCACCTGAGCCCATAATAAGAAACAATAAGGTATGTCAAATAATAAAATAATTCAAGGAATATCTTGATTTGATCATCCTACAATGTGCACATGTATTAATATATCACATTGTACTCATAATTTGTTGGTTAAAATAGCACATAAAAACTAGACATATGCCCAGTAAATTGATAATTTACTTCAATTTAATCTACTTCCCATTACACAGCCTTATTATATTTTATTTCTTTTCATAGTATTAAATTGTAACTATACATGCTTTACATTTAATAAGGATAATTCGAATTACCTTTCTTTAATTCTCACAAGAATGTGGTATGCATGTTTTCACTATCCTTAAATTTCAAAAGACTATGTTACTCTAGTCCTTAGAATATAGGCTAGCAAAAAGTGGTAGGACTTGAAATTGAGGGTCATTTACTTAAAGCTACATCACAGCTGATCACAAAATATTACACCTTTTGCTTGTAGCTTTTTATGAAGAATATAATATCTCACTTGTAAAAGAAAGGAAACAAAATCCGACTTGTCTTAAGATTTTTTTTTCACTAAAAATACCCTGTGGCACCAATTTATATTATGAACTAATGGCAACAATATTGTTCTAAATTCCCCGGGGAAAGAAAATGCTGTCAGAATGTTGGCCTGGATCCACTATTTTTCTTTGTAATCTTCTACATAGATACCATTTGAAAATCGATGCCTTTAATGACACAGATGTGAGTCTTGTAACACGAAGAATTTGCTGTTCTTTCCAACGCAGATCTTTTTTGAAATGTGAAAACTCAGAAGGATTTGGAAACCTCTTGATTGACTTGGCATTTGTTTGACTCTGCATCAAACAAATAACCAATCAAAAACAACCAAGCACTGTGGGCTGCCAAACCTCACCTCGGAGGTGAAATCTCAGTCAATAAAAGACTCATGTTGGAAACCATGAGTGACATTTAACTAAGAAGCGCAAAGTGTCTGGCTAGATTTTTGACACCATTCCTCCCACACAACTGTCAGCAAGTCTAAATTAACTCTGAGAGTCTATAGGTTTCAATGATGGATGAAGATGTTCAAGCCACATCCCAGAACCACCTAGATAATGTGTTTTGAAGTTTGCTCAGATTTCTGTGTATTTGTGCTATTGCATTTGACTTCTGCGTAAATGTCTTCTGTTGTCACTACATCAGGGAAATTGTAAATTCTCATATACAATATGCCTCACAACCCCTGAAAAGATTTCCACTGCTTACCATCATAAATTTTCTGGATGCTAAATCAGTATTTTTGTAAACCAAGAGCAAAACCTAACCACCAAAAAGGTGGAAATTTTTATATTATTGTACAATGTGATACATACATTTTTCTTAAAATCATTTTGGATGTAATCAATAAGATGTCACTTCCTGTCATGTCCTCTTCGCTTTTATTTTTTTCTAGAACATTCAGAAGTTGAAAATATGAGAAACTAATTACAGGGGAGTATTGTTAAGACACGGAAGTGATGAGTTACATGAAACACATTCTCAATGAGTTACAGTACTAGGCACACTCCACTGATCTTGGAGAAAGTATTTTGAGGTACTAAATTGAACTTTTTTCTTAATGAACCAAACACTGAACTTTTATTTTGCTTTAGATCAGAAGTTGACAAATTCTTCTGTAATGGTAGTAAATATTTTGGGCTTTGCAAACCATACAAGTCTACAAGTACTTAACTTGGTTACTCTGTGCCAAAGCAACCATAACCAATATGTAAATAAATTGCATGTAGTTAAATTTTGATAAATCTTTATTTATGGACACTAGAATTTCAGTTTTATAAATGTCTTGTGAGCCATGGGCACTATTATTTTTTAAGTAATAGAAACATAGAAAACATTCTTCATTTATAGGTCATACAGGAGCAGGTAGACAGCGAGATATGGGCCACACATTATCTCTACTGAACCCGAATTTAGAGCCACTAAAATGTGCAGTTACGCTGTTGGACTTTATAGATGCATACTATTCCATTAGTGAAGTGAGTCAAAAGCAGAAACATCGAATGGTCTTTCTGATATGAGAAACCCAGATCACAGCTATCTCATGGAACTTAAAACAAAAAACAAAGTGAAACAGGAGGTAGGGTGGGGAGGGAGGGAAGGGTGGGTAGGGGGTGGGACAAAAGGAAAGTGGGAAAGTACTTGTCAGCTTGACAAGATACATAGGTGCACAAAATGCTCAACTTCATTGTAAACCTTAAATTTTGCACTTATACATATCAATAAAATGGGGTGGGGGGAGTAAAAAATGTGCAGTTACCAGGCTCCACATTCAGTAAATCAGCTGTTCTCTCTGTCCAGAGTTGGGTATTGTAAAAGCACATGAGAAAATGCTATAATTGCATTAATGTTATTTTGTTTCTTTAGCTTTCTCTGACAGGTGAAATCCTTAGTTTCTCACTTAATTTCTTTATGCAAAATATAAAAAGAATAACACCTAGAATTCTCTGGTGCTTTTGTAAAACCTTAGGAAATGGGAAAAGCAAAACAACCTTCAGTTTCAATTCTTTCAAACATCACCTTTCATTTGTCAGTACCCATATGCTCATTCGGAAAGGGCTCATGTTATATAAGTGACGAATGATCTCTTAGGACAAAACGTCTGTTCAGGGTGAAGCATTTCTTGATTCTTCAGGATGAAATAAACCAAGCAAAATTTGCCTTTCCTTATTAAACTTTCCCCAGTATGTAGTTTGAAATAAGGATTCCGAACAACATAGGCAATGGCACCCTACTGGGAAGTGATCTTACTGAGAAACTCACCTAAGATCAGAAAGTTAGAAAAGAATTATGAATCTGCTTCATGAGGGATTGGGAAATTAAACACAATAGGAAATTTGCTTCCCTATAGTGGATTAATCATTTCTTCCCCTGGAATGTATGCTGTAGAAAAAGTGGAAACTTTTCAGTTCTCGTATTGCCAAAGCCATGTCTCAAAAAAAAAAAAAAAAAAAAAAAAAAGCACAGGAATTTTATTTCTTTCACATCAGGAATGTTTCATTTGTGAAGCCCTTGAGTGGTTGTTCAGTCGAGAAACACATATAGAGCTATCCTAATGTTCTTTTTGTTTGGTTTTATTTATTTATTTATTTATTTATTTATTTATTTATTTATTGAGACAGGATCTTTCTCTGTAGCCCAGTCTGGTCCTGAACTTCCTATGTAGCCCAGGCTGGCCTTAGACTCATGGCAATCCATCCTTCCTCAGCCTCCTGAGTATTGGGATTACCGGCGTAAGCCACCAAGCCCAGTGATTAAGGATCCAAGTTGGGAATGTGGTAAGTACAATGTGACTATGAGACGTATAATTGGAGGTTCTTGGAGAACGGGAGTAATGCAGAGTAGAGCTCAAGAGAAGAACCCGGGCTAGAGATGTACGGCGGACACTGCAGGCTGCTTGTGTAGTGTTTATACATGGGTTCATTCAACAACCCTGAATATTTACTTTGAGACAGATCACCAGGTAATTTCAACTGAAGGGTCACATGATCATAATTACGCCTAATGCTTTTCTGGCCTGGACTGCCCAGGAGAAAAGGGAGAGTCTCCGCCTTCAAATTACATAACCTAGATGCATGCTTTCTGGAGATCTCATTTGAAGTATTTGTATTTTAAATTTAGAAATAATCCATGAACTTATTTTATAAATTAAAGCTGCAAAAAGTGTATAGAATGGGAAAGTATGTCTTTTTCATCCTATAGCTTTAGTCTTCATTCCTGAAAAACCATCATATATAAAATTCCCAATATTTTATTTGCAATGTAAGTTATAGATGTGTATATTCATATACATCTTTGTATTATTGTTTATATTGTTGGAAAATATTGTAAAGTTTTCTACATATTGATTTTTGTCTTTCATTTAACAATGACTCTTTTTCTGCACTAAAATATACAATATCTCCTTCATTGTTTTCAAACATCTTCTATTAAATGTATATAGGTTTTACTTCTTAAGAAATGCTTTAATACTGTACTTGCAGGTTGTTTTGAGCCATTTTTCTCTACTATGAAAAGGGCTGTAGCAAATATTTATTTATGCCTAAGCTTACCAGTAATATACATTTCTGGAAATTGAATTGCTTTGTCTAAAAGTGTGCAGTTTTATTTAATTTTAATACCTATTACCAAATTATTCTCCAGATATATCACACTAATTTACCCTTACACCTAATATGAACCTAAAGGTTTGACTGTCACCAACACAGACTATTCTATAATTTATTCTATTTTCTTTTTAGATTTGCTTTTAAAAGTGAAAAGATGGAACATAGTTATTTTAATTTTTATAGTTTAATAATGAGCAATATTAGGTGTATTCTTCATATGTTTATTTATTATTTGAGTTTCACTTACTCGTATTTATATTCTATACATGTCTTTATTTGTTTAAGTAGTACTTGGAAATGTCTTTGGCATTTTGGAAAATGCTTTGGTACAATTGAAATACTAGCCTTCTTTTAAATATTGCAAATATTTTCTTGTTTTATAAAGAAAGTAACTTTGTAAAGTTACTTTGTAAAGTAACTTTGTAAAGTTAAATAAATATAAACTTCTGTGATTTTCTGTATCTGTGCTGTGTGCAAAAATAATTTTCTACTTCCAGTTATTATTTTAAAAAATATATTCAAGCATCTTTTCGCTGTACACACAAATTTAATTGAAAAGTCATAACCCAGTCCTTGTGGTTCATATTAACATTCCAATTTTGTAGTCAAGAAATTGATACCAAGAGAGACTGAAAATTTTGCTCTTGGTCACACAAATATCAAATTATTGAACTGCAATTTGAAACCAGAAAGTAACTCTGAGCAATTGAGAAGTAAAATTGTGGCTAAACAGAATCTGCAATTAACTCATTCTATGATTATTTTCCTTGGCTTCTGAGAAGTCATCTGAGGCTTCCTTGCCAAGCATCGGTGTCTTTTTTTCACCCCATCGTATTGATATGTATAAGTGCAAACTTTAAGGTTTACAATGGAGTTGAGCATTTCGTGCACCCATCGGTGTCTTAAGTAGAAATAAGCCGTTGCTTACAGAAACGAGGCTACAGAAGCTCCAACCACGAAACCTAAGGAGAACATCTGCATGCTGTTTACATGGCAAATCTTTGTTATTCATTTTTTAAAGAGTCTAAGAGTGAGTAGTGATTCATTATGTCAACTAATACGTCTTGAGCATCCGTAAATGTCAGGTTATTTTAAAGGCTCTTACAGGGTAAGCCAGACAGGTGAGGTCATCTCGCCCAGGGGCTTATATTTGGTGTTCTTTTTCCTCCAAGCTGGGTTGTTTTGTCTTTTCTTACCCACTTCCAAAGGTACAAATAGCATGTCCCTGTTGCATCACGATTTGTTTGTGTGTGCAATGTAGTTTTCTGAATAAAACTGAAGAAAGGGCTTCATCAATATCACCTTTTTCCAGTAATATAAAATTTGCCACGGTCAATGCCCTAGAGTGCTGCCTAGTTTTCTCATCAAAATGACCTCTGCTGCTTGCTGCAGCCTTATGCTCTAGAATTGTAAGGAAGCAGAGAAGATGAGTATGGTCTCTGAGCAGGGGTGATGCACGTATTCATAAAGGATTCCATCAAGAGATCTCCATTTCCTTAGCTCATGGTGTTGTGAGCTGGGCGTCTCCTGCCAGTTCTCCTGATCTCCAGTGGGTTCTTCTTTAGGTCTTAGATTCAACAGAAGCTCCTCACAGGAGGAGCAGTACTAGTCTAATGACTGATTGATAAGAAGGTATAAGAGCCTCAGAGGCCTCATGATACCTTGGCCTCAAACTGGAGCTACTTGCTAAGAATCACACCAGGTACCCAACTGGCGGTGAGGAGCGGGCCTGTATTTCAACAGCATTATGCATTTCAGCTTCCCTACTGCATCTCCCTCTTCACTCCTGTATGCTCCTGAAAGACATCTTCTAATGCAATTTCCTGCAAAATTAAATGCGTATTCTGTTCAAATTTGGTTAACAAAAGCCACATTTTCTTTGTGTGAATAGCCCCATACCAGCTCTTTTTAATATCTATCTTTGAAAAAAAATAATAGCCATATGCACTAACTTTTGGGACTTTTAGTGGAATTAGGATAGTCACTTTTATTTATGAAATTTTAATTTGTATTTTGTTCTCGGTGCTTTCTATCAAAAATTATTGACATTATTTACAGCTTTTATAATATTAGAACTTTTGGTAAAATTGCATTTGTTAAATTTGAAACTTTTTGTCCAGAACTTAGAATTCACTATTAATGTTAAGGACAAGAAAAATAGCATAATAACGGCTATTTTAAGAATTCAGCTACTACAGTATGGGTTAAGCAAATAGACGCTTAGTTTCACTTGAAAGTAACTTGCCTCAAGTTAAAAAAAAAAAAGTGAAAGTCACAGTAAACCAAACTAACTCTACCACCTTTTTAATTCCTTGATAGTCTTATGGTCTTATCATTCCAAGAACAAATGTTTACATTTTTTTTTCTAACACAGAATGTTGCATAATTAGTTTATGGGTTATTTTTCTACAACATTTACCGTTTGGTCATTAAAGAACCAAATACATCGCAATACATGGTCTGAATAAATACTGTTTTATTAACCAGACCACTATCAAGTCATTCAATATAACAAGTATTTTTCAGCATTGTGAAAAAAATCATGGACGAGTTTGGCTGAGTAGCCTGTGGTCTGGATAAAATGGCATTAAGTTGTTTGTATTCAAAGATGCATTGTAATAAATATAGAACTCTTATGGTCTATCATTTTTAATGCCACAACATTATGAAAAATCAGAAAAGAAAATGATTTTTACTGACATTTGTATTCTTCTACAGCACTTGAATCTCGAGATGATTAAGCCTATTACAGATTTACTAAGACCTAGCCATGTTTTGATTTTTAAAAAAAACCATTGCAATTTCAACATCACTAAACTGTGCTGACTGGCACTTTAAATTCCTATGAGAAAAAAATTATAAACCAATATAAACAATAAATTGAAATTAGAAACTGCACTAATCAAAACTGACCAACTAACCTCTGAATAGGAACTTTCCATTCCAACCAGTTAGAATTGTTCTCTTTGTTTTGCTTTTGCCGATGCTTTGAGAATTCCCCTTTTACCTATCTAGCTGGAATGCCTCCCCGTATGGCCTGGTAGCAGCCCAACTCACCAAATGTGCACAAAAGAAGGTTTTAAAATATCAATGTAGGGCTATGGGCAAGCTAGATGGCTAGAGTGCTTGCCTAGCAATTGCAATACTCTGGGCTCAATTCCCCAGCATCACATAAGCTGTGCATGGTAGCTCATGCCTGCACACCCAGCACTCAGGAGAATGAAGCAGAAGGATTGCCATGAGTTCAAAGCCAGCCTGGCCTACATGGTGAGTTGAAGATCAGCCTGGACTACAGAGTGAGACCTTTATCTCAACAACAACAGCAACAAAAACAATAAAAAACAGAAAATAATAAAATTCCAATATACTGCTTACTCTTATCATAATTTATGATAATATTCAGGCTCTATCTCATTATTATAATAAACCTGCTTCCTTTTCAGAAAACAAAAATTAGTATGCCTTTGTACAGTTACGGGTAGTTTGTATAGGTTTTTATGGTAAAGCACTATTCAGGAGTTGTCTCAACAGACTAATTTGTTTCATATTATTATTTATAAGGAAATATATATATAATTATTCATTCAACAAATATTTATTGAGTGAACACATACCTTGCCAAATATTTTAGATGTTAAGAACAACATAGTCAAGTTTTCCACTGTCATAGAGACTTAATCTACAGTGAAAGAAAGATCATAAATAAATACACTTTCCATTATGAGGTAAGAATTTCTCAGAACTATGCTCCCAAGAGGGTGTGTATTGGCTAGAGGGCAGCAGGAGGTAAAAATAAGGGTTAAAACTTTACAAGGAATTCAGAAAAATTTTCCTGATGGTGTCAACAACAAAAAAGTGGGGGGAATCAATCTAAGTTTTATCCAGTTAAAAAAATCCATGATATTTAATGTTTACATACACTTACATTTGTATATATTTTATGATGAACAGCATTTTCACCTTGAGACCTTAGTGATTTCTCTTGGCATTTTTGACAAAATTTGTCTTAGATGTGTGCCTGTTTTTCTCCAGCGTTTCATTCTACACATTAAATACCAGCATCAGTAAACCACTTTCTTTTCATTTTTTTGCCCTACTTCTAAAGTTAATATTGAAAGCAGCCTCAGATAACAAAGTAGTAAATATATCAAATGTTTGCAAGAAGAAAGCAAACACAAAAATCTGGAGAACTTCTCAGGCCTACCAGATCTCAGCAAAGCTTTAGTTTCAGAGAAACAAATCTCCCATGTTACAATAGGCCTTTCACACTATCTCAAGAAACCACGAAATTTTGGAATGGTCTTGATCTTCTTTCACGCTTCAGGATGTTAAGAATTGTATATTTAGAGAAACCATTTGATATTTAATCTTCTCCTAACTCACTTCACTGAGCATGATGGTCTCAAGTTGCATCCATTTAATTACAAAAGCCTCAAAACTATCTGTCTTGATAGATGAGTAGTATTCCATTGTGTACAAATACCACACAATCACAATTATTTCATAGAACTAATTGAAGGGAACTATGGGAATCGGGCATAAGAGGGAAAGAGCGGGATGGTGGAGAAGGGAGATGGGAAGGATTTGCAATTTTACCACGATATGTATATGCACAAAATACTCAAGATCAATGTAAACATTATGTATTGTATCTATACATATCAATAAAATGGAGGAAAAAATCTCGCTAGTGTCAAAATATATTTTAAAAGAATCACATATCTAATTAACTAAGAAAATGTCTCTAATTTAATTACCTAAGTAAACGTCTCTGGGTATTTTTGGTTAAGCTTTCCATTTTTTATTGTTATTATTATTTATTGGTAATAGTGATTGAACCCAAGGCCTTTGTTCTGAGCTACATCTCCAAGACTCTGTTTTACTTTTTTTTCTGATACAAGATCTGCCTATGTCCTTAAGTCCCATGGTCTTAGCTCAACATTGTCATCCTCCATCAACCTCTTAGAGTGCTGTGACTACAGGAATGTGCCTCTGCTCTGGGCTAAAATTTCTCATTGCAGAACTCGCACTGCAAGAACTATTATCTTATGATAGTTCACATGGCTGGCTGGCTGGCTGGCTTGCTTTCTTTCTTTCTTTCTTTCTTTTTTCTTTCTTTTTCTTTCTTTCGCGTTTTTCCTGACAATAGTACTTTTGTAACACTAGACAGCTGCTTCCTGTAGTTGCCTATTTTCCACTATGGAACTCAAAAATTTCTTGTTACTTAGAAAACAGATGAGCAGGACTAGTCTAGGCTAAGCTGTGAAAGGCAGTCTTGCATTCCCTAGCGGCACAGATACACCCTGAAGAAGGCACCAAGAAGTGATCTTGTTGTGTCACCGTCATAGAACATACTTATACCCAGTTAGTACAGATCAATCACTCAGGAAATAGTAAATAGTCCATGAGGCTCCTGCTGGGGTAACTATTCTAAGCTTTCTTTTCTTATAAGTAGAATTATTCTCTCCAATTAAAGATAAAAATATCATATGGCAATTACATAAATCATTAGCCCAAGTGTTTATTAGCCTTATTATGTACTATATATAATTGTGCATGCTATACTAATATTATATCACTGATGATACAGTAGGTGTGTTAACACCAGCATTATTATGACCACAGGAAAAGTATCCTGTACTGTTACATCCGCTATGACTTCACAAGGAAATCAGAGTGTTTTTTTCTCAACTGCAGTCTTGTGGATCACGTTGTATCTGTGACTGGTGTTGGACCAAAACATCCCGGATGCTCTCCAGCCTTCTCGCTATCTCAACCTAACTTGGCCCCGCATCGAGTAGTCTCTTATTTTCTCCAAACATCAAAGCGCATCAACTTTCAAAAAGACCTTAGAAAGATGATGATGATGCAAATACAGGCGTGTCAGAAAATGGCAGGTAATGATTTGGGCGACATAGAGATTTCTTTCAGTTCTCTTCAGTTCAACACAGAAGAGATTCATTCACTGTTATCAATTCAGAGAAAAACTTTGCTGATACTGCTGAAGCTTTCATCTTTCGATAAAAATTTAAAGATGCTTTTGGAAGATCAGTTAATACCATTTCATCCAAATATTAGAACAAACCAATACACATAAAAACATTCTAACAATATAAAAGTTAAATAAAAAAATAAGGTTCTCTGCCCACCACACAGTGTAAGAAGGTGTGTTGTTGAGTGTAGTTCCGTCTCTGAATAGATTTTATCTTTTTAGCCACCAGCCCTCTTACATAAGCTTTTGATATCTTCCTTGTTTCTTATTTGAAGTTCTGATACCTCCTGTAATGTGGATCATTTCTTTTCTCCCCCCTTCTCATCTTTTCTGAGCATGACTCCACTAAATGCATTTCATGATAAAATGCACTAATTAACAGAAAGGTGATTCATTAAGTAAAATTGCAAGAAGCGAAGGCTAGACAGAAGAGAATGTTTTGAAGGATTCAGAAAGGTTTGTCCCGGGCAATTTCTAATTTTCCATTCTCTGCAGTGAGTCCGTTATGCTTTAGGAATAATGAGAAGTTAAAGGAATAAAAAAATTCTCACAAGTAACAGTCTAGAGGCAAAACAATAGAAATGTCACCATCCACGCTGGCAATATGCTGGGTGGGAAGCTTCATACTCTAATGAAAAAAGCACTTTGATGGATTAATGTAGCGGGGTTTAAGAGAAATATTCTGATCATTGCAAAATCAGTGAAGATGAAAAATGTGACCAGGTAATTGAATAGGAAACATTTATATGGCATTGAAGCTAGGCTGGCAAAAAATTATTATTAAAGTAACCTTTCATTTAATATATCATCACCTATAAGATGTGCTTTGTAAAACTTCAACTTGGAAGGACTTCCTTTTTAATCGTATAAAGTTTTGGCAAGTCTTTTTATTAAAGAATTTTGTAGCTGAAACTGAACATACTTTAAGGTATATAAATTAAAATGAACTTCGGGGAGCACATAGGCAAGCATTTTGTAGCATAAAGACTTTTCAATTAATCACAGAGATGGTTGGTACATAACCTTCCTTATGACCAGGACTTACCTTAATAATTTTTATATTTTGTGTTTTATGCAGTATCTTTGCAGGAAAAAAAGACATGCATAAAAGCTGAGAGTAGGCTATATAAAATTATTCAATATAGAGCCATAATCTAGGAATATCTTAGCCCCTAAAAATGCAGCAATTCTTTAAATAACTATTTTTTCATTTTTATTCATCCCGGGAAGGGGTAGGGTTATGCCATCACTCTCCTGGGGGGGGCAGGGGCATCAGGAACTACAATCTTTTGTGTCCCTCTATCCTGTTTCAGTAAATTCTGCTCCCGTGACTCTGGCCACGAGATTAGGATGTTGATTGAATTAAATCATGCCTGTCGCCTCGTTTACTTCTGAGTAGTTATTACATTGAATATTTAGTGCCGATTGTGCAAGTTGTGTTAGAAATTGGTGTGCAGAAAAACATGCTGTCTCGGTTTATCAATTCCATCATTTCTCCATGTTAGCATTCTGACTGAGATAAGCCAGACCCTCAGTTTACTGCTTCTGCGTTCAGTGACCTCACTCTACTGAGGCTGATTTTTATTACGATCAAACAGGGAATTGTCTTCAGACAAACAAGGATGTCTGGAGAGACACTGAGCATGTGGTTCTTCCTTTTCACTGAAACTTTTTACAATCGCTATTTTAACATGAGAGCTGTTCCTTTTCCATCTAAGCTTAGGGACCCACCAGCTTTTCTTTCAAACCAGTATGAGTTTTAAAAAGAAGTCAGAAAAAGTAATTTTCGTTCATTGAATTTAAAAACAGCATGTTGGGTAAGTGACGATACAATTAGAAACTGAATGACATCAGCACTAACATGAAAATGTTCGATCACCATTTTGTAGCATGAGATCCCTTAAAACAAGGAACCCAGGTGAGGAGAAAACTAGGCAGAAACTCACTCGCTTCAAGGGGACAGGACCAAGAAACAAAGGGATCAGAAAGGAGATGGGCAGACAGGGCTGGCCCAGCTGCGTAATTGAAGAAATGCTGAGCCATAGATGGTCTCCTTCACTGATCTCGACAACCTAAGGTCAAGGTTAGAAAGTGGAGCTCTCAGTCTGCCCGAGAGGTCAAGTGAGGAGTGAACTGACTAGGTCCAGATGAAGCCTGGAGGATCTCAAGCCCTGTAATTAGACAAGAAATTCAGAGAAAGAGAAATTCAAAGATTGAGCCCAAGTACGTGGCAGAAAGTAGAAGCAGCTACCAAGCCAAACAAAACAAGCCAGATCACAGGAGAAAATGTCACTCTATTTTGATTCATTTTTTTTAAATCAAGAACAATAGCTTTGGTTTACAAAATGTTGCAATTCTTTCTTGCTCGGCTTGTAATTTTCACGTCGCATTGCATCTTAGTGTAAGAGAGTGCTTGTTTTGAGGATTGTTCTTAAATGCTAACTTAGGACTAGTTAATGCTGGCCAAAAATTGTCAAAATTTAACCTTATGAATGACAGAATTGTTTGAAGTGTTTCTGGAGGAAAACAGTCTTTATTTATATTAAAATATGTCTCCATAGAATATTTTAAATTTCACCAGGTGCTCAAGAAACTCATTGTAATTTCCTTGCAAGACTTCTAAAAATAATAATTAGAGGCCTCTTGCAGAGATGCTAAGAGTGTCTTTATTTTGTCAAAAATTTAGTGCTGTTTGTTTGTTACTGTGTCAGCTGGTAAACATTCTTTAGTTAGTGACATGTCTCCAAGTGCTGTAGAGCTACACTCATGCATAGATGATAATTTATTCATCCTTATTACTGCTGTAAAAAATTGAAAAGCCTCTTAATTAAGAATCCCTCTTCCTGTGTAGTCTAAGATTAAAGATAAAATGCATGAAGTTGGATATATATTTCCATTATATTAACACTTCCTCTCTGAAATTAAGTTGAAAAATACCAGCAATCTATTTTTTTTTTTAATGTGTGACTTTGGGGTAGAATCATGGAGAAAAACATTCTTCAAACTGACGTTACAATCCAATCCAAGTACTCTCCTTTGCTTGGTATCAGTTGTGTGTTTGCCAGGCAGTTACACACAGAGGCGCTAGACTCGTCTACATGAGATCTCTCTCTGT
This sequence comes from Ctenodactylus gundi, assembly GCA_004027205.1. Classification (NCBI taxonomy): domain Eukaryota; kingdom Metazoa; phylum Chordata; class Mammalia; order Rodentia; family Ctenodactylidae; genus Ctenodactylus; species Ctenodactylus gundi. Next base: position 794,439 of record PVKB01000068.1, on the reverse strand, counting down.
TGTATACATATATACATTCTCTCTCTCTCTTTCTCTGTGTCACATATACAGTCGCACACTCACATTCACACTTTTTTTACCACTTAGTTTTAATTAATATAATCATGTTATTTGTGCACACGTGTGCTTGTGTATTGCTGCATGATGGATTTTATTCTGAGTAACTTCTAATCTATATAACTCTTGTGTAACTCTAAGATGTAAATATTATATTATTACTTTCGTCTAAGGTCATTGATGAGAAATATTTTATTCATATCTGTATCTTATATTCAACACACAGGTTTTGGCATGGAATAGCAACTATGAATAAATGTATGATCGATACAGGAATGTTTTGCATTTTAAATGAAAGAGAGCTGCACTGAAAGTCAGAAAAGCCTGGTAACTCCCGCAATATACCTTGTTCAGGGAGAACAGAGACAGGAAGCCAGGTATTCCGTCTTCCAACACTGTCGTGGTTAAGAGTTCAGGCTTTGGCCTCTCCTCAAATCCTGCAATGTCTGATTTTCATCTTATGCACTAACAAATTTCTGCACTCGCTACTTCGGCCTACTCTTTCATTATTTTTTAAAATCCTCACTATTATGACCTATAAAATGATGCTAAAACATTAGAAACAGTGAATTAGTGTGTGAATTGAGTAATATATGTCAAGCATTTACTATAGGATAAGTAGAAACTAAAAAAAATCAGGCTCTTTCCATATAATGCAAGTGAAAAATAAACTACATTTGAGCGTCGAGATATTGAACAAAACAAATCATAAAGAGTAAAAGGTACAAACGAAGGCTAAACGTTACAGGCGTATTAAACTCATTAAATACCCTATATTCCTTTAAAAGTTGTTTGGGAAATTAGAAAAGGAAACACAGAGATATCAGTGATATGCCAGTCAGTGCCACATTATAAATACGAATGGTAAACACAGTCAGCATCCCTACAGGGAGGAGTCTAGAAATGGAGGTGAGATTTCTAATGACATTACACACCATTTTCCACTCTCTTAGGCCAACAATTTTAGTTCACTTATGAGTCACAAATATGATTGTGTGGGAAACCTGAGTATTTTCAATCATAAGTCCAATGCCCTAATCTGAATTTCGTTTTTTTACATTAGCCTCATGATCTTCAACAAATTACTTAAATTCTTTAAGCTTCAATTTCACATGAGCAAAATCAGAATAATAACATACATTTAATATTTTTGCTATAAAGCTATGACGCATTTTTGTTTATAAACCCCTAGTGACATAGAAGTAAACAGCAGTAAACCTTTACTACAATATTAATATTGTCAACCCTCAAAAATATGACATTAATTCACTTTCTTAACACTACAATGTGTCTTACAATTCTAACACCACGTGTACAATTCACACATTAATCAGTGTTGAGTATGTCACATTTAACTGAGGACAACATTTTAAAAATATTTTAAAATGGAATGTAAATTCTATGAGGACAACCACTATCAGGTTCATCTACATTCTTTCAACCCAACTATATTCCCTGGTTTTCTACCACAAAATATTTCCATTATTAACTATAAGATAAATAGAGAAGATTTTTATGTACCCATTCCATATTAAGCACCTGCTCTCATCCTACAGATCTAAAGAGATATAAGATGCTTTTTTTCAATAAAAATTGCTGCCAGCTTGTTCCTCTCTTTGAAATTATAGGGTAAAAGGTATTTACCTTGAAGATATGGTCACTGGCACCGGTTGAAGTTTCCCATCTCCAGTTGCTTCAATGTGCTGATCAGAAGTAACCTCTGTAACCAAAGGAATTAAATCACATAAACAACTGCCCAGCAGGAAAAATATATTTATTAGTGATGTTTTTCTCATCTTTCTCAGTCTTAACTTTCCATTAACCAAGTCAGGTTTCTCATAACTATGATCAAATATCTAAGAAAAAAACACTTAAAAGAGAGGAAAGGTTGAGCTGCAGAAATAGCATAGCAGTTAAAGCGCTTGCTTAGCAAGCCCAAGCCCCTGAGTTCAATTGCTCCGCACCACCTGAACTGGACATGATGGCACATGCTTGGAATCCCAGGATTCAGGAGCCTGAGGCAGGAGGATTGCCGTGAGTTCAGGGTCACCCTGGGCTCCATCCTGAGTTCAGGAGTTCAGGACAAGCTTGGACCATAAAGTGAGACAATATCTCAAAAAAATAAAAGGTTTGTTTTGTTTTATGGTTTCATTCCAGGGTCAGTGGGCTCCGTATGCTTTTAGGCCTACAGTGAGACACAAATCTCATCACAGGAATGTCGTGGCAGAGAAAAGCTTTCATCATTGGCCACCAGAAAACAAACAAAGAAAAGCAGAAAAAAAGAGGCTGGATGTCAATAATAGACCGTAAAGTCACATTGTCATGATCATTTCTGTCACCCGCCAAACCCTCAGTATAAGGAGGCTTTTCCGAAAGGTATTGTATTTGAACCATAATTTAACTAAAATTATGTGGCACGTAATTTACTCCAGGTGCTATGATATGAGTGATTCCTTTATTATCTCATTTCACTCTCTGAAAAACTTTTTCTCAAGACACTATTAACTCAAGAGGTGTAAGTCATTCGCCCAAGGTTAGAGAGCTAGGAAGCTGTAATACTAACATTCCAGTCCTCAGAAGTTGTAGGTGACTTGTAGTGGGACAACATCAGTGCCTGCCTAATGCCACAGAATTTAGAATTTTAAGTAGTCACACTTCGTATTGAGATAGACTTTTAGAGTTGGAGATGCAGCACGGTGATGGAGAGGTTTCATAGCATACATGAAGCCCTGGAATCAATCCCCAATGTCACCAAAGAATAAAGATGGAGTTTGGAAATCTTCTAAGAATGAATCTACCTAAACTTTAAGAATGCTGTAATATAAATTTGAGCAGATCTATATTTCCAAACTTCTCAAATAATTTGATATAAAGTATACAATACAATTATCATCCATTCCCTTTAAAATAAATATTTTAATTACGATTGAAACATGCTGGGAACATATACCATGATTATTGATGTAGTACCCTACTAGGACACTGCTTTTACTGACATTTGTCATTACAGAAAAATCTACACAATAGTTTAGTTGACCATTGGAGCTGGCTTCATAGATTCCTGGCTCAACTGTTGTGCCTTAGGCTACTATATTCAATCTTTTGATGCCTCCAGGGAAAATGTCAAAATGTCAGTAGCTGCCGCTGCTACTGTGACCTGCTGTAAATTTTTTAAAAGCACAGCTATGAAGATTTTCAGTATCTGTCATACTGGTCATCCAGGGTAATTCTCTGAAGACCTGAAGATCCGGGATGGCTATGACTTTGTCTCAGTTTTAGGGCAGGTGTATGAAGATGTATTACACTAAAAATGAGAAGCTCAGGGATTTAAAACATAAAACTTAAAAAATTAAAGGATCTGAATTAGACATCCATAATTAGTTTTTCTGAGGGGATTTGTCTAGTAAAAGTTTCACAGTTAAAACATTGTGTGTTCTCTGTCATGCCTGGGACCTCCTAGAGTACAGCAAAGAGGGTATAGCTATACATTACTTTGTAAAGGAAAATAATTTTCTGGACAATGTCATAACCTAAAGATTGTAGGCTTTAACCAGAAAATGCAAACATTTTAAGATCACTTTTATAAGTAACCATATATTTTGCAGTATGCAATATTTTATATATTAATGTTAGTGTCATTTCTGATATATATTCTATAAACAACGAAGAATGAACTATCAATATGACTAACACCTGTTTGGTATCACTAAAAAAATGCTATAAAGATTGTGAGTCATTTTAGAGGCAGGTAGTTGTCTTAATTACTTTTTCATTGCTGCGACTCAATACCTGATATTCACAAATTTAGGAGAGAAAAGGTTTATTTTTGCTCACAATTTCAGAAGGTCTTTCAGAAAACCATTCAGGGGTGGCTGGCAACAGCAGAAGTACATGGCAGAGGCAGAGGTGGAGGCAGCTCCTTGACATTAAAACAGGAAGCCAAGTCAAGGCAAGTTGAGTTTAGTCTTCCAGGGAAGGTGAAAAACAACTTATATATCCTTCCAGGTCTCATATTGGTGATCAGTCCCTCCTGGATCCAGGTGTGATAAGCCCCTACTACAGGTCTCTAATCCAATTTACATGCCTGTAATCCATGCCTCCAGACTAGGCCCCAATGTCCCAATAGCATATGATTCCATAGACAATCCTTAACAATACCTGAGGCTTTTGAGGGACATTCCAGATCCAAACCACAATGGTAATCTTTTGACAAATCTTGACTTTGCTGAATGATGACAGCACATTATACTTTGGTCCAGAGGGTAAGAGGGGTGACACTGTAGACTCTAAGTGGCGTGGCTCAAAAAGGTCTTGTAAGAAATCTTGGAGAAATACATTGGAGATGAAGTGTAACGTCTTACCTACTAGGTATCCCCTTGGTCATGCTAGTACTTTGTAACCCTGAAAGATGGATCTTTTTTTTAAGGGAATGGGACAGTAGTGGGGATCAAATTCAGGGCCTTCTCACTAAGCTACACCCCAGCCCTTCTTTATTTTTGATATTCAGACAGAATCACACTAATCTGGCCTCAAACTTTCGCCTCAGCCTCCCAAAGTGCTGAGATTACAGACCTTTAAATACACCTTCCCGTGTGCTGACTCAGGGAGTTTGGGTCTATAAACTGAAAAACGGTCAAACTGCAGGAATAAAACTATTACACTGTGGGTTTGTGGTGGTCAGGTTTCTCTTCCATTTCTTGACATCTAGAATCCTCTACTAAGCTGTGAAGATTAATAGCCCTACCTGACAACTGGATCATTGGGAGTGTTAAGCATTGGCGATAAGCCAACTATCTGATAACTGGGACAAGCCAGTGGGGAGAGAGAGGCATTCCCTGTCACAGACCAGTGATCCAGTAGATATGTAGATTCTTTGGTCTCAGCTATGTTAGCGCCTCTATGTGTTCACTAGAGCTGCCTCAGGGAAGAAATATCAACAGGCAGCAGGCACTCCACACGTTCAAAGTATTTATCACCTACTTAGAGATAGGAAGACAAGTGAAATAGCTTGAATAATTATTGTTGCATGGAGGAAAATGCTGACATTTATGAAGTTCTTTAACGCCTGCTTGCAGAAATGAACTCTGCTGTTTTTTGTCATTCTGGAGAAATTGAGCTCAAATCTCTTAAGAAGTGCAGTTGTTAGTATGCAATAAAAATCATCTGGAGGCACACTAAAAATGCATGTTACTGTGGTAATATTTGGGAAATTTGTACGCTCCTCTTAATTTTATGTTGAACTAAAAGTTGACCGTTAAAAGTCTGTAATTAAAAACATGGACCCGACATTTACTGAACTAGAAACTTGGGTCAGTCTCAGTAAATTGGGCTTTTGTGAACGTGTACTGTGGTTCTGATGTACTCTTCAGTTTAAGAAACTTTGTTCAAGAATATGACTGAATCCAGTGAGTCAGATGATAAGTCATTTTTCAACCTATGGATTTCCAAGTGGATATTAATCTCTGTTCCACTATCCATTTGAGTAAACTCCAACCTGCAAGTAAAGATATTGCTAAAATCATAATTCCCTATTTTAGATAGAAACTCATGTGCGCTGGGATCACAATGGATGATCTAAATTTGATCTGTGAAAATAAAAACATTTACTTATGGGATTTGTGACTATATTAGTTAATGGAAAAGACACCTGCTTTTAAAAGAGAACCTGTGACATTGTTGATTCAAGAATAACAAATTCTCTTTTGTCAGCGGTGACTGCTTTGTCTCAATATTCAGGGACCTACGTCACTTATATTTTGTTGCTATGGGTTTTTTTTTTCCTGAAAAAAAGTACATCACTTGTACTGCATTGAAAGAACCTAGTGATCATGACGCCATGAATGGAAGGACAATGATTCACAGTTCTGCCCAATCAACAGATTAATAATTGTCCCATATGGAAATAAAGGTGAGATGTATGTTTAGGAAGAGAGGAGTGACAAATATAGGAAGTCTCCATGTAGCCACAGCATGCATTTGAAAGCAGCAGTCTCCATGTATTTGAAATCTGTATGGCACATAATATGAAACTGTTTAAATTCATCCAAATGATTAAAAATAACACTGAACTGTATGCAACTTGATATAACCTATAAAGAAGTTATATGCAGATGTTAAATATAATGTTTCTGAGCACTCTTTATAAAAAATATTGATATGTTGAGCCAAAGATGTTAGATGGCAGCATTTTGTTAATACAGAACAAACATAATGTTATGAAAGCACACGGGGAAAAACAAGAAGATATATTCCGTTTTCCCTGTTTGAAATATATTTAAAATCCCTACAAATTAACTAAAACTTTGCTCATGTTTCAAGATATATTTTTTCACAAAATTATTTCTTATTAGTATACGGCTACAGTACCCAATAATTACACCCAATTTGAAGAATGAATCAGTGCACACACCTATCACATCGTATTCACTTTTGTTTTCTCTTCCCCGTGTCTTTCCTACCATCTCTAGGCACGTAAGGAATAATATATTATAGTTAACAATAGTAGGAAAACATAAAATTATTTGAGATGCTTATGCCCAAATGGAAAGTGTGCGATTGTAAAAATATTCTTGTGTCACTTACGATTCTGTTAAATAAATGCCTTACTTTATAGAAAATAGTATAACATATGTCTTCTTTTTCCTACAAAAGAAATAGAGTTCATAAAATTAAACTACTATACTAAAGAGTGAAAGAAAGACAGAGAAGATTTTATGAGGAAATCTCTTAAATAAACACTTCAAATTACTCCCCAGGTGTCCTTGAGCCAACACAGATTGACTAGAGGATTTTTCACCTTCTGTATCTGCAATCTTGAAAAAATATATATAATTGAGCATTTTACCAGACCTCCAGAAATTCATTCTGAAAGATCAAATAAAGATGGACTGATACTCCAAACAACGTATTTATTCAGGAGCAAACAAATAGATGAATTTTTCAAAGGAAGATCTTTAAAAACAAGTGAGCTTATCATAGCAAGACCCTGACTTCAAAGTCAAATGACCTAAATTGGACTTTTATTTCTTGTTCTCTCTGTCCTTGACTAATGTGTGTGAATCTTAATCATATATTATATACCTCTTATTTCTAGTCATCACAGAAAGAGATTGTATTTTTCAGATAATATAGTATTCAGAGATACTAATATTTGTCTATGATCTTTTAGAATGTGAATATACTAAGTTCCATCTAGTGACCTGTGATCCGAGGAACCTGTGTCATTTTCAAACAAGACATCTAAGAAATGAAAGAGTCCATTCCACGATTTTTCTTCCAGCCTGAAGCAGACAATGACTAAGCATCTGGTGGTGGCAAGAAATTAGAAGAAGGCAGAAGTCTCTGATCGCAGACCATGAATACAGAAGAATCATCTTATGGTCCAAATAGAAGACCATATTGGATGCGTATGGCAATAAGAATAAGTTCTTATCAAACCATTGTATGTAGGAGTCTATTTTTCCTTTGGCCCGACATTCATGTGGTCATTAGAGGATATGTTCAGTGTTTGTGGTTGTAAAAAATTGAAGTGAGTCCAACCCTGAGTATGAAATACTATGATCATCACAGGAGTCTGAAAGCAGCAGAGAACTGAATATTTGTCACAGAAGACAGGAATTTTACATGATTAGAGAAATATTAGATTGGGAGCACTAAGGGGACTAAATGGGATCAGTAAGTCATGGAAAGGGACAGGAGGCGATGTTCAGAAAATGAGATGTGAAGAGCAAGAGGGGGCGTCTAGGTGGAAGGGAAGAAATAATTGTTGAAGTCTAGGATATGACAGAGCTGAAACTCCTCACTCTCACAGAAAAAGAACAAGCTGAAACACTACAGATATGAGTGGAGGTGTTGTCACTTGTTGCACTCAGTAGAAATTAATGTTTAATCAGACATAAATACTTATTATTCTTCTGCATGTTAATCTGGTTTCCAATGCCCATTTGTTTTTAATCTGGAGGTACAGAAAGCGAGGTCATTAAGCCACACCACAACGCTGTTCAGTTTACATTTTGTTGCCATTGTTCCTAAAAGATTTCAGCTGGAAAAACTTCTAAACTGTCAGGTCACTGCAGAAAAGCACAACAATGTAGTCAGAGAACACTATTTTTCTTTGCTTGAAAAACAAAACCCTTATTTCTCATTTGCATTTTCCCTAAGTCTGCATGCTGCAAAAATATTGTGGAGATACACAGAAAGAAGCCCAGCCTGTTGTGTCTTCCCAAGAACATTAATTGTCTCCGATCATTGTTAGAGCATCTGTTTCACATTTTGACAAGTGCACTTATCTTCCTTTTCCCATTCATATTCCTCTGGTAAAAATAATGAATAAATTACAGGGGGCTGACAAATGTGTTGATAATCAAGATGAAACACAAATGAAGTGGAAGAGGCTATAGTTCTTTGCAGAGCTGTAAATTGCTTTCTTTTCTTGTGTGCTGACATGTCTGACTTAAAACCTAAAAATACCACCACATGGGAAAATTAGCAGAATTGCTCCAACAGAAATTATTTTTCACCAATGAAACAAATACACAGAATTTCTTCCTGACATTGTGTGTTTAACTTGCCTCACAATCTTGCCATCCCAGGAAGGAGTCAGTCTAACAGGGTAGATGGCATGAATCCCTAATACATGGCACAGGAATCTGAACACAATCATTAAGGCTTACACGAAATTTGGGTGTGAACGTGAAAGAGAAATATCTATTCAGTCCTAAAGGGACTGACAGAATGTGCTCTATCCTGGGTTCTAGGAGATATTATTTCTATCTCTAGCTCATTTTCAACAAATTCCCCCATGTAGAGACTGAATACCGTTACAATCTCTTCAATCTCTGAACACAAAACTCTCATTGGTGAAAAATAAGATTGAGTCAAATAGAAGGACTTCCATGGTGAGCTACTGTTTAATATTTGTGAAAATATTTCTCTTTCGTTTTCTTGTTCATCGCATATGATTTCCTCTAAAAAGTACTGACTCTCCCCAGTGTGGCACAATGATCACTATTTTTGAACACTTGCATAGTGTGACTGATTTGGTGTGTTGAGGTAATGTATCTGCGGGGATCTAGGAAACAAAGCCGGATGAACATTTCACATTCTTATGCTTACGTTCACTGTGTAGACTATTTTTCTGTATTGTGAATATTCTGGCTCTACCTTTCACTACCTCCAACTTTCTAAATTTAAAACAAAAAATTAGTTTAAAACTTCTGGGGTTTACATGGTACATTTAATGGAGTTCAGGATTGCTAGGAAGTTATTTCTAATCATGACAGAATATGTAAGTATATCTCATATATATTGTACATCTGCAACTTACTAAATAATGTAGATAACAGATATGAAGAAGAGTGATTATACTGACATCTGGCGTGTTGAAGCCTTACAAAGCTTTTGCCTACACCTTACTATGCATTGTCTTTTTATATCTATCTATCTATCTATCTATCTATCTATCTATCTGCCCTTGCTAGAGACAGGACACAGCTTTACAGATACTATACCAAAAAACAGACTCTAACCATGCACCTACAGTCTCAGTAAATGGACTTGAAAACTTGCCTTATGAATGGATTCCCATGCAGTTGCCTGGATAAATGTAAATTACATTGCTTGCAAACATGAGTTTCACTTTACATATGCAAATATGTGTTAGAGCTGAGTGTCACTGCTGTGCATAGATAAACCGTGTCCCAGTAGACTTTCACTTGGAGAGTGAAATTTCAAAAGTAGCAATAATAAACAAAGTGATTAAGAAATTTCCCTGTTCTTAGAAAACTGATGTTCTCTATGTGGGAAATTGGCATTATCACCATATGGGCTATTTTTCCACAACTCTTAAGATGCAGTTAAGTGAAGATTTGAAATAAAATGAATTTTATCTTTGGTTTAAACATGGAATGAGTGTTATTTTTAAATTTATTTGAAAATTGGCTCATTTTCTATTGTTTAGTATTGCCTTTCTGTGTAAACTATTAAAATATTATATTAAGACATTAAAGATACAAATTCTGTATATTATTCTATACATTCTGTTATTTTAAAAACTCCAGGTTTGAATCCCTTTAAAAAATGAATTCACTTGGAATAGTATTTTTTACATGAGACTATTCCTTAATCTAGTAATTAAGAATTTATTTTGTCCTTATATACAAATTGCTATCTTTATTATGAGAAGATAAGTCTGACCTCACTAGAGATTTGTTTGTATATTTCAGGTCCTCTTTGAACTCCTCATCTTCACATGCTCCAAACACTGTGATTACTGATGTGACCATTTCAGGCATCCAAAGAATTAAAATAAAAATTTAAGGAATCACTTAATATTCAATCTATTTCTGTCAGTCTGCATTGTGGTGGCCGTAGCACTGTCTTCCATTTGATGTACAGTAATTAGCCGTACATCCAACATAGTGAATGCCTTCTATCCTGGAAGTCCTTGAAAAAAGCATACCTAAAATACTAACCTAGAGACCAAAGTTCTAAAACAATGAAACTCTTGCCATGTCCTGTCTTCTAAATGTCACCCACTGGGAGACAGAACTCTCAGCCCTGCGAAATTCAGAGTTGTGGAAACAGAAAGCACATATTCCTCATAAAGCATAACAATGTATGGGAAATGGGTATATTCAAACTTTTTGAATTTGTATATTCTTCCTGATGTGGTAAAGGCATCTTATATAGATTCAAGTACATATTACAACCTGGGGGGGATGGTATTCTGCTTCCTAAAAAGCATTTCCTGCAATGCGGAGCTTGGAATCTGTCTTAGTGAAATGTTCCAGTATTCTCTTGATAGACAGCTTCTCGGTGTAGCTTGTGAAATAACCAGTTGGTACTATGGGTATAGTCCCTATCATGTACCATTTCCACTGTGAACTCAGTTCTTTAGGGTCTTGTGATGTGATGTGAGATCTTGGGTCTGCAGAGCACGATGTTACAAGCCCTGGAAGACTGTACCAGCTAAGACCCGTCCACTCCAGAAATACGCACGTTTAATCAATTTGCCTTTAGAACACCAGTTTGACTTCTCAAAGGTTGGTGCCATACTGAGGGTTTAGCACTGGTTTCTACTAGTGTTCTTTATGTGGTAATAAAAACATCACAATAAAAACATTTAAAATTGCAGATAAAAATAATGATGATTTTAAACTAGCTCTTCTATTATTGTTTGACTTTAAGCCCTTCAAAATGCAGATGTTTTCATGTTGATGTGGCATTCCTAAAAGGTGAGGCTTCAAGAGTTCCTTAGGCCATGAGAGTTCCTCTTTCAGTGATGGAATTAAAGTGCTTATAATGTCCTAAAGACAGTCCCATAGGCCCTTCTGACTTTTGCCATATCGAAATGTAGGAAGGTCTTCACTAAACACCAAACCTATCACTCCTGATCTTGGATCTCCACTCTCTAATAATGTAAAGAGAAAATTTCTGTGTTTTTAATTAGATAACCAAACTCAGATATTTTGTTATACTGGCACAAATAGACCGAATATTCTATTTATATTCAATTGGATAGTGTATAGGTTGACTGTTGTACAGACTCTAATACACAGAGACTTATATAAAGCAGAAATTTATACATATTCTTTTCTCTTTGAGCCAGAATTATGGAGTCAGATGTGTTACTATTGCACCATGAGGCTGACCACTGGTCTAAATTTATGGTATATTCCTCTTTAACATAAATAGGCCATCTCTACATCCTAGGAAACTGCAGTCATCACCTCCAGTTCCAGGAAAGAAATTAAAAATTGGAAAAGGATGAAAGAATATTCAAACAGTAGCATGTCCTTCCTAATCTATTTGGCTCACCCCTGCACACACCATTCTGGTTACATCTCAGTGACCAGGTCTTTCATTCAGAATTTTTTCAGTCTTTTCAATTTTGAACCTAAAAGATCAATTTGAAAAATAGACAGTACTATTGCTGAATCAGATCATTTATTTCTGCTGCTTTAATTCTAATCTAAGACAAAATCCGACCTTGCTTGTAAATCATCTACTCTTGTGGGGCTACCATTTTGGATTTTTCTCACCAGCTGTACACAATAGAAACAAGCGACCAGAATTAGTATTTGTTTGAAAATATCTAAGAGGTACCTATTTCTTTTTGAATAAAATCTCTCTCTCTCTCTCTCTCTCTCTCTCTCTCTCTCTCCATCTCCCTCTCCCTCTCCCTCTCCCTCCCTCTCTCTCTCTCCAACCCCCAAACCAGAATGATATTCAAAATACTAGCACTGGACACAGAGTGATCAATATTTTGTCAGACTATACATCATGGAGAAAATTGAAGGAAGGCCCTACAGATTCCTTGTGGTGGATTCCACCTGCCTTTTAGTAGTTCAGATGACAGGAAGGGGCTCTGTGATCTAAAAGACTAGGATGATATTCCAAGATGTGGACTGGGGTCACCAAAGTACATTTTTGGAAAGCTTTGTTCAATGCTTAATGTGACCAAGTAGCGTACACTATTTCTTTGCTTTAACAACCAGTAATCCTAAGTATTGAGCATATAACAATAATAACTTCCTTTCTGAAATCCCCTAAAACACGTTTTCTTTCTTCCCCTTCACTTTGGACTTTGCCTCTCCTACCCCTCTTTCAGCAGACTCATCATTGGGAGCATTTCCCTCTATCGCTACAACATAAGAAGCTTTTTCTGTTAACAGACCTTTCAACTTACTGGCTCAGCTTCAAAAACATCTTTTTCATGTTGTCATACGACCTCTCTCTTCTCATTCTTCAGGACTTGAGTTATACTTCACTTCCCTGAAAAGCACTTTTGGTCCACACTCGCTAGAGTGCCTCTAAGCCACTTTATCCATCCTTGTCCCTTATAGAGCATTTATCAGCACTCACTTTCCTTACTTATTTTCTATGTAGTGACAAGAAGTTAACTGTTTCTTTTCCTTCTCAAGAATGAATGGCGCTGATGACTGTCTTACCCAATACTCCATTTCTACTGTGAAAATATCTTTTGATAATTTCCAAATACCAATTATTCATCCATACAAGTTTCTGAATTCGCAGACATTGACCTCCAGGCCTGGGGCTTTTTCTTCTGACACTGCCCCTTGCGTCTCACTTACGGGCTCCTCCCTCATCTTGATCTTAGCTACCTCTGAAAGTCTCCAGTAAAACAAGTGTTCTGTGACTACAGCAGATGAGACAAGGCAGCACTCTGTTATCAACTGCCAACTGAGCTCCTGTAAATCATTCATTTGGAAAATTTTATTGAGTTCCATTTTGATGCAGCACTCAGTTAGAAGCTGGAAATATAGAAAAAGGGCAAAATGGTTCTTGTTTGTAAGTAATTCCTTGCGGACCGGAGTGACCTATCCCCAGGTACATCAATTCAAACAGGCAGAGGCAGAACTCATGATCCAAGTATACATAAGGTGCTGGGCAAGCCACGGAGTGAAGCAGGCAAGAAATATAGGAATAAAGTTTTATTGACTCCTGAAGGTTGTGAGTCACCTCAGATTGCCCATGTCAAAAGTACTAGTCAAACACGACTAGCTGGGTCTTCCAAATCTCTCCTTTAGCTAGACTAAATGAGTATTGGGAACGTTGTACAGATACAGAGTTTTGACAAGCTTTCTAGAGTTCTTTTAAACTGGAAACCAAACAAAACAAAACTATGCAAGCTGAAACTTAGCACGTTTCCCAGAATTGCTGATTTAAGTTTCTCTGACGGTATTCCTTTTATGTGCAGCTTTGTAAGGGAAGGAATTTATTGCTGTGATTTGGGATTCCTGCTTTCATACAGATCTATCTTTTCCTTCGATCATTAATACATTTACTGACCTCTCGTTGGCACCGTCAAATCCAACAGTATTATTTGAAAGACATAAGTCCTTTAAATTATTTCAAAGACAGGGCAAAGGAATGGACTCAATTCTCCTGACTGCAATTTTCTCTTCAAATCAGAGTTCTGTTGCAAGACAATGAGTGCTCTGCGCTGGGGGGGAGAAAGCAACTGTAAGAATTGGGCCCCTAGAACCATCTGCTGAGATAATTTATCACTCTCACCCCCTAGAATTTTGACGTCCCTTTGACCTTTCTCTGCCACCTTGTTACTTCAGTTTTATTTGTCCTTGCAGATTTTCACATGATCACATCCCTACAGCAACTTCAAGTATGCTGAGGATGAAAAGAAAGAAAAAAGAAAAAGAAAAAGAAGAAAGCTACGCATGCAGGGAAATGCCTATCATAAGTTAAGTGGATTATTTTGGTCCTATTCAAATGTAGTTATTATTTTATAGATTATTTTTATTGGTCGAATTTTTGATTTCTTTTCAAATGAAAGTAATGCATTTTTAAAGTGCCAATTATCAACATGGACTTTCATTTTTCATTGATAGCATGGAACGGTTGTAATATCAGCAGCCACCCGATACTTCATCAGTATTCTTGACTTGATTGCTTAAAATAAGATTTCCCTCAGGCTGTGCTTGAGAATGATACTCTTTCAATTGGCCCTTCGTATAGAATAAAATTTTTTCTCCTCAGACTTCACGGAAATAAGTGGTAGAAAATAAATAATAAGATAGATAACAGTTTTTTTCAGTGACAGAAATCAAAGAAAAGCGCAATTCGTAGGTTCTATAGTGAACATGTCTAACAATGACTTCAGCCATGATACACAAGTAATCCTGGTACCAATAGCTTTTCCAACTCTGCCCATACCCATGAAGTTTAATCTGGTATAATTATATCTGGGCTGGAACCTTCATCTGGGGACAAGGATGGAAAGGAGTCAGTAGGCTGAGACTCAGAACAGTGGGTGTGCAGTGGTATGTTATTTGTCAGAATGTTCCTTCCTGACTTGCACGGTGTGCAGCATTCACTCACGAAAATGGAGTAAAATGTGTCCACTTTGCAGTCATGCACATTGAGCAGGAATTAATTTATGTCTCCCAGTAACTACAGAGTACAAAGGGTTTTTTTTGTTTGTTTGTTTTTGTTTTTCTAGTATTGGGCATTGAACAAAGGGCCTTTTTTATTGTATTTATTTGAGACAGTGTCTCACTCATTTGGTAAGTTGCCCGGACTGGGCTCAAATTTACAATTCTCCTGCCTCAGCCTCTCACACTGCTGTTATTGTAGGCCCATCCCACTAGTTCCAGTTTTGCAAATTTAGAAGACCCACCTAGTAACTAAGAAATATAACTTCTATACTGAGATTATAGTCACTAGACGTACTTTACACGGTCTGCTTACCTAAGCCAATAGATTGAAGAAAAACACTAGTGAAAATTGCTGTTATTATTATTATTATAAATTAAAACAATTGATAAAGCATCAGTACAATACCTAATAGGAAAAAAAGCACTCTCTCCAAATTCTAAGTGAATGTAGTCTTGTCTCTTAAGGATAAGAGGAGTGTGTCACTGGGGAATTGTGTGGCCCTAGACTTTTCCTCTTTATCCTGACTGAACGTTGTCCCTTACCTTTGGTATTTCACTCTGTCCAGGTGTGTGGATAAGGTTAATCATGATTATTCTTGGGACATGAAAAAATAAACTGAGGTTCTAGAAAGAATACTTCTTTTGCAAACACTTCATATGTAACAACACTGATCTGCACTAAGAAACTATAGACATGATCCTTGGAAATATAGCTCTAAAATATTAGTGTGGTCTAATTATTAACCAGGAGGTGATTCCTCAGTGGTACCTGCAATTTTGTATCTGGATAAAATCGAAAATCATTATCAGAAGTTTCGAGGTGCTGTAGATTTTATGCAACATTCTTATCTGTGCAAATCCACCTACCTCCACCCGAGCATTCATAAATTCCGAGAAGATGAAATAGTCTACCAATAAGCTCCATATTGGCAGGTTCCAGTACTTAGAGATAAGTGAAGTTTGGACAAGTCTCTTCTCCAATAATCTTACTGTGAAGATCATTAATACAAAGAAAGCGAGATTCAAAACAAATTCTATTGCATCATATTTCTCAGTGAATGTGCATTTAAATTGTTATTTTTCCTGCTCTAAAACCTTAGATGGATTAGCTGCTCTCTGAGAAGCTTGGATGAGAGATTTAATTGAAAAAAAAAATGCAATAAAAAGAAAGCTTTAAGTAGCATTCTTTTGGAGCTCAGCAGAGTCCTCTGTCATTCTAGTAAGTGGACGAATTGAGTCTTTTGGTCACTTAGAAGATTCTGAAGGCTTGATTGCGCTGGAGTCTTACAGAGAATTCAAGCAAAGATGAGTCATATCTGTATACAATTACTAATCTGAACAACTTTTTTTATCATTTGTTATGCTAATGAGCAAGCTTTTAGTACTGATCAAAAATAAAGCTAATTGAAGCTCAAGTAATAGTTGCCTTTGAAATATGCCCTCTGATTTAAATTTTTTGAATGTGAGTTTCTGATTAGACAGCTTCAAATGCTAAGTATCCTCCTGCTACAAACTCAACAATTAAAACTCAAACCTACATGGCTTCAAAGGAGACAAGTCACTCCTCTTTCCAATGGCTTATTTGCTAGGCTGAACAATTTTTATTTTCCTAAGCATGGGATTTCTGCATATTTTTGCCTGTTCTCATGATATAAATTTTCCCAAAATTATCTTATTTTTTCATTAATAAGCCACACTGTTTTTTTTTACATCTCCCACTCCAAGAAGCTTACTTTGACCCCCGATTTCTATTAGCAGCCCTAATTCCTCTCAATTAGTAATTTACACATCCTCATTATATCAAGATTATGCTGTACTATAATTATTTGCTTAATTGTATGTCTCAAGTGTTTCTTTACCTCTTTGAGATAAAAGAAACAGTAGATCCAGGTTTGCCTCTACATTTTCAAGCTATTCGCTTGAGTAACCTCAGGCAATATACAAGTCTGATCTGTTTCTTGAATTTCTTCTTCGATCAATAAATTTTGGATTCATTCCTCTTCCTTCCACTGATCCAGAGAATGAAACTCGGGATACTTTGCCCCCACTTACTGCCAATCATATTGCTAAATACGTACTCTTATATGTTATGCATCGTCTTGGCCACTTTCTCATTGCTTGTACAGAAGACCTGATATTCACAACTTTGGGGAGGGGAGGATTTCTTTTCCCTCACTTCTTTAAAAGGTGACAGCTCATTCAAGGGCAAGTGACTTGAAAATTGTAGGACCACACAGTGGCTCTGGAGCCAAAGAGAGAGAGCTCCTCACCAAACAAGAGAACAGATCCAATTCTGAGAGAAAGCGTGAACTGGCACACATACCCCAGACCAAGTTTTAGGCATCCACTCCTTTCAGTGTGGCCCCCACCTCCCAACAGTATACATCATACATATGTACATGCGGCTTTTGGGGGACACTTCAGACCCAAACCACAATACACACGCATGCGTACACACACACACACACACACCCCTTACTTGAGTGGTTATATAATATTTTACAGTATACTTAACCTTGTAACACCAATAGTGAATAGTCATGATAATTTTTTAATGATCAAAATTTTTTCTATTGTTTTCAATTCTGTGTTTCTCTCTAGTGTGATTTTTCTTCCACTAAAGATTTCTCCTCAGACTTTTGGGGTCGGGAGAGAATTTGAAAGTGAAAATTTCTCATAGATTTTTGTGGTTAAATTTTTCTTCTTTTGCTTGACTTTTTAAAGCCATTTTCACAAGCAGAGAAGTAGCTGATAGATTCTAATGTTCTACTCCTGTTTTCCTGTTTCCCGTTGCTCACTTTTGCCGAGAAGGTGACTCTCGGGTCTATTGCTTTCCCGAATGCTTTCATGATTTTCTCTGCATCACAATGATGACACAGCAGGTGGCTCTACTATGCACGTGTGTCCTGATGGGTTTTCAGACATTTTTGGACCTAGAGCTTGATGTCTTTCTTCAGTTTCAGAAAAAAATACTGTTTAATATCACTTCAAATTTTTCCATATGCTTTACTCTTTCCACAACTACAGCTTCAATTACAAAAGTGAGAACTTTCTTACTCTTTTTCCACATTTACCTTACTTTTTCTGAACATGCCTTCCAGATATTTTTCACATTTCTATAGGAATATATTGTGCTGACTTGTCACGTTTTGATTGTCCAATTTAAGATACGTGACGGGCTGTTCTGATGTACATGAACATGTACAGAATAGTTACTATAGGTAAGCTACCTAATTTTTCTATCATCTTCCAGTAATGTTTTTGATGTGTGTGGTAAGAGCCTTTTAAATTTATTCTTGTTCTATTTCCAGGACAATACAGTATTATTAACTATAAGCCTCATGCTGTTCTTCAAATCTCTAGATTTATTCATCTGACACAAGTGTAACTTTATCCCCATCTGACCTACTCCACATTTCTCTCCTTTGTACCTCAGGTAATCACAATTTTCTATTTGTATTTATTCAACATTTAAAATTTTGGTTGTACATAAAAGAAATATCGTTTTTGTGACTGGCTGGCTTCCTTCATCATAACTTGGCTCACTTCTATCCATGATGTCAAAAATAAATGGATTCTGTCTTTAAAGCCTGAAAAATGCTTTATTTCACACACACACACACACACACACACACACACACACACACACACATTTGTATATTTAAGATATGTAACAATTTTTCAAGTTCTTATTGTTCTTAGGATTTCTTTCTTTATCTGTCTCAAATATGCTTGTAACTCATTCCTGGAGGTCACAATAGAGGCTGTTTTATTTTTCAAACATTATATTTAATTTTAGAAAGGGATTTACAAAAAAATTACAAAGATAAGACAAACTTTGTCTATGTACCCTACATCTAGGTTTTTCTAACGTTTGCAAGTTTCCTTAGTAGGCTAAATATATGACAACTAATAAACCTGTATTTTTATGTTTATTTACTCATTTAGAAATCCTAGAATTTTGTTACATTTTCTTTTAAAAATATCAGGACTTTAGTGAAACAAGTATTATAGTCTATTTTTCTCAAAATACTAGTCATTATAATTTTACTAAGCTTTTCTAATAACCTCACAATGGGACTACTTGACTGCCAAATTTCTTGGTTGTTTGTTTTAATCATTTTTATTATTTTTCTTGGTGTAGCTGGAAAATTATTTTATAAAGTCAGTCATCATTTAAGAAAATAGGGTGGATATAATGGTATATTTAGTTATTTCAGAATTTTTTAACTTATATAAATTATTTACTCATATTTCACTAATTACTAACATATCTGCTTTATGTGTAATATACTTTGTGATATAGACTCAAGTTCATTTAATGTAGCAATTCACTTAATCAGCCTTTGTTATAAATTTATCTTAAGAAAACTGATTGAGGTAATGCTAACCTGAATGTCTTTTGATTGCACAAACATTTACCTTTAAATATTTAGCTAAGGAATTTGAAATTTAACTTCTGTCTTTCTCACACTTTCTAACCTCATAAATTTTATTGTTAATAATTCCTTTCTTATGTGGACTGGTGGGTGAGGCCATGTTAAAGAATCTCAACAAAAATATAGTAAGATGCAGGAAAAAAGAACTTTTGCAAATTGTCCCAATAAAGGGCTCTGCTGTAGCCGGAGAACAGGTATCAAGATTTGATCACTGCAGCCCATTCTAGGGGTAGGAAGCTGAGCTAGAGGGTGGTAAATTGACTGGTGAAGTGAGTTGTACACCGAGGATAAAATATGTTAAATATCGCATAGTTTCTCTGATTTGAGCAACCCAGAACGCAGACATTCTATAGAACCAAATGGATGTGATAGTGGGAGTTAGGGGGATGGAGAGAGTGGGGGAGGGCCAAAAGTGGGAAAGGGAAGGGATTGTAATATTGATGTAATATATATGTGGACAAAACATCAAGCTCATTGCAAACATTACATATATGAAAAAAGAGAAAGAAAACAGTGTGGGATATGTGCCTCATCCAGGGAAGATGCACCCTACCCTCTGTACTCATGAAGGACAGCTGTCAGGTGCACTATGTGATAATCTTCGTAATCTTCGGATGTAACTAGGGCTCTGTGCTGCTGGCTTGTGAGAGGGGAGTGTGGTGTGTGTGTTTGGGAAGACATAACAAGAGTTCATTTAAAAAAAGAAAAAAACTGCTAAGCATGTTACACTATTTGTGAGCACATGTATGATTATCAGTTAATATCATTTCAATAAACTTCAAGAGAAAGTAAGAAAGCACCTACACAAATTTAAAAAGTTTTGTAATAAAAGATAAAAGGTTCAGAGAGGACAGACACTCTTTAACATATATTTATTGTTGGAAGCTGGCGTGCTTGATTCCTTTTTTATAATATTCTCATGAAACACTGATTTTATCTGTAAAACCGTGCTAGGCACACAGCACACAATTCATAATTATTTGTTGAACTAGAATTAGAACTTAGGTTAATGGTCCGTAACTCCATTTGCTTCTTCTGCCTGGCAACGAAGAGATTTTTATTCCATGTCTATGACCCCTAAAGTTTTCTGGATGGTTGGAGATGAGAAACAGAAAACATAAACATTTTCTTTGGGCAAAGCATTCTCTGTTTTCCTGTTTCAAGATAATAAAGCATGAGTTTTAATTAAGTTTGTAGGTTTACCATCTGTGAGCATCTGGAGTTTCATTCTGCTGGAGTGGTGAAGTGAGGCACCAGTCTAACTCCAAAAGTAGAAGAAACGCACAGCAGATGCCCAGGTAAGAGCCAAACTTGTTATTTTTTGCCTCCAGGTCACTCTCCAGGTTACTGGGCTGTGTACAAAAGGGTGAGTATCATCTTTCAAAGTGATTTGTATTCTTGACTGCATGTGCAGAAATGTCATAAGCCTAATTGTCTCATTTTTCTTTTAATAATATGACAGATTTGAGACTGTACATTTTCAGCTAGTCACTTGTGAAGTTCAACGTTTGAGCCCATTGTTTACGCCATCGACATGATGCAAACGTTTGTTTTGCTTACAAATAATTTAAAATTTAAAAAGCTATGACTATAAAAATCTAATATTTGTCTTTTTTTCTAAATAAAAATTTGGGAAACCGAACTGCTTTTCACAAATTGACAGGTTCATTTTGATCAAATAAAATATTATCTGGAACCTTTTCTGGGTAACAAAATGGGAAAATCATCTCCTATTGTTGTTCGTCAAAATTGTGTTCTAATATTATGATATGAAAGCACCACTGTTGGGATGGAGGAATGGCTCAGCGGTTAAAATGCTTGCCTAGCAACTGCTACATCAAGCCGTCAAATGCTAAGTACCCAAGTTCAATTCTCCAGCACCACCTAAGCCAAGCATGGTAGCACACACCTGTAATCCCATCACTCAGGAAGCAGTGGCAGGAGGATTGTCATGAGTCCAAGGCCAGCCTGGGTTCCACTGTGAGATCAAGACCAGCCTAGGCTACGGAGTGAGACCCTATCTCAAAAAAAGCACTATTAAAATATAATTTAATTATAAGTGTTGCTTGGCATATATGGTTGAAGATGTATCAGCTTTAGATTTTTTGTTATAATTATTATCAAAACATTGATTAAGCGTTTTTGTAATTGGAACCAATATGACACTTTGGCAAAAAAATATAAATGCTTTTTTAAGCCCCAATCCCAAAGTAAATGCAATGAATCACACATATTTTTACTTAAAAGATTTTTCAAATAACCTCCGAACTGTTCTGTCCATTTAAAAAGGCAATTTACATTAAAAATTGATCACAAATTTATTTCTGGAGACTTAATAAAGCATAATATAGAAGAGTATGTTTTAGTCATCTAGTGCTATCTATTAAACTACCTCAAAACTTGCTTTGATCCAGTCAGATGTTCACAAGCCCGGATACTTGGGGACAGGGCTCTGCACAGACCACATCTAAGTAATTCTTCCTTTTTATACTGCGTGAGCTGAGGCTTGGCAGTGATCAGCAGCCAGATGGGCTGGTCCAGAGCATCTCGATAGCCTCCCTCATGTGCCCGTAACATTAGCAGAGCTGACTGAAGAGTCAACCAGAGTTCCTGTCTCTGGCTGCTCCTGGTGGCGTGGGTGTCTGCGTGGCATGGCAGCCTTAGAGGAAGGAGGCCTATGCCACAGGTCAGGACTCCAGCGTTTTCTGTTCTAGTAGGTCTGCACAAATGCCACCAAGTTCTTAAAAACTTAGCTTCATGCTCAGTCAAGCGAGGGCTTAATACTCCATGGTTTCTCTGACATGAGGAAGCTGGGAGACAGGCATTTTAAACAATCAAATAGGGGAGATAGTGGAAGGCAGGGGAGAAAGGGGAGGAGGGAGAGCCAAAAGGTGGGACTGGAGGGGACCTTAATATGTTGTTTTGGTTTTGTTGTTGTTTTGTTTAGAGACAGGGTCTCACTTTAGCTCAGGCTGGTCCTGAACTCACTATGGAGCCCACGCTGGTCTTGGACTCACGGCAATCCCCCTTGCCTCACCCTCCCCAGTGGTGGCATTACAGGCACGTGCCACCATGCCCAGCTTCATGTAATACCGGGAAATCAAACTCAGGGTTGTGCATTTGCTAGGCAAGAGCTTTAACTACTGTGTCATTCCTGCAGCCCCAAGGGAATGCAAAGTTGACACAATATATACATACATGGATAAAATTTTCAAGTTGAATATATATAGCATATATTTTTAAATAAAAATGGGGGAAAATGACAGCCTTATCAGTCTCAGATTGTCATATCTTCCTCACTCTAAGTTTCTAAGACTGAGCAAAATTCTTGAGACCTCTAAGTAGAAACTGCCACTAAAAAGAAGTATAGCGTTCACGTCCACCTTAAATCTCATCGAATACACACATAAAAATGTAAAAAAACAACTGATTGTCACAGATTGGATACGCCTGATTAACCAACCAGTAGCCAGAGTAAGAAACAGGACATAACCAGTGCCCAAGGAGTTTGACCTTCCTGGAGTCTTTCTGCCTCTTGGTTACTTTCTCAACACTACCGTTACTTCTGCACGCATAACTGGATTGTTGGGGTTGTTTAAATGGAGTTAGATTACGACCCTCTTTGGATCTACCTTCTTTTCTTTAACATTGTGTACCTAAGAATTTATTCTTAGTTTTGCGCTCATTTTCATCATTGAATAATATTCTATTGCGAGAGTTATTTTTAACCTTGTTCCTTCTAGAATCCTGGTTGTTCCAGAGAATTATATTAACCGAAGACAGCAAACAGAAAATTCTACCAATTGAATACATCGTTCATGTAACATTTTTTTCATGATGAATTAGAGGTTCAAATAAGTGGTGTAAATTATTCTATATTAGGTTGAACAAAGAGATACAATTATGGAAACATCACTTAATTATGTAAGGTGAAAAAAAAAGGTAAGAACAGGGCCCGTTTATTGCCTATGTTTGGATTTATTTCTGGGCTATTTTCTTCAGCAGGTTTCTATGTCTTTTCTTACTGCATTGGCATACTGTTTTGAATATTATTGCGCTGTAATATGATTTACATCGTGTAGTAAATGAGCCAATCACTGAGCAATGCCCTGTATATTTAGTCAGCCAAGGAGCTGCAAAGAAAGATTACTTGTCTATTAATTAGACAAAATGTAACCTTCTTTTAAATATTAGAGCAATGGTGCATGTTTCACCAGGAGTTATCCACAAATGGTTTGTTCCAATAATGTGATGTTTCTCAGGTGGATTGTACAGAATACAAACACCTTGAATTGGCAGTTGTTTTGATACATAGTAATTGTTTTCTTCCATTCTTTATGTTAATACCTATAAAAATGTTTTCTTACAAGAAGATGAAATGTTCATTATTTACCTCTCACCAGCTTTGCTCTTCTGATTATTTTTAGGAAGTGGTGCACACCTGTGATCCCAGCATTGAGGGGGTCTGAGGTAGAAATATTGTAAGTTTAAGTCCTCCCAGGCCAAAGAGGGGAGAATCTTTCTCAAAATAAAGTAATAAAACAATAATAAAACACTAAAAAATTAAAAAGGGCTGGTAGCACACTAAAATTTAAATTCAAAATAAAAATGGAATAAGTCTTATTCACTGGCTGAAACTTTTTCTTGCTATAGTGTCAAAAAAGAGAAAGAATTACTTTTTAAGACTCTTGGAATATATAGTCCTATGACTTTTAAGTGCATAATGGCTGAATGGAAAAATAAAGTTCTGCAGAAGTAATCAGCTCGTTAAAAACTTTCTAAATTATGGCTCATTGACAGCACTTAGAAGTTAAATTATTTTTAAAGAGGCTCAGTTACTATATTTGTTAGATAACCATAATTCAGTTCATGATTTTAACACCCCTACAAAGTGTCTTGATCCCAACAACTGATCGACTTTAATCACTGTTTATAGATGGATTATCTGAGGTTAGAGAGTTCTTGCTTCACTATTCTGAGTTGGGAATTAGGCCAATAGCCCTTCTGGGCTTGTGACTACTGTGCGCACTAGTAGGGGCATCACCCTATTCTCATCTGCAGGACAAAATCTCCTGCACACAGTTTACAGGGACTCCAGACTTCGTTTTTGGTATGTCTATCATTTAGTTAAACTTCAAAAATAAATCACAAATGATGCAGAAAAGGGCAAACCCAGGGAGTGAGGTTTCATGGAGCAAAATGGCTGGATGTCAGCCAAGCTGATCCCACATGGTCCTGGGTATACAGGAGAATGATTGAAGTCGTGTGTGAAAGTCACTCCCCATGGTTCATTACCCTCACTTGGGTATGTCACCCCTTTAGGTCAAGTTCTACATCAAGTCCAGAATTTCCAAAATGTCAGAAGCAAAACTGTTGCCGTAAACATCACTGAAATAGAAATGTTCATTAAGGAGATGTTTTTGTATTATAAAAGCCATTTCATAAATTCAAAAGCAAGAAAAAACTGCAAACTTTTAGTAGGAATTAGTGATCTAAAGAAAGAAAAGAACAAGTCTGATGTACAGCATGATACACATATATATATTATACTGCATTTCTGATAGGACTACACAAGGAGTTGTTACAAGTGTGTGTGCACATGTGTATATGTGTGCATAATCTTAGCACATAGAGACTCTGATAAATCAAAGAATTATGATAATATTTTATCACGCATGTCTCATCTTTATTAAAAAACATGTGAAGTGAGCCAATATTTTCTTTTCTCTCAATGCAATAATTTTGACTCATTCTAAATGTCTTCACAATATTTAATCTCATTTATCAGATTTTTTCCAATTTTGCAAAGTTAAAAGTTAATACTTTTAAAGCAAAAAAGCATGTCTCAATTATGAATTATTTTAGGAACTTCATTGATGACAACCCAAAGCATATAAAGGTACAACTCTCCATTTCTTGACATTTATTAAATAAGCCCATTTGCTCTCTTACTATCTACTTGATAAAATAATGTATTAGGGAAGATAACACTATATTTGGTGAAGAGGACAAAATTTCTGAAGATTACAACTCACATCTATGTCTGATGTTTAGTAGATATTTACCCTCCAGAAAACAAAATTAACTTCTTTCTGTTTTAGCTTTTCTAAGCAATACTGATTGAACAATTACAAATGGTGCCCTAAAAATACTTCAAGGAAATGATGTGTAGAAACACCTCTTCGAAGAAGATTAAATAGCCTCCATCTGCAATGGACAATCCATGCCACGTAAGAGCTCCAGGTGACTTCCTCAAATTAGCCTGGCCAAGTCTAGTTTATATATACTCATTTGTTAAAACTCCCATCCAAAGTCATCCCATTTTGGAAAGTTACTCTTCACCTTCTACACCCATTGCTAGATTTGGCAACTTCTGCATCTCTTGCATTTGTTCGTTGACACCACATGAAGATTTTGTCGTGGTCTGTCCTCTTACTCTTACTGCCGGCTTGCCTCTAAATGTACATGACCCTGGCAGTGTTCGTGCTCTTTAGGGATCAAGCCACTGTGCTCAACCACAGGTTGTTAATGAATATTTGAAAGAATAGAAGAAGAAGAAGAGAGGGATTATTAAGGGGACAGTTCAAGCAACCAAATAGAGGCCAGGAAGACTGACTGTGGAGTGGCTCCGGGGAACCCAGCTGCCACTTGTCATACGTGACCACGTTATTTGCTAGATGTGTATCTTACATGACTTATATTTTTACAGGGGGGGATAAAGCTTGTATTGTCTGTTTCATCTTATTCACATTATTTTAGGGTGTAGGTATATAAATACGTACATGAAATGGTGATAATAATACTAGCCTAACTCAACAATTTTTATATTTGGGGGGAATAAAGACTAAATTTTAATGAAAAATTTTAGTGGGATTGTTTCAATAAGCTTTTCTTTGATAGTTTTGGTTTGGAATTGTTTGAGTAAAATGTGGAAAAGACCAAATTTTAGTGAGAATTTTTAGTGGGATTGTTTCAATAAGGGTTTTCTTGATAGTTTTAGTTTCGAATTGCTTCAATAAAATGTGGATGGTTTAGATTTCTCTATATTTCCTGGGAGATAATCAAAGTATTGTACTGACTTAAGGAAAAAAAAAAGGATTTTGGTGGTAACTACTAGACATTTACAAGAGCTTTATTCCTGAAGACACAAGTAGAATAAAGATGTTCAACTTCTGTTCTACTTGGTGGCTTGTGACTAAGTTGGAGAAAATAAATTAAAGAATGAAGTTTTGGACCAAATTATAGGCTAGCCTCATGGAAGACTTCCTCCGTGTTACTTGCTCCTGTTTCTACAGCAAGTAGACCAGGACTTTTGACTTTGTTTCCAGATAAATTGACCAGGAGAATTTTTGGATCAGAAATACACTAAGGAATGTCACAGTATTGAGAAATACACTCCATTTTGTTCAGCTATTAACATGTTGGGGTTCTGACTTTTCAGTTATGTCACCTATCTTATCCTAACTAATAGAATAGTATTCTGTTTGATGAATATTTGGGGTTATTAGCTTTAAAAGATTTAATATACATAATTTATTGCATATAATGAAGATTCATTGTTCTGTAAGCGTGTTCTAAACATCCATTCAAAAAGAAATATTTGATAATGATTTCGTGTTCCATCACCTAAATACAGTTATAGCTTTAGGTTATATTTATTATATTTCTCTCTGTGTGTATGTGTGTGTTGTGTTAGTGCAGGTGTGGATGTGTGTGAATTCCTTTTTACAATTTTTTAAACAAGGTATAGTAATAATGACTCTTTTCTCCACAATTCTTCAAAATACACCTTTTAAAAAACAATAGTCTTCTACTATGGTGCAACATCTGGCCCACTTTGACCTCTTCGATTATTTCAAAAATATCATTTTATAAATATTTTCTATAAATTGGGATCTCAGTCAGGGTTTAAGTAGCACATTTAGATTCTCTATCTCTCCAATTTCTTACACCAAAAAAGATTCACCTCTTTTGCTTTTAAAAAATCGCTATTAACCATTTGGTCCATTTGGGAATTCATGTTATTATTGCCAGGATATGTTGTTTAATTGTG
Source organism: Ctenodactylus gundi (assembly GCA_004027205.1). Taxonomy (NCBI): domain Eukaryota; kingdom Metazoa; phylum Chordata; class Mammalia; order Rodentia; family Ctenodactylidae; genus Ctenodactylus; species Ctenodactylus gundi. The sequence continues at coordinate 766,975 of PVKB01000068.1, read as the reverse complement.
ATTGCCCACTTGAATGGACTAAGGTGCGCAGCAGACTAATAAAGCAAGAGTCCGTCTCTGGCCCTTGCGTGTGTTCAAAGATGGCTAGTATTTGGCCAGCAGACTGAACAGGGAAGACCTACAATGATTGTGCAAAGTACCACCCAATAGGATTGCAGCATAAATGGGAAAGAAAAAAAAGGTGGACGTCCCCTCAATTTGAAAAGATTCATTCGACTTCAAAGGAAATGTCCTTTGCTCCAGTCATTGTCTGTAACCATTTGTCTCTAGATTCTTTAGACTTTCTTTTTTTCCCATTATATGTACACACACACACACACACACACACACACACACACATTGTATATACACACACACATATATATATATACATTATATATATGATACATAATGTTTACATTGAATTTGAGTATTTTTTCATATATATGTGTGTGCGCGTGTGTGTGTATGAAACCTGACAAAATTACAAATCTTCCCCTTCTCCCTTTTCGACCCTCCCACATCTGCTCCCTCCCCACTATTTCCCATTATTCCCCCATTTTGTTCTGTGAACTGTAATCTGAGTGTCTCCTATCAGAGAAACCATTGGATATTTAGCCTCCTTTCTGCATCTGACTCGCTTCGCTGAGCATGATGGTCTCGAGTGGCATTCATTTACCTATAAAGGCTTCAAACCTATCTGTTCTTATAGATGAATACTATCCCACTGTGTACAAATACCACACTGTATGTATCCGTTGTTCTGTTGATGGATATTTTTATCTGGGTTTGCACCAGAGACTCTCCAGGGCCGTAAGTGTCGGAACAGCCCTGTATCCCGATTCTTCTCTTCCCGAAACTCCTGCTTCTTGGATTGAGCAGCTACCAGATCTGCTTGCCTTCTTGTATCCAGACAGCAGCTGAGCAGGGTGGCTTACCTTACTCTAATCCTACAAGTCTTTCTAAAACTATCCTTGCATAAAAATATAGACAAAGGTAGCTATGTGTGTGTGCACGTATCTATTTTTCTTGTATTGAATCTGTTTCTGTAGAGAACCCTAACCAAAACACACCACAACAAATCATTATCATCACAAATTTAAATTCCAAAAATAATACAAATTGACTTCTTCATAGTGCCAACCAGGCAGGCTCATTTGGAGAGTCTGCAATGGATTCTTATTTCTGTGTCTTACACTTCCATATCAATATTTATCATTAGTCTCTGCCAGGTTCTTCTAAGTTCTAACTCTGAGGACACCAAATTTCCTCTACTGTACTCAAATATCCCTCTATATCTTATTTTTGTAAAGGTACTGTGATTACATTTATGGGCCATGGTGAACTAGGATAACCTCCCTACTGCAAAATCCTTAAATATATCTGTCAGAGAAAAATATTCATACATTCTAATATTCCAAAGTGGTTATCTTTCATCCTATATCTCTATACATGATGTAGGTTCTTTGAAAAGGAATCAGCCATTGGACAATCTAGATTCATACAATCAAGACCATCTTTTCTTTAATGCACTACTTAACTTATCCATCTATGTCCTATAATTACTACTATAAGATTAAGTTTCAAGGCTTTAGAAATATCCAGACTAAGGATTTTTGCTAAAAATGTGACTTTAAATTTACACCAAGTTGGAAGATGCAGTTTCAAGTTTTTCTATCATCAGTAATATTCAGTTCCCTGATATTTAGTCCCTGCTGAATATTCCATCATAAGGATAGATTTTTCTCTTGTTGAAACTATGAAGCATTTTATAAAGTAGTACTTTGACTCTCTGTGACCGCTCTATTTTTAAATATTTTATCAATTGTTACTAGCCACCATTGATGATTCTACTTTCTTACTTTCCCTTACTTGCTTCTGCTTCCTTTGAAAATCTCTGAAAACTTTTCTGACTATTCTTTCCTTCATTTAAATACAATTCAATGTGAGTAATTCAATTTGTCTTTGATATTGAAGGATCTTATAAACTTTGGGTCATCTAATTTTTTGAACAGTAGTAGAATAACAAGAAAAATATTCGGATGATTTGGGAGCTCCGGTTACAAGGATCGCATTTTACAGAGTTATGCAACGAAAACCATTTTCCATGTCTTATAATAATTCCAGACCTTAGGGCAGTAATGACCTCACTGCGTAACAAAAGGGAAGCTGAACCACTGTCTTCTGTTCTTTTCATTAAGATCCATTAAGATCACGAGACGACCACATTTTGAAAGTCAGATATTTCTTTCTTTATATCCTGGTTTATGCTGGCTCACAGGAAGCTGTCTGGACACAGAAGTGACTCTCAATAGGGATGATCAGACTTGTTTGTCTCAAAGGGCCTGCCTATGTCCGGACGGAGCTCAGTCTGAAAGCGTGGTCAAGATTGCCTCCCCGTTTAATTCTCATTCTCAAAAGATTTTACTCATTTGGTCAGCAGGAGACTGATACAAATTCCTCTGGAAATGTTATCTGATTGAAATGTGGTGTCATTTTCTGTAGTGTTCATCACTAAAATCTCCAGTGTCATGGATGACTAAACACACTGTTGCCAATGGGTCACAATGTAGCGGCCATTGCATAGAAGGTGCAGACCAGCTGTTTCCTGTCTCCTTTAAGTACCGATTATGAGCAGAGACAGGGGAAGAGTCAAGATAAGGATTTTAGCTCAGACAGGGTTAACTTCCTGCCTAAACTGTGTAATCAAGGCATGCACTACAGTTTTATTTCTTGAATATAATCATAAGGAATAATAATCAGAGATCTCCAAAGACATCAAATAAGATGGAAGAAAATATTTAATTAAACAGTTAATTAAATATTTGATTTCAATACTTAAGTGGCTACTTTTTTCACGTTTTAGTTTTAATTCCTTTTGGTTTCACTACAGGAAGACCATCTACTTAACAGTCCAGAACTGACAGGGACAAAATGACATCTTGAAATCCCAGAATGCTTCTGGGAAGGAGCTTTTCAAAAACAAAGCGGCAATGTTACAAGATACTTGGTTCGAGAGACTTAAAATGCGGAAACTGTTTTATCTAAAGGAAGAGAGTACTGTTTCTCTGTTCTCAGTTTGCCAGGTGCAGAGACAAGTCCTGACCCGATGCTCCCGGAACCAGCTTGAGCTCTCGCAGGACTGTATTTTAGTCACAGTGAGCCTTGTTATCCGAAGCTGTTCCTCTGCAGGCTATCTCAGGCAGGCCTGAAGATCAGAAGAATTTGAATAGATGCTGAGAGATGGTGTCCGCTCAAAGATGGGAAAGAAAGAGAAGAGGACCCAGGCTGCGTGTCTTAGCCCTCTGTGGGTAGGACTATGGCAGTCCTTTCTTTTCCTATGTGCAAACCAGCTGTTTCCTGTCTTCATTAAGACCAGAAGTCCTCAAACTTAGTGTTACCCAGAATCACCAGGGGAACTGCTCCAATGGGCTATGTAAGAAGAACCCTCAGGTCATGAGAATTTGCATTTCTTATAAACTCCCACATGGTAATATGCTTCCAACCCTAAGGAATATAATTTTCCATTTATTGCTGCAGTTTCTATTTCTATTAGAGAAACTCAGTTGTAGCTCTTATACCGAATGCCCCTTGTGGCCCCACACACAACACAAAGAAGAACACTGCCCTTCTTTGAGCACTGTTGAACAACCCAAATGTGTCAACCCTCTCCCCAAGGAGCTTTCCTGTCTCCTGTGACTGTGAAAAAGGAAATGTATCTTTATCCAAAAGACACTGGCAGGTAGGTCTGGGAACATCTCTACATCTCACGATGAATTGAGGGACTACATAACAAGAAATTATTTGGCCCTGAATTGTTAGTCATTGTACATAACTGCATGTCCCTAATCCCCTGAGATCACGGAACATGCTTCCTGGTCTAAAGTTGGCATCTACAGAGTAGATACTAGAATCTTCAATTCTTCTAAACTTAATTTGGTTCACCACACCAAAATAGTTTCAAGACAGTGAGACATACTTTTTCCGTCAAGGTGTTCCACAAATCAGCAAGAATTTAGTGTTCATCTAATAGATGCAGTTAAAGCCCCAGCAGAGGGGCAGACCGTGCATGTGTACTTCCCTCCAGGCCTGGAATGGCTCAGGCATTTCTGTGACAAGTGAATGGCTGTGATCAAGATCAGATGAAATGCTACTTAATTTCACAAGTTTATACTCTAGCTTTTTTATCATTATTTATTTATTTAACAACTTGCAATTCATGTAAACAAGTAAAAAATGGTAGCCTCCAAAAATACAAATGTTTTCTTGCTATCACAGCTCATGCAATTAGCCGCAAGAAACCAATCTTCAATAGTTCTAATACAAACAATGCCTAATTATATCATAAAAAATAAAATGAAGAAGAAATATGCCAACCAAAAAGAAAGTGACTTCATCTGATGTTGGAGGAGATGGCATTTGAGGACTGTACATTAAGTTTATTCAACACCGAATGCCAAGTTCCACTAACCATCCTTTTTGAGAAACTCTCTTGTAATCATCCCTCAGTCCTTCTAGAATAACAATGCCCCGAGGACATTTCTGCAATGGTAGAAATTGTCATAATTCTTTTAATACCTATAGCACAATTTTTAACCATGTGTGTCCAGTGAGCATCCAAAATAGGAATGGTGTGACTAAGGAATTTATTTGTGCAAAAGCTCCTTCTAAAGGGACAGATGGCCAGAAGTGTCTATCGTATTGCATAGCCTTTGCAGACTCCATGGTGACCTGAGAAAAATTGTCAAGATACAGAGGTTATGAAAAAGAATCTGTGAAGTTTGGGTAACAGAGCGAGATCTGATAAGGCAGAAAGGCAGACATTCGGTTCACACCCAGCACATTCCCAGCACTGTCTATTGTAACCTTCTGTTTCCTAGTTGTGGTGTTCACTTTTCCTCTGAATTCATCCAATGCATTCCTGCCAAGATCACTGTTCCTTTGTTGCTAGTTTTTGCCAATTGTCTCTCTCCAATTTCCTGCCTCATAATCTCTTTTTTAATCATTTCTCTAATTTAACTCTCTCTCTCTCCTCTTTTTCCCTCTCTCCCTCCTCCTTTCTCTCTCCCTGTCTCTTCTCTTGTCTTTCTTCTGTCCTCTCTCCTTGCTTTCTCTCTTTCTCTTTCTCTTCCCCCCTCTGTACTTAAAAATATTCACGGGGTTGTGCTGGGTTTCTTTTGCCTTTCTCATGTCAACACTTTTGATTAAATATTGTCTACACTAATGATATTTTGTAATAGTACAAATGCTTAATTTTTAAAGCATGCCCATTCCACTTTGGGCATTAGTATTAAAACATACCAAGCACAATAATATACTATTAAGTGTACCTGCTAGAATGATGTTTTTTTAAGTTAGCCAAATATTACACCAGCTAAATTTATTTGTTTGTTCTAATATATTTGCCATGTGCATCCATCAGAAGCATTTACAAAAGAAATGCCATTTACTAATGTCTTCACATCAACTGTACAATGTCTGGCCTGTACCTAGTCAATAAAATTCGTCATGGAAATCACAAAATGTATAGCCTTATATTTTTTAAACAGAGTCTTGCTCTGTAGCCCAGGTTGGCTTTGAAACCAAGGCAATCCACCTACCTCAGCCTCCCGAGTAGCAGGATTACATGCGTGTGCCCCCACGCCCAGCTTTATGTAGTGCTGAGGAATCAAACGCAGAGCCTTGCACTTACAAGGCCAGCACGTTAACTGCTATATCATTCTTCCAGCCCACTAGCCTTAATTTTTTAGCATAGATTATCAATCGCATTTAGTGAATATAACACGCGATCTTAACTATCTACTCATTATGACCAGTATTAGCGTAGGTAATTTATTGTAAAGAATTTCGGTGTTAAACGCAATTATAAAGAGACCATTGGCCTGACGCCATCTGTACTTGGAGCTCCTATCTAACAAACTACGTAACGTTATACATAATCACATTGGCAACCTAATTAAAGACTAGAGGGAAAAAAATACCTGAGTGTCAGTCAATCACTGTATTTCAAACTTCACCCAACCACAGGCTACCTCCTGAGAAGACCATATTCAAAGAAGACAATTTCTGGGCTTTTACCAATTAAGCCATTTTCTTTCTATAAACACTCATTGTCCTATTGTAGAGAAAGTTCTTTGAATCTTTTCTCATTTTAAGTGTCTCTGGACTTATGGTAAGAACTTAGAGTTAAATTTAAATCACCCAAATTTTTTTCATTAGCATAAATTTTCTTTCCCAGTAAAAATACATTATAGTATAAGAATCATATAATCAATTTTTCAATCACATCGAAATGATGCTCTTCGGAGCTTCTGATCTTTGGTCACATTGAAGCCATACAAAAAGAGGAAGGAACACAAACTGAGATTATCATGCCAGAATATAAATGCCAAGTAGCTTAAGTCTTAGGAAATTGAGTCTAAATCAAAATGCAATTAGAAATTTTGACACCTTTAAAATTTTTGAAAGAGAATTCTGTCAGAATAGATGTGATTGCATTTACATCAAGACTGTAATGAGAACCAAAAATAAGTGAATGGGGGCCTTCTCTTGAGTTTGCAATATTGGAGCATGAGCCACTTTAACACTACTTACCCAATGCCTGAGCACACTGGTACATTTATCTCCTTATACTTAATCCAGAAAATCAAACCAGCTCCTTTCTCCTCTGGGAAAACCCATCACCTTTTGCAACTATGGCTCATTCAGAATTTGCAAGACAGAGCTTGCAAAATGCTTGCATACCTCAGGATGCAGAGGCAGAGGGCGGGAAGTCTCCTGGGCTGTGGCCTCTGCTATCCATCATTAACATGGACAGAGAGGAGACGGCCCTTTAATAGAAGCTGGCTAATTTCTTTAGAAATATCTCATTAAGCCCACCCTTCCTGAGCTGCTTCTCCATTAAAATGTGATAAATGAATTCTGCCATTGCCAATTCCAGCTTGTCCTTCGTCCCCCTAATGAAATGAAGATGCGTCATGCTGGCAAGCACTTGGGACAGATAATTATTCATGGGATGCTGGAGGTATAGCCCCTACCCAGTCCCTCACTGCCCCAAAATACCAGCCTTTAGATGCCTCAAAGGTTTTTGAATAGAGATTTATTTTCATTTTATCCAAAAGGGAAAAAAATCTTTTGGGCTTGAATACTCTTTCTTTGCATGCTTTCCTCATGCATTGTTTTCTTTTTCTGTGTATGTGTGCTTCGACACCTTTACTCGCTGATTTTAAATATAAATCAGATTAAAACAATATTTTAAATTTGAAATATATTTTTAAAATCGTACGTCTTTAAGTGGGGCACTAGTTTCTGCTTTGATTTTTTTCTTTTTCAATACTGATTTTAAGACTTCCTAAAGAAAGTGTGTGGCCCACCAACCCCCCCCCCATGTAATTCACTTTTCTCCAGTCTCCGATTCTGTTTATTGGCCTTGACAACCTTACTTACTGTTTTTTTTTTTCTTCTATTCAAAATTACACTTTGTATTAGTCAGCAAATTGGGAAAAAGTATAAGCTTGATCTCATATTTTAAAGTCTGCAGGCTCTGCAGGAGCTCCTTTTTTCTCTCCTAAATTGTGCATCAATGAACCTCATATCACACAAAGATCTAAAGCTATCTCATACTAAAAAGTAAATGAATACAATTTTAAAAATACCTCAATGAAGGAAATTTTCAATTTGTCATAGAGCTAACCTTTATATTTTTTCGCCTAAGGTAAAATTGCACATATGAACACACATGCGCACACACGGGAGGCACAGGTTTTACTCATTACATTTTCTTTTCAAGGCTTCCCAGACAGATACCTTATCTACCTAAAACACACCTCTCAACGGCCTCACATACTGTTTAAGAATAGTGCTAGGTTAAAGAACCTCAACAAAGACATAGTAAAATATAGGGGGAAAAAACTTTGACAAATATTCCAATAATGGGCTCTGCTGGACTCAGAGAAGAGGCATCAAGATTTGACCACAGCAATCCATTCTAGGGGTAGGAAACTGAGCTAAAGAGTGGTGATTTGAGTGAAATGAGTCGTACACAGATTAAATATATTAAGTATTATATGTTTTTTCTGATTTGGGAAACCTAGAATACAGGCATTCTGTAGAACCGTGTGGTATGGTAGGGAAGTTGCGAGGATGGGGAGGGTGTGGAAAAGCAAAGATGGGAAGAAATTGTAACGTTGATGTGCACAAAATACTCAAGTTCATTGTAAATATTATGGATTGCATGTGTGTATTAATAAAAATGGTGGGGGAAAGATTTAAAAAGAATAGTGCTAAAATTGATAGGTGTTAAGAGTTGTATTAAGATTAAATTTAAAAATCTAGATTTTAGGCAATCATCACCTTGAAAAAGCATGTTTACAAGAAATTTTATATTAGTTGTCATTTAATTCAGATCATTTACTCTTATGTTCTTCATTTGATTAGGCACTTTGCTCTTACTGCTGAAATATAAATAACTGATCCTTTCTCCTATTTTATTAATAAGTGTATATGTGATACATGTTTACATTGAATTTCAGTATTCTGCACACGTATACATCACGTCAGTTACCAAATCTTCCACTCTCCCTTTTTTGAGTCTCCTCCTCCCTCGTAACTCTCACTACCCCTCCCATTTTGTTCTATGAAATGACTATATTCTGAATTTCTTATATTAGAGGAACCATTTGATATTTAACCTCTGTGTCTGACTCGCTCCACTGAGTATGATTGCCTCAAGTTGTGTCCTTTTTTGATGAGAGAAATCCATTAATTCATTTTCTGTTTCTTTCACAAAATATCTGAAACGAGTACTTACGAAGAAGGCCGCGGGGAGCTGGGCTGCACAGGCAGACCTTATCTCAACGTTCAAAGAACGGAACGGTTGAGGAGACCATCAGTACAAGGGATAAAGGCCCTAGTTTCAATCCTCAATACCAGAGAGAGAGGGGGGGAGAGAGAGAGAGAGAGACAGGGAGAGAGAGAGAGAGAGAGAGAGAGAGAGAGAGAGAGAGAGAGAGGCAGAAAATGGAAAGGGAAAAAAGAGAGATTCTCTCAGCTTAAGGACTGAGAGGTTAAAAAGTCAAGATCAAGCAGTATCATTTATCTTGCTTGTGCTGAAAGGTCCTCTCTCTTTGTCCTAACATGGCAGGGACACATACCAAAGAACACAGGTCAAGAAGCTAGGAAGCAGCATGGTGCACCATGCCCAGTCTTTTTCTATAAGATGCTTTGGTGGGGTGGAGGGCTCACCAGGATGCTCTGAGAACTACATCGGTCTCCTCGAAGTCATGTTCCCAAAGACTTCATTGCTTCTCACTCGGCCCCATTGTTCAAAGGTTCCACCTCACAACACTGTAACACTGAGGACCAACACATGACACCCTGGGGCACGTGCTCAAACCATCCCCAAATCATAACTCAAACTAAGCTTGATATTAAGCCTTTGAATTAATAAAACCATGTGTTTGTAGAGCGAAGTTCTGATCTCTTATCATTTTAATCTTAAGCTCATATTTAAAGTAGGTAGTGATTATTATTTCCAAAATATATGTTCAGAAAAGTAAAAAAAATGACCATGTTCTCACTTTGCTTAAAAGCACTGGTATAAAATCGGTCACCACACCATTTTCTCAGTGCCATAGCAACAAAGAAGAGTACTGGTAAAAGACAGATCTTGATTCCTGTAGACCTCTTTACAGATCTGAAAACATTAAGTGTAAACTCAGTATAGAGGGATAACTAAGAGGTCAGATGAAAACGTTTTTGACAGGTCTTTTCATAAATCACTTACAAAATTAAACACATACTCAAAAATCTTTCCAAATGAATAATCAAAAGGCTGCATGATCACAAGCCATCATTTTTCTTGTCACTTGGTATTTAGCAACAATAATCACTATAATTAATATTAAGAGCATTGTTAGCAAACTAAAATTATTGAGCAATTACTACTGGCCTGTCAGTATGCTAGCAACTTGACATGCATTATCTTATTTCATTTTCATAACACTACGAGCTACTTTGCCCAAAATCATCCTCAGTTCAAGTTTAGAAGAGATGTGTTCCAGGCTCACGTCTTTGTGCCTCTTCAAACTGAGGTCTGAACTGCTTAACTCATGTCTGTCCGTGCACTTTTTCATCTGACCAATCATCACATTTATATCTTTTCTATTAACCTCCAGCCCGAGGGTCCCAGGCTCCCCCAGCTACCTCTCTCTATTAAACTGAGAAGATTCATTCTGAGTATTTCCCAGCAAGCGAATGCCATTTAAGTCAAGATCTACCTGTGAATTTGAAAAGTTCTTTTGGTAGCACTTTGCTCTTTTAAAATCTCAAGTGTCCATGAGTGTATTTGCCAGCCTCCAGCTGGAGGAGGGCAGCACCTGCTGGCTGATCAGCATGCCTGCACACGCAGAAGGGAAAGATACTTTTTTTTTTTTTAAAGATCAGCAACCTACACAAAAGATGAATGAAAAATCCCCAGAAAAGAGGACAGTTACCAAGAGTAGAATGTGTAGAGCCAACTTAAAAATTTCCATCTGCTGTGTGGAAAGTACTTTGCATGGAAATATTCATAATCCGTGATCTCTAGAACATGAACCCCATTGATCGCCGGCTGAATCTTTGCGATTTAATAGTGTCAAAGGAGCGGTAAATCAAGCCCATAAGACTGTGTATCCCTCTACTGCCCGCAACTTTCACATAATATAGAAAAGACGTGTTTGCCTAAGCCCAAAAGACAGGAGCGTAGAGAACTCAGTTATTCTCCAATGCCTTTGCACCATTTAGAGCCAAACTGAAACATTCTTTTCCCCTTTCTCCTGTGCGGCAGGCCTTAACCAGCTTGACGTTCTACCTAGCAAAGGTACTTCCTTCAAACTTCCCTCCAGCTGACTCTTTAATTTTTGCAACACATCTCAAGTTGTGGATATTCTGCAGAAGTGTCTTCGTCTCTCAGCAGACATCCCCTGAAGAGCACGTCTGGGGGTCAGAGTAGGTTTGCTACCAGCTTTTTTTCTTATTTATCCCCCCTGAAAAATATGTTAAGGTCACCAAGCTCCTCTCTAACATCCACCATTTTGCTCTTTCATGTTGCCATGCTTGACACACACAAAACCACCTCATCCTTGTCCTGTGTAATAGTCCTTATCACAATCTGTTTGGCTACGTGTGGTCCATCTTCCCCAGAAATGTCATACACCTGACATTTTCTGTTTTCAGACTCGCTCTATACCGGAACATACCACACTGCCTGGCATAATTGAATATGGTAGGTTCTGGGATATCGTGAGACTCCATAAATATCTGCAGAAAATTAAATCATATATTAAGATACTCTCTATCCTCTCTGACCTGCCTCTTTCTTGCAAAACAAAGATACTACATCACAGGGAATTGTGAAAGATAACGATATGCTGCAAGTGTTAGCTTTCTGCAGAGCATAAAATAAATATTGGGTAAATGGCAGTTATAAAAATGTAATTTTAAAGTTACCCTTGAATTTTCCTCATACTAAACTCTGCCACACTACAGTCCAGTCTCTGCATAAAGCATTATTTGATATTGTGCAGGCAGAAGGAAGAATTGCTATTGCATGACAACCAAAATTTATAAATACTTTGCATTTGTTTTCAATCTTATACTGTGAAGTTACTGATGTTATCCATATTCATATATTTAAGGTAGGGAGGAAAGGCTCAGTGTTTAAAGCGCTTGCCTAGCTCATGCTAAATCAAGTACCAAGTACTCACGTTCAATTCCCCAGCACCATATAAAGCCAGGCGTGGTGGTGCACACCTGTAATCCCAGCACTCAGGAGGCTGAGGCAGGAGGATTGCCCTGAGTCCAAGGCCGGCCTGGGCTCCATAGTGAGTTCAGGACCAGCTCAGGCTACGGAGAAAGACCCTGTCTCAAGAAAAAGTAATATTTAAGATAGAGGAAACAGAAGTTTAGAAAAGTTAACTGATTCATAGTTGATCACACACACACACACACACACACACATCATAGCTCCAGTTTTAACTTTAATTTGGACTACCAACTCCAAAGTACACATCTATCTTCCCGGTTGCACTTGTTGCCTGCACTGGATCACAGAAACAGATTTCTTTATTTATGAGCTATCAGAGATATTTTGGGGTGATATTCTGTCAGCTTGCAAGGGAGTGTTTCCACCTACAGCCGGGGATAATTTATGCACTGGCATTTGTGGCCATATTGTTCTGAGTAGGAATGCAAATTGGTTTAATACATCAGCCAGAAGCAAGTCTTCCTTTCACAGCTGATGGCTTGTCACATTTTCAAATTCTCCGGGGCATCATGAGGGGGAGTAGATGAGCATTTTATTTAAAAATATATATCAAATCGAGAGCTGCTATTTGTGTAGGTTTATAAGATTGTAGTTGACTGGAGGATAATATTGACTTCCACTATTTTTGGCCAAACGTGATTGACTGAGATTATACATCCCAGAAATTGAAAACCCTGAGACTTATGCTTAGGGGAAATAATTTGGCAGGGGTAGGAACAGCGGTGACTCATTTTGGGGACCCACTATGGCTCTCAACCTCCTGAGAAATGCGCTTCACCACAATCATAAGCTCATGCATGCCATTAGCCTGAGGTCGGAAATGAGACATTTTTTTTTCACTAATGCTTTTAACTTTGACTCATAATGGGCACTTTTTTTTTTCACTTTCCAGGTCACCCTCCAGTAATGTTTATAAGAATGTATTCCTTCAGTTCTGAATTTTTAAAAGAAATAAATAAGTGCACTTAACCATGTTATTATTTGTTATCAGAAAAAAAAGTCATGAATGCCTCTAAGCTAAATAAAATAATAAAACAAAACACATCTTAGTTTCAGGGATTGAGTGAGACAAGTGGGAACCATAAGTTAACCTCTTCATTTTCTCAAATATCAAATACAGATCATTTTGAAAATTGTATCATAAACCAGGATTAGCAATAGGTTCAGAAGTGAGAATTGGACTTTTTGTTGGGATGATATTGAAAAACTTTAAATTTGCAGAAGAACTAAGAAGGCCAGAGACACAAGTAATGTGTTCTACCAGAAGAATCTTTAGAAACGGCACGGAAACTCTCTGTTAATGATTATCTCATCAAGGACTCACTTTCTGTCTCAGTGGTTTTAAGATTAGCTGGCTGAATGCTCTAATTTCAATTCTACTTCAGTCTCTAAGACACCACTAAACTCCAAAAAAAAAAAAAAAAAATCCTGTATCATCTCTGGGTTGAAATTTTCTCTTCTGTGTGCTCAGCTAACATAACAACATCATCAAAACCCATTTCTAGATGACTGATCATGAATTATCATTTATAATTTGTTGTAGGTTTACTCTTTAGTCACTGAAAATGTGGAGGTTTTGTTTCAACAAATATATTGAAGACACACTTTTATTTTCTGTTTTTGAGACTGAGTACTCTGTAGTCCATACTGGTCCTGAACTTAGTATGTAGCCCAAACTGGCCTTAAGCTCAGGAAAATGCTTCTGCCTCGGCCTCCCAAATGCTCAGATTATAGGCTTGTGCCACCACAACTGGTTTATGTAAGGCTGGAGAATGAACTCGGGGTGTTGCGATCTCTAGGCAAGTGCTCTAACAGCTGTGCTATGCCCTCAGCCCTGAAGACACGTTTTTGCTAAGCACTAAAAAAAGGCAAAAGGACAACAGTGAATGCTTTTAATTAATAAGCAATTTCCCACCTCGGGCTTCAAGAAAAGGCTTTTGTGTATGAGTATGTGCATGTGTGTACGTGTGTGTGCATGTGCGCGCGCGCGCACGCGCGTGTGTGTGTGTGTGTGTTACATGAACCCAAAACCCAGGATTATATAGACAAGTTTCTTTTGGTGTAATGGTAACACTAGTTATTAAGATGGCAGTGAAACTTTGATTTAAGCCCATAAATTTTATCCTTACTCTAAATGAAAGCAAATATTCAGTGAGACTCATTCTATTTTACTTATCCATTGATACAATTTGAAGGAGAGAATTACATAGGCGCATAACAGGGCTTAAAAGTCTTCTCTGAGTGAGGGATGAGGACAAGAAGCCTGGGGTTTTGGGTAACAAAGAGGTTGCAAAATTGCTAAAGGGATAGATATCAATATTATTTGCCTAAACTAAATTCCTTTTTAAAAATTTAAATCCTTCCTTTTAAAAGAGATAAAAAATAAAGTAACTGCCAATCTTTAGCATTTATCAAATCACATTATCTAATTTGAGTTAACACTATAGCGGAACACTGTCACAGAACTGATGTCTAATTCCTGGAAAATAAATGGTTTCTCTGTTAAGTAGCAATAGGAAATAGCCCCCGATGAGGCTCCTATTCGCTTACATTATGTCTGGGGGCTAACCAACTGGGGATTTACAAGTCCGAATCATATTGAAGATTTTTCTGGAGTAGCTGTGGGGAGTTTAGGTGTGTAACCTGCAGCCCAAAGCGCCGAATCCCAATGCACAAGTGAGTGACTTGCACAAAATGTTACACCTAAGGGATGGAAGAAACATTGCTATAAAAATCTCATCCAAGCCACAAATACAGGCAACCAGGGCAGCCTCCTGATAATACAGGAAGTCAGGGATACGCTGTGCTGTCATCCCAACCTCTGGATACAACGCCTATGGAAGTAGAAATAATGATCCGAGGGGAACAGAAAGTTTTACAGACAGGCCACAATCTGAGGCATCACACATTCAGAAAATCAGTATTCACTGTGGATTACCTATGGCTTTAACCCAAGTTTCATTGTCCAAGGGAAGCTGGAATGTATACTGCAAGAGAAGAATGATGGTATTTGGGAAAGCCTGAATGTCCTATAATTGAGGTAATCACAAATTGGACAAATATCTACTGGATTTTTAAGAACTAGGCAAGTGCATAAATTATTGAAACTATTGTGTATCTCTCCTTTATAGATTTTCTACACTGCTTAAAGAACACCACCACCAGAAAACAAACAAACAAGCAAGCAAACAAAAGCCAGACTCCTAAGGGTTCCACCTTCCTACTGTCAAAGCATAATTCATCATTTCCTTTTCTTCAGTGCGGCCAAGATCATTGTGCCACACTCCTTAAAATCCCTGCCGTATCTTAATCTCAGTTTCTAAAACGGAGTTCCGTCTGTCTCTATCCTTCGTCGAGACCAGATTTCTCGTGATGCCTGTGCACAGCCCACACTGCTGCAAATGCTCCTATTTCCCGGAACTTTTGCTCCCTCGCCCGACTCATCTCTACCTACTGATCTTATGGCTGTAGGGAAGGCATTTATTCTCCATCAGCTCCAGTTTGCTTATATTTGAATTAAACAGCATGAGGAATGAGCTCTGCACCTAATATCTTGAGCCAAGCATGACTTGTATGGAGAAGTACAAGTATGGAAGTCCTGAGGGAGGAAATGGGTGTTACAGAGCAGAAGGAGTAAGGCATGGGAGAACTAGGAGGAAGGCCAGAAAAGCAACAGGAGTTGGACTGCATAGGGACTTGAGTTTTGCTTTGAGTGATGTAAAACTCCGTGGGGTGGCATCACTCCAAGAGACAAGCAAAAGAATCTGTAGGATTAATAAATTAAGAGATAGAAGGAAATAAAAAAGACTACTTGGAAGGTCAACTTAATAATTATCTTGATAATGATTTGGAATAGAGGTATAGTAGCGAAGGTAATAAAATTGGTCAGATTTTGGAGACAGATGGAAAGTCAAACTAATTATTTTCTGAGAATAAATGTGAATATGAGAGAAAAAAATGAGGACAATAGGTTTTGATTCTGAGCAACTGTAAGAATGAAATTGAAATAAATATGAGTGAGGATGGCACTTTGGAAGCGGCAAGACAGCACTTCTAGAATGAAATATTGGGATTTCTATCAGGCATCAATTAATAGTTTAAGTATTAAATCCAGTGCATGTGTCTAGAGTTCTTGGGAGAGGTCAGGGTCTCATGAATATTTTGGAGAGTTGTTAGCACATTTAAAACCATGAAAATATATAGAACTTCTAAAAAATAAAGAAAAAAACCAAAAAGAATAAAAGATTTATTCTAGGGTCCTTCAATGTTTAGAAATAAAGTATAACATAGGTAAAAATCAAATATGGAACAACAGAGAAAATCAAAGAGCCAGGGTTAAATAAAATTATAAGATTATGCAAATCCTGTGTTGTCTGCAAAGCTACAATGTATTAATTCAATATAGGCTCTGATGAGTTCAGAATATGCATTATATTTACAAAAATAAAAATGTTACAAATTAATAAAAGTTCTATTGAGAATTCACAAAACGGGACACCAAAAAGCTTGTCAGTTAATTCAAATGTATACAAAAAAATAATAAAGAAATAAACCATGTAAGTAAATAGTAAGATGACAGTCGTAAAAAATAATCCAGAAATTACTTTACATGTAGGTAGATTATGGTTTGCAGTTACAAGATGTGTTAATAAGGTAGATGAAAGTTAAAGGACAAACTTGAAATTTTATTTATAAGATATAAAATTTAAATATGAGGATATTAGAGTTTTAAAGGAAAAAATAAAGGGAAGTTGGTATGATTATATTACTGTCAGACAAAGACTTCAAAAAGAAAAGCAATACCTCTCGTACTTGCTTGTGAGAACCAATATGTGTCTTAAGTGTCTTAGTTACTTTCTCTTTGATGGATGGGGCAAATAACTGACATTCACAACTTAAGGGAGGAAAGATTTTTGTTGTTGTTGTTGTTGTTGTTGTTGTTGTTTTCCTCTCACAGTTTCAAAAATGCTCAACTCCATTGTAAACCTTGAATTTTGCACGTATACATATCAATAAAAATGTGGGGGAAAATTTTTTAAAAACCAAACTCAACAACAAAAAAGAGGTGTAAGTGACCGAATGAGGCACAATAATGAGAAAAATAAAGTCAATTATGTATTCTAAAAAAAAAAAGTCTCACCCCATTCATGAGGAACCAGCAATAGAAGCATATGGTAGAGGCCCAGCTAGAGAAAAGCTGTTCACACCACGGCAGACAGGAAGTAGAGTCAGTCAGGAAAGGCAGAGCTAACATATATTCTTCCAGGCAATGTTCCAGTGACCTGACACTTCTGGTCAGCCCCCAGTGATCTATCCCTTCCAGGTCAAAGCCTAGTGCCCCACCACTTAAAAACAGACCCCACATCTTAATAACCTGATTCCACAGGCAATCCACAACATCCACATACAGAGCCTTTAGTGGACATTCCAGATGCAAACCATAACATTCTGCCTCCAGCCCTCATTCTGTTTCTGGACAGCAAAAGACTCATGTTTACTTCCTTATGCAAAATGCTTTTAGTCCATATCTAAGAATTGCCAAAGTCTTAACAGTTACAGCACTGCTAAAAACTCGTTCCAAGTTTTCTCTGAAATTCAAGACAAACTCTTAGTTGTGAGCCCCTGTGAAAATCTAAAAACACTTCCTATATATAAAGGCACAGGACAAAAATTCTCATTCCAAAAGGAGGAACAGGAAGATAGCAATTGGACTGGAGAGAAAGCTCTAAGTCCAGTAGGACAAAGGTTAATACCTGTAGTTCCATTAAGTCCTTTAGTTCTGTGTTTGGCACCTGGGGTAAACTGTGGTGAGAGGTGACTTGGGTGGTCCCACTACTGTGGTGCTGCCTCCAGCTGCAATCTCTATACGTTCTCTTCTAGATGGACTTCACTTGGCCTGTGACTTTCCTTTGCAGATGATCATCTTCCTGGGATAGCCATATTTCTGGAATCTCCACTGCAATTTCGGTTTCACCGTCACAACTTTATGAACGACATTTTTAGGGAGACACCACCTGGCCTCCTACAGCTTCTTCTGCCAAGTGCAAGCCTTCATGACTCCACAACTTTTGCACTCTGCATTCCTGTGAAGCCAGTGCCAGGTGAATGATGCCAAGCATGACTTGTGGCTTGAGCAGTAGTCTGGCGCTGCTGACCCAAGGCTGCAGAAGCCGCTGAGTTTTCAGACAGCTGAACTCCTCTTGGAAAATTCCCTTTCCTAGTTTGCCCTGCAGGATGCCTTGGGGTCTCCTTTCAAAGCAAAGTCTTTTTCTTTTCTACATTTTAATTGGAAAAACATGGGTTCTTGCTGATTCTGGAGACACCATCAATCCATCTGTTTATAGTCCTGATTCCAAGTATTTGACTTCTTTTTTATAATAATCTCTTTAACAATCAATGCCCAATTGTTGCAGTCCATTTCAACTTGGCAAAACTGCGAACAATTTCTTTTTCATCTGTCCTTTACTCCTACTTTTCACCATAGAGTTGGCTAACAGCCTCAAGCAGTACCCATGTGACAGACTAAACAAGGGGTTACCTTAAAATTTCCCCTACCAGGTTAAGGAGTACACCACCCTTGATCTCAGATTCAGGCAAAATCTAAGAACAGGTGTAAAATATTGACACACTTTTTTTTTTTCCAGAGCATAGGATACATGGTTTTTAGAATAATTGCCAATAAACTCTTTCTTCCCAGCTAAAACCTCTTGAACTTTATCTTTCCAATATGCACTTCTATTGACATTTTAGTCTTCTGAGCTCTAGCCATTATGATCCATTAACCTTGACTTGCAGAATTCTAAAGCTTCTTTTGCCAGCTTCTTCAAACCTTTCCACACTCTTCCCATAAACCAGTACCAAAGACTTTGTCACCACATGGTCAGGTAAAGTCACAGAAACAGCTTCGCCTCTGGTCAAATTTTGGTTATTCTCTTGTTGGGACAGAATACCTGGCATTCTCAACTTCAGGAAGGACAGATTTATCTTAGCTAACAAATTCAAGTCTTATTCAATTCATGGGTGAATGACAAGGATGAAAGAACATGGCAGAGGCCCAGGTAGAGGAATGCTATTCAAGGCATGACCTACAGAAATCCAGGTGAGCCAGTAAGGGTAAACCTAGCATATATCCTTCCAGGTCATGTCCCCAGTGGCCTGCCTCTCTGGATCAAGCTCTAATGTTATGACCCTTCCAACTAGACCCCATCTTTTAATAACATATATTTTCATAGGCATTCCACAAAATCCAAATGGGCTTGAGATCCAAACCATAGCAATATGGCACAATTAAATTTAAAGATTTATTGGCAACATTTTTATAAATTTAAACATATGGGTATTCAATAATCCGGTAAGTCTATCGTGAGATATTTACTCAAGAGAAATAAAAAGTAATGTAAATATAAAAGACTTCCCTGAGAATGTTATTCATGTTTCATTCATGCAAGTCAAATCAGGAAACAAACCAAATGCCCATGTGTAAAAAAAAAAATACAACATATAATGTAATAGAAAACAATAAGAAATAAACGAGTGTCTATGCACTAACATGGGTAATTTCAAAATAATTTGTTAAGCAAAAACTCAAATATAAAGAAATACTATACAGTTATCTGTTGGTATCCATAGGGTTTCCAGTACACCTGTCTGCACACCATTCCACAAATGTTCAGATTCCAGTACAAAGTACTATAATACTTTTATATAACCTACACAACTGCTTGAATATACTTTAAACTATATCTATATTACTAATGATACCTATTATATAAATCTTATGCAAATATTCTTGCACTATTTTGTGTAAGAAACAGCAAAAACAGTGTGAACGTGGTCGTTACAGGTGCACTTTATTTCCCAATATATTTAATCCACAGTGGATCAATGGATGAAGAAACCATGGACACAGACAGCTGACTATACATTGCACGTGTGTTTATATGAAGATCAAAAGCAGACAAAATTTTGTATGATGATAAAAATCACTCTGTGGCATCTGGTAGATAACAGTAATAGTAAAATGAAGAAAACATTTTAACTTCATTAGATGAGCATGATTGGCATTAATACTAATATTACTCTATAGCCCAAATATTCGCCAACATTCATTCAGTTAAGATTTATGTTGTATGTGTCTTAATTCCTTTTCATTGCTGGGACATAATGCTTCAGGAAGGGAAAGCTTATTTTAGCTCACAGTCTCTAGAGGTTTCAGTCCATTCTTGGGTAGCCAGCCATGGCAGGAAGGGTGGAAAACAGTTGCACAGTATTAGAAGAGAAAGGGTCAGCATTTGTGGAGAAGCTGGGCAAAGTAGTTTATTCCTACATCCCACACCCTCAATGATCTGATAGACCCTTAGTAACCCACCCTTCCTGACTCCGGACTCATTTCCTAACAGCACGTGAAATCTATAGACAACCCACAACATCCAAATATATGAGGCTCTTGGGGGACATTTCAGATCCAAACCATAAATATTGCAAGTCATTAAAATATAGTTAGTATTTAGAGGTTATAAAAATGAAGCAGATTTAGCAAAGAAACATTCAATGAGACAAGAGAAAATTATAGTGTCATGGCCCCCAAACAAAGTAAAGAATGCATTTAGAGATAGATTGTACGGAATAGATTGTACAACCATCAGAATTCATCTGCTCTGAGAAATAAAAGTGATCACAAGCAGGATGCGGGGTATAGCACAGTCAAAACAATTAATAGATGAGCAGAACAACTCAGGTGAAATTATGACCCCGCCACTCATTACAAGAATTCAAAAGAGAAATTAACAAGCAACTGTAGATCTTTAAGTAGTTGTTATTGAGAACAAGACAGAATTGAATAAATTGCTAAGAGAGAAAGCTTGGCCAAAAGAAAAATTTCTTTTCTCAGATGGGAGAAATTACAGGTTTTACCTCTGCTAATAGAAGCAATCGAATAGAAAGAGAAAAACAAAATAGCAATAGAGCAGAGGTTAATCATCTTCTGAGAGAGGTCTCCAAGTAGAAAACTGGTCCCAAAATCTACTACAATAATTATAGGCTAATAACAATTAACTCAAAGATTATGAATGTGAGTGTGTTATGTGTTTGTACATGTAAGTCAATGCCAAATGAAATGAGATAGTGAATTTTGCTTAGTATAGCGTATAAGCACATATTTTTCTAAATATTAGCTTTTGTTTCTTCTGTAATGGGGTTGAAGTCAGGGCCTGGCATGTGGCACATCAGAACTCTATGACTAAGCTATAAACTAACCCCTTTTTGTATTTTATTTTGAGGTAAGTTCTTACTAAATTGACCAAGGTAAACGACTAGATATGAATTTGAAATCCTCTTGCCTTAGCCTTTTGAGTATCTGTGGTCACAGGCGTGTGCTATCACACTGGGCAACAACATCAGTTATTTGATTGCAAGTTATTAATCAGCCCATAGTATATTTTTCTTTGGTAGTTTCAGTAGCTCCAAGTTCATTATTGGAGACATGATGAGCTCACTTCTACCTATAAATAGTCACATTGTACTAAAATGTTATAATTTTACATTACATTTTGTTGTTTGTTCCTCTAATTCAGATAATAAGTTATTCATTTTTATATCTATGACACACAGTTTGGTCGCATAAGATCCCTAATAAATATTTGGAAAATGAATCAGCCCTTTTTGCAGGCATATCTATATTAATAATCTGATGTCTCATCGTGCCCTGTAAGGCTTCACATCCCACTGGAGTCACGTGAGTCGTCGTGAAGTAACTGGAGCAGCTTCAGTGCCCTAGTCGATTTTAAAGTGTAGTTCCCAGAACAGTAACAGCAGCATCTTCTGGGATATTCTACGAATTGCAAATTTTTGGCCTTGACTCCAGCTCACAAAATCAGAAACCATAGGTGTGCAGCCCAGCAGGCTATAATTCAGCTTTCCAAGTGACACGGACAGATGCTAAAGTTCAAGATTCACAGCTGTAACACATATTTTGAAGTTTAATTCCTTAAACTGAGAGGAACCAAGTAAATCTATTAACTAGAGATTTTGTTAATACTGATCTCATACTTTTTAATGACACATTTCTTTTTCTTTTTGGAAATATAGTATCCTAATTTCTTACTCTACTGTTCTTTAAATGTGTTTCACATTTAAAGGCAAACTTGTATAACTATATTAGAAGACTTTTATGACTCCTGGGAGATGGGGAAGGAGAAGTGATTTTCTGATTTCTATAGGCGTAGATAAGATACTTTTTCAAATAATCAAGAACTAGTTAAATGATGCAGAAACCTGGTGGTTTTTACAAGCATCTCTTGGGTGTATCCCACTCTGGGGAATCTCCATTGCAGTAGAAGAATTTAGAAGGTGACACCCTAACTCTGTGGAGTATCTGGTATGCTTGAACGAGATCAGAGGTAGGAAAGTATACTGAAGAAGAAACGCTGAACCATACAGTTGGCTCTACTTTTTTTTAAATGAACTTACATTTATATCACATAAGTAGACTACACTTAAAGCAATAGAGTGGCATACTTAGTTACTTCAGATTTATTAACTTTAGTAAGTTATTTACTCATATTTCACTAATTACTAACATTTTGCCAGATTTAGTTTATCAGTTGAATCATTTGATTGGTATCTTTCTAAAATAGTACCAACTGTCTTATAAAGTCTGTGAATCTTCCCCATAGTTATTATTTTTTAATAGTATATAAGTTGGCAAAACATAATAATTATATTCAACATGGGGAATTGGTATAAAATCTTCAAAAATATGCATGCATGAAGTTAGGGATGGATAGGTAGTTGGCTCTACTTTTACGGGGCAACTTTTTCACAAATTATTTTTTGAAAGTCCTGGATTTCTTTTTAGGTATGAAAATAAAGATATCTGATACTTGGTGGATGTCAAAAGAGAATATAAATTATAGTATTTTAATTTAAATGGAAGTTAAAAAGCCCCCCACTCCACACAGGCATAATTCCATCCAAAGATAATGACTTTCCATGACAAACATGTTTGTTTTGTTTTGTTTTGTTTTTATTTATTTTTTTCACCCAGTCTGAGAATCACTGAATCCTGTTTCTTTAAGGTCCTTCCAACTCTGGTTCACAAATTTATTACATAACAAAACAACAATATTCTGCTGATGATAGTGTAATAATAATTTCAGTATCAGTACTTTTTAATGTCCACCATCTCTATTAATACAAAGATAAAGGGATATGTTCTTTTAAAAATATTTATTTAAAAACAACTTTAAAATAAATGAATAAAAAGGTTATTTATGAGCAAAACCAAACAACAAAATTTGTAAGACTTCGTCAATGAAAAAAGTATAGACAATATTATTTCTTTATCAGCTGAGAACCGGTTTTGTGAATTGCAATATAAACCGGTAATCTTCTGAGTGTGAAGGGAAAATGAGGTTGCCACATGTTCTTGTCTAACAAATTGCCCCAAAATTAGGTGGTGTAAAACAATAACCACTTGTTTTATCACAGTTCTGAAAGTGATGAGCTCACGTGGGCTGAGCTGGATTCCTAGTTTAAGGTCTTCCAAAGTTGCTACTGAAGAGTTCGTTACAGGAAGATTTTTCTCTGAAAGATGTGGACACGTACCCATTTACAAATGCAGATTGTTGGCAGAGTATCTAGTTTCTTCCATTTGTAGGAGTGAGGACTCCTTGTCTTCGTTGAAAGCTTTGAGTCATTGTCTGCTTCCGGGTGCCACAGACATTCTTTAACATATATCCTTTTTCATTTTAAAGTTTAAAAAGTACGTTAGATATTTCTTGTATTCTTCAAATTTACCATTTTATACAATCTGTAGAAAATTCTTTGTTTTTAAAAGGCCTTGGTGGTGATTATATTAGGCTCACCCAGATAATTGCTCTTTTCTCAATGTCTAATCTGAAAACACTTGTTTTGTTTTATTTGTTTTCTTTTCTTTTGAGAAAAGAAACTCACTCGGACAACATACAAACCATATAATATATAGTTAGTGGACATATATAATAACTAAATCTCTCTTGAGAATGTTTTTTGAAAAAAATTCCAAGGGGAAAACAAAACAAACAAATAAAGCAACAGGCCACATGTTGGGCACACCTGACAAAGTAATATAATCCATGGAAATGGTGTGCCACCTTATTTATAAGCTTCATCTTCACTCAAAAAGATGTTTTACTGGGGAGTCAATCTTAGAATTTTTATCCAACTCACTACCCCTTTTGAGAAAGGAACAAGATGGTTTTTAAAAGAGAGAGATTTCAAGAGATTTAACACTACAATCAGAAAACAACAAAAGCAACAACAACAATAAAAAAGCAAAGGGACACTGAGTGACATATGAGAATGAACATAGTTTGTTGGTGGAAAATGTATTAAAATGGCTGTCTTGACTTCAGCGCACTGTCTTTTCTCTTCCCTGCTTTCAGACATCTGGATTTCCAATCTCCTTCTACTTGCAGCCAATCAAATACTGCCAATATTGTTCTAGTTTTCTAACAGTTACATGTCAAAATATTAATGTAATCCAAGGCAGTACTATTTTAAGGGCTATTTGCAACTTAATCTCTAATCACAACATGAGTAATTTTTTCCTGTGTTAAAATTCAGGGATTTGAAGAATCACCAAGCCTTGGGAGACAAGGTGCATTCAAGTGCTCTGGAAATTTCACACACAAAAAAATGGCTACCAAGCTGCCTGAATAAAAGATTGACTCCAAATATCAATTGGTATCAAAAGTCTATTTTTCAAATTTGGCAAAAATTAGTTGAGCATCTATCCAGTGATATATACTCAATTGGAACACATGAATGGTTGTCCAAGTGTGCTCTTATGGCTTCTAACATCAGTCACTCAATCAGAGACAAATGTCAGGTTCCACTTGGAGAGGCACAGAACTAAAGCCAGAGGGCTGAAGCTTAGGGGAAAATGGACTTTCTGTGACTGCAGACTCGCTATTGTGGGCTATGAGCTCATTCAAACATTATGAAGATCTAGAATTCATCACCTTCCAAATGCTGCAGCAAAACCAGGAAAATGTCATCAAGTTGTTAACCATTAGTATCCATTAAAGTAGCACTACTTAAGATAGGGAAATTGCCTAATAAGGCTAATCTTTCTTCTTTATGTTGCCTAAAACTGTCAAGCCTCCAATAAATTATGAAAGACTCAACTTAAAACTAGTGACCTGCATATTATACACTGAAAATCCCTCTTCTCTCAGCAAGTAGCCAACACTAGACTTGTCAATTAGGATTTGAGATGGTCAAGGTCAAATGACTTTCAGAGCTTCGGATGTCTACCTTTCAAGTTTCCTTGAGCTAGCTGTCTATTGATGCTTGGCGAATAGATTTTCTATTTCTCAAAAAAAGACGATGAATTTTACCAAAAAAAAAAAAAAAGTTCTCACAGAGTACAACTATATAGTGATACTAGGCTAAATAGTTTATAGATAGAAATATATAGGAAAAAAATAAATCTTTAGCGAACCACAAAGTGGTCACATTCTTACATGTAAGATCTCTATAAAGTTTTCTCTTCAAGAACAGCTTTTGTTTTGGTTTTTGTTTTAATCTAAAAATCTAGATAACAATACCTTATATCCAACCATACTGAAAATTAAGTTAAACAGAAACAATGGATTTTAAGTAATGTTGAATCCAGTGAAAGGCAAATCAAAGATATCACAGAGTTTTATTTCACATGTAGTTAATTCATTTATTTAACAAATATTTGATGAACATCTCTTTTATAAAAGCAATAGGGTAAACTGCAAATTTAATAATAAATAGGTAGTGATTCTAGTGACAATGAATACGCAGTCAAGCAGTAAATCAAAACAAGCAAATATAATTGTTTAGTAATAACGAGTTTTAAATTACATACAAAACAGAGACACTTGATAGGCAACAATTGGGTTGGTTTAGAAATTGAGGAAAGGCTACCTAAAGAAAAGAACAGCCGATAGCATTCTGAATAAGAAGAAATAAGCTAAGCTAAGTAGTGGTGGCAAATGTTCAGGACAGTGGACGCAGGTTATGCGCCACCTTGGGGAGGAAGTGCACTGTGCGCATCCATGAGACAAGATTAACTCGAAATGATAAAATGTAGAATTCAGAAGTCTCGATAAGGGCTCACTGCCTGTGTGTTTCTGTCTATTCCTGCGAGGCTAGGTATACTGAGGAGAAGCAGACCAGAATTCCACATCCTTTCCACACTCAAGCTCTCTTCAAAAGAGGGCAGATCAGAGGGAACAAGCATGTAGCGTTGCCTTTGGCTACTTGGAACACAGAAAAAAGTGATCAATGTAGTCAAAGATCACCGAGAAAACACAGAAGCTCCTGGACTATAAGAAAGGGTTAAATGTGGGAGATGAGTAATAGAAACTGGATTATTACAAGAATTTCAAGCAGAATCACCATCTGTTACTGATGCTCATGCCTGGGTATATTGCCCACCCCCTTTCTTCTGGCAGACTGGCACTTGGATTTGTATATCTGCCTCAAATGGCTCTCATGCTGTAGTTCTTTATCCAACAACACTCAGCAATACTATTTCCTGTTCAAGCATTATTTTCTTAGCTAAATGTACTTATCTTGGTGAAGGTACTTTCCTGTTTTGTTACTGTGTATTAGATTTCATTCTTGCAAAAAAAGAAGAACTCTATAGAAAGCTAAAGTCCATATACATTTATGTATCTCTACAATGGTTTTATAATTAACCTCTGGTGATATTAAATAAAAGTCCTTATCCTTTGGGTTTCTGTGTCGCACAAGTTTAGATCACACACGGGCACATATCAATGCAAGAAGAAAGTGTGGGAAAGATTGTGAAAACTTTGAAAGCAGTGCACAGCCAAGGAGTGTTTGATAAATGACTACTGTGAGGTTGAAACACAATTACCTGTAGAAATAATTGGATAAGAGGAAATTAGTTTATCAGACAAGGCCCTGACACGCTCAGAGATCACTACAGGGAGGGAAGACAAACTCCTGTGCGTTTAACCTGCTACTCATTAAAAGTATGATTTGTTTTTTCTTCTAAGAGAGAGACTTAAAAGTGTCTGTTGTTTGCTTAAGTGTTTTCCTACAAAGCATGTCTTCATTTGGGTCTACAGAGTCTCAATAGACAACTCTAAATAAAACAAAACTAAAAATTCCTTTGTAAATCTCTGAGTCAAATCATTCTCATTGCTCCATATATATATATATATATATATATATATATATATATATATATATATATATATATATATGTTAGTTAGAGAACATCTATATAAAAATTGGCAAGACCAGGTTGATTAACCATACATTCATTCACCTAGCCTACCTCATTATCTTCCAAGACTGAGAACACCAGGTTAAGAGAGTTACAGTGACATTCAGCTGTTTCAGAAGGTTGCCTTGCTGGGTAGGGTGTAGTGGCTCACTCCAGGGAAACTGAGGCAAGAGGATTCCAAATTTGAGCCCCAAGAACACAGTAATTACCAACTTGGTGAGAACCTCATCTCAAAATTAAAAATAAAATAAAATCAAATAGTATGTAGCTATGTAGCTCAATATGAAAGCCTATGGTTCAATACTCAATAGCAATAAATAAAATAAATAAATAAATAAAAAATAAAGAGGTCCATTGCCCTAAATGTGTGATCCCCTAGGATTCCAGAGGAAGTTCACATAACTAAAATTGCTCTTCAAGTCATGAGAATGTAACTCATGGGAACTGAATTGCTGTACCTTGATTTATAAGAATTTTCTAGAGTTATGAAAGCAGGACATATAATGACACAAAGACCCCAGTTCCTATAAAATTCATCTCCACTTTTTTTGCCAATAAGAAAAAACTGTGCAGCATCAGAGTGAGCCTTTTCTAGTTAATTAAACTCTAGCCCTGTCCCTATCTTCTCTTACTCTAAAATTTAACCTTTGTCTTTAAATTCATAATGCCACTTTAGTTTTAATTTCACTTTTACTATAAAGCAAGGACCCACGTTGACTTGTGACAGCTGTATAACCACATTTAAATGAAAACAATTTCATTATGATTTATGTGTAAAAATACACCTGAGGTTCCAAAAGGGGATATCAGTCATAATTCTTATGTACCTTCAAATGCCCCTATTCTGACAAAATGTGTTCCAGTCTTTTCACATGACACTATGAACACATTTTTGATCCATATTGATTGGATTCTGGTAAGCAGAATCAGGCTATTTATTGTTCCCTATGATGTGGTAAGAGGAATGATTGAAACATGAGGGTTTCTGTTTACGATGGAGCTTCACCGGATGTTTAGAGAAATGTGACCCCGAGAAGGATGACACAGCAGAAACTGCTCCTTCAGGAATGACAAAGATAGCTGATTGAGCCAGAAGCCTCTAAAGATTATTGTGAGAGCTTGACGAAGGGTGGTCTCTTATATGAAAACAATGACTATGGCTCCCAACACAGTGGAGAACCAACTGGCGAATGGTGACCAGACCTCAAGGTCATTGGCTTCTGTAGGCAGCCAACATTATCCCACTAGACCTTTTGGTCTCTGATAAACGTGATGGACTCACTAGAAGACAACGGGGAACGTCTTTGTGAGGGGGAAAAAAAGAAAAGGTAGGAGCAATTTGCTTATACGTGGTGAAAGCTCAATGCTAGATATTCTATTAAGAGAATTAACATTTGTTATTAACAAATTAACGTGTTAACACTAAACATTTGTTTTCTATATCTGTTTAATTGTTTTCCTTTTTAAATTTGCCCATTTCATTGTCCACTGTTGGCAGGATAGGTTGTCATTGGTTTATTTTTCAACAGCTTAGAAAGTGCTCATTTGAAAGTAGGATGTTTTGATAGCAAATTCATCTCATAAGATTTATAACAGCAAATGTGTGTTAAAAAGTTAATCTACATGAAAAAGAAACTATAACTGGCCAACTGATTGCTAAATGGACAAATAATGCCTGAAAAGAAATGTAAATCAGCATCCAAGCCTTCACATTTCGGCTTTGATGAAAACTCAAATAAATGTTAAAATAGTTACCAGGGCTCTCTCCCTACCTTACTCGACCACAGATTCCTGTAATCCTGGTTGGTTAAATAGCTGCTGTAATTGAATAAAAGAGGAATGTAAGTATTGTACAATCCTCACACAGACTATTTTTTTTGAAAAAAGCTAAATAAAGCAACAGCTAAAGTTGTAAAAGCTGCACCCACACAGATAGTCCAAACTAAACAGGAGTCAAGGTGCATAAATCAATTGATCGACTATTTCAATTATGGTTCAAGCAGTAGAGTTTATCTAAACAAGTGTATGTTCTGAGGACTTCCTTTAGTATGATAATTTAAAAATTCATCTTCTTTATCCACTGTTGTGTTTTTTCATGTTCATTCACCCATCGACTATGAGGCTCCACCATCCCAAGTATTTTTATTTGAAGTTAGTGGTTCTAAACGTTTAAAAAGGGGTAACGTTCAGAAAGAAAGATTCTCAAGCTTTTGAGATATCCATATGTTGTTTCGCATTTGAGTTTAACAAAAATAAAATGGAACATACATGAGACGTTCATGCTGTCTTCCTCCCTCACTTGTGTATGAAATTTATCCTTTAGTCTTTTTGTTTTTTAACCATTTGATTTTGATTCCGTCCCTGGAACAACTTCTGTTCAGTGTGGAACCTCGTGATCGAGAAGCTTGGAGAGCAACTGAGGAACACGGTGTCCTCCTTGTTGGCTTTTTCTTGCTGCAGGTCCTTGCATTCACCCAGAAGTAAAGAGGGCAGCCCCTTTCTTCCAAATCTGCTGTCATTAAATTGTCCTACATAACTGCTTCTTTCCCTTTCCTCCTGTGCACACGAGCAGTTAGGAGGCATGAGGTGACAAAATTTTGTGCTTGATCAAATTCAAATTAGGCTCTTAAAACTACCTACGTACTTTTAGAAGACAGTTTTAGCAAGAGCCATGTTTGACTATTTAACCAGAATCCCTCACCCAGACGCTTCCGCCCTGGATATCTGATCGGGTTCTTTATCATCTATATTCCCCAGGTCACATTTAGTAACCTTTGGCATTGTGATCACCTGAATAGGTTGGTACAGCCAGATTCCTCCTTTTCTTCGTTGTGTTTGCTTCCATAAGAGAATGCCACAGACTAGATACTTGAGAAGCAATAGAAGTGTATTTAGTTCACAGTTCTACAGCCTACCGATCTAAGTGAATGTTGCTGGAACATAGTAAGGGCCTTTGTGCTAACTCACCCCATAAGTAGAAGGCAAGCATGGGCTCAAAACTTAGTGGAGGGCACCTGCAAAGGTGATTCCAAAGAGGAGGTGAGGACCTCAGCTCTCCCCACATAGGGCTAGGACTATTGGTTCTTGTCTCAGAAAAGTATTGTAGGATTATTCAGTGAGAGGCACGGGGAATTTATCATGAGGAATCAAATAAATAAATATTAAGAGAGGAGCACAAGAGCTTGAAAGTGAAGCACATCACCATGTGAGGTGGGGGTTATTTGTGTAGTCTTGGGAGCGTCTTCAAGAGGGATAATCTAGACTACGTATTCCAAGTATCCAACTGTCTACAAGTGAGCTAGGTCATTTGCACTTGTTTGAAGTTTAGAAATATAGTAACCAATTCATGGTACTATTTCACTGTGAATGGAAGTGTGCAGAATTTGTTAATGCATACTATTGGAAGAAAGCATGTGTTATAAGTATAGAGTATCTTTTAGACTCTCAGGGATTTAGGAATAAGGAATAAGAAAGGAACCTGGAAGGAAAAAAAAAAAGCCTAGACTTAGGGATTAAAAAAAGACATGGTGATTTAGGTAACTTTGTCTTTCTCTTGGATCCACCATTTTCTTCAAAATGCAATATAAAAATATAATTTCTTTGTCTCCTTTCTACCTATCATTGTTTTTTATATGTTACCTCAAAATGAGACAGAGGAGATAAATCACACTTTTTTCCATTTTATCAAGAAATCTATTCCAACATACCTAATCCATTAATCTTGAAATAATGGCATCAATCAACTCATAAGGGCAAAGTCATCATGCTGAATCACCACCTAAACATCACACTTGTTGACACTGTTAAAATGGCAACTGACTTTCAATATGAGTTTTGGAGAGGACATTTAAACAATAGAATTTCTGACGTTTTCCTTAGTAACATTCATCTACAAACCCCCATCCTGCCCCTTGGCTGCAGATTCCTAGTCGCTTACCTTGTATTTGGAATTGATCCCAGTCTTTCCCTCTCACTACAAAATCGTCTCGGCATGGACCCTGCTCAGATCACAGAGGCTGTGGGGAAAGTCTGCCACAGTGTGCTGTAAGTTAGTCACTGAATAATTTTTCTTTAGCAGTACCTAACTTTGATTTAAATGTTGCTTTTTTTAGCTTTGATCAGTTTTAATTTCTAGTTGTTCCCTTGGATTTTAGTGTGGTAAGATGGAGTAAGTTGTTCTGCCAGTACTGTTATCTGCTTGGCATTCTCCTTCCGTCATTTACCTCGTCTCATCCGTGTTTTAGAATATCTAGTAAGAGGTCTTTAAAAAAATAAGTAAATAAAATAAACTTGTACTAATCTTCTGCTTTGTTTCTTTACATTTAGACCTATATTCATATACACATACATTTCAAAAGCCAAAAGCGTTTCCTCAGAGTATACAGCCACCCCTTGTCTAACCCGTGGCTACTTCCCAAGCCCTGTTTGCTCTGTTCCTTTATCTTTAAACACCCCAAGGTTGCCTCTGACTCAGAGGCTCGTACTTCATATCTCTCAATTTTGGGAAATGTCCTCCTGCCCTATGAGAGAAAAACATGTTTACCTTTCTGGTTTCCATAGCTAAAACTGCAAATTAAATTGAAAAAAGACAAATTAATACAAGAAAGTGCAAACAAACTTAATTGACCCCTTTAGTTTTGTGTTTCTGGGAATACGCAGAGAGAAACTGAACATCCAAAGAAGCAGTTAAATTAGAATCGTGTACAATGTTAACAAAGTGAGATAAATTGTAGAGAAATGATGAGACAAAGAAGGGAGCTTTGTTTTCCTGGGCTGGTGAGTTGTGGTAAGATGGCAAGGAAAGAGCCAGCTTGAGAAGGGCTGGCACGCAGGCCCTCCCTCATGCTCTGCCCGGGACGAGCTCTTGCTGCGATTAGGAAGTGTTCTCCTTTTCATGGAGAGAAGAAAGAAGCAGCTTTAAAACTGCAAAGAGATGTCACATTTACAAAGATAAATGTGTGTCCTTTTAGACAGAAAGAGAGGCAACAAAGATTTCTGTGTCTGTAATCTGTCAATTGTGGTCAGTTCAACCATCCTTAGGCCACAACAGCATATCACGGCTTGTGCCATCTGAATATCCTGATGCCTTTCAACCCCAGCATTCTTTCCTCTTGCTGCTTAGTTTGAATGTTGGCCCCTGATCCTCTGAAGGAACATCACTTGATTCCTCATTTGTCGTAACAGACTCTAATTCTCCTCCTGGAAGCTCACACTCTCAGCGATTGCCTTCCTCACATAATGGCTTAGTTCTTTTTTGTATATCTCCACTTGGGTAGAAATATTGCAAGAAATATAAGCGATCCAAGTTTCTATTTCTCCTGTCTAGAAAGATACCTGGCTCATAATAGGAGCTCAATAAATAAGCAAATATTGCTGTAACTACCCTAGTTGCTTGATTATGCTGGTCTCCTAATAAATTGATTAGGATAAAACACAGCTTCCCACAAAGAATAAAATTAAAATAGAATGAAAAGTTTTTTTCTTATCTTTATCTCTAGTTTCTCTCTTTTCTGGATTTTTTTCTCTTTTGCTCAACCTTGCTTAGACTTTAGTAAAGGTGATCAAAGGCCAAAATCATGGCCGACGTTAGCTTCAAAGGTGGAGAACTAAAAATGGACTGTCTTCAGAAGTGCTGAGCTGATGCCAAACCCATTTGCTACGTCACAAATCATTTGAAGGATAATTGAGTTTCATTGCTCTTTAAACACAGTGACATGAGGAAAGATGAAAATGCTTCCCAAAGAAGGGTCTTCTTTTGTCAAAGAGGTGAGAAATGGTCTTTGAGAAGTCAATCTCAAAATAAAGATGACAATTTCAAGACTGAGTCTATAGGAAAGTTCAGAACACCACCGCAAGTTGGGACAGTAGACACAAATAGATAATTAAGTCTGGCAATCTACAACCACTGAATGGTTTTTATCATAATATAAGGCAAAGAAACACAATTTTTGCTTTCTTACAAAATACATTCCTGAAAACATATGTGAAAGTCAAGTGTCTGAAAGACTAAATGGGAATGTACATTTCTCTGGGAATGCATAATAGAAGTGGAGACTGCTTTCCAAGATTGCTTGGTGGTGCAACTACTTATTTACTTTTTATGAAGGTCCTTTCTCCCTTCTGGTTTCCTAGCAACCAGGCAAAGAGAAAAAGAATTTTTGAAAATATCAGGGCCCTCACACAGGTAAAGATCTAAGATGCTCCCAAAAGTGGGTAATTCCAATGGCGAAGGATGTTCCCCTAACCACCATAACTGCTACCACAATAACATACAGTGAGGATTCACCTTGTGTAACTGTGTAATCATTTATAATCATATAATTCTGATTATATGTTTATATATATTATGTCATATATATAATCAGATGGGTACAGATATTTATAAATGTCTCTATATATTAACACATAAATATACAGAGAAAATTTTATATGTTGAAAAACATATAATGGTAAAAGCATGACTATAGAAAATTGAAAACTTGTAGTAAAATGAAATAATAAATATTTACTTGTTCTTTGAATAGGAACCATAATGTATACATATACTACAATCTTTTTGTTTTAACCAAATTGGTGTTGCTAGTAGAACTATAAGTAAGTATGAGCCTGGATACTTCTTCCTGTGAACTTTTGGATGCCATTTTTCCAGAAACATTTTCACAAATTTGATCACATATTTAAAAAGTGTAGTTTATAGACTAGATGTCTTCTACCATTTTTTTCACCTTGGAGTGATGTCTACAGACATTTTCAGTGTCATAATTGAAAGAAAAAGCATTGAGGATCTGTTAGGTTTTGTTCAGGGATGCATGTATGTACAGTACATACAGTACAACAGAAACAAGAAGGAATTAACTTTTCCAAATGCTAATATGCTAATAGTACCCAAGGTCAGGAAGGTCTACATGTAAGGCAATGAATAAATAGATAATATTCTGTTAAAATTAAAGTAAATCTCTTTTTAAAGCTTATAACAGAATGCCAACTGATACATTATTATAATATTAGTATTGTCCATTTTAAAGAAAAGCACCTAAAAATGCACAACATGTCATTATTTTACTCAGAGGAAGTTTTCTACATCCACATGCCAAAAGCAATTACCATATTCCTGATTGCTAATTAGACTGGCACAAGTTCTAACTGATCTACAGATGGCAACTTAAATGATAGTTAATTTTTAAGCAAAATTTTAAATTTTGTCTGTTTAAATTTAAATATTTAAAACTATGACATCATCAGTTAATGTATTCACTATAACAATGAGCCCAATTTTGTCATATGTCAGAATTGGGCATATGGCAGAACAAGGCTGGTTTCCCAAGCCATATGTGAAAGTCAATTGCAGTTCTAGAATTCTTATCCTACAGGGATACTTGTATTAATTTGGAGGAAGTATGAGAGCTATTTTATCTTCCACTCGTTTTACACGCACGCACGCACGCACGCGCACACACACACGCGCGCGCGCGCACACACACACACACACACACACACACACACACACAGACAATTTCCTCAGAAGATAGGAATCTTAAATCAGAAGTCAGATATCTTGGATTTTGGTCAGGTATTAAAAATCTAAGTGAGTAGTTAGATGACCATAATGAGTCCCAAAATACCGATGCCTCGGTTCATTCATCAGTACAATAAATGATTTAGAACGATTTTGTGTCTTCTCTTAGACATGATACCAGTTTTTAGGTTCTCTGCCTTGAACATGCATGGAGTTCATGCATCTATTCCTAAGACACATCATAAAGCTTGTTTATGAGCTCACTGGGAATCAACCCACCACTGACTAATAGCTTCTGCGTTAGATTATGTTTTTATGAACCTTTTTTTCTCAATTTTGGGAAACATTTTACAAAAAGAAATTTCAAAAATAGAGCCTTTCTGTTCAAGGATAACCTGGCTACTGACCCTTGACCCAGGTGACTTGGGAGCCTCAACAAAGGACATTTTAAAAGCAAGAGAGATGAAGTATTTCCATTTCAAATTTCATTGGGTGTTATCTGCAAAAAACTACATGATCTGATTGATCAAAGTCATTTTTATTAGAATCAAATGAAAGTCTTACATCTTAAAACAATCATAAATGTTTCATGGTTTGTTTTTAATATTGCAGTGGAAAGAAAATAAAATAAAGCCAATTTTCTAATTGTTCTAATGGCTTATGTGTATACTTTGTATATTAACTAGGGGAAAGCAGTAAAAGGCAGTCTTTGGATTACAATTATTATAGCATTATCTTTGAATAATACGAAAACATAATAAGATGAATTAAACTGGTAGGAATTGTTCTGAAATTAGTAGAAGAAAACTGTCTGTGATTAGATTATAACACAAAATCAACTCCCTTAAGAAGTTTCAACATCTAATATTTCATTCTCATGTTTGATTTGAGCAGGAAAATAAAAGTCTATTCCACAATTCAGGGACATAGATAAAAACTTTTTGGAGTTATCAAATGTTTAAACCTGCACACGGGTGCGGGTATTAAGGAATTATGTATCTTTGTTAATGATCACAGATTGTAAATTTGGGCCTGAAATCTGATTCGTCCAATGTAGGATAGGCATATTCTGAACTAGAAAAGATGTATTGGTTTAGGCCAATTGTGTATAGCAAACAGATGAGAGATTATCTGCAATGTATATGCAGAGACTCTACTTTGGTCTCTGTTGTAAACATGAATTAATACCAAAATTTCTGTACATGATTCTGTGACATGTATGCCTCTGCTCTTTGCCTTTTTCTGCAGAAGAAATTTTAAAGGTTAACAATGAAAAGAAGAGGGAGTCTTCTTAGAGAGAGAGAGAGAGAGAGAGAGAGAGAGAGTCTCATTCTGTAGCCCACAAGGATCCCAAATTCACTTTGAATCCTAAACTCACCAAGCTATCCTTGAACTCGTGGTATTTCTCCCACTTTAGCCTCTTAAACCTTGCCATTTCAGGCATGCACCACAATTCCTAACTTAGCTGATGCTGGAGAATCGAACCCAGGGCTTTGCACTTGCTAGGCAAATACTTTAACCGCTGTGCCATTCCTCCCACCTGAAGAGAGAGTCATTCTTGAGGTCGGCTTTTAGTAATTTTAAAGATTGCTATTTTGTCCTGGTTTTTATCAGCAAAACAGATGTTGGACATGAGTCCCAAATCCTGTCACATGGAGAAGAAAGTGTTTGACCCATAAATCAACAAAGTTCTTCTAGAAAGGACCAGAGAGTAGTACTTTTGACTTTGTAGGCCACACACTCTACGTTGTATATTTATTTTATTTTTTCTAAATAACTCTTTAGTAACAGAAAATCATATAGGTTACATACTATTTCTAAATAGGAAAAGTCTGAGTCTGATGAGCCATATATTGTGCTCTTATCCATCTGACATGTGACACAAAATCAAGTTCACTTATGACACAATATGACAGGACATTCATGTCATGTCCTTCAACTGAAGATTCAGAGGAGACATGATCACTTTTCTCAGTTTGACCAGTACTGAAGGATTGTCTAGGACATGGGACTTTCAGTCATAGATCCAGTGAAATCCCTTGTCAATTTGCATGGTTGAACATCCTAACAAATTCTTTGAATAAAATAAGTGAAGATTTATAGGACGATGAAAGAAAGCAGTCATTTCACAGTTTGACTGGTTGAAAACTGGAGAGAAGACTGGGAGTAGAAAGTAGGGGAAAAAATGGTGGTTTGAAATCCTCATAGCCAAATAATGCTGCGATTAGATCCGCCTACTGCAGTCTTTGGTTATTAAAGCCATTTGTTTTCCCTGCTTAGTGAAAACTGAGAAAACAGGGGTAGAGAGATCATGTCCAAGGTAATGAGCATCGGGAGAAACTAAACGGGCCACAGGAAGACTGAGAGCAACAACAGGGACATTTACTCAGAAAAGCAGATTGAGATTTTCATTTAAACTTGTTAACAGCCAATATAGTTTGCATGTCACATCAACACTATCCCCTGGTATAGCTCATTCTAATTTATTCTTCGATCTTCTTGCTATTTCTTTCCCCCCTATTGATTATAATTGGCACGATATCCAAAAGCACCTATTCCATGTTCCAGTTGCTGCAGCGGGGGAGCAGACGGCAGCAGAAGCTAGTGCAGAAGGGAAATAGAAATCACACTCAGCGTAGTGTGTGTGTGTGTGTGTGTGTGTGTGTGTGTGTGTGTGTGCGCGCGCGCGCCTTGGACAAAAAGCCTGCTTTAAAAATGTGTGGCTTTAGAAGTGAAGGATTGAGAGGTAGGGCAACCGAGAGATCCCATTGTCAGAATCTATGTCTCTATCAAAAGGCAATAGTTCAAGGCTAAATTTTAATTTCAACACAATAGTTACAAAACCAATCGATTCAAACAGCTCACTGCTAAATCAGCACAGAGTGGCAGAGCAGAAATCTGACCTAGCATAGAAACAGCAAATGGCCAGGAGGTTTCGTGGGGTTGGCGGAGGTTGAGGAGGGGGTTTAGCAGAAAAGTACTTGCGAGACTGAAAAGGGTTGCATGTGTCTTAGAACTGCCACTCTTGTGTTTACACAAATGCATTTGCTCTCTGAAAAGTCTGAAAAATTTCACAATATCTCACTTATTTACACAATTTCCTCGAGGGCTAGATGGGAAAGGAATGCTGACACCTACGTCACAGCAAGACATAATCATTTTCCCAACTCATAGCTCTGAAAAGTGTTGATTTGGGGAACAAAAACTGTTTCTCCAAACTCCAAAACAATCCACACTAGAAACACATAAAAGAAAAAGGGAGCCCAAATCTGTTTTTAGACTCAGAAAAATCTAAAAAGATCTAAATAGACGTTGTTAAACTTTGGTGTTGCCATAACAGATGCAATAAGGAATAAAAAAGATACAAAATGTCCTTTAGGACTGATGCTAATGGCAGGGCTATGGAATTAAGATAGAGCCACTAATCCCATGACACACTCTTTAAAACCCTCCATCAAACTAGGGCACTGAGGCGCGTGTGGTCCAGCACACCTGGTACCTCAAAATGCATGAGAACAGTTCGGAGCCGAGAAAACAACATCAGCAGGATGGTGAAGCACCCCGTGGGCTCCCGCCCTACATTTAGCATCTGTTCTGCCAACTCGATTTTCTGAGATGCCGGTGGGAGGCTCTGAGCAGGAAGCAGCAGGCAGTGGCTTAGGAAATTAGCCAGGGGCCAGCCCAGAAGGGTCAACCACTCTGAAAAAACTCTCAGGGCCTGCCTTCTCCTGGGAACTCTTGAGGAAACTGGTAACTCCGTGAGAAGCAGAAACTATCTGCCCTTTCTCCAGTCTCATTACACTTTTCAGACTGAACTCTGATATCAGAAAATGATTCTTCCCTCGAGGCCAGTTTATGTTGCTTTCATGCTAAAAGTCTTATTAGGTGAAGGAAAGAAGATATCTTTTCTGATCCTTGGTGTCTACAGATCTGCTGGTAAAAGTTTGACATCTACTTGGGGTAGGAAGGGAAGATCAATCCTGACATTTGCCATGTTGTATGAAATGCTATTTTGCCACATTTCAACCTATCGATGTGATGTCAAACTCCTCACAAACATTCTGAAAGTTAGGTGTTGATAGGAGCCTCCTCTAGTGTGCCAGTGGTTAAGACACATGCCTAGAGAGGAAAAGCAGCCTTTAATAGTGTATGTCTGTCTGTGTATATGCGTGCGCAAGCATGTACTTGTTTGTGTGCGTGTGATGCTTGAATCAATTGTATAATTGCAAAGCAACTAATTAATTAAATATAATTCTTCTCACATTCTTTGCTCCATTCTTCAAGACACATCCATCTGAAGGTTCCATACCCACATTCAGGGATATAAACATCACCAGTCAGGTAGCTCCAAGGATTTCATTTCTCAAGCTCAGTGCAACATCCAGCGTGTAAAGAGAACTCTATTGACATCTGCCTACCTTTCAATTAATGATTGATTGAGTTCTTCGCTTTCTTTTTTCTTTTCAATTTGTGCTCAAGGCTCATGAGAAAGCTTGATTAGCTAAAATTATAGTTATGGTTCATGTGCTTATGACCATGAATCATGATGTGCCAATTTGAATAGATTAAGAAACGTCTAGTGAATTAACAAAGTATGGTTCTGGAATGTTCTTTGAATGACTGATACATAGCCATACAAACTAAGGGAACAAGATTCCCTCCTCGATGTAGGTGGCAACAAACAAGTTTATAGCCTGTACTGAAGGAA
Source organism: Ctenodactylus gundi (assembly GCA_004027205.1). Lineage (NCBI taxonomy): Eukaryota > Metazoa > Chordata > Mammalia > Rodentia > Ctenodactylidae > Ctenodactylus > Ctenodactylus gundi. The sequence goes on along the minus strand of PVKB01000068.1, from coordinate 727,698 downwards.
AAGAACACTAAGAGATTTGCATACTGGTTTTAGAAGAGCTCCAGTCTTCCCTATTGCCTTTGGGCATCAGTTTTCAGTTTCTTCAGCCTTCCAATGTACACTCTCACTGACAGCTCTACAGTGACCTTCCAGGAATCTGACCTTGAAATGGTGAGTCATCTTTGATCCCTATTCTGGAAGTGCCATACTCTAAGGCTGAGCCGCTAGCTACTGCTATATGCTTTGGCTCTCCAGCACACAGATCTCTACTGCAGACTCGTCTACTTCTGATCCTGTCAGCCTACCTAATAGATTTTATTATACACATCCTCCGTATTGATGCTGTTACTCTAGAGAACAGTATAAAATCATGGAGAGAGTGTGTTAACATGATTCACCTCATATCCAAATTGAGACAGAGTTGTTGACATCAATCATCTTTCTGCCTGAGTGGGATGCAGGAAGGAAGTGGCTCCACTTACAAGGTTTAAAGAAGCATTCTATGCGAGATATAGCATTTTCAACTCACATAGATTCACAAGACATTGAGAAAACATACATGTCAAAAAAAGTGAATGTCTTTACATACAGGACTTTTACAAAGTCCATTGCATAGTGCAATAAGAGAATGTTGGAGACAAGGAAATCCGAGACTGAGCCTTCAAGGAAGTGAAGTCAGGCAAGAAAGCTTCGCCTGTGTTGGCACATGGAGAAAAGTGAGACAGGTAGAACAGGACACGATGAGGGCAAAGCAAAGGAGATAACACTTCTCCTCTGATGAGGAGCCAACCCCTCTGACGATGACGCTGCTCGCATTAGCCCATTCACTGTCTCCTCGTGGTCTCATCTCTCGCCATTAGGTTCCAACTTACAATAATGTTTCGTCGGAGGTTAAGTTTCCAACGTGTGATTTTGAGGGGAAATGGGAAAATGGCCAAGTAAACCAAGAAAAAGATTTTCTTCTGTCTCTACAGAAAGGTTTCATTTTCATATTTCAAAAGGGTTAGGGTCATAGCTGAGTAATAGAGTGCTTGCCTTGCAGGCCCAAGACCTTTATTTGATTGCAAATACCAAAAAGGGCTCAATTATTACTTCCACCCCAAAAACTATCCTCTCTCTCACTTTCTCTCTCTCTTTCTCTCTCTCCTTTTCTACTTCTCTCTCACATGCACGCACACGTGCACACACACACACACACACACACACACACACACACATACAGGAGCCACTCCCTAACTCAATACTTAGTTTATCTGCATAGAAACTGTCACTATATAATGTCATCTTTAACCACTTTTCTTTTTTTTTTTTTTTTTTTTGGTTTATGTTCTGCTTAATTCTACCCAAGAGACAGGCTAGTAGTGACTTTCCTTGTCTAATTAACTTTTTTATCCCTAGCATCTATACCAATGTCAAAAACTGAGGTTCTGAATGAATACGTATTGAATAAGTGAACAAATCAAATGGTATAGTAATTAGGAACCTTGTAGTGCTCTGTCGATTGTCACATTGTCACTATCTCTACCTCCGCTTTGATTTCTAACTGAACATGCAAATCAAGTCGGGAAGAACTTAGGATTTGCTGGAAGCATCGCTCAGTGGCCGAGCATTGTCATAGCATGTGCAAAGGCCGGAGTTATGTTTCCAGTAAAGATAAATATAAATGAAAACGGAAACTGATTAATAGAGAATATTAATTTTTAAAGCGACCCAATCTTACCTAGGAATATGATTTTTCCTTCATTGTTTTGGCTTGCCTCATAATTTTTGATGACCAAATGCTTCACAGCATTAAGAAAGTTCGTCATTAAGAGAACACTAAGAAGATAGCTTCTGTAAAGGACAGTATAGACATGAAGGGCACTTGGAGGTGTTCTAGTCACTCTGGCTCATGGGTCAAGAGCTTTTGTTTTTGTCTCTTCTTCTTTCTGATAGATACCTGCTTGGGTCCTTCCTGGGTTTCCTGTTCAAGAGCCTTTCTTTTCTCCTCTGTTTTAGTCATAAACTTTGGCTCACTTAAAACACTTTTGTGTTTCATCAAAGCTAAATAAATAATGCCGATTATTTATGCTGAATTAAAAACAACTAAACTCATTATTTATGAATCTTATCAATGTTTCCTGAGGATGGAAAGGGGAAAACATTTCAATCTAACCCCAACGAATCAAGGTTTTATCTCATTTCTCTACCAGATAATTATGTAAAACATTACTAACGTCCTTGATAAGGCACGGTGGAGATTTCCTTATTGAAGTACAAAGATTATGAGTGAGTTTTCTGATTTTCTTTGGAAAATATTTACGTCCTTTCTTCTCAGTATTTTCTCCTCACTCCAGAATAATGTACAAAATGTCCTTCAGCTACTTAGCTCATTCTAGCAGTTTACAGGATTCATCTTAATTAATGCCAGAAACAGAAAAAAAAAAAAAAACATTTTTAGCTTCATTGTGTTGGCTGCCTCCATGTCCTGAATCATCCTAAATATTTACCTTTTGCAGTCATTTTCACCTTGGAAAAGAGTCACAAGCCACACGGTGCCAGGTACAGGAAATAAAAGAGGACAGACTGCAATATTTGTACCGACCTGGTTCTCCATTGCATGGTCTATGCAGCACCTGTCACTGTATTTATGATCCTACATGAAATAATCATGTTCCAAGTAACAAAGAGTGTATTGGGAGGAATTAATGGCAGTGTGTCTTTTACTACAATGGATTTTTAAAATTTAAGCATTTACCATAGATTTCAGTCACATCTCTTACTTGAATTTAAATGCAATTTTATATAAGATTAAGTTTTGTTTCATAATTTACTACTCTTGAACATGGACACTTCAAGGGCATTGTTTAGATGTCAGGTGAACTCAAGTAATTACATCTACCCCCAAAATAATTTTGTTTTGTGTAGCTTCCTAATAATTTTTCTTTCCTCATAAAAGGAGCTTACAGTCCTTGAAAAAGATTTTCTTTATTAATTCTTGCTTTTAGGGACATGGGATGAGAGTGTTCAGGAGTCTTTTAGAAAAGAATGATTATGCGCTATTTTATTCTTAAAAACATACTGTCTGGGCAAATAATGGGTTTCAGGTGTGGAACACTCAATAGGACACTGTTTAAAAATTATTGAGATGGCCTAATTATGGAAAAGCATCCAAATAATGGATCTTGAACTGAACTTGTACTTGAGAACCAGGAGAGCTAAGGGTTGGAAAGAAATTTTCATTGCTATCCAAGCTTCTCTCTGATCTCACTATGTCCTCTGGAGTAACATTTGGGGTCAGAGGAAACAGAACTCCATGATTCTATCCTGGAAGGGGAGCGGTGGACGCTGTGGAAGAAGCCAGAGACCCAGAGAGAAACACTGAGAACAGACACATCCCATTTGAAGCTCACACTTTCTTGTCCCTATTTTGTTGAGTGAAGAGAAATGGTTTTGGGTCATATTCAAAATGTGAAATATAGTTACTGTACGTAGACAAATTCCGAATCTTTCCCATTTTAATTGAACATTAGAGAAAGCCAAGGGTAGAAAACGATTCGCCATGGGTTGGACAAATCAAATGGGACCTTGACAAGCGTCTGGACTCTATTTCTGTTCATATATGGAAAGATCTGATGACAGCACTTGCTTAGTCAAGTTACTGGAAGAACTAAATAAGAGGCAGAAAATTGGGGGGCACATAATATTTAAAAAGTAAAGAAGAGTCACTTCCTTCCCTTACCTTGTATAAGACCTAACCAGTGCCGGGCTCACAGGTTCACACCTATAATCCCAGCACCGTGGGGAGCTGGTGCAGAATGATCACAGATTCCAACACAACCCATCTGGGCAATTTAGTGATTTAATGAGAGCCAGCCTCAAAATCAGAAAATGAACAAAGAAGTAGCAGAATTTCAGGTAGCATGCTCGATTCAATGCTTTCTTATCTCTATCCTGAAATTATTAATAACTTTCATTTTCTGTTTGTCGGTGAACCTCATAAATTCCACAGGTTGCGCCTCCTCAGTGGTACAGTCAGGTAGGTAATGCCAACCTAAATTGGTCTAGGGGACCCAGATAAGCCTGCCTGGGGAACGATGCCTAATCTGAGAATTTGAAAACAAAGGAGGAAGAGCACCTTGAATTCACCTGCCATCTCCTTATGAAATATCTTAGTCTGAAAGTTTAAGATAGAGTCTCTACTTTTATAACATTGATAAGTATAACATCGATAAGTTTAATATTAAACTTTTAGAAGTGAAAAACAGATACCCTATAACTAGTACCATACTTGAAATTTACTAAGACAGTAGATCTTATACTAAGTATTGTTATTCCAAAAAATATTAAAAGAGCGTGAGAGAAGAATCATTGAGCAGTATTGGACACGTCTGTGGTCTTGATGGTCTCGCAGGCATGAATTTATTCCAACCGTTACCAAGTTTTGCACATTAAATATGTATAAGTTTTTAACCTTACAGTTATACTCAGTAAAGTTGGTCAAAGAAACAAAAAAATAAAATAAAATTCACAATTTTGTGGGATTTTTTGAGAGAGAGAGTCTCACTGTACAGTCCAGGCTAGTCCTGAACTCCTTATGTAGCACTGGCTGGCCAAGAACACTCAACAATCCTTCCTCAACCTCTTGAGTGCTGGGCCTACAGGTATGCACAACCATGCCCAGCTATTATGTGGTTCTGGAGGATCAAACCGGGGCCCTTAGGCACTTTCCCCAATAACTGAGCTGTGTCACAGCCCCGCAATTTTTTATAGCAATGATAGTTACAGCTTAATATCACTTGTTTGAAATCGAGTTATCTCACAACTCACTGATTCTTTATTAATTCAAAATATTATTAATGTTAAAAAGTAGAATAAGAGTAATCCTTAGCAACTATAATAAGCCTAAAAACAAAAGCATTAGAATTTATTAACAAGAATCAGAAGATTAAAGTTTATTGACAATACTCAGAAGTTTAAATGCCATTGTTTAAATGCCATTTAATTAAACTCAATACTGCTGAGGACCTTTGTTTTCTACACTATTTATTAATTAGACACAATGAATTAGACCATAAGACACCATATATGTAGTATGCTACCACTAGGGGAGAAACTATTGCCACTTTTAATGTGAAGGGAAGTGTGTGTGTGTGTGTGTGTGTGTGTGTGTGTGTAACCTGGAACTATGTTTAAATACACAAATATGCCATTTAAAGTCTCAAAAATTTGAAGCATTTTATCCAAGTAAATATGACCCCTTGTCTTGGTAATTTTCAAATGTAGCACCATTTTGTTCATAGCTGTAATTTACTAATGTCTACAACAAGTTTGTCATGATTAATTTGTTTTTCATCATTACAGTGGCCCTTCTGTTACAGGACATGTTTTCCAAGGCCCTCCGTGGATGCCTGAGATAGTTAATAGTACTGATATCTATATATAATTAGTAGTTTTTAAAATACATGCATACTTATAATAAAGATGAATTTCTAAATTTGGCAAATTAAGAGAATAATAATACAATGAAATGGAACGATTATAACAATATATGGTAAGAAAAGTGGGGGAGGGTAGGAGAGCTCTCTTGCCACTGAATTGGGTCTCTCATACACTATGGATACAGAAGACAAAGGGGTCATCTGTGTGCCACTCAGAGTGGAGCAGGCCAGCGCAAGGTTTTGCCATACTATATTGAACGACAATGTTAAAATTACGAATTGCTTATTTTTGAAAATTTCATATTAATATTGTCTGATAAAGGTTAGCCATGGGGAACTGAAACCACACAAAGTAAACCTACGAATAGAAGGGCACCGCTATGTTCATAACCCTCACATCCATTGCTTATAGTGGTACTGTTGTCTTCTTTATACAGAGAAAAAAATGAGAATCCAAAGAGATTGAACTCATATCTAAAATTACATTTCTATTAGATGTAATAAGCTCTAACAGCACTCCCTTCAAGGAAAGTGTTTTTTAAATAACAATAAATTAAAGAATGAAAGTAGACTTTTATAATAATAACTCAAGTCACTGAGAGGATCTTGGTCTATTCTCATAAATTTTTAAGAGAGAAAGTTGCTGGGGATGGAAGTGTGAATCGACGACACACTGTCTGTGTGGCATATGTGAAGCCTCAGATTCCATGCTTCTCACCACAAGAGAAAGAGGAGAAAAGAAAAGGAAAAGAAGAGGAGAGAGAGAGAGAGGAGAGGGACGGGAAAGCAAGGGAAGGGAAAGGTAGGGTGGGGAAGGAAAAGAAAAATTGAGATAAAGAATTGCGATGGTTTGATTCTGTCCTCTCAAAATTCACAATAATTCAACTAAAAACTTACTGGCCAGTTTGATGCCATTGAGATGCTCTGTTGCTCTGTTGATGATTGACCACAACAGTGTCGCCCTCATTGGTGGAATTAAGGTTCTCATAAAAGAGCTTCCACTGAGGTATTGCCATTCTTTCTTTTCTGGGTTCCCTAGGTAACCAAGAAGATTCATTTAAGGAACTATGGGGTAATTAAATAGATACAAAATATGTCGAAAGCTATTCAACAAATTTGGAAGAAGGCAAAAAAGTAACAAGACAAGACGTGACAACTAGAGAACAAAGCGCTTGCTGATAGATTACAATCAAGAATCTGTCATTACATTCAATAGAAATAGGCAAAGTAGACAAGTTAGAAGAAAATATTGTCAAGTTGGTAAAAAGAAAAGAATTAAACTCATTTGTACAATTTTCACAAGAAATTCACTATCCATGAAAAGATACAGTAGCCACTACAACAATAGAAACATGCAAATCAAATTGAAATTATTGTGGATTTATTCCTAGCTGACAGAAAAACTTGAAGAGAAGAAAATTTAAGATATATAGAGAAGCTTGTTTTGACAAAGACTAACTTAATCAGAAAGGCCAATATATTGAAATTTTATTAACATGTATTCATAATATACATAAAATTTGAAAGACATAAAAATATACAGTTGAATATTTTAATAAATTTTAATAAATGGTAGAAGTAGACGAAAACTATTGGATATATAGACTTGAACATTACTGCTAAATGAGCCGATTTAACTGTTTTTTCAAAATAGTACTCAATATTTTTTCAGTGCACACAAATATTTACTAAAGCTAGTCCTATATTTTACTAATATGAGCAAATTTCATAGACAAATATTGACAAATATCAAAAGGTATACAAAATCAATGGGCTGACAAAATAGCAATTAAAATCAATAAAATAAATATAATAGATGTCATGTATTTGAAATTTAAGAAATCAATAAAACAACAGACAATCCAATAAAAATGGACAGAAATTTTTTAAATTCTCTTTAGAAAAAAGCAAACTACATAGTTATTAATCACATAAAAGAAGTACCAGATGTCACTATTGGTCGGAAAAGTATACATTAAGACATCCATTAGCATACAAAAAACCCTAGCTGATTGACAAAAAAAAATAAAATAAATCATGTATTGTTAAACTTAAGAAACTTTAAGGTGGTGTTCCAAAGTAATTAACAAACCATTAAAAAATGACTGCATGTCCTAAGGCAAGGGTAGTCGTATACCCAACCCTATGAGAAATGACTGTATTTGGTTTAAAAAAATCCAGAATGTTCATAAGAGCTGTAGTTAAACAATTCAAATTTCAAATAGGAAAATATAACTAATAGAATTATTAATTTATGTATAATTTTCACATAAAATAATAATAATAGAAGAAGAAAAGAATCTACCACTAGAATATGAAAGAGACTGTGAAATAGTTGCATCTTGCAGTTAATACATTGAACAAGGAAGGCAGACAAAAAACCTTGCATGCAATACATTTTCATCTATATGAATTTCAGGAAAATAGTAAATTTTTAGTAATAGACATTCAACTGGTGGCTATGTTAGGGAGGTATTGATATACAAAGGAGAAAGAGGGATCTCTCTTGGATACTAGAAATAGCATACGTGTTGCTTTTAGATTTAGGAAAGTGGAATAAATAATTTTATGTAAACCCTGGACTCCTGTTACTATACAAAATGTTGAGCTAGTATATACTTAATTAAGTGTCTATTGGGCCAAAGTGTGAGATTAATTCATTTTCTTTCCTGATATAGGAGGGAAATGAATTAACTCTAAATCAGGGGACCATTTGCAAGTAAATTTTCATACAATGTTAACATCAGTTCTTTCACAGATGATTAGTTTGCTAACAAATCTTTTTCTACTGCATATTTTGTGACCAAGTATCTGAGACTTTGGTAGTATGTAGTTACTCAAAGACTCCTAGACACACTAAAAGCACACGTGCACACCACATTTGTGCTTCTTCCAAACCCACCTTCATGGATGAAGTGGAAAATATCACATGGACCCAGTAGGCTTCTTTCCTCCCCCCTTCTCTCTCTCTCTCGCTCTCTCTCGCTTTCTCTCTCTCTTCCCCCCTCTTTCTTGCTCTCTCACTCTGTATCTCTTTTTGGTGGAATTGGGGGACTGAACCCAATTATTTTATTTCAATGTTACTCCTAACTGTTGCTGTTTCTCTATGTGTAGACCAGCTTGAGAAAACCACATGCTTTTGTGAGTCAGAGTAGTTTGTTCTTTTAAATCAGAATCTTCTATCACAATGTAAATGTGCATACGTAACTGTCCATAATAGAAAACCATTAATTTCTGTAACTCATTTCTCATTTGCAATATATAAAATATAGAACATTTCATAGGGGTATTTGTGAAATTCAATTATCAGTAATTTTCATTCTAAATAATTTAAGTCATTTAGTTATCAGAAATATTTGCTTTTTCCACTAATTGCCATATCATATTCATATTCCTTTACACAATAATAAGCTACTATTCATGATTTCTAAATTTTTATACAAATATTATGGTATTGAATAAATAAAATAAGAAAAAACGAAAGAAGGGAAATGCTTCACTTAGCTTAATTTTTTGAAGAGATTTTTTTTAAAATTTCAACTACATACCGTGAACGTATAAGATAGAATTTTTATCATTACAATAAAATGGCTGAAACAAGCTACTTATAAGCAGAAAGTTTATTCAGTGCACAATTTCGGAAGTCCAAAGCATAGTGTTGGGCTGGCCCACTGACTCAGAATTTAATAAGGCCTGACACAGATGTGGTACCCCATCATGCACATAGTGAGTGTGCACAAGTTAACATGGCTGAGGCTAGGAAGCAGAGAGAGTGGGAGGGGCCAGGATTGCTTTTCTTATAACAGACTGCTCAATAGAAACACCAAGTAGGAGCAGAACTACTTCATGCCCTCAGGGACCCCCGAACTCCCACTAGACTTCACTTCCCAATACCACTATCCTGGGGACTCACCTACCAATCACTCAGACCATTGTGGAGTCCCTAAGCCAGCCATTCACAGTGATGATATAAATGGATATGCTGACCTGAGTTTGTTCAGATTTCAATGTGTGGTTGCGTAAGAAAAGAGACTAAAGTGAAAAACCCATTTTAAGACTCACACAAAAGATTATTCAATGCTGTGCTAAAAGTAGAATTCAATGAGGATTTTGGGAACTACTAACTTTCTTACCTAAACTACAAAGTCCAGAATCAGAATTTCAAGTCAGAAAAAAAAAGTCAAGGTGTCTTTTCTTACATTTGGAAACTAGTCTTCAAATTATAAGCAGAAAAAAGGAAGTCAATTTAAAATTAGTCATGAAGAGAATTCTTTTCTTCCAATTATGCCTTGGCTAGTTCAGTTACTAACTTTTTACAAGTTTCCATTTCAGTCAGAAAAAACTTACAGTAAAGAGTCCACATTCCAATCTACTGTTCAATTTACCAGGCTGGTTTGGCAAAAACAAAACAAAATAAAGCCATACACTTTTTTGAAGTGCAGATAAACCTATTATATATCATTTGATGTATATTTTTGTAATTTCATCATCTGTTGATATGAAAAACATTTCTTGGCCCTAATGAAATATTATAACTGAAGTGAAACTAATTTGATAATTCTTGATAACAAAGGATAGTAGTATCTAAAGTATTCTTTCAAAACAGTTATTATGAGGAAACAGGTGGTAAATATTTTCAGCTTTGTAGGCTACTAATAGCTGTTATCATAGTCATCCAACTCTTCCTTTAGCAGTACCGTAGACAACGTAGGAGAATTAATAAAAATGTGTTCTAATAAAACTTTGTTTACAAAACCCAGTGGCAAAACCAAATTGTGTCTTAGGCTATACTATACAACTGCCTACTCTAAAATCAAAAACTAGATGTAAAATACATTTTATGAAGATTACTTTTCTTTTGTTTGGTATATGTTCATACAAACTTTACATGCATATCCAAATCATAGACAGTGCTGTCAACTTTCTCAAACCAAAGCATAGAAAATTTAAATGCATTTATACCTTCTTTTGCATCCAGGTCAAGTGGACAATGTTATAAACAATATTCTGCAAACCAACATCTTCAGATCATAGATTTATTCCCTGTTGTTCAATTTCTCAACCACCCATCAAGATGCTCCAAAAATATTTTTGGCTATATACAGTGAAAAAATTTAAGTACTGAAAGAAAAGAAGTCTACATGTGAGCAATCAAATAAAGTACAAAGCTTGCCACGTTAGTTAGTGTTCTTAGAAAAACAGAACCAAGAGGATATTAGCTTGGCTTAGAGAGTTAGAAGAGCCTAAAATGGCCATCTGCACATGCAGGAGCTGGAGTATCCTGTAAATGACCAGACATGAATACGAAAGAATGTTAGTCTGAGGCTGAAGGTCTGGAAGTTCAGTGTGGAGCAGCCTGTGTGAGTGGGTACCACAGACCAGTGTCTAGAGGTAATGCTGACGATGGGAGATGAATACGCAGAGGCAATGGTGAAGACAGAGGCAAGTCTGCACTGAAGACTGGCATCCCGAGGCAATGGTGAAGACCAGATATCTCCTAGAAGAAGCCAGCCATGAAAGTGTTCGTCTTCATTTGCTTTTATTCAGTTCAATCTGTCAGTCTATTGACTGGGTTCATCCATATCTGGGTGGGTCCTTTGTTTGCTAACTCATATTTCAGTCATCCCCACCCAAAACTTTGCCCCAATGATCAGCAGGGTATTTCATCATCTATTCAAGTTGATTCAACATGATAAATGGCCATAGCTGTAGTATGAAACCAAAAAGAAACATATATGTCTTTATTCTTTCCTTGTTGTTGGTATGCAATGCCAAGCACCCACGAAATAAAGTAGGGAAAGTTCATTTTGGCCTATGTTTCAGTCTATGCCTGGTTGGCTGGCAATGGCAGAACACCTGACAAAGAAAAGTAACACGTAGCATAGCAGCCAGGAAACAGAGAGAGAAAGCAGGAGCAGACATATTGATATATTGCAAATACATGATCCAGGGACCCACATGTTTCATCCAGGCCAACACTCTAAATCTGATGGTTTTAGGGGTTATTTTAGGCACCTACCAGCTTCCTTTCTATCTGATTAAGAAAAATGTATTTGAATCCTGTCTAAGAGTTGCCAAGGTCTTAATAGTTCTAGCATTGCTAAAATGTCCAAGTACAAAGTCTTCTCTGAGATTCAAGGTAAAGTCTTAACATGACTATTTTAAAAATTAAAAGAAAGTTATACATTTCTAACAAACAATGACAGAAGATAAATAGTCTCATTCCAAAAGTGAGACATCAAGGATTAGAAAGAAATAGGACCAAAGTAAGACCCACCCTAAGCAAAGCAAACATCAAATCCTACAATTCTATTTCCAGGATTCAGAAAAATTGTGAACAGTTGTTAACTCCAGCGAGCTTGAAAATCCCTACATCTTTGGCCTCTGTCTTGAGCTGACTCTATTCATTGCCTGTGGCGATCCTCAATAGAATATTTAAATTCCTGGTATCTTAAATTTCCTGAGGTTTCCACTGCACTGAACACTGGGTACCTTGCCACAGGCTGAAAGTTGGGCGGCCTTGAAACTGCATCAACAAGATTAATTAGTTCATTGCCTTAATCTCAGTCTTAGACAAGGTCTCAGAACATGGGTGAAATGCAGACACATCTTTGGCCAGAGTGCAACACTCACTCTTCTAATCCAATTGCCAATAGAGTCCTTCTCCTCACCTGAAAGCTTTTGAGCTTGGTCTTGACAACCGGCAATCCCATCAGTATTCTGGATTTTAAACTCAGACTAAAGTCTTCTGTCAAGCATCATATCATTATTGCAGTATGTTAGGGCTTTTCTAGTGACATCTCCAAACCTTCTCAAATTCCTGCAAACCAGGTCCAAGGGCTCGTAAAACACATGTTCAAGTATAGCAACAACTCACTCCTGGAACCAATTTCTGGTATTCATTACTTTCCTATTACTGGGCTATACTATCTGACACCCACAATTTAAAGGAGAAAAGGTTTATTTTAGCACACATTTCAGACATAACAGTCCAGGCATGGTCGGCAGGCAGTGGCCGAAGGTTCTAGCACTTATATCATGGTAGCCAAAGAAGAGGAAGGTAAGGGAAGACCGATACAAGAATATAGACTTCCAAGGCATGCCCCCAGTGACCCACTCTCCCAAGAAAGCCTAACCACCAAATGTGAGAATTTTGGGGGGCATTTTGTTCTAAAAAAAATAGTATGCAACAAGATTTAACTATTTTATGAAGTGGTCAGTAAAGAGAATTTTGATTTTATTGTTTCAGGATTTTTCTTGAGCCATTGGTTCACATCATTCTAGAACTTACAGCCATACCCAAACGCACTGTCACTGCTGCCTTTATTTCTTCCTGTAAGGTGAGAGCCATATATAAAGTATTAACAGTGCATCACTGGAGAAATAAAAAAAACACAGATGTCATTAATGAGTTGTCCTCCAAAATTGAGCAAATATTTGTATTGAATCTGTAAACAGGAAATTAATAAATTATGTGCTCTGATCTGTCACATATGTGCCTGGTGTGTTGGGGAAAATGAGAACTGACTACTGTATCGGGCAGATGGCTTCCACCCACGCTGTCTACGCTTCCCTCACTCACTGTCCCTGCTGGTACTACCTCAATCCTAGCCTGCCTTTATGGCCTGAAGTTTTCTAATCACTCTAGAGAAAGCTGTGCCACCTAGTCCACAGGTGGTGAACTGATGAATTCGGGAACAACCAACCAACAATGACTCGTAGAAGTTTATACCTACCCAAGCTGCCTTGCACACCCTTTGAGTCTCTTTTATGCATGCCACAAAAATCTCTCCCATGGAATTAAGTCCTGCTGCTCACTGCAGAGCCTAGTTGATAGTGACGCTTGCTTGGTTGCTGTGTCAGTAGACGCGTCTATTGTTAGGACGCAATGCCCGGTACTGCAACCTTAAAAAGGAGATGCTCCACGTATCTCCTGCTTTGCGTAATGTCAGTCCTTAGCTGGTAGGAAGTTCATGGTGGAAGGTCATGTCAGAACAACGCTGCTTAGTTTGTGGAGGTAGAGGCTGGATTGGAGAACTCACCAGAGAGGATGGAAAGAGACACCATATTTAGTAACCAGGGCTGTGTCTTCACGCCTCCCACAGACACACCCAGAGCATGCTGTCCTGGTGAAACTGACGTCTAGGGATTCATGTTCACGCTTGCCTTTCCTTCCAGTTCTTGTCTCACTTTTTTATTTCAGGTCTCTATATTTACCATGTTCTTTAGAAGATATTGCTGATAACATAACCTTGTGTCGATCTAGCCTAGACATTGCAAACACTGATGTATTTAGAATTTGTGAGTCCAGAATTCTGTAGGTATGGAGCTTTTGGTTTTGGACACTTGATCTTTTAATATCATTGTGTGAAATTTATTCTTAAGAAGCAAAAGAACCTAGAGCCCAGTAGTATCAACATTAAAACCTTATTGTGTGAACATCGGGACAGAGACATACTGAATCGTCTGAATGAATCTATCAGCTTGGTACCATTATTAAATAGGTTTTAAAGTTAAGGCATAAAGAAGTTAAATAAGGAGGGATAATAGTATCTGCATTTCAGCTAACCTAGGGCACTCACACTACAAATGTTTAGTCTCTGCATTCTACTACCCCCCCCCACCCCCCAGGAGATGAAAAATTCAAAACACACCATTCCCACAGGAAGTCTTACCCGCATTGTGCCTTTGCATAGCAGTGTGTCACAGAAGCATATCTGTGCGTATTTTCTAAGGAATTTTTTTTCTTTTTTCCCCCATTTTATTGATACGTATAAGCGTGAAATTTAAGGTTTACAATGAAGTTGAGCATTTTGTGCGCATGCATATCTTGTCAAGGGGACAAGGGCTTTCCCGCTCTCCTTTTGTCCCTCCCCTCCCCACCCCTCCATTCCTTCCCACCCTACCCCCCTGGTTCACTTTGTTAATGGAGCCGGTGAGGACATTAACAGAAATATAATAGGATCTGTTTCTTCCTGGGGATGTTTTTTTGCATGACGTCACAGCCAAACTTCTTATGGGAATAGTATTGTTTCTATTTTAAAGTTAAACAAACTGACACTTAGATAGTTCAAGCAATAGGTTCATAATTGTTCAAATGGTCAATGGTATCACCTGAATTCAAATCTTGCTTTGTCTTGTCTAGAAACAGTACAATTTCTGTGATATGGATGCTCCTTGATTTATGATTGGGCTAGGGACACATTAATAAAATAATAAAATATTATTAAAAGACAGTCCATTTAATACACCTAACCTACCAAAAATAATAGATAGCTTGGCCTTGGTGCAGTCTTTTTTTTTTTTTTCTTTGCTTGTCCTGGGGGTTGAGCCCAGAGTCTTGCTTCCCAGCCTTATTTTTTTATTTTTGAAGATTGAATATCCCTAAGATCTTTTAAGATCGGATCTCACTAAGATCTTAAGATTTTAAGATTGGATCTCACTAAGTTGCTAATTGCCCAAGCTGAGCTAGACCTAGAGATCTTCCTGCCTCGGCCCCTCAGAGGGCAGAATATATAAACTTATAGTTGAGAAAGGTCATCTAGCAGAAAGCCTACTTAATAATGAAGTACGTAACTGCTCAAATAATTCATTAGATGCTATAGTGAAAGTTTAAAACAGAGGGGTTGTATGTAAGTGTCTTTCTACCATGCAAAGCTGAAAAGCCAGAGTCGTGAACACAACCACGGTGAGCCTGGGACTATCTGTCTTTCATTGCTCTGGTTGTAACATTCAGTAACGCCATAGAAAAAGGGTTCAGAGAGCAGGCTGTAGAAAAGATTTATTTTTAAGTCAACCAGATCGCCTTTCCTGATGTTTGAGCCCATTCTATTTTTTTCTGATTATAAGACCATCAACTTGACTCTCTTGATTCCCTGATTGATGAGTAATTTTTTGCAGTGGTATCCATTGAACCTAGGGGCTCCATCACTCTAAGGAAGGTCTCTGCCCTTGAGACTTTTTATTTTGAGACAAGATCTAACTAAATTGCCCAGACTGTCCTGGAACAAGATTCTTATGCCTCAGCTTCAAGGGTAACTGGAATGTCACCACCTCACGCAGGACTTTGGCAATTTTGCAAACTTTATCGACTTTTATTTACTATTATCAGTTCCTAAAAATGCCAATGTCTCACAGGTCTAACAACAGGTAGGATAGTGGTGCTTAAGTGAAACTGTCTCCTTACTGCCAACAGCCTGTTTTGTCCATAGGATTTTTTTATTATCAAACTTTATAGAGATGGACAGAGTTCTACATTCAAAATGGCTCCTGCCCAGCCCCTCAGCCTCTGCAAACTCATACAGAACCCTCAGGCTACAAACCGTTCCTGGTCTCCTTTTATTTTACTTCTCTCCATTTCTTCTTTCCTTTACCCTTTAATACACAAAGGCACCTCCTATTCTGTGTGCACTGAAAAATTATTCTTAAAAGATAAGATTTCATTTGACTCACTCACAAGAAAGTACTCAAATCAGAAGCTTTATCTTCACAGGGCTATTTGCATCTTAAGCCCCCACTGCAGTTTGCAGAATGAAAACTTTATCTCACTTAAAGAAATTTCATACATCAGTGACCAGCTATTACAGGGAATAAAGATTCTTTTAGAAATGCTATATAAATACAGCCTGGCCTAGCTTATGAGCCAAGGAAATTTGAAGGGCATCGTTAGGCGTATCTCAGTGGACATTGGCCACAGTCGTGCCTGCCTGATGGTTTGTGTTTTAAATATGCACCACGGGTACTCACTGTGAAATTCAGATGGGAACACCAATCCCCAATCCCACAGTAAGCACAAACCACGCAATAACCATATCCTTTCCCGTCTCTAAATACATTAATCAAAACCCTGCAATGACATCCCCCGCAATTGAATAAGCAAAACTAAGATCAGTGTCTTTTCCTCCAGGGTGTTCTGTCTTTGCTAGCAGGTAAACGTCAAGCTGATGGTGTTTATTTGCGTGCTGATAATGCAGTAACTTTGCTCAGCATCTCTTTTGCACAAGGGAAGATTTCTTGAAAGGGTGTCTTTCTTGTGCGCGCTCTCTCTCTCTCTTTCTCTCTCGATTTCTCTCTGAGCAAACAAGTATCTTGAGATGGGCTAAGTACTTATCTCACCCCACATCTCCTTGGAGGGTTCCTCTATCTGAAAACTGGATGGCAGGTTGTCTGATGCTACAGCCAAGTTTCAAACCCATCCCTGTTGATTCTTTTTCATGTAGGAAATGTTGCCTCTGTAATTGCCTCAGGGAGAAGAAAAGCTCCAAAAGGAAAAGAGGTAGCACTTTCATTCACAACGACTCTACTGGGAAGCTTAAACATAATCTCCTCACTGAGAATTTCATTAGACTTTTTACCTTGCTGGCTCCCAGGGATGCTTTAAGATTGGACTGAGGAGTCATCAGAAAGGAGACTTCCTGACCCCTGAGCCTTGGGTAGGTTGCTTTTCTCAATGGTTCTCAACCCGTTCTATTGTTGCTCTTATCTCGCTGGATTTTAATTTTCTGATTGTCTGCCCTATTGGATTGTGAGGTCTTGAGAGCATGGTCTCTGCCTGGGTAACGTATCCCTGCAGCTCTAGTATCTAACTCTATTGAGTTCAGGCAGGCATTTTATTTAAAGGGGGGGGGGGGGAGCCTTTTTATTCCTTGATGAATTCTGTCATTCAGTAAGATCAATGCATCCTCATGTTGACCCTGTAGCCTTCAACATTCTGTTGTGAATCCATTTGGCAATCTCAATGACACAGAAATGCTAAATGCCTTCAGGTTATTTAACTTAATCGTGATTGGAGGATTCTCCCCCACTCCAAAACTTAAGTATTTTGCAAATAATAAATTACATCTTATTTTGACCATGACCCAGAGATTCGGAGTAATGGAAATTAAGGCTAGTACCTATACTTTTGTTTTGTTTTTAATTCTAATGCCCCTTTAAAACTCAGATGTAGTTATGGAACCTTTTTTTTTTTTTTTTGAAAGACCCAGGCTAAATGAACTCCATGACGGGTCTCAAATCCAGCTTAAAATCAAGTAGGCCGGAAATTTTACTGTCTCAGGATGACCAGGCAGAAACAGGAGAAAGTCCGCATCGCCTGAGAAACGTTGCTGACATTCCTGCTGTGAGGGTTCCTATCCTGTGGATGGGGAATTGGGTCTGGGGGCCAGAGGCAGTTGCTTCATGTTAGTTAGCCAATCACCATGTAACAAGTCTGTTCTCTGCTGGATGCTCACCAATCATGTAAGCACCAAGCTGAAAGCCCACCTCCCTTTGTTTGTAACTAATAAAAGTCTGCTACAGAAACCCGAGGCTCTCGGATCGGAACCACTATGTTGGTGAACACTGAGAGCCCGCGCTTAAGCCTGAATAAAGACTCGTTGCCTTTGCATGCGTGATGGGTCTCCTGGGGTCTTGGGGATGTTCGCGATCTGGGCATAACATTTTCTTTACTGTAATTAACTTCAGAGAACAGGAGCTTAATCAGGTCTACTGCACAGAGACAGATGCCAGCAAAAGATGTAGTTGGTAAGAGACGTGAAAACAAAGGCACTTTTGCCCCCTGACGTATGTCTGCATTGTTTCCAATGGCAGCACTCTGTGTGTACTTTCAGAACTCTGAAGCCACCTGCAAGGAACAAGTTGAGGAAATCCCTATTGTTAGTGTTGGATAGGAGGCTCTGAATGGAATGTGGTAATGAGCCAGAAAGAATAAAATTATCCAGGGGTTAATAAGAGGAAGGAGGAAAGTTGCAAACATAGCCAGAAATAGAGTGCTGAGGAAGTACTGGAGTTCTGTTAAGTTTTTAAGAGTCGGGAAAAGAGTGAGTCCAAGTAACTATACTTTTCCTGCCCGAGAAGCTAAGAGACTTTGATGCCACTTGCTAGATTGTAGACAGGCAGACATGTGACAGCATGGGCATTATGTGCTGAAAAGGATGCAAACCCTCAAAATAGGATGCAGATACCATTTTTCTGCTGTCCCATCCCTATATTAAAAATAAAGATTTTTAAAAAATTAAATGTATTGCATATAAATCATCAGTCTTCATAAATTAAAAAAGTGATGCAGAATCTTCAAAGAGAAAATAAAATATGCCAATAACAATATTTTATAAATACTTGAGCACTCAGGAGGCTAAGACAGGAAGATTGCCTTGAGTTCTAAGCCAGCCTAGACTACACAGTTAGTTCAGGACTAGTGTCAAATACAGAACAAGATCTTGTCTCAAAAAAAAAAATATATATATATATACAAATATTAATAGTTGGAGAATGTTACCCTAATGTGTTTATATTAAATACAGAAATATTAATGATCAAAAATGACATAAACTTTGATTAAAATTCTCAAGCTATGACATTATCATCAAATTTAATTTCATCTACCAAAAGACCAAAAAGAGAAACTAAAGGAAATACTGACTTCCTTATAAGCATTTCTTGAACATCATAGGAATTAATTGGCAATCATTAAAATATGAGAATAAAATAACATATGTAAGAAAATTATTAGAACTTTCACTTGATGTTTTTTTAAAGTTCATATTGTATATTTATTATCTAGTGAGTCCTTGCTATGAAAAATGAGAAAAGGTACTCTTACATTCAGTTCCACTTTTTTATTAATTCTAGTGTTACCAGTACATATTTAAGTTTTAAAATTATGTAAGATAATGCTAATCTCGATGACTAATCAGAGGCTCAAAGGCAATATCCCAAATGTTGATTTTTAAACCAGATATTCATGTAGAATTTTCAGCATAATATTTTATGTAAGAATTATATACTATGATTTTTTTTAATTCTGATTCTAAATTCGAAACTCAAATTAAAACCAAACAGGCCAGTTCCAAGTGTGACTTCAAAGTTGTGTACATTACGGCATTTCACTTAATAAGCAGTAACTTTTTCTTCCTCAAGATGTAGATTTTAAAAAATCTACATCATTAGATTTTTGTAAAAATCAAATAAGTCACGTGGCTACAGTACTTAGCATAGAGCTAAATAATACTGAGTAATTATTCAATCACTACATCCTTCTTATTGTTATTGTTGATTTATAACATTATCTGGACCTCTACTTATTCTGGCCTAACTTTCTAGAGTGCCCTTTCTCAACACAGGATCCAGCAGCACAAAATTTCCTGGGTCTAGAATACTCATATTCTCTCAAATCTCTCCACTTGGCAAATTCATTTCTTTCTGGTTGGATGCCAGCATCCCACTTTGCAATCACGGATCGTTTCTCCACCTGTCAAAGTGCTAATCTTTTTTGGGAATCTGCTTACCGTACCCCAAGTTGAGATCCATTTACTGATTTCCTTAGGATCTCGTTAGCATTCCCTTTCTATGTTTTCCTTTTATTCTACAATGTCCTGAATCACAGCTGATTAACTTTGGGGACCACCACTTTAGTCTCCCTTCCTCAATAGTAGGTGCCTTTAAAGAAAGACAATCTTGTTTATGTGTACTCAGCCCACGACATCACTGCCGCCACCACCACCACTGTTGTCATCATTACCACTGTGATCATGGGGAAGATAACATTAATTGGGTTTAGCATGTAAGAAATGCTTATTTTTATGATATATATATATATATATATATATATATATATATATATATATTTAGAAAAAGCATATTATTTCATTTTAGAGCATGAGAAGGAGAGCCACAGAGTGCATAAATATTTAGAAATTGACCTGAGGTCCTGTATCTAAGAACAACAGAGCCAAGATTTTTAATTCTAGAACCTAATCTCTTGCCATCTAAACACAATACATACCTTGGGAACAATGAGTATGTGATACCTAAGGTAATGTTTCAACCAAAGATGTTAAATTTTCAAGGATTGTTAAGAAATGCAACTGCTACACAAGTCAAAGATCTTCTTTTAAGCATCTTAAAAATTGGCTGAATGAGATAGTTGTGATCTGGGTCTCTCATATCAGAGAGACCATTTGATGTTTCACCTTCTGCTTCTGACTCACTTCACTAAGCATGATGTTCTCAAGTTTCTTCCATTTGCCTGCAAAAACCTCCACGCTGTTGAACTTTATAGGTGCATAGTATTACATTGTGTACAAATACCACAGTTTGTGTATCCATTGGTCTGTTGATGGGTATTTTGGTGTCTTCTGTATTTTAGCTATTGTTAGTTGTGCTGCTATGAACATGGGGATACATGTACCTCTGTTCTGTGACTCATGGAACTTAAAGTGAAAAACAACGTGAACCAGGAGGGTGGGGTGGGGAGGAATGGAGGGGTGGGTAGGGGGAGGGGCAAAAAGAGAGCGGGAAAGTCCTTGTCACTCTGACAAGATTTGTATGAGCACAAAATGTGCAACTTCATTGTAAACCTTAAATTTTGCACTTATACGTATCAATAAAATGGGAAAAATTGGCTGAATAAAGAAAAAAGCTACCATACATGAAAAATAAAAGTTGAATATAGTATAAAATAGAATGTACTGAAATTCATAAACATTAAAGTTGAGTGAAGGTGAGAGAATCTAGAGAATGGTATTGTGAGGTCATTTGAAAGTGCCACTAACGTGTTCCATCCTACTTCAGAATCCTTTGCTAATTCTTCTAGCTGGAGAAGGCGATGCTCTTCAGATTAGGGGTCTAAAAGTTGAGTAATTGAATGAGACAATTACAAAAATCACTATTCTATTATAGAGCACATTGTCAGTAAATCCTTTGTGCCCTCTTTGATCTTTGAGTACAAATGGGAAAATTAAGTACTGTGTCACTGTCTTCAAAATATTATCCTAATGCAAAAATATGAACCTTTAATTTTTAATATTTTAAAGTATGAATCTTTAAATGGCTTATAACTAATACATGAGCATCTACGTTTCTTTGTAATCTATTTTGTGGTTTATCATACATTATTTCAATGTGATATGAAAAATTATATACTCGGCAAGTATTTTATTAAGGATCTATATTGCTGTCATTTAGCAATCAATATATTTTTAACATGTTAAAAAGCCTAGAAAAATCCCTATGGAGATGAAACGAGAAGCTTTTTTTGAAAAGATCAATGACAAGAACTCCCAAATTAATTTGAGGTCAATTAATTAATAGGTAAGTGCATTATACAAATATTTATACAAGTCAGCGTTCTATTACACAATAAGATGAAATCAAATCTTAAACCCTGTATCAAAGAAAGTCTAAAAATGGTCTAATGGAAATAATTGTTTAGAAATGCAAAGATAAATGAAGAAAGGAAGCTTCTAAATTTTAAAAATTTGCATCATATGCTTTTATTAGAACTTGGAACAGAAAGAGTAAATCACAGATTTAAAAAATTACTGTGCTTTCATTAATTTAAATCAGAATAAAAAATCATAACTCTCTGCCATTATCTACTAAAAGTAGAGTAACATAAAAGCTCATAAAGTATTTCTGACAAAATAATTATACTTGATTTTCTAATTTGTTTAAAATTACTGAGCACTTAAGTTATTCTGTATATTAATTTAATATGGATTATTAAATATCTTAGTCAGGTTAAGATTTCTGACAATAAAAAGGGCCATTTTTATATCATCATATTAAGAAAACTTACTGTGTAGCATTCATGTGGTTTTAT
This sequence comes from Ctenodactylus gundi, assembly GCA_004027205.1. Taxonomy (NCBI): domain Eukaryota; kingdom Metazoa; phylum Chordata; class Mammalia; order Rodentia; family Ctenodactylidae; genus Ctenodactylus; species Ctenodactylus gundi. The sequence continues at coordinate 705,699 of PVKB01000068.1, read as the reverse complement.
GTGGTCAATTTTATTACCCATCTGATACATTATCATTATTTGTTCAATTTATAAAACAAACAGTTGCAAAGTTATGATTGGCTAATAGATAACAGTTGCAAGTTCTTGTTGATGAGTTAAGTACTTTCTTTTAGATGAAACATATTTGTGAACATTCATTATTCTGCATTGTTCCTTCGTGGTGATAAAAGCAAGAAATGTACTTATGATTTTCAAATTGCAGAAAAAAATAATTTTGAAAAGGAACCCTCTTCCACTGCTGGTGGGAATCTAAACTGGTACAATAACTATGGAAAACAGTAGGGAAATTTCCAAAAGATTGGAAAAATATATGTCCCCTTCAATCCAGCAATACGTCTTCTAAGAATTCTTCCAAAAGAGTTAAAAACATCATATAACAGAGACATGTGTATACTTATGTTTACAGCAACACAGCTAACAATAGTGAAAATGTGGAAAAAACAAGAATATTCATCAAAAGTCCATTGGATACATAAATTGTGGTGTTTGTACACAAAGAAATACTACTTGTCTGTAAAAACAGATAGTTTTGAGGCCTTTGTAGATAAATAGATGCAATTCGAGACTATTATGGTCAGTGAAGCGAGTGAAATGCAGAAGGTTAAATATTGAATGGTTTCTCTAATAAGGGAAAACAGATCACAGTCATTTCACAGAAAAAAAGGGGGAATAATGGGAACTAGTGGGGTGGGGGTAGAAAAGTGGGGAAGGGAGAGGGAAAAGACTTGTGGTTTTGCCAGGATATCTATATGTGCATACAATAATATTCAAGTTCAATGTAAACCTTATGTATTGTGCACACACACACACACACACACACACACACACACACACACAAACGTGTGTGTGTGTGTTGGTAAAAATAAGTTTGAGGTTATAGCAAATTTAAGGCATTGCTTTTACAAGTTTTAGGGGGAAAATCCATTGTAAGTAATTGAATATGAAAACAAAATATTGGCTACAATTTTAGCTTTTGTTTAATTAACAATTTATTGTATTTTCAGTTTCAAATTGCATTCATCTGTGTCTCTCTTCACAATGAAACTAAGAATATAAAAGTAGTGTAGAATATAAAAATAAAATACTGAAAGAAGACAATAAAATTATAATGGAAAAGAAGATATATTGAAAAAATAAATATGAACATGTAACTATAATAAAGCATAGTCTTGTGAAAATAGTTAACAACTGTAAGACAAGGTCTCATTCTGTAGTCCAGGCTAGCTCTGACCTTGTTACGTAACCCAAAGTCTAGGATTAAAGGCATACACCAACAGTCTCAGTTTGTGTGGTGCTGGGGAATTGAAATAGTTAGTCAGCGCTTGCTCGGCAAGCGCTTTAATCACTGAACAATTCCTCTAGACTCTTTATAATATTATAGAATCAAAGAAAATAAACTCAGAAGCATCATGCCAATATAGAAGTTATCTTCAACTCAAAACAACTAGAAGAAAATGTATTTGTGTATTCCTACTTTAAATGATTTGCTTTACAAATAAGGAGTTTAATGAGAAGGAAAGATATTTGCAAAAATAATTTTTGGTAGGAAATGATATTATCAGTCATTTACTTTCTTGAAATTAAAGCATTTTTCATTTTGTAGTGTTATAAAGAATTAGAGCTTAGGTCCTGTGAATAGTCCAATGAGGTTGCTTAGAATAAAGTGACTCAATAAATCATTTGTCTCCATTTAGCAAACAGAAACTACTATACATCTTTTAAATCTACTAAGTATATTATTAATTCAAATGTAGGATGTCAGTAACTTTGTCTTCATTCTTAAGGTATTATTGAAGTGCTAGATCCACCACCAATAAAGATGAAGATCCCACAGCTTAATAGAAAAACCATACACTGAGTGTTTTTCTGAGCCCTTTGTGTGTAATGAGTCATTTAATCATAACTAAACAAAATATATGCTGTAATTACTTTGATTTATTGATAAGAAGACTAAGACTCAAATATTTTTGTCTCACTTTTTGTCAAAGTATGATTGTAAACAAAAATTAAAATATAAGAAGTAATTTTTTAATTCACAAAGATAAAACATGAGAGCACAGTAACAACATGCCTTCAGAAATCTTTGCCTCCTCAAAACCAGATCCCAAAGACACTGAAGCAGAACTTATAATAAGCAACATATTCAAAAAATCAAATGGTGCACATGCTTACAGAGATAAACAAAGAGGTAAATAAGGAAGATTTTAAGTTGCTCAATGAGCTTAATCTATTTAAACAAGCTTAGCCAGGGAAACAGTCAACAATTTTAAAGAGGACATAAATAATGATTAAATAAAATTTAACAAGACAGTGTAATATAGAAATATCCACTTATTAAAAACACTGATGAAAAGCCATAGCATAAAAACAATTATCTATAAAAGCATTTATTTGAAAGTATGGGTAATTGAGATGACCAATGTGAGAAAAAAAAATCTCAGAACTTGGAGCAAGATTGATTTAATAGATCAAATATTCCAAGATAACTTAAAACATAGGACATCAAACCAAACTATTCTCAATAGCATAAAAAAGGAAAAACAACTAAGAATTATTGTAATAAGGAAAGATTATATGGTAACTCCAAAGGTATAAAAAATTCTTTCACCAAAATCATAGTAGAAAACTTTCTACACCTAGGAAAAAAAAACTCAGTTCTGAGGTAAAGAAACTATATTGAACAACAACAAAAAATCCTCTCCTTAATATCTCAATATAAAAATGCCAGTAATTGAATCCAAGGAGAATACTATAAGCCATAACATAAAATAGCAAGTAATCTATAAAAGGTAAGCTTATTAGAGCAAGGTAAATTTCTCAGCAAAAAAGTCGTTCAAGTTCTAAAAGAAAACAATTTTGGGCCCAGAATTCTACACGCTACCCAAGTATTCTTCAAAATTCATGAAGAAATGAAGACTTTCCATGACAGAGAAATCTTAAAGTAATTCATGAAAATTACACCAGAATTGAATAAAATACTTCAAAAAATCTGAAGTAGCATCAGGAAAGCCATCAGCACCAAGCAGCCCAAAGGAAATTCTATATCTTACTGGAGAGTGGTTAATCAACACGAAAAATACAAAGAAAATAATAAAATGATACAATTCACTAAATATTTTATTACAACAACTCTCCATGTTAATGGATTAAAATCCTTAATTAAAAAACACAGACTGACAAGTTGGATCAAAACACCACATCCAACCATATGTTGTCTGAAGGAGACATACTTCATTCACTATAAGTGAAATGATGGAAAAGCATATTCCACATAACTGGAGTCCAAAATAAGTAGGAGTAGTGAACTTATTATCAGACAAACCAGACTTCAATACAAAACTGATCGAAAGAGAAAAAGAAAGGGCTTTACATAAGAGAAAAAAGAACAATTCAACAGGAAGAGATAATAATTGTGAGTCTATATCCACCATTTGTGGGCTCATCCGATTTTATAAAACTAAACAAACGGATGTAAAATAACAAATAGTCATCCAGTAATAGTGGGGGAGTTCAGTTTTGCAGCCCCGCAAAGAGAATCATAGACTCATCAACCTGAAAAAAGAAATATCAGAACGCGGCCATTCCAACGGACCTGACAGATATCTACAGAGTGCTGTATCTAATAGCAACAGAACACACATTTTTTGGCAACACACAAAACTTTTTTCCAGGATATACTATATCTTAGACCATAAAGCATGCTTAAATGAACACAAAATTTTGAAATCATCTCCTGCACACTATCAAAACGTAATGGAATGAAAACGACTCAAAACAGTAAAAGAAACCATAGAAACTTCACAACTATGTGGATTAAGCAATACATTCTCAATTAACCAATGAGTCGCAGAATAAATCAGAAAAGAAATCAAATATTTTTCTTATATCAAATCGCACTGAAAGCACAACATGCCTACACAGGGTGAAAAATGAAAGCAGGTCTAAAAACTGCAAATATTCATGATATCAAGATGTAGCAGGCTCAAAAACATAACCTGCTGCTGCATCTCAAGCTCTGAGAGAAAAAAAAAAAATCTAACTATCAAACTACTAAAAAGTTGTATAAGCATCAGAGCGGAAATTAAGTTGATACTAATAAATGAATATAAAGAATGAGTGAATGAAAGGATTTTTGTCTTTCCTTTTGCTTTTTGTTTACTTGTTTTAAAATTCTTAGAGCTTTCTCTAACTCCATAGCACTGAAGACAAATTATTTTTATTTCATTGTATTTTATCTATAATTATCATTTGTATTAACATTTGCTATCCACAATATTTGTATTTATTTTTGGAATGGGTAAATAAATATACTGTGTCTTTTTCATGTTTTCTTTGAAAAAATAAAAAAGATACACACTTAGCCAAATTTATCAAAAGAAGAAAAGGTTTTAACTCATTACAATTAGAAATGAGCAGGAAAAAACAAAATCTAGAGGACTATAAGAAATTACTTTGAAAAATTATTTTCCAATAAATTAGAGAGTCCGGAGGAAATACATAACTTTCTAGACACAAAAAATTATCAAAATTAAACCAAGCAGCTATCAAACAGAATTGTATACTTATTTTGCGTTTATTAGGAGATTCAATGCATTTGAAGGGGATGTGTTCAGGTCTGAAGTTACAATGATAATTGAGATACAATGATCCAACTGAACTGTGGACTTGGGAGCTGCTGATGGCATTAATAGAGCACACCTTTTGGGTGTGTCGAGGTGAGGAGGGAGGATCGGCACTAAACAGCAGATGACTGGGAGGCAGAATAAAAGAATGATGTAGGCCTTGGGGTCCGTATTGGGCCTTTCACCCCTTCCTCTCTAGCATGCATGATTCTTTTGTTCTGAGCCCAGCCACTAGGAAGATCCTTAAAAGGGATGGAGCCTGTTTACCACGGGCTGAAAGCCCTGAAAGCATGCATAAAATTTAACCTCATCTTTTCTGAAATAGCCTCCTCTTCAACAAGCAGATTTTTCCCTGTTGTTCTTATCCCTTTTCCCACATAAATAAACCTACTTTCTACTCTTGCTCAATTAGACCTTGAATACTATTTTGTAGAAAAGAGATTCTTCCAATTTATAAATCACAAATGAAAAACAATTAGATTTATAATTAAATCTGTTACAATAATTCCTTTGATTGTAATTATCTGTAAATATGCTGATGTGACATGCCTATGATTTTGACGACTGAGATACAGTCACTGATTGGTGAGGTGCAGGGGAGTGACTGAAGGAGGCCGACTTTCGTGACTTCCATGCCATTGGGTTTTGGTTCATTCTATTTGCAGCCATCCTGGCCCTCATGGTCAACAGTAACAGGACAAGAGTTTAAGACAGGCTATTGATTCTCTTATAATGAGCATTCTTTAGATTTCCCATCTAGATATGGAATGGTTTCTGAAATACAAGGATACATGGATGGGAACTTAAAAACACTGAAAAATATATCTGCAGAATAAACATAACTTTAACTTTGAAATGAGCATTATTCAGAACAAATGCAATTAGTGTCACTGTTTTACATGCAAGCAAAAAAGCACCATAGGCGAACATGACAATAACAAACCTCTTTTTGAAACACATATAGGATTTTTTTTCCCTTTGTGCTTATTGATTAAGTATTTAAATGAGAAATTCCTGTGTCTCTACTCATTTTGGAAGAAATCCCATTTACCAAGTCTTTTCTCATTTCATACAACCAGGTCCTGCTAGAACCAATATTTAAGTCTATTTTAATAAGTAAAGATTAGTTTTTGCAACAATTATTGGAAAGAAAGTAGATGCCTGGTTATGAGTAGAAAAATATTCTGTCTTTTGAAAGGCTTGAAACAAGTCCCCAGATTCTACTTAGATGAACTTGAGCACTTTATTCATAAAGTTGGCTTTCAAATTCCTCCAAGGCTGCCTCTTGTTTTCTGATCTTCAGAGAAGGCTTCTAATTTCCAGTGTCAAGGGCACAACAGAATCTGTGATCTGCAAGTAACTCAGCTCATAAGCATTAATTATTGCCAGGCCAGGCTTGTAAACAAATGTAATCAGAAGCCTTTTGCGAGGTCCCAGGGAGGACTGCACCTCCGCCTCCTCCTCCTTCCCCTCCCAGCTGCTTTCCAGCTCTTCCCCTCTCTCTAGTGAGCTGCTGCCATTCTGCTTTGGAGCACCTCTGATTTCCTTTCTCATGATTTGCTTTTCTCCCTGGGTGGGCACATCTGCTTTCTTGGCATTAGCTAAAATTTCTTTTATAATGAATTCTAATTACACATTTTCCACATCGGCCCTTTCCAGCCATCCCACACCTGTGTTTCTGACTGCCTACTACAAGCAACTCTAACCAATATTTCCAAAATGGCTCCTGCCGTTTCTCTGCCCTCAATGTGTGTTGCTCTCCAAGCTGTTCCTCTGTGCCAGTCTCCGCAGCGTATAACCAATGTTCGTAAAATGAACACCTCAGGACTCGTTTCTGTTTTACTCTTCTGTTTTCCCAGCCCGGCGGCTAACCCTACGTCGCCTTCATCCTACCACAGGACTGTCCAGAACTCATTCTTCTTGGCCACCATAGCTTGATGTCAGCTTCTCCTCAGTTCTCAGCTGAAGACTTCCTAATCCCCATTAATCTGATTCTAATCTCATAAAAAACTCTTCTTCTTATGCAAAGGAGTTATCTTTAAAAATATCAAATGTTCTGCTCTTCTGCTGATAATAATTTAGTGGGTTGATTGATTGGTTGATTGATTGATTTTGATACAAAGTCTCACTCTCTAGCACAAGCTAGTCCTGAACTCACTATGTGGCCCAGGGCGGCGTCAAGCACATGACAATCCTCCTGCCTCAGTCTCCCAAGAGCTACAATCACAGATGTGCGCCACCACACCTGGTTTATGTGGTCCTGGTGAATGGAGCTCAGGGCCTCCAACTTGCCAGGTAAGCACACTATACGTTGTGCCATTCCTCTAGGTCATTAGTGGATAATTTCAACAACAGTAACAGCAAAAAGGAATTGGACAGAACTGTCAGGCATCTATTTCCGTTGCATCTTAATGAGTTTCTTTCTTGGACTTAAATTTACTTCATGCTTCTCAGTAGCCACAGCAAAGTTGGCAGAATAAAATGAAAAAGATTATGAAAGTGGAACATGTGAAATGCTTGCCTGTTGTTTCTCTAACATAGAAACAAAAATGCAATATTTATAATGAAATATGATATAAATGGAAAATGAGACAAATGAAAACATATAAGCAAGTAAACCCAGGCATTGGGGGTGCGGAACTATAACCCCAGCACTTGGGGATTCGGAGGAAGCAGGATCACAAGTTTGAGTCCAGCCCAGAAAACCTAGTGACTTAGTTAGATCTTGTCTCAAAATAAAATACATAAAATGCACTGAAGATGTAGCTCAGTGCTAAGGCCCTAATTTCATTTTCTGATGCAACAGGAAAACTACAAAAACAAAAGCAAACCCAAAATCTAATGAGTTAGGAGGTCTGTTTGTTCTGGATTGAGCAACTTTCAGAAGACAGCAGTACCCACTAAAGGATGCAGGAAATGAATGAATTCACGTTTTTTTTTTAAATTAGGAAAGAAATATAATAATTTCTTACACAAAAAGTACTATCAAAACAGACTGAATACACCAATGATAACTTTTTATAGTGAGTGACATAAAATCATATCAAAGTATGTATTTAGAAATTTTAAACACTTGTACTTGCTGTTGTTTTCAGTCTTGACTTTAAACATTCTAAGCTGTGTGGAGTTATCTGCCCTACAGGGAGAGCATAATCAACATTCTAGAGCTTTAAAGGGGCTAAACCAGGTTAGAAATCCCTACTCCTTCCCCTTTCCGGTGCTTGGCTTTGATGTTGCTCATTTCCGCTTTAACGCTTTTACATTTTAATGGGACCTTGGATCCCTTCTGACTTCCTTTGGCCATATGTAAGCAATAGCTGATGAACAATGCAGAAATAGCCTTCATTAAGCCCAAACCCCAGGAATTGATGAAGCTAATTACCATATGCTGCACAATGGCATCTTTATAGATTGTATTGTGTTTCTTTGCACTTTTTTCTTGCATAAATAAGCCATTTCTTCACTAAAAGAACCTTTAAATAACAAGCAAATTTCCAAAATAAAATTATTTACTGAAGCAAAGAACAGTTTTATAAAATACCTTACCTTATTTGCAATATAAAATCATGACAAGAAATCAGAAGAGGGAAGAGTAAAAAAAATCTACTCAAAAATAAGTATAAAATAATTTAAATTTTGCATGGTTATTTGTTACAAAATATCATAACTAGTATCTTATAAATAAGCTCCTATTAAATTGCTCATAAAATATCTTGGGAAAATAATAAAGGAAAGAATAAAAAAAGTTTAGTAAGAATTAATAATTTGTGATCAAACACATTAAGCTGTAGGTACAGTATTAGAATCAGTACCTATGTAAATCCAAAATATAAATTCTTGGCAAATTACTTTTCTGTCTAGAGAATATGCCATCAATGAACTCTGGGATCAGGTTGAGTTTATTGAAAAAAAAAAAAAGAAATTGATGTTTGATTTTTAAAGAGAGGGTTCAAAATACGTCAAGGCTTTCTTTTGTTTCTCTTAAAAATTAGACCATGCCTTAGTGCAATTTTCCTTGTTCCATGGTTTTGTAAATAAACATAACATTGTCTATGGCTGTGGGTCAATTTGACTTGTTTTCACAACATAAACTGAATGAAGTCACGGACCAGCTTTTCTGGCTAGGCCCTAACAATATAATTTACACCATATTTGCCTTTTCATATCATATTGATTTTCTCACATTGAAAGTTTTCCAAAGCCTCAACGGAAGTTAATTTTGTGCTAAGGAACAACAGTATCAAATTAAGGACTGAGGCAGGTGCCAACTCAAAGATAGAGCCAATATGACAAAGTAAACATTCACTTCTTGAAAGCACTGGATTCACCCGTGCCAAGGGTCGTGTGTGATGAAAAGTATCTAAAAAGAAAAGATGGAAACCAAAAGTAATTATTTATGATGACAAATGATCACGGTCCTCACTAAATTTTGAACTTGAAGGTTACCAGAAAAAGAATCCCTTAAAATAATTCAAAAAAGAAATCATCAATGTGAAATGTGTAAGAAAAATGTAAACTAAGATTTGGGGGATGTTTAGAGATATTTGGTTTTTATACTTGGAAAACGTTCATCACAGAATGTTTTCAATGACGAATTTCAGCTAAGGCTCTTTGCACATGACATTGATTACTACCCGAGAAGTTGTGAATTTCTTATTAGATTAGGCTTTGGTATAACAACTTCTTGACACTCATCGTTAAATTCCTCAACCCAGACTCCTACATTTTAAATAGAACAATGCACAAAGGCAAATAAAAGCAAAACACCTTTTAACCTGTTTTATTCCTTTGATTACGTCTCAATTCTATTCAGCATCAGTTCTGTAAATTCAAATCAAGAACCAAGAAACAAAACTACGTTTTCTCATCATTCATTGGCATATTGCATTTCTAAAAAATTTCAAGCATAAAATATTGCCATTATACATACAACAAGGAATTCATATGTGCCCTCCACCGGACTCTCTTGTTATAAATAATTTATAAAATTTTCTTTTTACATAAAATATTTGAGTTATTCCAATTAAAAATTAAAGCTGTTGCACAAAAATCAGAATTTATTCACTTGCAAAGCTGCAACGTGCTCTTTAAGGCCTTTCAACTTATTAAAACAAACCTACTCATGTGACCCAAGACCAGCTTTCTTATTAAAAATCAACTGATCACAAACTTTTATCCTGTGAAATAACTTTACAGCAACACTTAAAATAGTGTTCAACTGAAATTTAGCTGACACATCAAGAAAACCAAACCTAACCAAACAAAAAGCCATCACAATGGGATAATTGAGATTTTCTATTTTTCACACACATATATAAAATATATATATGATGTTGTAGTGAACATTTCTTTTCAAGCGTTTTGTTAGCGTGTGTTTTTATTTCTCTTTGATACAGAGCTAGGAGCAGAATTTCTGGCTGACACAGGAACTCTGCATAAGCATCATGAGGAATGGGCAACACACTTTCCAACGAGGCTGCAACATTTTAAGTTTATTGGGAGACATCTGTGAGTTCCAAGATCTCTACAACACACAATCTTCATCAACACACAATTTTAATTGATATTCTAGAAGATATACAGCATTATCTCATTGTAGTTTCAGTTTGCCTGAAACTTGAAATTTAATACTACTACCTAATGACTAATAGTATTAAATACCTTTTTAAGAGCTTATTTTTACAACTTTGGAAAAATACCTTTTCAAATCTTTACCCAATTTGTCATTGGAGTCTCAATATAGTTATTGAGCATGGTTATTATTTGAAAAGTAAATAATGAATAGTGAGTATATTCATTAATAATTATTATTGCTTTAATTAGTTACAACTGAAGTTCCTTATATATGCTTTTTTGTGATAACCATGAAGCTCTTGCCCAGCTGAAGGTCACCAAGTACTAAGTCTCTTATTACAATGTTGTCTTCCCAAAACTTTGTACTTTCAACTTTCAATTTTAGGTCTTAATAAGTTTTGAGCTAACTTGTATTCATAAACAATATATTTTTACTATGGCTTTGTGTAAATTAATAAATAGGAAAGACAAAAATCATTCATTCACTTGCCTGTGCATACCCACTTGTAACATTATTATTCATTGAAAAGTCCTGTCTGTACCTAATAGAGTTTATCTCTGTACTCCAAATTCTATTGCAGTAACCTACAGATGTATCTTAACGTTAATACCACGCTACATTTATTTATGAAGAACCAGTATAACATCAAAGAATAGGATAAAATTTGGATCTTCAAGATTACTTTGATTAGACTTCATCACACAAACACATATACAAACTTTAGAATTTGCAATTTTTATTAAGAAAAGCAAGATGACAATTTTATAGGGATCACTGAGAGTACGTAGAAAAAGTGGAGGAGAATTACCATCTTACCATCTTTCATCCTTAAACACACATCTTAACATCTTTTATCAGCCTTTCAACTCATTTAGGTGATGTTTTGTAGTTTTCAGCATAAAAATCTTGCACTTTCTACATTTTTCCTACTTTTGACATTATTGTTGATGAAATTTTTCTTTTTGACTTTACTCGAGATTGTCAAATTTTAGTGTATAGAAATATAACTGATTTTGTTTTTGTATTCTGCAACCTTAATGAAATTGGTTTACACTTTTAATAGCATATGTATATGCATGCATATATACTCATATAAAATCATGTTACCTACAAATACAAATAAATGTAACCCTTTCTTTGCATTTCGGGTTTTTTCTTGCCTATTTGATCTGGAAGAAACCTCCAATACAATTTTGAAAACACATGAGGAGAGGGGACATTTTTATGATTTTTAAGAAAACAATTTTCTGTCTTTCATCAAATAGTGTGATGTTAGCTTTGAGTTTTGTGTAGATGGCTTATATTGAGTTGAGAAAGGAATGTTGGATATATAAGTTTTGGGGGTTTTTTGTGCTTTGCTTTTTTGCTTGCTTCAGTTATCAGGATAATAATGGACTATGAAAAACTATGAAAAGAGTTGGAAAAATGTTTTTTTCTTTACCTTTTTTTGTAGTGTTAATGTGAGGAGGAAGGTACCAGAAGATTTTGCAAAAGAATGACACTAATATCTCTTAATTTTATTACCACTTGCCAGTGAAGTCATCTGGGTCTGGATGTTCAATTTTCCCTGTAGAGTGTTTGCAAATCCCTAGTTTAATATTTTCTTGTTATAGACCTATTCAGATTTTTTAAAATTCTACTTCATTTATTTTTGTGTTTTTCTATGTATTATTCATTTCATCCAAGTTATATTCTTTGGAACAGTTTTTCAAAATATTCCTATGCATTCTTTTCATTTTCCCAAGCCATTAGTAATGCATTTTCTTTCTTTCTTAAATTCAATAATATCATTTTTTTCTTGGTTACTCTAAACATATTGTTGATCATTTTAACTAATTTTTGTTTCTTATTTTTTTACCCCAAATTTTATTATTTCTCTTTTTTTCTACTTGATTTGGGCTGTTGCTCTTGTAGTTCCACTATCTGAATTAAAATTAAACTTATTGATTTTAGTTACTTCCTCTTAAGATTAGTAATTGGAGATGTAACAGCACTTCACAGCACTACTTTACCAGCAATAAATAAGTATAACATGTTAGTATAACATGTTTTAATTTCCATTTGTCACAAAGTAGTTTTAATTTTCTTAGAATTTTTCCTTTGATCCCTTGTGTTCTAGGAATCATTTAATTTACATACTTTGGTGGATATGGAAATGTTACATACATCGGTGGAAATCTCAATTTTATATCGATTTTATATTAAATTTAATTCTATTATGATAACGGAAAACTCCTTACCAAAGTTCTATAAATTTGGCAATTCATTTTGTGATATACAAAAGTTCTAACCTGGAGAATTTTCTGTGTACACTTCAAGTGAATGTGCATTTTGCTGTTGCTTAGTGAAATTTCTATAGGCATCTGTCCAATCTACTGTGAAGTCTCCCTAGTAATTTTTTTACTTTACATTACCAATGTTAACAAAGTACCTAGACATTACCAATGTCCTGAAATTTTATTTGCTTATTTTTGTTATTATGAAATATTACTTTCATTGATGTTTTCTATTTGAAATTATTATCATGCCTTATATAAGTTTTTACATGTGGCCTGTAGTATAACTCAGAATATATACTGAACTACCTAATGTCCCTCTGTAGTTCAGCAAAGACTGTGTTTAAGGCCTCATGCTTGTGAGGTTTCCACTGGGTTAATGGATCTGTGCTTGACTTTAGAAGTGTTTTCAGTCTGCCCTGGGTCTTATTATTGCTTCTGGACAGATATAGCCTAGTGTGTTTGTATAGCCATGGTTCCCAAAGGATTTTTCGAGTTCACTCTCTTATACTTCAGACTGCTCTGAAGTTCTGTGTATTTATATTATGGAGCTCTAAGGGTTCTCTCTTAAGGGCTCTGCAACAAGATCTCCATTGGTTTTTATATCATCCTGGGTCACAGAATTTCATATGCTTAGTTCAAAGTAAAGTTAGTTCAATCAGGCTTACATAGATTTTGTTAAAGGCTTGCCAATCTGCCCTTACACTCCTCTTGTGCACGTTCTCAGTACAATCACATTAAGCCTGGGTACAAGAACATTGCTCTCTTGCACTTTATAAGTGAGTGTTGGGAAAGAATTAGCCTGAGGAGGCTGCTGCCCACGAAGCCAGCTGTGTGGAAGGTAATCAGAGCTCAGTGTTCTCAGCTCATCAGCTTAGATTGAGGTCTGGATCCCATATATTAGTCTTAGAAGGAAGAAGGTAATCTCAGACTATCCACTACACTGATCTGGTACAGACTTTTTTTAAATTAGGGGTAAAAGTACATGATAAGAAACACTTGTGACCTTCCCCTCCCAGGCCTGTAACCCTACACTGGAAGCTGAGGGTACATAGGAGTCTTTACATAGTAATAACATCTACCAGACTGCAAGTCCCAAGAAGAATTTTGGTAAAACAAATCTAAAGTTGGAAGAGTGCTCACAGCTGAAAGCTAGTGATGACCATCATTCTTACCGTGATGTAGTGGATTTTCTTGGATAAAAATTGCTCCTTTTTCTGTATCCAAAGACTTTAAGTAAGACTTCAGAAATTTTAAATGATTATATATATATATATATATATATATATATATATATATATATATATATATATATTTCTACAAACATAGTTGCTTGTTTGGGTGAGTTGAGTACCTTCAAAATTCAATCTCCTGGAACTAGTTTTTAATGCAATATTTTTGGGCCCCAGGTATGGAATTTATGTGGAATTCAATATTTTTGGTATTTTCCCATACGATAACACTAAGTAGCGATCCCCATAGGCATCAGGTTCCAATACACGTTATATAAGGTTAAGTTTTAGTATCTCTGTAAAGTATATGCTTACTTTCAGATGGATAAAATAGAACTAAGAATATGCAAGATTGTTTAATACTAAATATAGTGAGTACCTATTATATGCCTGTAAGTATTGATAATTGCTACAAAGATGTACAAAATATACACACTGAATTAAAGAGAAGTTTGCAGAGATATATATGATACATACGATAGTTTAAAACACAAATACCAAGAAATTAAAGCTTATCAGCTTTTGTTCTCTTTCCTTTCTCCTTTTCCTTTGTGTCTGTACTAAGGATGGAACTTAAGCCTTCACATATGCTAGGTAGGCACTGTATCTATCTCCGAGCTTAGCCCAGCCCAATTTTTCATCCTTTTACTGGATAGTTTATCCAGATCAATTATTTAGTTGACATTTGTTATGTGTATTGGAGTTTAATCATGCCTTCACTCTTTCCATCCAAGTTTTGAATCAACTGAGAGCAAAACACAAACTCAGACAGATGGCGAGAAAATGATACCGTCAATACTGATAAACACGAGCTAGCTGGTACAAATTAAAGACCTGGCCACAGCTACATTTTCCGATGCTTTCCTTTATAGTCGGCCACTCAGAAGTTCTGGATACCCCTGCCCACTTCCCACTGAGCTGGAAGCTAGTTTAGTACATGAAAGAACAAAATGGAAAGGCACTGATGGACTTAGCAGAGAAAGTCGTCCAAAGTCAGATTCCCAAAAGGTCATGAGACACATGTTTGTTCTTTTACTCAGTTTCAGCAAAAAAAAAAAGTGTATTAGAAGAACTTTCCCTACATTTAAATCGGTGTGTATTTGCCTCTATGCATTACAAAGTGTGGCGAATACTCAACCACTTAATTTCAAAGCCTCAACATTACAGAGTCCCAAACTTCGTGACACTCCAACTCCAGGGTACCATCTTCTTTAATGTACGCTTCATTGCAATTTATTGACTGCAATCCACGTTCCTCAACTTTATTTGTCTTCTGTGAGTACTCATACTATTAGCACACTGGGAAAAATAACTAAGAAAAATTATCTTTAAGTTCGTTTTAAATTGGTCCTTCTTTGACACAGAAATGGATTTGACTCAATAACCAAACATCGGCTCCATGAAGGGTGACTTTCTATAATTTTTCCTCCAGGATGTTGTGCTGTCTAGCTATGAATAAGGGCAGTCACAGAGCATATTTTTATTTTTTTATTTTAATTTTTATTTTATTTGAGTTTTTTTTGCTCTCCTTTTGAGTATTTCCAAAGGAAGCTACCTACTGCTGTCAGAGTAGTCAGAACGTGGTTTTGCAGATCTATCCAGCTGCTCATTAGATGCTTACAATGTTACCGACTGATTTATAGCATGTGAGTGAGGTTATGAGTACATCAACCAACTCTCTGTTAATATTTTATAGGTATCCAGTATTCTGCCTACATCTAAATTAGATCACAGGCTCTTTGGAGCAAGCTTCTTGCCTTTCCTGCTTTATGCTTTGCTAAGCCCCGTGTACACTTACCATACTCTATAAATATTCCTACAGAATATTTATGGCAAATTTAACATGGCAAGCAATTTTACCAGGGTCACTCTACCTTGGTGGATTTAAAGCTACATAAATTATAGTAGCTATCTATTTTGTAATATTTTACCTAGAGAAAACTCTAAGTTCCAACACAACTTTCAGATACGACTCCACTTTCCTAGCTTAGTAAAAGTGAAAGATCACAGAAATGGCTTAGGGACAATTCTAAGTCTTTAGATGTTTAAGAGGCCTATCATAAATCCAGAGTGAAATTATTCTGAGTTAGATTCCAGATAAAAGAAAGTGATCGGATTTCAATTCGCAGCTTTCCTTCTTTCTGTTTAAACTTGGATATTTATAAATCTTTTCTCAGTCGTAAAAAAAGATATTATAACAATAATTATATCTACTTCGTAAACATGTTGTGAAGATTAAATGAGGCCTGATGTTTAGTTCATGCCTTAGCTGGGAGAAACTGTGACAAATGGAATTACTACCATAAGGCTAGTAGGAAAAGTGGCAATTACAAAGGGAGTAGGAATTATACTGGGTGTGAGGAATTCCAATGGGAGTAGGAACTGCAAGAGAAGTAACTTTCACAACAATACAATTAAAGCCCATACAGGTGAATGTGGAGAAACTATAAGGCACTGGAAATAGAGGTGAGAAAAAATAAACGGATGTTAAGAATGCCAAAGTTCAATTAGTGAAAGCTGGATTGGGAGGTGACCGCAAATTCTTCAAAACCTAAACAATTGTCTGTTCTCAGTCTCAAAAAAAAAAAATATATTGCTTGCAGAATGAGTATTGCTTCTAGGAAGTCTAGATAAATGAAAAATCTACAAATTAGAAACAAATACTTATACCTATTGTCCACTGATTAAAAGACAGTATACTGACCTATTGGGAAAAATACATATATCAACCTGGCAGATAAACCCGTACCCGGAAGAACATATCAAACTGTCAAATTTAGCAGCTTCTTGGATTACCCAGCTGTTTCCCCTCACCACAATGCCATACCTCTCAAGTATAGTTTTTGTTGAAAACTTGGCAGTCAAAGGTCATTTTTTTTTGGAGAGAACTTGGCTTGCTTTCTCAGTTTTCACTCTAATTATAAAATTGGCATTTTAGTTAATATATTAGCCTTTTGTGAATTGAATAATCAGATCCAGAAACATTATTAAACTGTACGTGCTCTGATGCAATAGAGTTCTAGAGACAGCAGCATGAAATCAAGTCCTGAAGTATCAGAACATGCAAATCTACCCAAAGATATGATCTCCTGTCAAGTCAGCCATTGACCCCAACAGAGGGCAGTTTCCTTCGCTTTCTACTGGAGCACAATCTAGAAGCATGATGATAAGAAATTCTAGCTCCACCTTAGCTTCTCTGAGAGAAAAGTGTGGTTTATATAATCAGGATGTTGGCATGCATTTAAAAACACACATAAGTATAATCCATTTCTTATGGTAAAACATATATCTCACTGGAATACTATATTCTTGACACAGAGCAAAACCATAGGGAAAAAGAAAATAAAAGAACCCTGAAATCAAAGTAGAAAATTATATAATGAACAGAAAATGAAGATGTTTATGATTAAAAAATAGATTGTGTGGATGCAGTTTTCTTTCTATTCCAGATATTAATTGGAAAAGAAATGTGAAAGATATAACCCCAGGGTTACAATTAAGAGGCTAAATAAAAATTTGGTACATAGGTTTCTTTTTTTGCTCTGTTTTTCCGAAAATTGTGTGTTCTGCCTTATGCTTGGGTCCAACTTTCTGTTTGCCAAGTACTTGAAATAATTCAAGTATTTAAAATAAGATTAAATTTAAAAATCAGAGCATATGTTACTTTCTGTCCAGCAAGGATACTGTAATTATGGGTAAATACTGTATGCTTCCACATAACACAGTAGTAGACGAACACCAGGGTCTCCATTAATTTCCATATGATGACTTCCCAGAGAATCGTGATTTTATTTACAAGCAACAAGTTTCATTTCTTATTTTAGAATGCACATTCTGTGGATTACCTGAAAATCAATTTGCCATAGAACAAAGCTTTATTAGTGGTAGTCATGATCTGCTTCAGAACTCAAGTTGGCATTGATGGGAAATTAAATATAGAAAAACATTTCCACAGTTAAACATTTTAGATTTCAGGTACTATCTCCCTTGACGCCAGGCTTACACTAAAGAAGGGATTTTGCGTGGCTTTATATGTAAGTATTCACTAATCTTAGCTTTTCCTGCTTCTGAGAAGACTACTGAAAGATGCAGAAATTCTAAGAAACATGTATTCACAAAACAATTTCCTCTCTGGAATTCTCATAAAACTTTATCCTGGACAGTAGATTGTTTTGGGCAAGATTAAATCCAAATTACTTTCTATTAAATGGAGTGGGGCACAGCGATTTGATGAAGTTTATGATTTTTTTATACCCTCTTGGGCCATAGGTTGTCTCCATGCTCTAAAATTAGAAACCAAGATTACAATTGCAGTTTCTTATTGGTGGATCTCTGCCAGACCTGTGGCCCCATAGGTGCTGTCAAGGATCCTTTCGCATATGGATGTAAGACTAATTCCCCTACCTGAGACTCTCACCTTAAATAGTACCGAAGGAAGAACAGCATTACTTTTTTAAATTTTCCTTCTCATAAGTCGGAATTTATTTTATAATCTACATCTCAAGCATCCCTTGTGTCCTGCCTCTCTCCTCTGGATGGTGCAGCCTCTCTCTATGACGCTATCGGATTTCCGGTTTTCTGTCACAGCAGCTTTTGGTCTCTCTTCTATCTTTCCTTCTTCATTCCGAGTGCTGTCAGCCTCATCTAGCCCAAGCATATCTTCAACTGTGTTATTCTATACAACATGTCTCTACAAGACTTCACTGCTTACAGGGTGAATTCAAAGATACTTAGTGTAGCGTACATAGCTCATTACAAAATGTTGTAGCACACTTTTCCATTCTCATCTATTTCTGAAGATTTTCTTATTTTGCATATGCTTTGTACCCAGTCAATGCACCGAGCTGTTCATCAGTTTTTCAATTTATCCTTTTTCTCGCTTCTGTGCTCTGTGAGGCCCTGTAGCTCCTGGCTGAAGTACCCCCCCCCCCCCACCTCACTCTTTCTGAATGTCTGTCACCATGGAGATATTTTCCTGTATTGTATTTACAATCACTTGTTCTTTTGTGCTCCATCAGCTTCTGCCAATACTGAGCATGTCACGTGTTATTTTGTGCACAGGTATTTCTAATCTCTTCCTAGATTCTGACCAATGCTAAATTTCTAAGCTGTCTAAACTGGGCTCCAGTTTTCAACCTTCCTGCCTCATCATTCAAGAATGATGGGGCTACAAATGTGCATCACCTTCCTGTGTCTTTTTTTTTTTAATGTTGCCAGTACCTAAAACAATGATAGCCAACGTTTGCTTGTTGAAGCTAACAAAAGATAGAGAAACTACAAAGTTAAAGCAGCAAAAACTATTCTAAGATTACAGCACCTTTTGATTATTTTGTGCACATTAAAAAATTAAGAACTCTGAGAGGCTAGCACATACCAATTAATCATGAAATGATAGATAAGCTTTTGTACAGTGAGGGCTGATTGAAAAGTAATTCTCAACACAAAATAAGTATGAGATGAAGATTAGAACTAAAGAGAGAAAACAGAAAGAGGGACCTGGGATCATAAGCTACCCACTGACTGGAAAACATTCTTGACATTCACTGTATTTAAAAAATAAAGTTTGAAAAATAACTTAAGTTGCATGCAAAAGTATGCACAGATAAAACTATATAGGTAGTGCCTTCTATACTACAATGTAATATGTTTTTCTACACTATGCACTCCCTGAATTCTTTATTTTATATATGGACTGTTGACTGAATATATCATAACATTCTGTGGTTAAAATTTATATTTCACTAGCCATTATTATTTATAGTTTTTCATTATCCCTCAGAGTAAAGAGCATATAGCTAAATGTGTTAATTATCTCAACACACAAAGAAACTTATTGATAATTTAAAATACAAATGAATGAAATGAAAAATCTCTCTTATTATATGATAATATCTATCTGGACTTTTTAGTAGTTAATCAAATATTGTTTTGGACTTATACAAAGAAAAATCTAGAACTAATCACGAGAGTAAAAAAGAAATAATAAAATGATTAGTGCTAGTCATAGGGAAGAGACTGATTGCAAACATAGTGGTTCTCTACAGATTAATTAGTAAAATTAAATCCAATTTCAATTTAAATTATATTTATTGCTTGGAGAAATAAAAAGATGGTACGTGTTTTATAAATGAACCAAGTTTAATATAATGGCCTAATAATTTTTGAGAAGAGCAAAAAGAGCCTTTATCATTGTTTTAATGCAACAAATTTGCAGAATTTAAAAGTATAGTTACCTAATAATAAAGAAGGCATAGTAAAAACGAGAAAGAAGGACCATTTATGTAGATACTTCATCTATATTAAAATAGGAAAGGTGAATTATTAGTACATTGGGAGTAATATCAAAATAGATTCACCCCCCTTAACATATTAAAAATTAAAACCAAATATATTATAGACATAAGTGAGAAAATAAAAAATTAAATCTACTGGATAAATTGTAGAAAAATATATTGATGTCCTCAATATTAGAAATATATCTTATAATGTATTTGCAAAGCACAGGTCATTTAAAGAAAAATTTATTAATAAATTTTCATAATAACTTAAAATCACAAAAAGTGTTAATGTTCAGAATTTACACAGAAAAAAATCAAATAGATTAGTGGGAGAATTATATGAAATACAACTCCTAGACAAAAAATAATTACAAAGGCAGTAACTATGCATAGAGCTACAAACTTCAAAAACAACAAAAATAGGCCAATTAGAAGGCTTGGGTTTGGATTTTCCCTTAAATCTACCAGTTTAAAAAATATACAAAGTCAGATAAAAGTTACCAAGCACTGAGTAGGATGAGAAGAAATGAACACTGCTTGTAATTGACAAAAAATAATCGTGCAGCCATTTTTGAGAACAATCCAAAGTCATTTGACCAAAACTGGACACGAGCACAGTATCAATTAGAGTCATGGTAGACGCTAATGTAGAAAACAAGTCAAACTGTCAGCTAACAAAAAAACATTTTCTTTCTACCTCATATAAGAGTCTCCTGCCAGTCTTTTTTTTCAGTTGGCTTTTCTGTAATCTGTTTCAGTATCTCAGATTCTTTTTATCATGTTGCTCTGTCTTTATCATGTGATTCCTAAGGTATTGCTCATTGATGAAAGGTAAGAACATATGTAGTATATGAGATATCAATAATATGTTAACCAGAAAGGATGGCTTAGTTGGACATAGAATCACACATATAGATATGAAAAGAGATATTATACAAGATTGCTAGGACAACATCTTTTGTGATAATTTTTAAACTACAAAAAATAGTACTACACATTCAAAACAAAAGCACAAATATATAATCAAGCTGTAGAAGGTATAAGAGAAAAAGCACAGATCAAAACATACATATGAGTAACTAGTAGGAAATTAATTTAGGGCTAAGGAAGAAAACATTCTTCTTAAAATTGTTAAAATAATACAAAATGATAAACAACCTGCTGATGACACTGAATTATGAATTTGGAAAGTAATCAATTCTATTGTATTTATTTAAGTTCCTCCTGATCCACATACACCCATACATTGAAGCATCATTAAAAAAAAAAGTCTGAGGATTTGAGGATTAAAACATACTAACAAATTTCCAGATCATTGCAGGTTTAATATCCACTCGTGAAAATATTCAGAGTCACTGGTCTATGCATAAAATGGTCCTTATTCTCATAGAATTTTACAGATTTAAGAAGAGGTAGAGGGGCAGACATTAAATAAGTCATCATCTAAATTGTGATAATATGTTTAAAAAGGGAAAGAGTGTAGCTGTAAAGTTAATTTATAATTAGAAATTACTCATTCTGCTTTAATAGGAGGAAATGGGGATCTTTGAAATGCAGCTCCCATTTGTGAGGATCGTGTTTATAAATAGGATTTCATGGTAAAATAAAAATGAGACCATCATGCTTAGTGAAGTGACTCAATCACAGAAGGTTAAGTGATTTCTAATATGAGTTTCAAATACGAGAAACCCAGAATACAGGCACTGTATAGAGCCAAATGGCTGTGGTAGTGGGAGAAAGGGGGCTGAAGAGGGTGCGGGAGGGCTAAAAATGGGAAAGGGAAAGTGCTGGAATGTCGTCACGATGTATATGTGCATAACATACTCAACCCCATTGTAACCATTACATGTTTTGAAAAGCTTAACAGTTTATGTAAGAATCATGATTAAGATGTCTGTTGCTCCCTATTAGTGTTACAGGAGACAAAGAGAAATGAACGCATTTCTAGATAAATGTTTTGGGAATAGAGTTAACCAAAAGAACTTAGTAAAAGATCACTAGTACTAAATAGAAATGTCAAGAATTACATTTCTCAGAAATTTGAAAAAGATTATTGGGGATACAGGATAAGGCTATTAAGACATGAACAGAACAAAACTGGAAAAATTATCATGTATTTATTTGAAGAACTATTAAGTTTGAGGTGTTAGTTTATTCGTTCACGGCATCAGTGAAGTAGATACAGCAGAGAGGTTTAAGCAGGTAGTAAGAAAAAAGAAAGATTGGGTTTGTGATTTGCAGTATGACTAACCCACAGTCCAGCAAATGTATCACATTGCTGTAGTTGTCAATTGACCCTGTGATTTTATCTATAATACTTTATCACTAATGTCACTAATGGCAATGGCAATAGCATTTCTTTTCTGTACTTGTATTTGTTGGTGCTTGTGTGTTTAATCATCTAGAAAACTTTAGTTTAATACTAGAAAACTTTTGACTATAAAAAACAATGTGATATTTACTCAGTGAATAGTAACAAAAACATTCAAAAACTTTAAGTGAAAAAAGTTGAAATAAAAATAAAGCACAAAATACATCTATGATTTATTTATGAGGAGCACTGTTCATTAATTTTCTTTATTGCTTCCTTATTTATTTATTTATAAAACTTATGGTATACAGACAAGTATTCTTATCATCACTTTGAAATTCATTTTGAAATGTAAAATTTAAGCCCTATCTCCGACCCACTAAGTCAGAAATCTTAGAGTGGAACCTAATTGTCTGCGTTCTCACAAGCTACCCACACCAATCTAATCTGCCTTAGAGCTGTAAACCAGTGGTTTAGAAGATGTGTTATTACATCTTAGCTCAGTTTGCACATAGCTCCAGAGAATATAAAATAGGCTTGGTTATTCAGTTAGGCAAATAAAGAGACTATTTTATTTAAGTTTAGGCCAAAGTTAACTTCCACTCTTTTCATGACTTTTGATTGGCACTCTCGTTGACCTTTTGGAAGTTTCAGGATCCTGGCACAAATCCTTTTAATCTAGTACAGATTTTTGACCTCCTATTTGACAGAAAGTTGGCATTCCTGATGCACAAAGACAAGACTCTCTGACCTTTCTGCATTGCAACGACTATCATGATTGGCAGGCCTTGGCCTCTCTGGTGAAAGGATGTGGCAGTTGGCACTCTCGGACTCATATAAAGAAACTTCATCCTGTCCTCTACGACTTGCGCATGACAGATTGGCCGATGTGGTGTCTGATGCCTTGAGATCCTGCTGTTTCAACGCAGCTATGGATGACTACCAACTTTCTGAGGAACGCTGGTGGCAGGCAGTTGTCAGCTGCCATTCTGACGTCCTGAGCTTGCAGTGATTCTGCTTTGACCTTTGCTTAAGAGGTGGTGGGAGCTGATTTCAAATCAGCAAAGAAAGAACATTTGAAATTCTTCCTCCAGTAGACCACATACATTGCATTAGTCATGGCATCATACTAAGAAACAGGACAGGCAGGAGGCGATGAAGGATATACGAACTTAACCAACTGTGAACTTCAAAGATGGTGAAAGACAGTGAGATAATTCTTCTTTTGTTTTTCTGTAAATCACCATCATCCTCTTAACCAAGAGCATTGAGTGATGTCAAGAAAAAAAAAACCAACAAATACAACTTGCCCTGTGGCTCTGTTACTCAGTCTGGCAGACATGGGGAGAGGGGCCTATTCAAAAAAGCTTCTTCCCAGCTTCTAGCTCCTCCAAGACTAAGAATAACCAAACTTCAAATTTTCCCAGTGTACAAAAGTAAATAAACAAAATTTAAGATTTCATATAAAGTAACACCCAAATTCAACTTTTAATGTTTTCAACCATTTCAGATCTAAGCCACTGTGTGCGCCTGTTGCATGAGAAAAAGAGAAAATGCTTCTGGGTTGAATGCAGCCAAGTGCATCGTTTTTGTTCTATATTCCTTAACATCCCCTTGTGTCTCTTGTAAACTTCAGTTGCCTCCCCTCATCAAAATAATCCAAGCAATGTTCTATTTTTATGTGAAGCAATTACTAACAGAGAAAAATAAGACAAAATTTAATTTAAAATCAAATGATAGAAGTGTTTGTGTTTAAGAATTACATCTGATAATCCAAATAAAACCTACCTCATCTAAAACCCATTGAACCATCAGCAACCAAAAATATCCCAGATGGATCCATATGCTTCTACCGCTCTTATGAATACGGCTTAATCAAGTTCATTAACTCCCAAACCCAGGTGTATGCATTCTAAGCAAATACCACGACTTTGTAATAAATAAAGGAAAGATGAATGATCCCAGCTCTCAAAACGTAATTGTCATAACTCCAGAAAGGCAACTTGAACAGTGAGAGAAAAGGGCTATTCAGGGTGCCATCTGTTTGATAGTTCACAGATGCATAAACAAAAAATGTTAAGTAGAGGAAAGCAAGAAAAAAACTGTAAGAAAATCATACATTATCAATGGCTCTTAGACCTACCACATGTGAGGGCTGAGGGAGTAGCTCAGTGATTAGAACCTTCGCTTACAAAACAGGAGGCCAGAAATTTTATTCCCTGGTATCACTGGGCTCAGTGTCACAATTCTGTCATCTCAGCATTGGGGAGGCTGTGGCAAGAGAATTGCTCTGAGTTCCAGACCAACCTAGGCTATAGAGAGCTCATGATTGGCCGAGACTACAGAATGAGACCCTGTCTCACAATAATAATAATAATAATAATAATAATAGAATAAGTACTGCATATGAGACTCACTCAGGCAGCTTTGATACTCTATGCCAAAAAAGTTGCTGTCTGCCGTGACAAAACCCAGGCATTGAGAATACTGCCCATGGGTTAGTATATCTATTGTATGATGAAAAGATCTGAACTTAGGAGGAGCAAACTGAGAGAAGAAAACATGGAGACAAACATGATTCCTTCCTTTTGTGTGAAATTACCACAGTGCTAATTTCATTGTAGCATTCTCTTTTGTAAATTTTCATCAAAATTTCAGTTCTCAATTCAGTTACAGAGTTAAACTGGTATCATTTCATTGCTGGGCCGTGGGAAGTATTTCAACAAAATTCTCTGTTCATCATTTTTTCTATCATTCCCTTCTACATAGGTATTGCTGCCACATTCATCTTGCCAGAACTACATCATTCTCATTTTCATCTCTGTTCAAAATTTTAAGTGGCTTCTTTGTACCATACTGGAGCTCTACACAAATGTCTCATTACTTATATTTTAAAAATATGAGCATTGTAATTACTATGTTTGTTTTAGGTATTTTGTAATGTCAGTCACTTTTATCCTCTTGGTAACACTATGATAGAAGTATTTTCAGTATCTTAGTTTTTCACTCCCTAAATTTTATATCTAAGCATTTTTACTATCTAAGCTTTCTCTGCCCTGGGGAGCACAGAGGCTCATATGGGATTCTAACAAATGGGGCATTAACTGTGCCACAAATAGGGACCTGATACGTACATAAAGACCAGCCATGGGGAAGCAGATATTTGAAGCACAGTGAGGCAGGCAGTGGGTATCTAGATAGATCGATAGTGATAAATGGAGAATAGAAGCCTGACATTGAGTGAAGCCTGACATTGTGAGACATAAGCCTGGTAGTAAAATGGGCCAGGTGTGTGACCTGATACCGGATCTCAGAACAGGGACCAAAGAGAGCTCACAGACTTCACACTGAGTTACATCTATATTTACTTATCAATTTTTCTTTTTTCCAACAGAGTCTCACTAAGTTAGTAAGTTGCCTGAGCTGGGCTTGAACTTGTGAACCTCTTGCCTCAGCCTTCCAAAGTACTGGGATTACAGGCCCGTAACACCAGTCCCAGCTCTATCATAACTTTTAAAATGAGGACGCAAAGGCAGAAGGACCTCAAATACTTCTCCCAGAGATTGGAAATTGGTCAGTGAGGGTGTCTGACCCTGTACAAGGGAAGTCTGGCTCCAGTGATGTTGGGGTCAGTCTTCCTGCCCTCCTTTATTCATTTTTTTTTCTTCACTGAAACCAAATTCTTCATTCACACATTTCTCAAGTTACAATCACAAATCCTACCTCTGATTTCAGCTATAAATTTCTTCTTCCCCATCTCCTCCTTTCTTTCTATATTCTCTTCCTATGCTATCTACAAATGATCATCTGTGTCACCCAAGAGCCATAGATAATACAAAGCCATTACGCAGCAATTTTTATTCTCCGTGGAACAACTGAAATCTTCCTTTCTCTAGCTCATTTCTTGATAGCACAGGCCAAAAAAAAAGGGTTTACATTTAACTCAACTAATATGATTCATAAGCTGGTAACTAACTAAAATTACATTGATAGGTGAGATGCCAATCTCTCTACTAGAGAAATCATTCTAGCATATTCCTTAAAGAATGTCCACTTAATTTTTTATTTATGAAAAATACAGTTTGTAGCCCTATCTTTGTCTGAAGCCATTTTGAACATGCTAAGAAAACAGTGGTGAGAAAAAAAGTACAAGACCTATGAAACCAACAGGCTCCCGCCAGCACCTATAATCACATTTGATTTGTATATACAGTAAAATATTAATAACAGTGAAAGTACAAAAAAACGTGAGTATAAAAATAAAAATGGAAACAGAAGAAGCCAATTATTCAATTAACTACTTGAATATTAATAGCTATTACTTCTGCACAAGTAAATCATTTGGTACTTGAACAAGGACAGGTTGGCCAATGCTTCAGAACTGAGAATTCAAAGACAATCCCAAGTACCTTCAGATACCTGATTTTTAACAAAGGAGTCAAAACATACCCGGGAAAAGAGATATCCTGTTCCATAGTCGTGCTGGGAAAATTGCTTATCCACATGCAGAAGAATCCATCTAGTTATACACATATGACCATGCATGCAAATCAAATTAAAGTATATCAAAGACCTAGATATTAACATTAACTGAACTTTCTGGAGGATACATGACACAAAACTCTAGAAGAAGACGTATGTAAGAGTAGGCAAGGACTTCCTAATAGGACACCTGAGGCAAAATAAATAGCCCCCAGAATCAACAAATGGAATTATAATAATTTAAAAAGGTCTTGCACAGTCAAGGAAATGGTTGATACAACAGAGTGAAGAACCAACAGAATGGGAAAAAAAAATTTTAGCACCTATACCTTAGAAAGGAGACTAATAATCAGAATATACAATGAACTGAAGAAAAATAGACCCTTCAAAATCAAAGACCCAAGAATTTCTTTGAAGTAATTGTTAAAAATTGTCTAGCATATTTTATAATCAAATTATAAATGTCAGAGTAGTTGCATGTATAAAAATAGATATATAAATAATACTCAGTGTTTGGAGACCTTTAGAAAATAAGTGATCAGCCTCTGCAGTTAGGAATACAATTGCCAGTTCCACCTTCGTTTAAGAAGAAATAATATAGTTTTCGAATATCCTGACGTGATTTGTTCAATATTTAGCCCAATTAACTACAACTCTCAAAAACAATGTGTGGATTTTTCCAGGAATTAACTTCTTAATCTGAATACTTGGGGGAATTTTTGAATATAAAGTGAAATTATAGCCATTTCCAATCCTAAATAATTTGGGCCAAATTGATTTTGCGTGTGATATTTATGACTCATGTACCCTATTTTGTAAAACTTCCCCAAAGACTCATTAAATCTGTTTTATGTGTATTTTTTTCCAGTCTTGCACTTTCATTAACTGGAAGAAAGAGAATAAACCCACTTACAATGCCACCAGACCTATGCCAAGGCCCTGGCTTGATAGATGTCTTCCTAATGAATTATATGTATTGTAAACAAGAAATACGTGCCAACCCAAGGTTTTCATTAATTTTTCATTAATGAAATGCACCACTTAGCTTGTTTGACATTTAAGCGAGCCACATAAATTTGAACTAGAGGTCACCATAAAAAAGCATTTGCAAGTGTCACTGATGGAGCGTACTAGCAGTCGCTCCACCTCTTAAGTCAAATCCTGCCCCAAACATGTTCGAGTCAACCACCAACAGATTCATAAAATATGGAACATGCAAACTCTCCTGTAATTAGTTGCTAATGGGCTGATTTGAAATTTATTTCTCTCAAAGAGAATTGTTATTTTTTAACAGTTTCTACTTCTGTTTTGCTTACTAAATAGACAATATGTCATGCAAATTTTTTGTTCTGAAGATCTTAAGTATATTTTTATCCCCTCATCCCATTCTAGTAAATACTTTCATCATGTTTTAAGTTCAAAAAAAGAAAAGAGAAGAAAACACCGCAACTAAGGCATCACAACATAAATATCATCCCCCTCAAATTCCAATGTAAAACACTCTGACCACAAGAAAACTAAATATGAGTAACAGAAGCCCAAAGCTTTTAATGCCTGAGAGATTCATTAAAAAATGAAAAATAGCCATTTAAAATATAAAAATTTTGGAAAAGAATTCTTTTATGCTTGATAAATGTAGAAATTAAGCACAGCAACTTCACCACTACATATGCCACTCTAGAATCATCTAACTGCAGCACGTGTAGCTGCTAATTTATCCTACCAAGATTGGCTTTAAAGAGGAATATGTATCTATCTAGAATTCTACCAACGTTAATGATAAAGAAACCAACAGAAAAAAAGATTTTTTTCTTATTCTCCATGAGGTATGTAGAGTTCATGTAAAATAAAAGCAAGCCTGAAGCCATAGCTCAGTGGTAGAGTGCCTACTTAGCATGCACAAAGCCCCAGGTTCAACCCCCGGCACTGTAATAAAATAAGAGCAAAATGCATTCACGATATTTTGGCACTCGGCCAGTGTCAATCAGGGAAGTGTGCAGGTTTTCAAGTCCACAAACATCTACTATGCTCGTGTTCTGCGCCTGATACTAGGTTAAGCAGAGAGACTACATTGTGCCTCCCTTTGAAGAGCTCATGTTAATGGTAGGAATAAACATATAATCAGGTGATATTAGCATAATAGGGTAGGATTGAAGAGAAAAATGTAGTATTTTTATACTGTTTCCATGGAACACACATTTCACTAAAGCCATTCCTTGTAAAAAGTGAATTCTGTTTGCTGTCCCTCCCTATAAGAGACTCTGTACCTGCCTCAAATGTCAGAAAGAGAGGAAGAGAGTCCCCCAACTTTCTACTGTTGATCCTCACCGCCCCCCACCCCCGCACACACACACACACACGCACACACGCACGCGCGCGCGCACACACACACACACACACACAAACACACAAAGAAAGAAAAATGGTAGTGGGTATGATTTACATACAGAACTTAGAATGAGATTTATGAAAGCCTCCACATGTCCCCCAAATATCCACGCATTTTTCACTATTCTGACTGCATGCCACAGATCTAAGGCCTAGAAATTCTTTTTCAGTTGAAGGGACACTTCGAGGTGAGGAAGACTTGACTGCTAGGTTATGTTTTCTTTTTTTACTCATCTTATTCAATAATTTATGCAGATATATCCATACAGTATTTTTCAGCACGTATTGTCCTTTGATCCTTGGTCAAACCTTTGTTGCTGAGTATCTCAGTATTTGGTATTTTACTATCTTTCACAGTCAAGTTCAAAAATATGTTGCGTCTTCAGGTAATGAAATTGTCCTTGTCCTAGGAGGCCTGTCTCACTCCTAAAAGCAGACGTGAAAAACATAAAGACTAGGGCAAGACCAGAAACGGGAAGACATTTGAGTTTTTCCTATTACTTTACCAGCACTTCCAGCTGAAGAACTACACGTCAAAAAGGGAGTCTTTTCAATTCCCCATTTTTCTTTTTTTCTCTAAGTTTAAGGCAACTTCATATATATATATATGGTTATTAAACAATAACTGCTGATTTCAGGTCAGCACTTAAATTCTCAGCTTTGATGACAAGAATTTTCTTTTCAAACATATTCAACTCAGAAATTAGATTTTCTAACACAGAGACTTAAAATGGAAGATTTTAATGTCTTCTCCTTCCCATTACCTAGATAATGAAAGTATTCTAATTACCTTCTAAATATGCACTAAATCCATTGTTTTTCTATTCTTGCCCCTCTGGCTTTCTTAGATGGTTGCCATCTCATTGTCTCTTTAAAGCTTCTGTTCACAATGTATTCATGGTAATCCTCCCTGCTGCCAATCTCCTGCCTCTGCATAGAAGTACTCAGTGATTCCCAACGATGCACGAGGTAAAAAGAAAGCTTCGTAATATTTATTCTATCTGATTCTATTTCTTATCTACTCAGTAGAATCTTCACTATTTTTCCATATTTTGTCAATTTTTGGACATTTTTCTGATAGACCCTTTGCCATTCTCTCTACTGTTGCAAATAAAAGATTTTGCTCTGATGTGTACAATAATAAAACATTAATATGTAAGCACATAAAGTCACAAAGCTATGAATATATATGTCTGTGTAGATAAACCCTTCTAAACAAAACATTGTTTGTCCCAAACATGCATATGTCTTTGTATTTCAGACTCAACAGAAACAAACTTTTTATATAATTGAGGGTCGATCTAATGGGATTAAGTCACTGTGTGATTTAATCTTACGATTCTTTCCTTCTGTCTTACATGGAGGCATTATTGTTCTACTTAAATATTTATATCTTCAGATGTTTCTTCATCTATAAGGCACACAGATAGAAATACACATTTAAAATTATTTTAGAGATCTCTCCTCTTAAGAACTCAACAATAATATCTCTCATCAAGATGTGAGGACCATGTAGGATCAGGAGTCATGTTTAGGAGTTTCTTCTGACAGGAATTAATGATCAATACTGCAACCTCTTTCAGTTCTGGGAACTGTAACTGCTCAGTATTATTTCAGCACCCTGCGGAGTACCTGACAGAAAAGTAAAACAGACAATCTAGAAACTTATAACTTTCAAAATGCATTTTAATTGAAAAGGACACATAGCTTTTACTCAGACAGAAATAGATTTCATGACCTATGACCCAAAAGTATAAGAAACATTAAAGAATAAGGATAAATTTTGAAAAAATAATGAATACATCACATAGAAATATGGATGCACTCAAATACAAAAAGATATAGAAATGAAATAACTGGCAAAATTACAAAAAAAAGTTCTCTTGACTGATATCTCCCTTCAGGGGCACAGGTGCAAAGATTCTCAAAGTGTCAGCATGTTGCATCCAGGTGTGAAACACAGAGTAATGCATCAGAATCAAGTGGAATGCTTTTCAGGAAAGAAGAAAACCACAGGAATAGGCTAATGTTTCACTATCGAGTCATGTAAGACAATAAATGATGCCAAAATACGTTTTACTAAATAAACATAGTGTAATTTCCATTACAGAACATTTCAGAGAAACAACAGTATAGAGGGAGACTCGATCAGTGGCTTCTAGATGCTGGGTACATGAGCCGAGTATGATTGAGAGGCACAGCAGGAGAGTTTTATGGATGCCACAATCATTCTCTATTTTCACTGTGTTGTTGTTTGTACAATTTTGTATATCTGTCAAGTCACAGAATCACATACAAACAGTGGATTGTATTGACTTAAATGTGCTTTAAATGCAGACTTCTATGATTGCAAAGGTGTATTACTCCTCACTCCTCTTAGAAACTAAAACAAAAGAGACTAAAGAGCCTATTGAAAATAATCTGAATGATCATTTGCCTATAGTTTCCAATCAGGTATAGTAAAGAATAAGGTTGCTAGATCTTCCCGACAAAAATGGAATGTTCTATCCTTCCTTGCATAAATAGAAATAGAAATATCTATAATAGCCTGTGACATTAGAGGTTTCTCAGGCCTATCATTTTCTTAATAAGTAACATACAAACGTTTAGACCCCTCCACCGCTGTATATTATAGGAACTAGTTTCTACTGAGAGTTTGTTGGTTATCTTTTCCTTGAAATAACTATATTTTTGTTGTAAACATTTTTAAAAATACCTGTCCTGCTTTCGTTAAAATGTTGATAATCGAGAGTTAGGCAATAGTAAATGTGTCACCAAAGTGTGTGCTGTAATACAGAAGATGTGAACTTGGAATGCACCCACAAGCTACGAAGCTCCACCAGCATCTCTGTACTATCTGTTCCAAATGCTTCCCATCAAATGTATTGAGAAATAAAGTACTGATGTTACTTAAATAAAATGTTTAAAATAAACAAAGGTAAGACTTGCTTTGGGTTTACTTAAATCAGAATCTCTAACCCCACCATTGAATACTTTTTTAAAAATCCTTAGAATTTCTGGGTCTATTTGGTAATCATTAACTTACACACACACACACACACACACACACACACACGAGAGAGAGAGAGAGAGAGAGAGAGCGAAAGAGAGAAACTATATACTAAACTAATGTATATTAATATTAATGCATATTAAACTAATTATGTCCCAAGGATACTAATTTATATACATATAAGCCCTTCATGGAAGAATTTAAAAAGTTACCACAAATTCAGCATGTTACATCAATAGAAATATATTGTCTCACACTCCTGAAGACCAAAGCCAAAATCATCAGTTTCTTAATAGGGACATTCTGTCTCGAGACTTAAAGGAAGAATTCATTTTTTTACTAACTTCAAAGCTTCAATTAATTGCCTTGTGGCTACATCTGTCTCTACTTTCTTTTCACTTAAGTGTGTATCTCTCTTAAAATTCTATCTGCCTATCCTACGAAGAAAAATAAATATGATTGTATTTAGGATTAACATATACAATCTGATATAAACTCTCTCCTCCTCTCAAGATTCTCAGATTGACCAGAGCATTTGCTGTATAAGATAATTTTTACTCTTTCTCATGAAAGATAAGTCTCATAGTTTCCAAGGATCAATGTGTAAACATAATCTTTGAAAAAACCATTTGGCTTACTATGTATCAATTTATTTTCATATAAATTAGAACTACAACCATTGAACTATTTAAAGTTTTTTGTAGTTTATTTAAAGTTTATTGTGGCTTTACTATTTAAATGATAATGTTTCACATATGTGCGGGTTCCTTTCTCGTCACTTGTGTACGATACCCAGCACCTGCAACTTAAGAGAGGAAAAGTATGCTTTAGATCACAGTTTCAGGAGGGCTCAGCCAGCTCGTGGATCACCAAAAATGACAGAAGGGGATGGTGGAGAGCCTATCCTGAGAAAAGCTGTTCATTTCTCCACAGTCAGGTCCAGAGAAAGAGTGAAGAGTGGAACAAGCATGGGAGACATACTGTCTAGGTCACACCCTAGGGATCGGCCCTTTCTGACCAGGCCCTGCCTCTCAACAAAACAGGACAGGATCAGTGGATTAATCTATGGATGCAACTAACCTCCACGATCTATCTGATCACCTTCCAAATCCATGAAGCCCTTGGAGGACAGTTCAGATCTAAACACAACAATGTTTTCTTTTTTTAACTTTCATAAAATATGACTGCTCACTCTTAAATAAAGTCTGCAGTATAACTCATCAACAATGACTGCTGTCTATTGACTAATAAATATACTTCTTCAGGAAATATTTTTGTTATAAATGATTTGCAATGGCAACTAGGCAGTTATTTATTGGTTAATATACACCAACATGGTTTTGTTGTAGTACAAGCTTCTTACACTGAAAGTTGAGTGTTTATATGCGTGAAGGACTTATATCATGCAGTAGTTTATAACGATAATGTTCAATTCCTTCCTTAGACTGCCATCCAAGTCAGCAATGGTCCATTCCACATCCTATGCAACCTGGGATCAGAACTAGAGGACCAACCTCCTCCAGGGACAAACTGATCCTGTGGTAGGTGGGAAAAGAGAGAGGCAGATATACACAGAATGACTCCAAATTTGCTACATAAAAGTGGCTCACATCACTTCTGCTCAGATACTCCTGAGCAACATGGCCAAGTCGGGTGTCAGCACATCCACAAGGAACGGCATGAGTCACAAACAAAGACAAATTACATATATTTTAGAAATGGTTGAACCATATCTCCTTCCTGTTTTACTTCAAGTGAATATGAGATATTGGTATTGCCTCAAATACAATGTTTACATGTTTTTGGCTATTAATGTGTCCTCTCTGATAAAACCTACGCACAAATATCTGGGACTATATCTGCTATACCATAGCAGACTTGCTGTGGTATATTAAAGAGTAAAGAGAATCCTGAGTACCATTTCACATTATTTAATGTATTTATGTGTGCAGACACCAAGAGAGAATTATACTAATAGACTGTACATGTACACACACATGCATATACACGTTCCATTAAATAGAACTTTTTTTTGGAGACAGCACCTCACTTTGCAATCCAAGCTGGTCCTGAATTCACTATGTAGCCCAGGGTGGACTCAAAGTCATGGAGATCCTCCTGCCTCAGCCACCCGAGTGCTGGGATTACAGATGTGTGCCACAACACACAGCTTATGTGATTGATGCTGGGGAGTTGTACCCAGGGCCTTGCACTTGCTAGCTAAGTGCTTTAACCACTGATCCTCCAGCCATTATATAAAACCTTAATGATAAAATGTCACACATATGCTCTCTCTTGCTCAGCAGATTCTGCATCCAAATCTTTCATAACCAAACGTTCTTAAGGGGCTTGGGGAATAGCACCGTGTATAACAGTGAACTGAGTTTGATTCTTCCAACACATGTCTATATTCTCGGGAACAAGGAGGCTGATGCAGAATTGTAGCCTGTGTGACACAGATTATGAGTTCAGAACCAGACTGAACTACCGAGTAAGACTCCACCTCAAGAGAAAAAAATTCCTAAAGTGATGAGTATGCTTTTTTAAAAATGTTTTCTAACTACCATTTTAACGTTATTTTTAGCTCATATAAGTTTATGTAAAGTAATACACAAACACATGGAGAAACAAAGTAATTTTTAAAATCTCATAAAAATCAGACCAATAACTAAGAAGCACTACTGTGACATGGTAAGGCTGTAATGATGGAAGATGTGATTTAAAAAGCAATTCAAGTCTGCAGTGTACTGGTAGAAATCTATTTCTCTCAGTAACCAGCTTACTACAGATCGATAAGTGTTTACCAGACACCTGTGGATATATATTATAGAGAGACATTAAGCTTCTAAATATTAAAAACATCACACAAGGGTTGCTTAATGGAGTGCCTTTCTGGAACCCTCCACAACACAGTAGAGCAACTGAGGTTAGACCAGATTTCAGTAGAAGGGCTGGAGGAATAGCACAGCAGTTAAAGTCCTTGCCTTACAAGCGCAAGGCTCTGAGTTCAACTCCCCAGCACAACTTAAGCCAGGGATGTTGGGGCTTGCCTGTAATTCCAGCACTCAGAAGCTTGAAAGCCTGAGGCAGGAGGATTACAATGATTCCAAGGCTAGCCTAGGCCACATGGCCAGGTCAGGAGCAGCACAGGCTACATAGCAAGACCTTGTCTCAAAAAAAAATGGAATAAATAAATTGCAAAACACACTATCAATGTCCACTGACCATGGATTTCTGGTTAACAAAGGAAAGGCTAAATATGTAAATATCCTTTAACTCAAGGGCAGTATTGCTAGCTAAATAACCCTTTGGTTCATACACAACATTAATCCTCTTTAAAGAGAAGCACAGTAGTTTTTTCAATAGCAATAAGTAGACAGTAGATTTCCAGGTGGTATTTTGATATAATACCATTTAGGTGTGGTAATGAAATTAATCATATAATAATATTACAAAGCAAAAGTGAACACCGTATATAAAATTTTAATAAATTCTAGAATATCTTGCAAATACTAAATTAAAACAAATAGCTATATAGTATGCTTTAATTATTCATGGGCAAAATAACAGAGTTGCAAAAAAAACCCCAAAAGATTATAAACCACACGTGGTGGCATATGCCCATACTGGTGAGGCTGAAGCAGTAGAATTTCTGTGAGTGTATTTGAGGCCAGTGTGAGCTACAATAGTAATTTCTAAAACAGCCTGGACTCTGTCTTAAAAAACAAACAAACAAAAATTATTACAAAGACATGAAAGCTGAAAGATTTAAGTCCAATTTACAGCAATGGTGTGATATGCTGACAAAATAAGATCTTAGGTCACAATTACAGAAATATAGATTCTATGAAAATAAAAAAGATCTGGAGCACCATGTTTCATTCTGGACATACTTGAAGAGAAACATAAAACTAAACCATTGCATGAAGCCCATAAGAAAAGAAAGTCAGTAATACAGGATCTAGATCAAGTTGTAATTATTCTATTTACCCAACAAACAAGCACCAAACCCATGACACAGTGGGAAGTTTGGAGAAGTCACCTTTATTGAACTAAAAAAAACAAACAAAAAGTAGATTGGGATATAGCATCATGAGAAGATTTCTTAAAATTACTAAAATTTATAAAGAAAACACAGGTTCAGTGTTTTATAAAGAAAACACAGGTTCAGTGTATTTTTTATGATATTATGTAACAGAGTGAGGACCAAACTGGAAGCTACAGAGAGACAGATCAAAACATTTGCAATAAATTGAAAGAAACAGCTAGCTATGAAAAATAGACAGCAATCTTAGCAGCCTTTCTGGGCATCTCAAAGATGCAGGAGGAAAAAAAATCTATTCTTTAACTGTAACATTGAAATAGGCTGCCTTGAGAATCCTCCAATGATTGCATTCATTGAATCTATGATAAGGTCTCCCCTGGCTCTTGTGTCTGCCAACATGCAAACAGTGACACACGCCCGGGTTAGGAGGGCCTACATACACAGCAGAAGAGTTAGACTATGGGAACAAAGGGAGGTAGGTCTGAATGTGTGTTTACTTCCACTTTTGTGAGATTCGCATTCCACATATGCAACTTCACAGGAGGAAATGCTCCCATGGATATGCAGCCCAGAGTCTCCAAAAGATGAAAAGACTTAATCAGAATTTTAAGTTTATACATAATGTGACATATCACTGTAAATCTTGCAAAGTTAATTCCCAAATTATTAAAAGCTGTCACTCATCTGCAGAGGGAACATCGGCTAGAGCAGATACACATTTTTTTTCACTCAGAAGCTCGCTCTCAAAATACAATCTAATTGAAGGCAGGGCAATACAGTGTGAAGAAAATTTGCTCCTGAAAAAAAGAATTTCCAAAACACGGGCTTTACCACCACTCGCGGTCTGCCCATATCGCAGTCATTGTGTTTCAGTTGTCAGGCCCACTTCAGCGATGCTGATATTTTTAGGCAGTTGTGAATTGGTTTTTCTGCTACCAGCTCCTCCAGACCAAATGTTTGTCTCACTCTTCTGTACTGTGTGGTCTATTCTTTGGAATTTTAATAGATTACTAAATTATCGTACATTTATATTACCATTCCCTCCAAAAAGCAACATTGCTCAGTTTGTTGTGTAGGCTTTTATGCTTCTCATATC
Source organism: Ctenodactylus gundi (assembly GCA_004027205.1). Classification (NCBI taxonomy): domain Eukaryota; kingdom Metazoa; phylum Chordata; class Mammalia; order Rodentia; family Ctenodactylidae; genus Ctenodactylus; species Ctenodactylus gundi. The sequence continues at coordinate 668,360 of PVKB01000068.1, read as the reverse complement.
ACCTTTTCTGAGAACTATTACTTTCTATTGCATTTGGATCTTGATTTATTTCACTTTTTTAAGTTTATATATTCATGACTTCCAAATTCTATAACACATTAGAGACATGAGGTTTGGGGAATCAACAGTTGACTATGCTCCCCTTTTTAGAGGTTCACCTCTTTCTTAGGTGACCATTACCCCTCTTTCTACTCTGTCATTCATGTTGTGGCCTTTTTATGCCATTACTTTTGTGAATTTCATAAGGAACACCTGTCTCTAGTCAGTTTCTTGTGTTTGATAGATTTCACTGAGCATTGCTGACTCAAGGTGGCCCCGTTTATGTTCCAATGCTTCTTATCTGTCTTTCTTTAAGGCTGTATAGTATTCCATTGGGTATAGGCACCACATCTTCTTTAACCATTCCTTTATGGAATGGCAAGTAGATTGTTTCCAGGGTTTGGCTATTATGAATTATGCTGCTATATACATGGATATGCATGTATCTTTTTTGGCATGTTGACTTTCTTTCTTTTGAGTATATGCCCAATAGAGCAGTAGCTGGATCAAATGGGATTTCTATCCTCAGTTTTCTATGGAATCCTCAAACTGATTCCCGTAAAGGTTGTACCAGATTACACTCCCAACAGAAGTGGAGTAGAGTTCCTTTGTTTCAGCAACCTCACCAACAATTCTAGTTTTATGAGTTCTTGATGAACCCCTTTCTTACTTGGATAAGGTGAAATCCCAACGTTGCCTGTATTTGCATTTCTTTGATAGCCAGTGATGAAGATCACACTTTTCATATGCTTTTGATCATTTGTGCTTCCTCTTCTGAGAAGTTTCTTTTCATTTCAACTCCCTTCTTCTTTGTATTTTCTAGATATTAATTCTTTTTCTGAAGTATTATTGGTGAGAATCTTCTAAACTAGATTTTCATATGCAGGAGAATGAAATTAGACCTGTATCCATTACTCACTCACTATAGTAAGATCAAAATGGATCAAAAAACTAGACATCAAAACAGAAACACTGAGCCTACTGGAAGACACAATAGGTAAAATTCCAGAAGGTATAAGGACATGAAAGGATTTTCTGAACAGATTGCCAGCTGCACAAGAAATCTCAGCAAGAATCAACAAATGTGACTACGTTAAACAAAAAAGCTTTTACACAGCAAAAGAAGCAATCAACAAGGTGAACAGATTTGATTTTTGACATTTAATTAAGAGTAAATGAGCTGTATTTTAAAAGAGAGTTATTGAGAAACGGAAATGAATATAGGAAGAATTGTACCCTTTTTCTTGCATTCACTGTCTCAACATCATGAGTTAAATCATGTCTAGTTGAGATTTCATTGCTAGAACACAGTAACACCCACAACGTCAGGAACACAAGGCTTACTTTAGGGAACAGTTTCAGGAGGTTTCAGTGCAATCCAGAGCCGCCGGCCATGGTAGTAAAAGTCTGGCAGGGAACATCTGCTCCAGGCGTCACAAGAGGAAAAGTTTGGGGTAAGAGTACATCCTTCTAGTCCATACCCTCAGTGTTCTACAACACCTTCCGTGATCGTATTTCCAGTAATCTGCCTTTCCAACCAGAACTCACCCCCCCCCCACAGTACATGAAATTCATAAATAATCCACATCATACAAATACATAAGGTTTCTGGAAGCATTCCAGACCCAACATTGCAGATCCAACCCATAACAATACTTGCTATTGGCAGATTTACTTTCAGGTTTATAATTAGTCTTTATTTATCTGGAATTATAATTTCTTTACCTTCCCTGACCATTAGCTAAACATCAGCCAGTGCTGAAATTAGCTAAGCTTTGGATCTAGAGGTTTTGATCAGAGGGGCATTATTTACAATGACAGAAATATTCACTAAATGTCTATATATAAGGCAAAGCACAAGATAGGATGAATGTTTCAACTAAGACAAATCTTGTTATAGTAAAAGACAGCCATTAATCCTGTCAAACTACTCCCCCTAACTTGCAATTGTCCCTATATGTTGTCATTGTTGTCAGTTTCGGAAGCAGTTGTGGAAGTTCTCTTTCTTTAGTAGAGCAGTTATGGCTGCCTCGGTGTCTTAAATCGATTTGAAACTTTTACATTTCATGGTCATTCTGATGCTGGAGAGGAGCCAGACTTGCATGGTGCTAGACCCAGAGAGTACAGGAGACACACCATAATGATTCGACTTGACAGAAATATTTTGAAGCCACAACAGTGCAAATCAACTCCCACCCTAAGCTCACTGTTCTCCCTTTCACTAGAAGAGGAATTACATCATTTTCTCCTTGAGAAATAATCACTTAGGAGGATATGTGGCATGTACCAATAATGAATACAAAGTAAATGTGAGCCAGTAACTTTACTCAGACAACTTTCTTCTAGCAACTAAAACAAACTGATCATGATTTCAATCTGTTCCTTTGGTTCTAGCACATAAATTCTGAGGATGTCCTCAGGCATAAAGCGCCGTACAATTTTTTTTGTCTTTTCCTTAAACAAAATATGAAGACTAGACCTAGCCACCACCTCTGCGTGAAAACTGCAGAATCAACTTGGCTTCTTACATGTGCAGATAAATTCTAGTCTGTGTACCTATCACATTTCTTTGCCTACTTTTATCCAGAGTCAAATCCATTGTCAGTCTTTTACTTTCTCTTGCTTTGAAGTACTTAGTCTCAGTGTCACTAAATTTAACCTTCTTCCATATTCTGTCCTTTGTCCAGACATTTTTATATTGGTTTATACTCACTTCTGAATATTAACTGGGCATTATCACATTTTGCATTATCTATTCAAAGCTTTGTCAAGCCTATAAAAATGTACATAAAAAGTATCCCCATCTTTCTGATCCAAATGGTCTCCATAACAACTACTCAACTCTGCAATTTAATCATTCAGTCATCCACAAATGATAGGTAAACAAAAGAAGTTTTTTTTGCGTTCCCATAAATTCCATTTACAGAAACAAATAGCAGGCAAACGTTAATCCGTGTACCATGGTACGCTGACCCCTACTTGAGTCAAATAAATTTGTATGACATAGAGAGAGATTAATCTACTTATCAATAGGTACATCAAGCATTTGAACACTCAGGCCGTAATTGTCATAGAAAACCTAATAAAGTATTTTTGGAGATTTGCCTTTCTTCATTTCTCTTCCAAATTTTCTTGAAATATCTGAAATCAGGACAAATATTCATCCTAAATTATACTGTTAGCCTCAAAAAACTAAAAATTGCATGAATATATAATGTCCACATCATTGATGGAGCAATTTCATAAAACATATAAAATTTAGGGGTGACCTAACTGAGCAGAGCTGAACCAGCTCACATTGACCATTTATTGGGGGGGGGGGCGGGGGGACAGATAGAAAAGCCTGAAGATGTGCTACTGCTCGTTTTAGCTGACAATTTCCTGCCTCTTCTACATTTTAGGACCATCCGTGTTTGTTATTTCTAATTTAGCAAAACAATCATGTAGCCTCATTCCATGAACACCAAACTCTAAACAGGGCTTGTTTGGACTGTTCTATTGCTACCTATTGTTTTTTATGAAGCCACACTGTAAATCTCAGTCACTGCTTAATGATTCTCCTTTCTATTAAACACACATACATGGCCAAATCCTTTCCGATATTTATAAAGGAAGAATGCCACAACTATGTTGGTTAATGACCCTTATCCGTTTGTCTTATACCACGTTGTCAATCTCAATCAGAAATGATTTTTCCCCAGTGGATCTTCCAAGAGGCTTTAAAGATTCATACAAAATGTGTACCTGAAGAATTGTCCTGCTAAACTTGCATATCTGTTCACACACGAGCTTATCATAATGTAGTTTTGTTGTTTGCATGTTTTTATTCTAATGGAAGTTTTTAACCACCTCACTCATTTTTAAAAAGGAAAATCAGTCCTATAAAATTTAGTGTTGAAGGAAATAGAGCAATGAATTATGTAATAATTGTGTAAATCAAAAAGATAACCTCATATTTTCTGAAGATTATAGCAAACACAAGAATTATTCAAAAATTATATTTGGGATATTTCCTGAGGGAAGAAAAATGATAATAATAAAAGGAAATAAAAAATAAACATACAAATAACATGTAGAGGTTCTTTGGTAGGTCAATTCTAGCATCCTGGGAGAAACAGAAAATTGATTGACTCAACTCTGGGCACCAGAGACTAAAAATAAATGCATAAATATGTAATTAAACAAATCTTGACCAGGTAAGACTGTTTCCTTTGCTAAGATGATGTATTAATTAATCAATTCATGTTCTTTCACATCTTCTTAAAAAAGAGAACTAGAAATACAGTAATAGAGTTATTAATAATTAAATTTAAACTAGTTGTTTATCCATGATTGCATATCATTACTAGTTGTTATTTGAAACAACCTACCACTGGGACTGCTTATGAGAAATGCAATTAAGAACCATCAGAGTTTTCGGGAGACCAAATGTGTATGGAGTATAAATGGACTACAAAAAATTTATGAGGAAGTAGCTCTAGAGGAAGGCTAGGAACACATAAACTAGAAAAGTCTTCAAATGGTTTTTAATTTTTACCAGAACACTGGGATGAAATTAATTCCATGCAAATTACTGCAAACCATCTATTTTGTGTTATAACTTGGAGATCTGACACTGCATGTGAGTAGTTCTCTTTCTTGATTTTTTTTTCTTTTTTGTATTGAAACATTTAAAACAACTGAAGCATTAATTATTGAAAGAGCCATGCTAGGAATTATTAAACCATACCAGCACACCAACTGCAGAGCTTTGGAGAGCATGACTATTAGTCAGGCCTGCCTGATTTCTACTGCTTCATGCTAGGAACTCCGCCTGGACCAAAGTCACAAAACATGATCCCACACTAAGACTTATTCCCCCAAATGAATTTATTTTGGCTCTAGCGAACACCCTTCATGAAATAGTATCATAGAGTATCCCTAAAATAAGAATAATTCATTACTTCTCTGAAATCAATTGGGTTGTCGTGATAATCTTTTATTGCACAATTATAGACTTAAAATTGAAAACAAGGAAAGGGAAAAGAAGGTGGGGTGCATTCTGTGGCTAGTGGTGCCATAACACAAATCCCAGAAGCTAGGTGGCTTAAACAACACACAATTTCTTTCTTTCTTTTTCTCTCTTTCTTTCTTTGTTTTTTACAGTTTAGGAAGGCCAAGATCCCCATGTTGAGATACTTCATGGTCTTCTCAAGTTCCCTTCTCATTGGCTCAGTGAGAGCCACTTTCTGTTGTGTCCTCACATGGACTTTTCTTCCACTAACTTCTTTTTGTAAAGACATAAGCTATGTTGAATGAGAGTTTGACATCACTTTGGAATAATTACCTCCTTTTAAAGTCCCTATCTCCATTACTGTGCCCCTGTATGGTACCAGGAGTTTGAACATATGGTCGGGGCTTACTGGTAGGGGTGGTTAGCAGCATAAATTAGCTCATAATGAGGGTGAAACAAAGAGAAGTCTGAAGCCATTAGAGAAAAAGTGCAGCAATCTGATTGGAAGAAATTGGCCAAAAGTGATGACTAAATTGTAGCAAAAACTGTTGGGGAGAATCAGCTCTTTCTTAGAAATATGGACACATGGTGATTAATTTAGCCACCTTATTAATAGTTATTCTTTATTATTGAAAAAAATTAAAATTTAACATGGTCTACTTGGCCCTGCACTTTCTTTGACATTTGGCACTTCCTTCTTCCTGCTTAAATTCAAACCACACTTGACTCCTTCCCACTGGCTGGGCATATTATTATTTATTCATCACACCCTCATACTTTTTTTTTTTACTTCTTTTTATCTATTTATTTTTTCTGTGCTGGGAATGAAACCGAAAGCTACCACCGAGATATAACTCCAACCCAAGTATTCTTCCCTTAGTGTCACGCTCTTTAAATTTTCTCACATGTATACCTGGCGTAGTTCAAATTATCTTGCTAGCTACACTATAACACAGTCTCTTCTCATGTATAGTCATTGTTATATTTTTAAGTTATGAATATTTTTCTATACATATGTGATCAATGGGAGATAAATGTTTCTAACTTAAGACATTATATATTATTGATAAAGCAAATTGACACTTATGGGACAACTATGTGGAAGATGGCAGTCATTTTAATTCTAATAATTCTAGGATGCATTTTAACGCGATAGCATTGTCTTTTTTGCATTTTATAATAAATAGAAAACTTGAGGCACAATATGTTTTCCTTTTTTGTTGTTTTATTTTATTTTTTATTTTCTTGTTGCAAGTTGCTTAGTATTTGTGCCTAAAGAGTTGCAGAACCTGAATGTAGGTCACTGTGATTTCACAGTTCAATCTTACCTAATGTCCTTTTTCAAGTGGTATGTACCCATTACCAATCAATCATCATGCCATTTCCCATATATGGGATATCTCAAAATAGATTATGATGATATCAGAAAAACAAAACTAGAAGAAAGCTTCACATCACTAGACTAATCACTGTTGAATAGAAAGGAAGATTTTATCTCAGGGAAACTGAGGCAAGACACAAATATTCAAAGTCTATAAAGTAATAATGTTATCAGACAGCAAATGCACGCTATTTAGGACTATACTACACTTTATATTGGAAAAATATAAATGCATGTCAAAGCCCTGCTCTAAATCACACCAGCTAGCAAATAATAAATGATAAGTGCTACTTTATATTCTAATGATTCATTATTGAAGCTAATTTTGATAGTTTATAAAGCAACACATACACATATGCCAGTTATCTGTAAATAGCTACTAATCTGTCTATTCTCTGCCAGGCAGTCAGAGAATGTTCTTCTGAATAGCAAATGCAAATGAAATTGACACTTCTGGACCTATGTCACAATTTACTTGGAGGAGAATCACAGTAAGAGAATAGATTCTTGAGACAGAAATAATGTGGCTTCAAACTAATACCTAGTTCTCTGGCCTTGGAAAAATCAATTAACCTTTTCCAAAATACAGAGCACCCATCTTGTGGCATCATACTGAAGTTTACATAAAGCACCACAAAAAAAATCTTTAGAAGAGTGCCTGGCACATAAGAAGTGTTAGACATCATCATTATTTTACGTGTTGATTAATTATTTAATTTGAATTCACTAATTGATTCTTATCAATCTCAGTCTAGATTGTTCAATGGTGGGCTATCTTTTGAGAACAAATGTAAGCAATCAAAAGTTACTGAAAGTTCAAAAAGGAAGAATGATTTAAAAAAAGGGTCCCAGACCTCAGAGTTTGATGGTTTATTTAGGAGAATGTGCCCAAGATCTGAATTGCATTTCAAAGTCAAGTGAAAATAGCATTCACTCATCTATTATTTATTAACTTGCCTCCACATAGCCCATATCAATGGCCATCTATACACACATGCAGATACTGACTTGGAAGCAGGAACTGCCAGGAAGGTAGCTCCTAGAAAAAACATATTAAGAAAAAATATATATTGTGTAAAACAAAAACTAGCATATAGTATATTTAGATGATCCAAAACCTGTTAGCCAATAGTTCGTCACCTTATCCAACCAATTGTTTCAGAAAATTACTTTTCTATATTTCTCGTGTTTGCTATGATGCTTAGGAAAAATGGTTTGAATAATAAAGGAGAAGGCACATTGATTAGAAAAGAAGGAATTAAAAGAGCCAGAGCAAGAAGAAATGACAAACAAAAATATCTGCGGTGCTAAAAAAATAAGATAATCAGAAATGCAAATTCATCAGGAAGAGAATCTTAAAACCTAATATAACAGCTTAAGAAAACTGTTAGTAGAAGCATTATTTTTAGATGTAGTTATAACTATGCAGATTTCAGCACTAGAGTAAATATAGTGAGTCTTGAAAGCAAGACAAGTATATATTTAATGTATTTTAGTCATAAAAATGTACAAAATTCCATATGGACCAGTACCATCAAAGTGGGTGTGAAGTACTATGAGGACCTGGAGAACTAAATTATTGCATGAAAACAAATTATATCAATCCATTTTCTATTTCTATCACTGAATACCATAAAATGTGCATAAAATCTTTGGCTCACAGGTCTAAAGACTGGGAAGCAGGAGATGATCGGGAGGTCACAGCTGCGGAGGACATTCTTGCTGGTGGATATCCTAAGCACGTGACTCAGAGGGTCCTGTGACAACAAAGAACGCCCTCTCTGGTGTTTTCCTTCTTGTTGTAAAACTAGTGTCCTACTAGATAAGCTACTCAGGGTTTTTTGTTTTTTGGTTTTTTTAGCTAATCTGTTCATAATTAGCTCTCAAACATCTTCCCTCCATATAGCACAGCTAGATTAAGTTTTCACATTCTTAGTACCTTAGAGTCAGGTGGGGACATTCAAATCCCAGCAAATGAAAAAGGAAAAAGAAACTTCAATGTCAAAAGCCTGGTATCGATGAATATACATGGAAAATTAATTATGAATCAATGGAAAGTCAGATTAAGTAGGTCAACTTATTCACTTTTGTGATTATTTAAGAAACCTAAAATACAAATATGGAAAAACTGAAAGCCAGCAAATAAAGATAGGTAAAATTTTTTAAGTACTGAAAAAAACAAAAAAGTACTGCGTATGATTTAACCTCCCTTTCCTAAAGCAACAAAACCTGAGACACTAATGGGTTTACTGAAGATCACATATAATATTAAAGCCAAAAGTCTATTGTACTTTTATATATTTGCAACAAAGTGTTAGACAAGAGGAATGCACTCAATATATAACCATATATGTGGATATTTAAGAAAATAGGGTAGTATATAACAGTGTACTTTTGATGAAAGGACATACTTATAAAAATGATTCTCAAATAATTAGATGGCTTCATGAGAAAAACACGGAAAACTGACTGTCATTTCACATCACATGCAAAATCAAACCTCACAAGATGCATGCCTAAAGGTGAAAGCTAAAATAATATACTTCTCAGACAATTATGTAGAATATTTAATTTATAATATGTGATATATAATATACAATACGATATGTAGTTACTCTTGGCATAGGCTCCGATCATAATAAGAAAGCACTAAACCACTACCCACATGGAGTTAGGGGAAAAGCAAAGCTCAAATTCAAATCTAAGAAGGCAGAAGAAAATAAACATTAGAGTAATAATCAATAAAATTGAAAACAAAAAAATTAGTAGAGAAAAATCAATGACCACAAAATAAAATACACTAGCTTTTCTCTAAGCCAAGAAAAACAAAGAGAATGCCAGTTACTAGTAATAGAAATAAAAGAATCACCATCACCAGACAGTCCAAGGATGTTGAACATATAATGAGAAATGTTGCGAACTACTCTATTCCATGATTTGGAAAATCTCAGAGAAATAGAAGAATTACAGGAAAGGCATAATTTGCCAAAACTCACACAAGAAGAAACAGATGCTCTGAAAAGGATAATATGTACGGAAGAACTGGAATTTATAATTAATAACCTTCAGAAACAAAAAGCAGTAGCTCAACATGCATTCACTGAACTGATGAAGAGTAAAAAAGAAATGAAACCTTTTTCTTGCTAATGATATAATTATTTATGTAGAAAATTCAAAAGAATAAAAAAAATCCCATGTAGAACTATGAATCAGTTATAATAAGGTTACAGGATATATGGTTAGCTAATATACAGCACTTAATGTTTTTATGTACAAATAATGAAAAATGAAATATAAATTAAAAATCACAAAGCATTTATATAGAATAAACCAAAAATGAAATATGTACATAAAGTCTAAGAAAATATGCCCAATTCCTATAGAGAGAAAAATAAAACCGCAAATGAAAAAAATCAGAGACATTGTATACTCATTGATAGACTTATAGGGATTAAGTGGGAATAAGGTATCTAAGGAGTAAGTAGAGAATATCTAATAATTGTTTTCATAGAGTTCTGAGTGAAAACTGATACACATTGTAAATTTGGAAAACAATTTGGCCTAATTCCGCTTCAACTAGGAGAAATGTAACTACATTCATCACTAAAGTATAACAATTTATATGGAAGTATTTCTCCCCAGTGGTGCTGTCCTGGCTGATTTCTCATGTTAGCTGGGCCTGGCCAACTCCGTAGTTTTTGTCAAACCTCATTCTAGACGTTGCTGGAAATGTGTTTTTCAATGTGACTGACATTCTGGTGTGCAAACTGACTTATCTCCGTAAGGTGAGTGGAGAACAAGATTGAGCCTAATCTTTCCTTGGGTCACCAACTTCCTGGCTTGGCCTTGCAAATTTTAAACTTGCCAGATCTGACAATCCCACAATCACATGAGTGAACAACTTAGCTCATTTTTTCTCTCTCCCTATCTCCTCCTCTATGTGCATATGTACCCCAAAAGTTCCATTCCTCTGGACAACTCAAACCAACTAATGAAAAACTCCAAAAATGAAAAATATTCAGGTGTTCAATAGCAACACCTAAATTGTGGGGAAGTATACAACTCAATACTGAATCCCACTGGAAACTAAATGTCGCTAACAACTAATTCATAGACAGATTTTACAAGTAGACTGAAGAGTTAAAAGATGTAAGCACCATACTTCATAGATCTGGCACTATTTAAAGTTCAAACACTAGTAAAACTAAATTCTGGTGTTTATGTACATGTGTTTGTGTGAGTAAATGATTAAGAAAGCAGTCACATTTAACAGAAATAATAGTTACTATTGGAAGGAGAGGGAAAATAAAAGAACTAAAAAAGGGCACAAGAGAGTTTTCTATGGTGCCAAAATGTACTACTTCTTAACTTGGGAATTTATTACCTTGGCTTCATTTTGGCAGATTTCAGCTATTTATATATTTTTTATATGTGTTACATTTCATCACAAAAATGCTGTGGCAAACAGGAATGAGAAACAAATATTCAGAGGCAAAAGAAGAGACCATGCACTGACTTTGGGCATAATCAGATTTTTATATCATTTCCTTAATTCAACCCTAACAGGTTTGGACATGAATGTGAAAGCTTTTTATTATTAGAAAGGTCTCATGTTCTGAATTCGGGGTCATTCTAAGGAAAGAATAAGATCAAGAAGACTGAGGTTTGAGGGGCTTTCTTTCCCAAAACTGGTGGCCTAGACACTGTAGAGGCAGATGTTCTCAAGAAACCAGGCCTTGCTGTGACAGCATTAATAGTTGCCTGCAAAATTGAGCATTTGGAATAATTGGTCTACACTGCTTGCAGGCCACTTGGAAGTGAGGCAGAGATGAATCATGATCCCAGAACACAGTGCCTGGAACTGATCACGTCCTCAGTACCTTTTTTCAGCCTTCTGCAGCCAACTGATCACCTAATGCTGTCGCATCTATGTGGTTAAGGTGATATATTGGCTGTGTACAGTGATGTCATATAAGACATCCATAATACTCAAGAGATTTTATGAGAAGATTTACCTGATTCATTATGACATATTAGGAACACATTGCTTGTGATTCTTAAACAAGCCAAGGGTGTGGTGAAGATACACCCAAATGATGAATTCAATCAGATCACACCCAGTTTCCTTCAATTAAAAACATTATCTTGATAACATTTTAAAACCACTTCAATGAGTAGCTTTTGCTGGGGCCACACAGCTCTGTTCTTTCGTCTGCAATTCAACCTATGTCCCTTCTTTCCTATAGCCTCACTTTAAAATCATACTCCTTATGCTGTACTCTGGAAATCAAGCAGTTGAATCCTGATAAACAATATCAAAATACGTCTTAAATAAAAAAAAAAATAGAACTAAAAAAAAAGACTACAGCAAATAAGGACTATAAGAGCAGTAGAATGGCCTTGATACTGTCAAAAAAGGCACTTTTATTGATGATGATTTTTATTTGTTTTGCTTTTGAAATCAGAGCAAACATTCAGCTAATGTGCCAAACCCAGGCCACTTGTACAGGTATACCTCCTGTCTCAAATTGCTTTTATTAGATGGGAATTAATTGCTGTTGCAAGGAAGTTACTTTGTACCTGCTGTTCGGCAACTTAAAAATGTGTCATAGTCACTTGAGTCTTCTTTAAATTCCAATGTTTTATTTGCATAATGATGCTAAAGTCAAATTAATTCTCTTCTTTCATAATAAAAGTCTAAATAGTGTCATGCCTCTTTCGCTAAGAATTGTAAGATTTAACAAATAAATAGTAGAGAATCAGATTTTCACTAATGTCTGTATTGACAATAAAATCAGTAAGTCTGTAAGGTTGATATGCATTAAATGCAATTATTAACCCAAGTAAGTATTCAATTTGTAGCTCAACAAGTCAGTGCACAAGAATTTTTTTAAACGCTATTTTATCCAGTTGTCACATGAACATTTATTGCAATATTAGGCTCATTCTGCCTAGATTTCTTCTATTTTTGCCCATTATGCCAACTCCCAAGTTATAACTAGCTTCTTTCTTGACTCTGGAATTTTTCAAGGCAGAAAGTTGAAAATGTTAAAATCTCTGCTGATAAGATCTATTTTAAGGAAGCACGGGGGAAAAAAAAAAGAATGTCTACCAGAGGATTTGTAGCAAGTGATCAGTGAACAGAAAGTCTACATAGTCCAGAGGGACAGAATGAAGATCATAGAGATTTACAGCTCATCCTGACAAGGTGAACATTCAATCTTCAGGGTGAATCTTTTGTTCAGAGAGAAGTTTTTTTCTTTAAAAAAATGTTCATAATCAGGATTCCCAGCTTCTGAAAATACGTTCACAATACCAGCTTGACACAAAGCCTAATAGATATGAGAAAGAATCCAGACATAGATCTCAAATCCATTCAATCTGTTAGTGACAGATGTATGTTAGGGAAAAGAAAAACACCTGAATTAATCTGGCCTCTTCTCCCTGGTCTCGAATGAGTACACAAAAATCATGAGCAAGGTACTAGCATAGTTAGCGCTTAAGACAGGTACACTTATCTTCACTGCATTAAAAACAAAGCAAAATAATCTATTCTTGGGATTTCAACCAATAAACCTCTTATCTTACCTTTGTATTCCCTATTATTATTACCTTTCAATTATACCCAATCACAGCATTGATGTTTAATCATACAAGAATTGTGAAACCAGTTATGGTGTCTCTCTCTCTTATGATCCTGAGACATTATCTTTCATGAATTTAGGTAGTGTTCAAGGCACATAAAAAATCAGGTGACAGAAGTCTACTGCTAATGTTTACACAAAAACTTATCATAGTGAAAGTGTATTATCATTAATCTCCCCTCAAAATAACACCCCGTGCATCAAACACACTTATTTCATTCTTCTTGCCACTTTGTGAACCAGCTCCAGAAGTGCTCCTTCTTGAGTGTCTTCAGCGCTATTGTGGCTGTCCCACTGTACTGAACCAATTCTAGACATTCACCTTCCATGGTTTACTGTTGGAGGATAAGTTGGAAGCTGGGTGTGTCACATGACATGACCATCATGGTTTTTTTTAGATGCATGCTTTTCCGTTGGGTGACACTTGGCAGTGGCATCCACAGAATTGTCATCACACCTCAGAATGGAGAACTTCCAGAACTACTTCAGGACATAGTATGAGCAGTGGGATAAGTGTGTCGGATCCACAGGCAAACACGTGTGGCAGCATTGATGACAATGTATGTTTTATCTTTTTTTAATTTAAACTTTTATCCTACGTTTAGATTATACCTTGTACATGTCATCTGAATATAAGCGACATTATGATAAATGTATTAATATGGTTACTAGATGAAATACTGTGTCTTAGCAGAGTTGAAGACATGCACAGAAACAAATATATATAGTATTTGTGCACACACAAACGTTCATTATATATACGTGTGTGTGTGTGTGTGAGAGAGAGAGAGAGAGAGAGAGAGAGAGAGAGAGAGAGAGAGAGAGAGGTAGATAGAAAATTGACTCACACAATATGGAGGCAGAGAATTTCCATGAAGTGACATCTTAAAATCAGAGTCACAGGAAATCCTGCAGTATAATGAAATTCAAGACCGAGGGCCTGGGGCTTGAGGCGTAACTGAGCAGTTAAAAGTCTTACCTGGCACATGCAGGTCCCTGGATTTGATTCTCCAGCACTACACAGGCTGGTCACGCTGGCACACTTGTAGAAAATAGTAGAATAAAGTCCTGCACTTTTAGACTTGGCTGACAAATATACATGTGGGGGAGTGGGGGGCTAAAATTTGAGGATCATAGGAGCCAGTGTTGTAAATATCAGTTTGAGGTCAAGAAAAGACCTAGGTACACCTCAGATGATCAGGCAGATGGTAGATTCTACCTAATTTACTTGGATTGGGTCTCAGGTAGATGATGCCCCTCTCACAGGAGAGGGAAATTTGCTTTGTTCAGTCTGTGTCTTTGGACGTTTATTTCATCTAGAATCACCAGCACATCTAGACCTGGCTGGCCAATGACCAAGGCAGGTTGGCACCTACAATTCTCTATCACAATGTGCTATGAATATTGTTCTGTCAGTTTCTTTTGACTATGTTCCATCTCCCAAATCCACGAGTTTACTACACACTGACACATGGAGCTGGGAGTCTAACATTGAGTTTAGGATCTAATCTAGAGGATTCTAGTAAATAGCAACTCAAGAGTATGTTTAAGCAATATTTAAATAGTGCAACTTCCATAAAATTATTCGGTCTGAAAGAAGATTATTGTTGCTCAGCAAAAAAAGAAAAATTCCACTAAGATATGACCTTCAAAGATATATCTGGATTATAAAAGTTATGTTAATAACACAAAGGTAGGGTTGAAACAACTATTATGTGGATTGGGAAGACTTTGAAATTTCTAAAAGGTCTAATTCCTAAAGCAAAATATATGAGCTAATCTTCTATTACATTGGTGTTTTAAATATTTAGTGGAAATAATATAAATATTAGCTAAATATGATCTCTTCACTATTTTAAACCTACTCATCACACACACACACACACACACACACACACACACGAACAACATTTGTAGAACATTAATATTGGGAGCAAATTGATAGTTGACACTTCTTGGAAGCAAAAACACGGTAATTTCAGATACTTTCCTCCAAATCAGCAGTCACAATCACCTAATTTAGAACACTCTCTCTTTACCATAAATAATTTCCACCAGGGAGTGATGCTCCTGAATATATCAGTTATAAAATATACTAAATAATTTGAAGAATTATGCCTATAGCAGCAGCAAAGTATGATTAAAATTAGAAGCAGGTTCAGTCAAAGAGTAATTTGTAAAATTTCAGTTTTTCTTTTCTCAGCAGAAATTGTTGCAACTATTCCTATGACATTCCTTCTCTTGTATTTGTGTCTGTAACTATTAAACTAATAACTTAGTATACGATTTGCCACTTAACAAGAGACTCTCCTAAACAATTATAGGTTGCTCTAAGTTTTGTCTCTCTAAAAATGGTTCAACCTTTTGAAGATGAGAGACAATATTCAATTTATTTACTATAAAAATATGAGCTTTTCTTTAGGAATTCACAAATCTATTAATGATGAGAATTAAAATCAAAGGACCAGAATCAAAGCACAAGGCCCTAACAAATATGGAAAGCCTTATGCAGTTAGTGTCCAAAATAAAAAACACTCCCACAACACGTTACGGGGAAGGGGAGATCTATACCCTTAAACAGCAGATGTATTTTTGAAGGAAGGATTTGTATCTTTTGTACCTTTATTTATTCTCTGAATAGAGAAATATTATGAAAATTACTCCATCTGGAGGAACTTTGATAGCTACAAAATCATTAAAATATATGCATTTTTGTGTGTGTCATTAAGACATGTCTTTACAACAAAAATAGTATATCATTCTGCCAAGTGAAGAAAATCTAATATCTAAACTTTTTGAAATCTATCCTCAAATTTTTTAGAGCGTCTGTTCTAACATTGATTCTAACATTGAGTATCAAAGTATACACACCAGCACTTTCTACAAAGGCATTTTGTAGCCTTTAAGCTTTATCTTTAACCCCAAGCATGTTGACAGTAATGAAAGTGTCACATAGGTTGCTGGAGTGTATTACTAAAAACTAAAATATAAATCAGAAGAGGTACTAATATTGCTGTAGAATTTACTGGCAGTAAGCTCAGTCTCATATTACTCATCAAAATTGAAAAAGCCACACTTATTCTCACAGGAAATTAAGGAGACTTGAAATGACTTAATGCAAGTTATTTTAACTTACAAGGCAGTTGTGTAAAAGAGAGCAGATTAAATTCCATTTTAGAGGAAGCACGAACACAAATGGAGGTAGCTAAAGGGAAATAACACAGGGATGAAATGACTCGACGGTTTATAAAGTAATTCTTTCATAATAGCTTTTAGTTAGGTCCTTCCAATTCACAGACATTAGAGTCGGTAGCAACAGGTCAGCAGTAATCGGAGGGCATACCTGATGGTTCGCCCTATTGAGCACCACAGGATAACAGCTAACTGTGCAGAGCAGACAGTATTGTCAAGGTGTTGCCAGCACACAGCTCATCACACTACAGAAAGAGGCCCTAGACCTGTTCCTCAACTCACTACTTTCCAGGTACAAAAAGAAAGTGGGTCAGACCAGGAGTTCTCAAAGTATCAGACTAAAATGCAGAAGAGTATGTACCATAATGTCTTATTGAATACTTGAAGTACAATTCATGGATAATATACGTGTTGGTGGCATTCTATCACTGTACCAATATATCTTAGGAAATCTGTTTTAACTCACAGTTTCAGAGATTTCACCCCACGGTTTTTTGACTTAATTCTTTCTGGACCTGTGAAGGTGTGTTGAGCAAAATGCTAACTCTATAGCAGACAAGAACCAGAGCAATGAGAGAGAGAGAGAGAGAGAGAGAGAGAGAGAGAGAGAGAGAGAGAGAGAGAGAGAGCGAGAGAGCAAGCGAGAGCAAGGAGGAGCAGGAGAGGGAAGGGTAAGAGGGGGAGAAGAGGAAGGAGAGACTAAGACTCCAACTGAAACACAATCCCTCCAAAGTGCATGCTCCCAAGAACCCCTTTTCTTGAACTCAAACTTGCTGTCTCTTTATTTCTATCACATTTCATCAAATTGTTAACCGGCCAATGGACTAATCCATGAAGATCATGGTGCACTGCCTCAAATCTCACCTCTGATCATCAGTGCACTGGGAACCAAGGCTCCAACACATGAGCTTTTGAGAGCCCTTCCGGATCTGACCATTAACAATAAACGGTGCCCACAAAAAATATTCTTAAACCCAGTCAGGTACTGAAACATTATATAAAGATGTTGTTATAATAAAAATATTTAATGTTCATCTCTGGTGTAACTTCCCTAAAATAAATAATGAAGTGTTTGAATTTAGATACCAAAAAGTTAAAAAAAAAAACCAAGCCAATCCAACAAATGTGTACCTTTTCGTAACATGAAGTCAGAATAGTCATTAGTCACCTCATTTTCAAAAATAGTAAAGGAACCTGAGGAAAGTTCTACCCACACAAGTAAAGTCTCCTCCCAATCATATGGGGATTGCATGCATGAAAATGTAATGCATGTTAAATCTGAGCAAGAAATTCAGTATTTTTATAAGCTGAAACTAAACAATAGGTATCAGATATTTATAAATAGGTCCTACAACATATTCACTCACAGGATGTTAAGTGCCTCTGGCCCTCAACCACTAAAGTCAACAGTGGTCCTTGGACCTTCTAACAGCCACACAACATACTGGTCCCACATATTGGTAATCAGACTTTTCTTAGAGTCACATTCCCGAGTGAGTAGACAACTGATGGCTGTAGTCCTTTGAGAAAGGAATAAGAAAGGAAGGAAGGAAGGAAGGAAGGAAGGAAGGAAGGAAGGAAGGAAGGAAAGAGAGAGAGAGAGAGAGAGAGAGAGAGAGAGAGAGAGAGAGAGAAGGAAACTGAACACCTGCAGTATATATTTAGTATGAGCTTCATTTACAATTTTTTAAATTTTCTTTTTCCAATATACCTACAAACAGGCATAGAACAGGTGTAAGTCTTCAGAGGAAGTACAATACTTCGATATATGATTGGTAAATGGCCGGGATGTATTTGTAACATCGTCATCCATCTTAAATGCTACACATTCAATTTCAACATGCGCTTAAGAGCTCATAAGAAATGAGACTTTAACAAGAGAACCCGATTTAACTGAGAATCAGGCTGGCACTATCTTGAATGGAAGCACTGACTTTCATATAGAGTAGCAAACTCTGTAAATAGATCAAGACCTATAATACAATATGCAAAAATAAGATTATGAACAATCAAGTTTGGGTTCTGCCAATTCAAATTCTACAATGAATCAAGCATCCATAGGCATAAAGTTGAAAAAAACATTAAACCCAAGTCCTGAAAACTAGTGAGAAAAAAGAGATGTAGTGGATGAAGACTTTTTGAAAAACCACACTTAGCCTACAGGAATTTGTTATTGGTGTCGAATTCTTCCCATTGCAAGTTAAAGTAATTGTAGTAAAATGCCCAGTCTACTCAAATTTCCTATAAGCAAACTTGTGCACAAATTATTGGTGTATGAGATTATATGCAAAGGAGAATAGCCACACTCATGTAGTTTAATGTATAATGTAAAAATTTATTATGATGGGCTCCGGAAAAATAGCACAGCAGGTGCACACTTGCCTAGCAAACTCAAGGCCCTGGGTTCAATTCTCACACAACACATAAACCAGGCATGATGGTACATGACTATAATCCCAATATTTGAGAGGCTGAGGCAGGTAGATTGCAGTAAGTTTGAGACCAGCCTGAGCTACATAGTGAGACCAGGATAAGCCTGAACTACACAGAGAGACCCTGTCTCAAAAAAATATATATGAATGGTGCCAGTGTTTTTAAATGCACAGTTAAGAATTAAATTCTGAACTTTGAATTCTTCCAAAAGAGAAAGACAGTTTTTCTGTAATTATTGAAACTTCCCTGAGAAGAGACAATAACAAATTTTCAAAATAAGACAGCATAATAGAAAAATTGAAATGATTAAAGAAAAAGTTCTATCTCTGCTCAGAGAGCTTTAAGCTACTATTAACAGTATTATCAGAAGAAATTTCAATAACATTTTCTAATTATAGTTTCATACATAGATAACTTAGTACTTTCTTTAAAGTATATGAAAATTACTCTAGGATTGAGGACCAGCTACTTTCATTTTAAATTTGTAGTATCTTTATTTAAAATAAACTTCGAAAGAAAGAAAAAAGGAGTGAGAGAGGAATGGAGGAAAGGAAGAACAGAAAGAAGGAAGGAAGGGAGGGAGGGAGGGAGGGAGGGAGGGAGGGAGGGAGGGAAGGGAAGGGAAGGGAAGGCAGATCAACCTATTAGCTAAAACTTGCAACCAAAGTTTTTTCTCTCATACAAGGCTGTAACAACCTAAGTGACTAATTCCAGCTACTCCATCTACTCTCCCTATCCTCTATACCATTTCTTTCCTCTCCATATACCCTTGAAAAATGATCTGGGTTAATCATGGTTAAAGTTCTCAATCATTGCGAAAATATCCTGACTGGTCTGCGACTTTTATTGTCCTTCACGGTGTCTTTTTAACTCTTATGAGAACATCGTCTCCCAAAGTAAATCCAACCCCGTTCCTCTTTCCTGTTATCTAATTATTCATCAGTACTGAGGCATAATCCAAAGTCACTTGACATGGCCCTTTTGACCTGGATTCTCTTTTGTCCCCATTTTCCTCAGGGGGGAAAAAAATCCTGTTGAAGATCCACAATAAACATTTTGCAGTTTCTTAAACAAATCAAGATTTGTACTTTTTGTTTTTTTATTTCCCTGCTTACCTCATACAATTTGGTTTCCATTGTCAATAATGCTGCTTTCCACAGTTTTCTTAAAGAACTCCAACTCATCAATGACAGTGGCTAGACATTTCTCCTCTTCCACTTCCTCTCTATACAGACCCCTAACACTGTATAACAGTATAGTTGTCGATTAATTTCTCATGTCCTGTCATTAGGTTGAACATCTCAAAGACAAGATCCCAAAGACTTCGTATTGTCAACATCTTCAACATCGTGAACACCAATGTGTGTTTAATGAACAAGAGTAAAATTAAGCATACTGAAATTTATCACACAGAAGAGATTTACACATACAATTTTAACATTGACTCATCTTAAAGTTTTTAAAGCATAGTTTACACTTTGGGGACAATTAGGCAACAGTGTGATTCACAGCTCAAAGGAGATCACTTCTTTGAGTGATAGTGTAAGTATTGTTTTAAGTAAAGTTATATGCAAAACGTCATATATAAATATATAGCCACAGATATTTCATTGACTGAAGAAAACTAAACCATAAACAACTTAACTGGCTTACGCAAACTTAAAGAACATTACGTTATAGCAGACTTCAATTAGAAGTCACCAAAGTAAATTAGACAATTGGCCAGAAAACAAATCTCTACACCTTTTTATTTCAAAATATAAAAATGTGTAGAGAATATGATATCAGCTGGAGGAATAGCATAGAGATTAAGTTGCTTGCCTAGCAAGCACAGGCCTTGTGGTCTATTCCCTAGTGCAATATAAACTGAATGTGGTGGTGTGTACCTGTTATCCCAGCACTCAAGAGGCTGAGGCAGGAGGACTGCCATGAATTCAAGACCACTGGTAGCTACATAATGAGTGCAGGATCAGCTTGGACAACAGAATGAAATACTGTTTCAAAAAACACATTATTAGACCCACGAAAAATTGAATAATCAGTTAATAATTAAAATTAAATAAGTAACCAAACATTTTGTCTTTATTTGTTGGCATTTCCTGATCTTTTTCTTTTAACATCTCTATTTTGCCTTTCTACATTTGATTTATTTTTAAGATAGATTAAAACTTTGAGTTATGTTACATTCAACATTTCAAGGAATAATCCTTTCATCATGTCCCCAGAAAGATAATTTCAGCTTAATAAATTTCATTAGGCTATGAATTTTAAGTTGGCAAAATTTCTACATGCATTACTTTGGAATAAAACATGGTTAATTTTTTTTCTTTCTAGTTACAGGCCTTTGGACCACCCTGATGTGATATATATACATCTATATCTATATCTCTATATATACATATATATTTATAGATAGATAGACAGATATAGATGTGTATATATATATATATATATATACATCTATACATATATAGAGATGTATATATATATACATACATATATATATTTGTTATGTTTACATTTTTGATGATCTCAATTCACTTAAGAAAATCTACAGGAGGGTAAGACTTCTCTTATTATGCTAGCATTGTTAACCTCTGGGGACTATCTGTGCTCATATAATTATGCACAGACTTTATACAAATATTTTGTACCTGCAGGTGGTTAAAATGGATCTCTCTCATGAATATTCAACAATGCCACTTCTAGTAAGAAACAGATATCTTTCTTTACAGATATCAAGCACATATATATATATATATATATATATATATATATATATATAATTTTCTTTTTTTTTGAAAAACTGCTGAGACTGCCAAAGCAGACATCATTTTTTTATCCCAGATACCACAATACTACAATACTTTCATCTAAATAACTCAACAGCCTTTTCAAAACTCAAATCTTCGGTATTATATAGCTTAATAAACACACACACACACACACACACACACACACACACACACACACACACATATGCAGATATATAACTCCAGGTGGACAATATGAGCTGACAGGTTTCAAAGACCTGGGTTAAATGTATGGTGAGAATGGGCTAGTGGGAGGGAAGGGCTCTTTCATTCTCTTCGTAGTATAATTTCTTTCAAGATAAAAACCTCTGCTTGCTCAGATTCTAAATTTCAGTAGTCAAGAGAAAGGCAGGTGAAAAATCTCCGGAAATAAATTGCAAAAAGTTTTTCAAAGGGAGCAATGTCCCTTATATATAATAGCATTGTTTATATAAGAAGTTGTCACCCACCCACTTATTTATGCATTCAATAAATATTTTGGGAGCATCCAGTGTACCAAGAAATATTATAGGATCTGAAAATATATTCAGGAATAAAATATAAGGCAGGCACAGTTCCTATTATGATGGAATTTACATTCTGTGGGTAGTAAATATTAAGTAAAAACAAGTAAATAAAATGATGAATGCATAGTAAATTAAATAGTGTTGAGTGCTGTGTATGTGATAATTTGGGGAATCTTTCAACTTTACATGTTATTACGCTTGTAACAGATCATAAACCTATGCGCTAATGTTTCACAGATTACACACACACATATGCACAGCTTGTTTTTTATTCTCATACCAATAGTAAAATATCTTAGGTACAGGTCCTATCATTTTGGAGATAAGGAAAGACTACCAGCAAATGAATCACCTGACAAGAGTTACAAAACCAGTGTGTAGCACAGGGGCAAATTTTCTGTATAGAGTCTGCATACAACTTTGCACACTTCCCAAAGCAGAAACCCAGCTTCCCGACGGTCAATGTCTACCCTCATTATCCTCGTTTGAGGATAATTGAGAGCTAAAGTTGTCGTCTAAATATTTTGTAAACCCATACAAAACAGATTTGATCACAGAAAACTGAAGTCAGGTAAATGAAGAATATTGAAGGTAAACCAAAAAGAATCTTGCAGCAGTGGGAAAATGATTCTCTTTCCTAGAACAGAAAGGAGATAGCCTTTCTTTTCCTCTTTGTCTACCAGTTTCAGAGAAACACATCACAAACACGAGAAAGCTAGGTCTTAGGCAAGAGGTGAGAAGGTTAAGAAGTAGGCAGAGGGGAAATTCAAACTTTTTACTGTTTTAGGTTAGTTGAACTTAGCTGAAGATAGTCCAGGAGACACCATTTTCCTCAAGTTTTTTTGGCACGTGTGTGTGTATGTGTGTGTGTGTACACATGGCCACAATATGCATGTGTTTTGTTCCAGGCAAAGTGAGATGATAGATAGAATTCCAAAGGGGAGTGTCATAGTCACTCACTTGTTGCTGGGACATAATACCCAACATCCACAATTTAAGAGAGGGAAGATTTGTTTCATTCATGGGTTCAGAAGGGCTCACGGTCTATTTATCAGCAGTCAGCAATGGTGGAAGAACATTGACAAAGACAAGAGCTGCTCAAATCACTGCAGACAGAAATTGAGTCAAGCAAGAGCAAGCTGATGTCTCCAGATTCAAGCAATGCTAGAGATTTCCGAGGAAGAAGCTACAACAATGGTTCATCTTCCTTCTTTTACTTAGTTCAAGCTGCCAGTTGGACCCCCCACACCCAGAGTGGGTGCCCCTCCTTCACTTCCTGGCCCACAAATCAATAATATACACCTGACAGCCCCAATCTCAACAAATTGACACGATCCTTTTAGGCCAAGCATCCTGCCCTTTCTAGCCAGGCCTGACCTCTCAAGGTTCCACGGTTATCCTACTACATCCAAATGCATGAGGCTTTAGGGAGACACTCCAGTTCCAAAACAGAGTGGGGAAATCAGGTCCATATCAATACATTTCAAAATATCTGGGAAGATTAACAAATGCTCTTCACACTCTGTAAAGTCAACTGACTACAGTAAGAGCTCACTTTTACAATATGTTTGAAGAGACAGAGATGCCTACACCTTTACTGGTGTTTTGGGGTCTTTAGTTCTTGAGGACTCAACAGTTAAAGGAAGACCAGACTTTGAATAAAAGGATAGCTTTCTAAACCCCCCAGCCACAGAACTCTCTCAGTGGCACAGAACAGGTAACAAGAACGCATCCACGCCTTCTGCTAAGTGCTCTGTGAACCAAGAGTCTTTCACTTTGACAGTCAGGTGAGCATACATCAATCAGAGGGTGTTTTGAGATCAATAAATAGAACTCATGGGTGGGGGTTCAGACTAGGATGACTGCTTGGAAACTCCTTCCGGAAGTGGTTAGAAACACCAGGATGGGATCATGCTGCTTGGCCCCTGATGCCAAAATGAGCTTTTGCTTAGTGAATCAGAGCTTTCTTGTCCTCCCGAAGCAGCAATGTCATTATTCAATTAACGCCTTTGAAAATACAGTGCTTTCTCTAGCAATGCTGGCATGGAGAAATTCTGCTGTGTTTCTTTAAGAATATTTTGTATCCAATCTCAAGGAAAAAAAAAAAAAACCTTAAGTTTCGAAATAGCTTAAAATAATTCCTCGACCAGGTCTTTTTAGATATCCAAATGCTTTCAAATCTAAAGCCACCCTGAAAAAGCACACAGAGAAAAATGAACTAGAACTTACTGAAAAGAAAGAAAAAACGTTTCCATTTTTACAAGTACAGATTTTGATAGGAACAATGACGAATCTGCACAGCTATGATTTTTTTAAAAGGAATGATAACGTGATATCTGTCAGTTTGTCTTCAAGCTTTCTGGAAAGCCAGAGACAAACGTCTATAAGAACACAGACTCTTAGATCTAAAGACTTCAAAGAAAACATTAGTGTCCTTTGTTACATGGTCATGAGGTTGTGCCTTTTAAAAAGGCTGTAAGATTTTTTTTTTTAAAGTGAAGATTATTTTATCCAAACTCCTTTAACATTTTACAGTCTTAACTATTGAAATTTTTATTACAAAATTTGAAATTCACAGAATAGCCCTCACAAACCTGGCAGGAACATACACAAAATTTACATCTCAAAGGGAGAGAGAACAAAAATTATAATTGCAAGTTTTCTAAATATTCTAAAACAAGCAGTTCAAGTACCCACAGTCACAAAGAAAGCTGTCTAAAATTTAGTAGGTTAGTCAAGCTGTGGATTTAGTTAACATCATCTTAACTATTGTTTTTGACTAGAAGAATTACCCACCCTCTTCCACCCAAATAAGCATGTATTATAGTGAACCAGATAGGGTCATATATAATAGAAACAGAGTTGCATATTGCACAAGTAGGTTAGGGGAAGGGCACAGGAGGGAGAGAGGCACGTGATGAACAGTATTCCTGCAAGGTTAGAACTTACCAAACCTAAGATCAGGTTTGTGGTACACTACAGACCTCTTTTAAAATGTTACTATGTTACTATTCAGAGAAGGTCACGTATACAGCTAATGCTTCTGTGGGAAAATATAAAATCATAAAAAAGACTTCTATGCGAAATTTGTTGCCTGCAAAACTTAGTATATTATCCTGGGAAATAATGATCAGTCAGTTCCCAATGATGCCAGAATGACTTCTGCCCCTAAATTTCCATCACATTAGTAATTCCTATCTACACACAATCTTACCTAACTTCTCTTTTATTTATTTGTTATTTTTGCTCTTTTGGCCCTTCATCAAAATAATAATGCTTCTTTTGAATGGAGCAAAACAGAACCAAAATAGCACCCCCACCACTATAGTCATATAAACACATACTTGGAGATAGAAGGGGGAGAGAGCTTTCTTCCCAGTCCCTTCCTAATTCCCAGCTTTTAAATACAGATATGTGACACACTTCTCTAAGTTATGCTTAGGAATCAAAGAATGGTCTTGCCTTATAAAGAGCATTTATTTGTTGATCCTTCCTTTGTGGGTTGGCTGGAGATTTCTTGGTTTTAGTTTGACCTTAAATCTAGGACCTGAGTCAATTCAGGTCAACTCCACAACTTTCTCATATCCCTTAGGCAAGAGACTCGCCAGAGCATATTATTTCATGGAAAAAGACAAAACCACATTAAGGTAAGCCCAGGCATGCAGGCACATTTCCAGCCCTAGACCAACTTCTATTTATTAACATCCTACCTAATAAATCATGCATCCAAGTGATCATTTAGGAGGAGATCAAATGTACCCTGTCTACAGAGATCACAGAGAGAAGGAATATATCGGAACAGTGTTTTAACTTATAATAAAAGCCAAGAACCGTTCTTCTAGCCCTGCATTTTCTCAGAGGTGTTAAATTAATAGCTGTTGAATATTTGCTAAGATGGCTTATTGTCCAATATTTTCTTCTCTCATCCTATATTACTATTGTCCCCCTGATCTGAGGATTCACTCTGAGCCACTCCAGTCAACCTCGGGACATGAATCTTCCATCAGTTACAGTTCACAGTTGACTCAATCTCAACAAAAGTGAGACTCCTGAGGATTTAGGGGTTAGCTCATTAAAAAGTGAAGGCCTAGATTAGACATCACTTCTCTCCACAGACCAAGGAAGACACATCCAGAGCACACTGTTCGTGCCTCCTCTATGCAACACTCACTGAGGGGGTAAACCACACTGACCAGTGACTCTGAAGGATTAGCTACTCACCACTCCCTAACCCAGCCAGTAGTCTGGATTAGATCAACATTTCTTATTGCTACTGTTTAGAATCTTCTCAGACATGCTAATGAAGTAACTTCCAGAGGCTGGAGAGCTATTGTTGGCAGAATGTAGAAAAATCTACTTAGAGTGGTTCAGTAAGTGGACTCTAGGTGTTCAGATGTACACACTCTACCCTTGAACAGAAAGCAAAATTTTTGGTTACTGGTTCTCTTCAGCCAACTGTTTCCACCAAATCTCTCCTGTAACCTCTTATTTGCTGTGAAAATTCCAGCAAAAGTGATCTTTCTTCTGTTCATTTACTGATATTCTTTGAAGAGATGCCCCAGCTGTGTTTCTCTGCCTGCTCTTCACTTTAGCTCAAATCAAACTGTTTCTTAAAAGCCAGAGCTTCCACCAAGAGCTAAGCAATGATTTCTAAGCATCCAGAGAACTGTATGGGTTTTGTGTGTGTGTGTGTGTGTGTGTGTGGTGTGTGTGTACAGACACACAATAAAATTATGGGGAGGGAGTTTAATAGAAGCTGAAGGACTTTCAACTCAAAAACTCCTGTTTCAGCTAAAACTTCTCTCACTTTTCCTTTTGGACTCTATGCAATAACACTTAACCAAACTAACTTTAATGCCATTAAAGGCTTTTATTGCAAGACTTTGACATACCCAAATCTCAGTTAATGGAAGTACAAATTGAACTCATGTGTCAAAGAATGCATGCAAATCATATGTATCAAATTATTTCAGGAAGGCAAATTTCAATGGAAACTTATGATCAAGTTGGGTTTTAGTCAGATTTTAGTAATCTTCAGAGATTAAATGGTTCATCTCTGCCTAATGATGTTGAAGAACAATCCTGGTACAAGTGCATTCTCAATAAAATATATTGGCATTTTTACTAAGAGAAAATAGACTATCACTTTTTATCCCCCCTATCTTGATTACCGTATGCATCAAATACACAAAGATGACATTGAGCCTAAGACTTTTGTACATATATATAGAGAGAGGAATATCGGCATTTAAAAATCATCCAGCAATGTCTTTCAGCTATTATATATACAGTTATTATTAACTCTGTCAGGGTTCATAGATGGGAAACATGCCCTTCGTACTGGTAAAGAATTCTTCCCTTTCTAACTGATGGTCTTTATTGTTTATTTCTATCACCACTTAAAAATGCTGACCTCTCTGCCACCAGCGTAAGAAGTGTCAACCTCAAACGCAGGACTCTTCCTTGAAAACTTGCATGCTGCTTATCAATTTATATCCCACAATGCTGTCTGATACCACGTGGGGCAAATCTATTGAGAAGATCATTAAATAACAGCCAAAGGAAACTCTAAGTGATGTAAATCAGTCTAGCACAGCAACTGAATCAAGTGCAGAAAAACGCAAGGTGCAAACAATACCTTATAGTTAGTTTACTTCTTAGCAAAATTGGAAGCATATGCATGTACATACATTCTATGAGTATGTACATGTGTGTCTGTGTGTGTACTCACATGTAGGGACATATCTTCCTGCATAAGCATGTATGCATGCATGGACATGGGCATGTGGATATATCCTACATACTATTTCCAAACTTACACAGTATTTCCTTGTAGGGCAGTGGTAAACAAAACATATTTTAGCATCAAATTTCATTATCTATTTTCCAGTGAAATTCATGTTCAGAAGCTTGTATCTATGTGCTCTCTGCCAGTTGTACATAACTCATCTGATACTCCAGCCACTGGCATGTGAGCCAGTGTCACACAGCAGTCGGAGATATCTCTTAACCACATACTGGATATCCCATACATTGTGTCTAGGTACTCCTTTGGCTCCCAGAAGCAGGAACTGCCAAGCACCCAGTGTACTTTCATGAGCAGACCACACATACAGAGAAGAAATCACCTTAGAAGCCTCTACTCATCAGTAGGAACAGGAATGACCCAACAAATGCATTCCCTTTGTCGCTCAGGAAGATATTTTTGAAATACCCTTCGTAAGTCTCCTCAGGGAGACCTGCAGATTCCAACACTAGTTGCCTAGAGCGATGACGGCTCAGCAACATCTTCTTTTACTCTCTTTCTCTTATCCTATTCCACACTCTCCTCCTTCCCTCAGATCTCGCTCTAATGAAATCATTCTTGTAGAAGTCTTTGTCTTAGTCCTTGCTCTCAGAATTTGTTGAAAATGATTTATGAGTTAGCCAAACATTGAATGAGATTCACTATATTACTGTTGTCGAAGGGAAAAACTGCCACATTAGAATGGCTTACATAGATATTAGTAAGATCTACAACTGGTGTTTTTGAGTCTTTTCTAGTAAAAAGATTTCAGGTAAGACTTCTAGTAAGAAGACTTCAGACCACTTAATTTAATTATAAATTATATTTTCTACCTAAGGTTTTACTTTGTGCCGAGTATTCTATAGCAGTTTTTATGATTGTTTATTTAGAACCAAAGCATTTTTCTCTAGAAAATCACCCTTTCAATGTTATGAACTGTCTTGTAGGACTGTAGCTACAGCATCGATTTGCCCTTCTTCTTAAGATTATTTAAAGGTGCTATGTGCACCTGGTTTTGGATTCTGCAGCACTTCCTGAGGACGCTTATGAAATGTATTACTGTAACTTTTTTTCTTTCTTAATTCAACCCCACACAGATATCTGGAAAAAAAACTGTAAGACTGAATATTCAGTCTTCCATATAGTTAGGCGGGGCTTTGTTACCCAGTTTTCTACTCAACGAGATGAAGAAGCAAAAATATAGGACGTCCAGAAATTATCTTTAAATGGAATCAAATGCAAGCACCTCAGAATTTTTTTCCTCCCGATGCCTACATGGAAAAATGTTTTGTGATTAATGAATGACAAGCAATCATCTGAAAAATGAGGTGACTTCTGAAAGAGAAAGACTTGAAAAAATAGAAAAGTAGGAGAATAAGGAACTCTAGAACTCTGAAGACCATGAAATTGCCGTGCCAGAGATGAACTGTCCACCTCTACCCTTCTGCTGTTTAGGAAGGAGATTTAGTCTTTTCTCTCTTCAAATAACCATTATTTGGACTGTATCTTTCACGGGCATTTAAATATAATCCGGGCACTAAAACTAGAAATTGTTTTACACCTAGAAATTGCAAGCATTGATTAAGGTAGTGATCCTGACCAGGATATTTTTCCAAGGAAATCTGAAAATATCTGGAGCACATTTTGGATTGTCATGCTTTGAGGGGAGTTGCTTCTGTAATCGGATAAGTAGAGATCACATTTGAAGAAACATTTTTGACATGCAGAATATCCTTCAAAACTAAGAAATTATCTAGTCAAAGCTCAACAACGTCAAAGTTGAAGCCATTCATAAACCTCTTTATCAAAGCACTCATACAAACTGACTCTTTTATAGAAGAACCAACCCAAGTGGTTCTTGGAATAGACTCATTTCATTTCCTCTCCTGTCTCTCTCTCTCTCTCTCTTTCTCTCTCTCTCTCTCTCTCTCTCTTGCGCACGCGTGCACGCGTTTTATTGGTGTTACATTTTTCTCTTGGAGTAGAAAGAAGATAGCAATAGATTTTGAATGTCCTAAAGTACATATCTCCTCAACATTACTTTGACTTTAGGGAGATATTACTTTGACTTTAGGGAGATCTTAGTGGTAGACAACAAAGTAAATGAGAATTATTTCTCTCATTTTTTTTGGAAAAGTGGATGAAATACCAGATATAAAATAATTTCACTCATTTCATTGATCTCCTGCTATAGCTAAAGACATTTGCCATTGTGGGAGATGATGTAACAAAGATTCGATTATTCTTTTTGTGCTTTGCTAAAAGTTAAAATTATTTTCTGTTCATTTTCTTATTAAAAAATAAAAGATGTTCATCACTGAACATTTAGGAATCATTATTGAGCAAAGAAAAGAAAATTACCATCATCCATAATCCCACCAGACCCAGAAAAACTATTAATTATATGCACACATATTATATTATTACATAAATGAGTTCATATTGTGTGTATTCTTTATTATGAGTACTTTTCCACACTTAGAAATATTATGGAAATTTCTACACTAATAATTATTCATTTATCTTCCAAAGCCTAGATCTTCCTCTTAAATGGGAAAAGTTGTTTGCCACATTTCTAAGCAGCAGAGTTACACACAAATTCACTTACTGCTTTCATGTTGACTGGATTCCACAAAAATTTCCTCATACATTAGTAAGTAAGACCATGGTCCCTGCATTGTATCTTCAACAGAATTGATGACCACAGTCTCCCCCTACTTTTCTTAAGCACACACTGACCATCACACACACACACACACACACACACACACACACATGCACGGTGCAGTTTTAGAAAAGTTATTGTTTTACACATTTAATGCATTTTCACACTGAAGCTTGTGAAAAGGCATGTCCTAAAATATATAAGCAAAGCTTTCTTCTAAATAAAGAACTTTCCACTTTGCTAACTTATACAATGAATTTAAAAGATACAGCCTAGAAGTTTCACCCTACCTTGAAAAACAGGAGGTTAGAGCATAATTGCTACTTATCACAGTAAAATGTTTCTTGAGGTAAGAAAATCATAAGGTTGGAAATATGTAATTTTGTGAATTAACATCATGTTTTAAAATATTTTGTATGAACTTACCAAGGGGTGGATCATTACAGTAACGAAAAACTTCACTAAGTCTGCTGTGTCACCGGGCCAAAGAAAAACACAGGTCTGCTTCCTCTGGCCTGTGTCAATGAGCCACACCTTTCCGTATATTCAGGCAGGACAAAGAGAGAAGTGGGAGTTGCTCATACGTGGGGTTACATGAATGTGCTCTCAGGAAAAAGAGAACCAACCATGCTCGACCTTGACGATAGGCTACTTCTAAAGACTTAAGGTTGCTGCTTGAGTTCAAGTTCCTAGAAAATCAGGATGAACTAACAGGGAATTTAATGTGGATTTATTTGAACAACTTACAGAATCAGAAGTGAAGAGTCCCCAACAGTTGTCTCAGAGATAAAAGAAGGAGAGTTGAAAGTGGATCCCTGGGCATGGAAGAGCTGGAGGGTCCGATAGTCATTCCATCTAGAAGCAGGAGGTCACAGAGCAAAAGAGTCAGGACACAACGCCAATTCGAAGCAGAGGCCAAGAATAAAGAGTTTGAGAATGTAACACAAATACCAGACTGAAGATATGGAAAGCTCACTATAGAGTAACTAGTCTAAGTCTGCACGGGATATTGGTTCAGAGGCAATGGTGAAGGCTGGCTGGAGGCTTCCAGAGGAAGTGAATCTTGGTTTTGCTTCCTTTTTATTTTTATTTGTTTTTTGTTTTTTAATGCTGTCCAAGTTCCAATTCAATTGGCTGGAGCATCGCATCAGGACCAGTCTTCTCCCCTAAGTTAGCTGATGTACATGCCTGTCGCCTACAGATGCACAAAAGCCTCCATCTTCCTGCTCAGCTGTTCTTAACGCATTCATGCTAACACAGCATGACGAGCGATCTCAGTCATTTTAGTTTTCTCTTATGGCACGCACTTCCCAAAACACAGGCAACAGTTCCAGAAATGTTTAATCCTCTGGCACAAGTACTAGCTTGTCACTGTTTCACCCTCTGATATCAGTGAGACCATGGACTTCTCTGGGCTATCAATTCTGTAATATTCAAACTAATTCTTTCTACTAATCTCGAATGCAGAGGCATTGGCTAACACACACACAGACACACTAGTGCAAGAGATATTAGAAGTCCATGAATTATACTAATCTAATTTTCATTAAAGTTTGAGAGGAAGGACTTTGGGCTTAGCTCTGAGGTTTAGGCACTTGCTCAGCAAGCGCAAGACTGCGTTTGATTCTCCAGCACTGCATAAACTTGGCGTGGTAGCGTATAGTCTATAATTCCAGCACTTGGGAGCCTGAGGTAGGAGGATTGTCATTTGTTCCAGGCCAGCCAGGACTGCATAGTGAGCTCAGCACCCACCTGAACTTCACAGTTGAAATTTGTCTCAAATAAATAAATAAATAAATATTTTTAAAGTCTTAAAAGTCTTTAAATAAAAAATTTTAAAAGTAAAGTTTAAGAAAGTGGTGTTTTAATAGGTAACTATGCATTGTCTGGTGTTACCTTTCTGATTCTGGATGAGCACTTCATAGTTATAAAATTTAGGTAACCAATGAAAATGAAAATGCTTGTTATGTATAGATTGGTGAAAGGACAGCTTCCTCTTCCTCTTATGAAACAGTTTTTGCTGGTTCTTGGACAGGAAAGGGCTGAGTCAGGAGGCTTCGGTTGCTCAAACTCAGCACATTTCTAAAACCTTTAAGAACTGGCTGCTGGCCAATTTCAGGAGGCTTTTGAGGCCTTCTAGAATTCTGTCCAATGAGAAGATAGATAGATAGATAGATAGATAGATAGATAGATAGATAGATAGATATAGTGCTTAGAGTACTCTAATTTGTCCAAAAAAGCTTGTCTTAGCAACGTAAATTTAAGGGTTTGCTAGGGGGTTGAGTGGGAGGTGGAGCAGGAGTGCTCGTCTTACAACAGTGGAAGGCTATCATGCAGTCACTGACCCCCCGCAAAACCAGTCGCCATTTCTGCTTTAATGAGATTCTCCTTTATGTGTCAGACATCGGTGCCTGGAGATGCATGCCTGTATTACCGGTGGAGACAGGTTGCTGGTGGTAAATGACAATGCCTGATTTTTGTTGCATAGGAAGAGGAATTCACTCAGCCTGCTGTTAGAGATTCATAGATGAGAGACCACACAAGCAAACTGAAAGTTAATCAAGTGAAGTTCATTGACAGGCCCACAGAAGGCTGGACCACCGCAGCAGTGTGGATGACAACGAGTTGAGTCAAGTTCCATCCTTGGATCACACTTTACTGCTCCGTTTGCCCTACTCCCTCCCTGATCCTGCCCAAGCTTGTGAGTGTGGGTTTATAACTTTTTTTGCCAAAGCATGTTCCCATTAATTCACTCTATTTAAATGAGATTCATGAACTTCTGTGCCTATGCATGACATGCTAATGATGGCATAATGAGGAGCAGTCACTTCAGGACATACAGCAGAC
The DNA here is from genome assembly GCA_004027205.1 of Ctenodactylus gundi. Lineage (NCBI taxonomy): Eukaryota > Metazoa > Chordata > Mammalia > Rodentia > Ctenodactylidae > Ctenodactylus > Ctenodactylus gundi. Next base: position 635,062 of record PVKB01000068.1, on the reverse strand, counting down.
ATAGGAAAGTCCCTAGTTCCTGTTGAGGGTCTATTAGTTCCTTATTCTTTTATCTGGTCTTTGTTCTGCTTAGCCAGCTAAAGTGACCTGTGTCCAGGCAACAAAATACTCATACAAGGTCTGGGAAAGTTTTCGGTGAACACAAGACAATGACATACGTTCCCCTCCAGAGTTGCACCCATTTTTTTTACCTTGAGTGTCCCTAACCAGGCAGATCTAGCCAGTCCATAGTATAATCACAAAAGACAAAGTTCCTTCATGAAGCAGAGGGTCACAGAACCCCAAAGATGCACTAATGCTTTTCTCCTGTCCAATGTGCTAAATTTTTCAGTTCACTTATGCAATCCCCATAGTGGGTAGCAAGCAATCTAAGCAAACCACACTTCTATTTCACCCACGAAAAGTTATTTCTAACACTCCTTATACTAATAATAAACAACTCCTCTTGTGTAAATTTCCATTTACAAGTGCTAAGTTACCACCTCTAAAGCTGTTGATTTCTGGTTAAAGTGCTTCCCATGTTACACTGCTCAACCACCTTTGAAGTGTGAATTTCTTGAAAAGGTACTGTGCATGGCAACTTAGCCCAGGGTGTAAATTAGAGTTAATGTGCACATACGAACATTTATCAGACTGTTAATACCCAAATAAATTCTGCTCAGACGATAAAAGGTATGTGAGAAAATACAGACATTCAAATCAATCTTTATTTTGTATCTTCTTTTAGATGTACTCTTCACTGTTTAATGATCATAAGTAAAAAGTTATGAGCACCCAGTATATGTCAGCATAATTGTTAAGTACTTAAGTGATCAAAGTAATTAAGTCTTGATTTCCTTAAATGAAACTGAAAGAAACTCAACATTAATAAGTGTTCTATTGGGTTGTTATGGTTTAGATCTAAGATGTTCCCTCAAAGATTCATGTGGAAAGAAAGTGGTTGGGCAATGAGGGCCCAGTAGTCCTCAGTGGACTTGTTTACTGGTGAGTTCTTAGCTGAATGTGCTATGAGGAGGTTGGGTCTTTTGGAGGATGTCACTGGGCTTAACTTGGAATGGTATATTTTTGTTCGCAGAGTCCTCCCCTCTTTCTCTGCTCCCTGGCAGCCATACAATGACCAGCGGTCCTCTGCCAGAGGCCCATCCACCATGCCCTTTTTTTTTTAACATTGACTCATGTGACTATAGACTGAATCATCTAAAAACAGCAAAACAAAATAAACCTTTGCTCCCTTAAGTTGCAATTGTTGGATATCGCATCCCAGGAACAGAAAGGTGAGTGAGACACTGGTAGAAGTAACTTCGAATTATCACATTAAATTTTCAAAATAACCTCCAAAGGTTGACATTATAATCACCACGGCATCAAAAGTAAAACTGAGGTCCATGAAAATAATTTCTCTTGTTCCACAATGTGGTGAGACCCAGATTACAACTGTCCTTCGGAGCACACTAAATGTCTCCTTCTTCCCTTGAAAATGACCTTTAGCAAACATAATTACATAAGCATTAGTACCTAGACTTCTTTTTTCAGAATATTCAACAGATGATTTTTGTATGACAACCACTGTGCCAGGTATTGGGCAAGTGATTTTATTTCTCAAAAGTTCTAAAAGCTCTAGTGAGGGCGGGAGGAATAGTACAGTGGTTAAAATACTTGTCTATCAACCAAGAGGCCCTGGGTTTGATTCTCCAGGACCACATAAACCAGTTGTAGTAGCTCAGGCCTGTAATCTCAACATTTGGGAGGCGAAGGCAGGAAGATTGCCATGAATCCAAGGCCAGTCTAGGCTACACTGTGAGTCCAAGACCAGCCTAGATTACAGACTGAGACCCTGCCTCAAAAAATAAAATACTAAAATAAAATAAAAGCTCTAATGTATTATTACTACATAATTGAATTGGCTTAGACTTCGGGATGGCCAATGAAAGCATACTAAATCTATGCATTTTGGGAACAAATAAAAATTCACTATGTTACAGATATAACTACTGCATGCATAAGTGTTATTTATGTTTTTAATTTTTTAGATAATTTTGGATTTAAAGAAAAAGTATACAAATAATACAGTCAAATCTCATATGAACCACATCCAATTTCCCATAATGATTATCTTCTGTTTGTACATTTTTCAGAACAAATAAACAACTTTAAATACATTACCACTGATTAAATACTTTATTCAGATTTCATTGATTTCTACCTAGCGTCCAGTTTTTGTTCCTGGATCCTACCCAGGGATTAGACTCAGTCATCATCTCTATGTAAGAACCTGTAAGCTGTAAAAAAATTTTGAGGTTTTCATCATTTTGATGATCCTGGCAATTTTCAAGACTGTTTGAGTAGTTTATAAAATGTTGCTTAATTAGTATTGAGTTGATGTTTTGCTCCTGAGAATAAGGCAACTTGGGGGACAAAACCCACAGAGATTTAAAAACATGTCATTATATTCATAATACACTATTTGTGTTACCAGAATGACTGATCAACAATGCTACTGTGACTAATCAGTTGAGGCAGGATTTGTCAGCTTTCTCTGACATTAAGTCATGTTGTGCCCAATACTTTTCCCACATAATAAGCTAAAAGAAAGAGGAGGTCCCTGGGTGCAACCCACACCTGGTTTTGTCATGGTTTTTTGTTTGTTTTGTTTTTCCTGTGTCATTGTCTTACTCACTTTCTCCATGGTTGGAACACAATACCTGACACCCAGAACTTAAGGGAGAGGTTTACTTTAGCTGACAGTTTAGGAGTCTCAGTCTTTTTGTGATCGACCAGCAATGGTGGAAGACATGGTGGAGGACCGAACAGGGCCTAGGCACAAGAAAATTATTCTCTACATGGCAACAGAAAGCAGAACAAAGAAGGTAGGAGCTGGGGGCCAGAATATGTGGCCCCAGGCCATGCTCCCAGTGATCTGCCTCTTCCAACAAGGCTGTACCCCTTAACAGCACATTAAATCATAAATCTATTCTATTGCCTACCATTTACTCATCTATTTTTCATTTGTTTATATTAGCATGGAATTTTGCTGCACAAAATAGTTTCAGTTTTGGCCACTGGGAGATTTCTTCTCCCTCTGACTGCTGTTGGTGTCTAATTTTTTGACAATAAAAGTGCTTCTAGACTCATATTGAATATTTCATTCCCAGCCCTAGAATGATTCCTCACTCCAAGAATGCTTGGTAACTTTTATTAGTGTGTGGTGTTAGAGAACAAAGTGTAAGCACTGAATATGCATGTTTCCATTAAGATCTAATAGTTATTTAAATATATAGGAGTCTTGTGTTTCTTAACTCAAGAAACTACTTAATAGAATAACTTGAAATAATATCAAATATTTTTAACTTATAAGTACAATTCAAAGTGATTGAAAGTGTTTGAAGATTAAGTGCAAATAGAACTAAGTATTATTCAAAAGCTCTTTTAGAGAGGTGAAAAATGCTAGATATATAGAAATATTCCTGAAGAAAGATTTATAGTGGCCTTCAAACTCAAAATGTGATGAGTTTTTCCATCTTTTTATATTACAAAACACTAATTGTTAAAAATAATTCTTCAGAAATGTCCTCTGTGTGTACAGAGAGAAAAAATTACTCTGCAAACCACCCCAAAACCTAACATACACAACTGATAAACACTCTCAATCTGAAACATTGAGACCTAAAACTGCTGTATAGCACTTCAGAAAAGACGCCCTGATAGAAGAATGAACAAGGGGTACAAACTATACAGAAAGGGGAACCCGCATACCCAATAAACATGTGAATAGATGTTAACCTTTAGGAGTCTGCCAGTTTTCTATGGTTGCTTTCAAGTGGCCCAACACAATGCAAGTTTATATTTACACTTCAGCAGAAAGTCTAACAAGGAGCTCATGGGTTAAGGTCCAAGAGTCAGCAGTATACACTAGTTCTTGGAATGTCTAGAGATGAACTCATCTTTGAAAATTGGAAAACCAAAGAAAATTCTCACTTTCTAGGTCCTGTTTTTTGACTAAGGCCCCTCTCTCCATCGTTAAAGGTAGGCACATCAGAGCAAAGCCTCTTTATGCTGCCACCTCTGGTGTTTTTTTTCTTCTGTCTCCCTTTTCATTGGACCCACCAGGATCAAACAGAATAATCTCCCTATTTTAGCCTCAGCTGATTAGCAGCCTTAATTTTGCCTGCAACAGACAGACACACACACACACACAAACACACACACACACACACACACACACACACAAACCTTACTATGTTATATAAGTTATTCACAGTTCCTCATGATCAGATTGCGAAGTTCTTCAAGTATTAATTGGGGAGTGGCAATTTCTGCTCACCACACTTAGTAATCACACAAAATAAATTTTAAAATGTTCAAGTACTCTCATATGTTGCCACAGGGATGTAGGTTAGTATAATCACTTTATAAAGAATTTCTTGTCCCATAATTTGAAAACAAATCATATTTCTAGATTGAGAATCTACAGAAACCAAAGCAAATGGGTAGAAAATATTTCTTATTACATATATTTTAATAGCAAAAATTTCAGAACAAGACAGTTTTCTAATAAGAAGACAATGGATATATTGTGGCATAATCACATAACGAAATAGAAAATATTTTTATGGTTTGGATCTGGAATGCCCCACAAAAGCCTCATGTATTTGTATTTTATGCACTACCCATGGATTCTATGTGCCATTAAAAAGTAGGGTCTGGTTGGTAAAGATGGACTATAGGTGTGCAGGTTTACCGATTACAGGCATGTGGTAGGTTTGGGGCGTGGTTGTTGATTATAGGTGGTCAGCACATTATTGTACATGTGACATAGAAGGGTCCAATCACTGAAGCTTAATCCAGAAGAGTTGGGACACTGACCCTGGACCTGAAAGAGGCAGATCTCTGGGACATTACCTAGAAAAGTATTTGCTACTTCTGCCCTTCCTTACTCACGTGACTTCAGTCTGCCATGCCATGAATGGCTAAGCCTCTACCATGTGCTTCCACCATTACCAGCCACCCATGAGTGGACTGGGACCTTCTGAAACCATGAGCTAAAATAAATCTTTCCTCTCATAAGAAGTGGATTTCAGGTGTTCTATCCTAACAACAAAAAAGTAACTAGGACAAGTATTGTATTGCAATTAAAATGCATACAACAGTTCACATGTACATTAGAACATGCAAACAAGGCACAAGCATAATATAAATTAATAAAATGTTGCGAAAATCATGATTTTATAACTAAATATACATGTATATATTAAATATATGAACAAGATATTATTATTATGTATAAAGTTGTCTAAGATAAAGAATCCAGAATTATAAATGAAAACTGAAAAGCTAGATACCTAAATGAACTAAAATTAGACTAAAACAAAACAAAACAAAAACAAAACTGCTAAAAAAAAAAACTGCTAAAGTCACTTCTTTTCTGAGCTCACCAAGGGCAATTTACTGGAAACTCAACCTGGCTTCTTTCTACACAGATCTTTCCCAACACATCCAAAGAGCCAAACTCAGAGGGCTGAAAACAAGTCTCCGGTGATTTGATTCACTGGCCTCAAAAAAAGCTGACCACCTGATCTGCACATAATGTTTTAGCTTAAGTAAACAGATACCTACTAAAACTATAACATTTTCTTCCTTTAAAGTGAATAAACAAGGCAATAAACAACCCCCATAAACAAAACGAATTCATACAAACAACTGAATCAGATATGTCCCTTATTGCAAACCTGGCACTCTAAACGCAACAGTCTAACCCCATTCACTGCTTTCCAAAAAAAAAAAAAAAAAGCCAACTCCTCCCTCAGTGCTGCTGCTTCAGGCATGGGCCTGCCTAGCACTGAGGATTTCAGGCACTCCAGACATCAGCACCATTCATTCCTTCATCTACTTGGGCCCATCTAAAATGTCAGTCATAAGAAACAAAACCAAATCAATCTGCTCTCTCAAAGCAAATTCATACCACACCATTGTTTGCCTTCCTTTTCTTAATTTCTCTGTGTATCTCTTGCCACCCCCTGGCTTGTATTTAGCTGCTGCCTTTCTCAGAATATTAGCTATAAGGGAGCTGGATTCCTTGTTCACTGATGGCAGCATTGTCCATATTTAGGAAGCCCGAGATAGTGGTAGCCTCTGATCAGCTTTAGCGAATAAATGAATAATTCAAGCTGAAATCTCTTAAAATTACTGAAAAGAATGAGGGAATTCCAAATTTGCAGGCAATGTGATTTACCTGTAAGACAGAGATAAAAATCAATACAAAATCACCAAGTAAAAGCAGCAACAGATGTATGTGGAAGATACAGGCACAAGGAAACAGTGTACCTTGGTTCCTCTGGATTGTCACACTTGCAAAAATTAATATCACTCGGAATTCTTGAAACACAGGCTAGAAGCAGGTGATGCAGAGTGTTAAATGCCATGACAATAAATGTGTATCCAGCCAATTGTCAAGTGGTAATGTTGAAGATGTTGCAAAAAGACAATCAATACAGAGTCATGCCTCAGAAAATTAATGTGTGGCTGTGTCAGAGATGAACCAGGTTGGAAAGACACAAAAGCAGAAAGTGAACTGGGAAAGTAGCTGAGACGAGATGTCATAATAGCTGGAATTAGGTGCAATGTTGATACTTTCCACAAAGAGACACTCGGCACAGATCGAGTACAGACTTGTCACGGGTAACAGTGTCTGCAAGTTAAAAATCACCTTGGAAGCTTTTTAACTCTCCTAACTTGGACCACACAGCAAATTAAATAAAACAAAGCATGTGGTTTAGAACTCATGTGTTCAAATATTTTTAAGAGTTTCTTGGTTGATTAAGAGCTACAACCAATAATTAGGGGAATTAAATTGGATCAGTGGTTCAGGAAATGTGGGTCTCTTTGGCATTACCTGGGAATTTCTTAGAGATTCAAACCAATTTCTAATCTAGTAGAATTAAAATCCAGTGAGAAACACTGACAAAAAGGGTGGAGTCCAACAATCTGTTGCCCAGAAAGCCCTTCAGGTGATATAATGCATGGAGGTGTGAGAGCCACTTCACCTGGAGGCCACATTGGCCAAATAATGCATTAATATTTCCCACAGGTAGAACAGACTTATGATGAAGTATTGTTTCCTGCTTATCCAAATTTGTAATTTAATTGTACAACTTTTAGTACATCCGTTAATCTTAAAAGAATGGAATGATATAGCAGTAGAGCTGATTTTTAAAGATTAAATACAAAGAAACACATCGTATACTAAAAAGTAGAAAAAACCCAACAGAAAAAGTTTGCTTTGTTGAAGATTGTGAATATAGCCATAGAAACCTTGGAATTAAGTTGTTGTGGGAAATTCATGTGAAGTTGTCACATGGACTTTTAGGAAAATTGGTTGATATAAACGTTTGCATAAATGCCATACTAAAGAAAGTATGCGCTGAAGGAAATGGCACAAAAAGTTTAAAATTTGAAGAATATATCTATTGTGTGAAAGGAGATGATAAAACTGATGAAATGGGTACATGACAATGAAATTAGCACCAAATTTTTTGTATGGACTTTGTAAATATTAAATAATCATCACTGAATATTAAAGTAAAAATAAAGAATTTGAAGATAGGAACCATATACATAGTTCTGTCCATAATTTGAATCATTATAAATTATAGCATATTAATATATATATACAGGTCAATTAGCTTTCAGTTACCATTTTTAAGGAAATGACTGAGTTTATTTTGCTATAAAATGACAAAGATGTTTGTATTATTAACATATAAGGTTAAAATGTATTTATCCCACGCTATTAGGACTAAGACAGAAACACCAAAGGGATGAGTAGTTTGATTTTATTTTCTCTACAAAGTCAGGAGAATTCCAGGATTAATAGTATATTTTGGTTTTGTTATGGTGTAAAGTAGCTTAAATAGCTCAACAATGACACAGGTTATTAGCAAGGAGAACAAATCTTAAAGGGCATGGGAAAATGATAAAACTGCCAACTTGAAAAAAACAATGCTGTAGGAAGAGTGCTTAGTATTTTATTTCCTGAACATCCTTAAGCTGTAATGGGTAATAAAGATATTTACCCTTATGTAATCAATGCATTTAGTAGAATGCTTTAGAATGAGGATGTTGTACTTCTGGCAATTCAGCTTCATCTGGCCTTGTGGTAGGTTGTACTATCATTAAAGAGAGAGAGAGAGAGAGAGGGGGGGGGAGAGAGAGAGAAATTGGCTGTAAAAATAAGCCGTCATCTCAATGGAAGAATGTATTGCTCTAATAAAAGAAAAGTCGCCCAAGGTTCACTGACTCCACTCTGCTGAAGAAAGAGACAGTAACGCTGAGGGATTTCTCTGTATTATATGACAGGGGCATTGTAGCAAAAGCAGGCGGAGCTGGCGAATAGCTGGAGATAGTAAAGAAAGTTCAGCCTAAGGGGAAAAAATAAGAGATGGGCGCTTGGGTTGCTGAAATAAAGATGAGCCTCATCTGAGAAGTGCAAGTGAGGAGTAATTTCAGTCCATTTTACCAGATCTTGGCCGTCCCCTTCTAACGAAGCAGTAAATCAATCACAGCACCTGCCTGTTTGGCCAGGGTATTAGTTCCCTACTGCTGCAGAAACAAGCTACCACGGGTCTACCTGGACTAGAGCAACACAAATCTGCTATCTTATAGAGCTGGTTGTTAGGATGCAGAATGGGTTTTCCTGCGCTAAAATCAAGCTATTGGTCAGCCTGATTTCTTCATGAGAGCCTCAGGGAGAGTTTATAACTTGTTTTTCCAAGCCTCTAGGTACTTCCTGTATTCCTCTGCTAGTCTCTCCTTCCATGGTCGGAGTCAGCAATGGCCATTAAGATTGTACTCTTAATGCTAACGTACAGATCTCTTCCTGCATCTGCACTCAGTACATATATAAAGACAGACTTTTGTGGTTACTGTGGGCTAACTTAGATACTGTGAAACAATCTCCCTACCACAAGGTTTTGAACTTCACCACATCTGTGAAGTTACTATTATGCACAATTTATGATTGAATGGCCATTATTAAATTGATGATCTTTGCTCTGTGTACTTTCTACTAAGAACAAAGCAGCAATGTGTGGACACTATCTTTAAAAAAATAAAGTTCTGTGAACATCTATAGAAGCCTTTATCACACCTGTCACAGAGCGGCAGTATTGTTGGACACTAATTTAAATGTGTGTGGGTCGTACTAACAGATGCTTAAGAGTTGAGCATTATGAGGTTTTCTATTCATTTAAAACTGTCTCTGTTTATGTTCTTTCTGCTTTATATCTTATGAGCAATAATAAATATCACCATTAGTATTTAGGGGAGATAGTTGTCCATATTCACTTTTATAGACCTCATGGCCATTGAAAGGCACCAAGACTATGACCTTTTATTTTGTAAAATATGTTTCACATAAAGATGCTTTATATTTCACATAAGAGGTTTGCAGGAGAAAGGGTCCTATTTTACCAGATCTGAGCTTTTTATTATTATTATTTTGAACTGCTATCATTCTTTTTGAATCTCAGGAATTAGTAATTATAACAAGAGAAACAAAAAGAAGAGGTTACACAATGTGCACTGGGGGAAGGAAATGGAACACTCGTGAGATCGGTGAAGAACTGCAAGGTGGAGAGACTGGAGGAGGCACGTGACCTCGGCACACGCATCGTCTACAGCAACATGCAGGTACTAGGCAAAAGAAGAGTACAGACAAGATAGAGGGATCGGTGAATAGGCCACGTACAATAGAACACCAAGTACAGTTCCAGGACTTCAGCAGCCGTTCAGTTAACAAATGAGAGGCACGATGATGGTGACCTCCGGCTTCCTGTACCCAGCACTCAGATGAGAATTGAGATATGTTGTAGTAAAAGAAATGTATGTGATGGGAAAGATGGGTGTATAAAGGACACAAAGAAAGCCAGAAATGGGGGCAACCCACATTTTGTTAAGAAAACAGACCCAGTACAAAGAAAATTCAATTATAAAATGAAAAGGCACATCGTTGTTAATAATATCAAAAAAAGGAAATTAAAGCGAGGGAATCCATGTTTGAAGGGGCCACCTGATAGTGACAGCCAGACCTCAAACAGAGGGCTCTGTTTTTGAAGTATGTTCGGTCATTGTAGATTATACTGGAGGATCAGAGCAGGATGAGAAAAGTAGACCAAAGACAGAGTAAAAACTGTGAGTTAATAGAAACATTATCTGACATAAAACAACAACCAAAGGAAGTTTTGTCTTTTTTGAAAGGCCCATGAACAGCGGGAGAAATGGAATAACATGGAAAAAATCTTTTGTTCTCTGTAAAATTGAAAGGACCTCAACGTACTTTTGTCTGAGAAGTTATGCTGGTATGATAACATAAATGTAGTCAGCCTCCAACTCCAAAAAAGCCAGCTGGGGAGATAATGCATATCTCAATTAGAACCCAGATCAGTGTGGGACAGAGAGCTAATAGTTATGGATGCTTTGAGGGACCTGAGTTTCTTAGTTCCCCCTCCACCCAGCAATCCACCTGCTTACACGTGCACTAGAAGCTTTTTCAATTTTTGATTTCCCATGTGTTTGGTTTGTTTCTTTGCTTAATTTTCAGTTTATACGGTAAATATTTCAGTGCGTGCTCACTGAAACAAAAACTTTTAAATCATTCCTTCACCCATGTTTTCAAGACCCCCAATCCACCATCTCATTCCATAATTTTGGTAACAGTCTAAAATGTCGCTTTTCAGAAAGCAGGCACACTTGTGAATATGAAATATATGACAAATGGTTAGAAAGATCTTAAGAGACTTATGAATATTATTCTATGACTGTTTTATTTTTCCATATTTTAATAGTATCTGTATGCTGTACACCATGAGGACATTAAGGTGGAGAATTTGAGCACATGTAATCGCAACAGCTTCCTTTCCCTCCCCCCCAGCCTGGCTCGCCTCGCCCCCTTCATCTCCTCTGACTCCCAACATCACCGCTGAACACTTTTAATCTCTCTCCGTCTTAAATTTCATATTATCATTTTGTTAAGTCTGCCAGGTCTTGAAGATATTTCCTTCTCTTTTTAACCCGTCTGCTTTATTTTTCATCAGGGCTGCATATTGTTTTCCATCAAATATATTCTCAGCACCATGAAGTTAAACATATACATTTTCTCACTTAATCTGTTACCATTAAACACAACATGCTTTCCTGAGATAAATCCACCTATCTTAATTATTGATATTGGATAAAAATCTTGCTAAGTAGATTGGAAAAAAAAAAACGACAAACATTTTGTCCCAGGAAGTCTGTGAACTGCAAGTCTGGAAAGAACTCAGCAGAGCAATCCCTTTGTTTGTAGTATACAATGCACTTTGCTGGCAGATGGGCTGGTATAGAATTTTTAAACAGGTTTTGCTCCATGCCTGATGTGTAGGACATGAGAGGAAAGTTTAAATTAATTGGAATCACTGAACCAGAATTCCACACACGAGCTCTTCTACGTGATAGTCTCACAGCCACAGCTGTTGGGGAGATAGATAGATAGATAGATAGATAGATAGATAGATAGATAGATAGATAGATAGAGCAACCAACCTCCACTAGGGAAAATATCCCAAGAGAAGAGAAAAGAAGGTGCTTGGCTTTTTACGACCTGGCTCTGGATGCAATATAGCATCACTTTCTCTATATTATTCTACATTATTTTGGCAAAAACAGTCACAAGCTCTTCATACTTCTCCACTTTCTGATTCAAAAAAATAGATATGAAGTCTAACCTATTGTTGGAAAACATCTGCAGACAATTTTAAAACTGCCATAAGAAGGAAGCCTGGTATATTGTAACTTTTCTTTGTTATTAGATCCATTTTTGTTATAATTCAAAAAATATTTTAGCACACTGGGTTCTTTGGATTAATAGCATGTCAGCTGCTTGTCTCAACAACAGGTCACAATAAGAATAAGGCCACAGAGTCCAGGCTTTTGCTCTCTGAAAGCATTAGTTGTCTCTTTTGTCCCACGGGCAAGTACTGAGTCTTGATGGGGGCTTTAGTGGTCACACTTTGTGGAAGTGCTAGAGCTCTGAACTCCAGCTGTGACCTGCCCAGGCTCGTATCCCCACCAGTTGCCAGAAAAGATCATATGTTAAGAGGATTTGATGCTCCAGGAAGAGGAATTTTAAGAACAGACAGAAATGGAAAAACATTGGGAAGACAGAGAGCTGGCCCTGCTTCCCGATCCTTTCCCAAGGACGGCTCCTAGGTGCAGTACTGTAAAAACATCCAATATGATGTAGCAACCAAAGTGTTGTTCTAGAGTTAAATCAGTTTGCTTTGTTTATGACAAATGTGACAAGATTAAATACCATATCACGATTTGTTTTTACTTTTTCCTATTTATTTCTCCTTTTATTCATATTTTCTTTCTTGGTATTAATTCCTTCAATAAAACAGTACCACATAAAAGTTGGCATAGGCACTTACTTGTAAAATATTCAGGCTCAGACAGAAAATTATGCTACAAGATAAACCACACTTTGGGACCACAAGACACACCTTAACAAATTTAAAAGAATAGAATCATACAAAATCTGCTGTTAGACTGCAATGGAATTAAACCAGAAATAAAATAAAATAACAGTAGAAAACTACCTAGCAAATCAAATCCAAAAAACATCTGGAGATTAAACAATATATTTCCAAATAATACAATGGAAACTTTTACATGTTGAGTTAAATTAAAATGGAAAAATAAAATAAGATAAAATAAAATGAAAGTAACTGGATAACTTTTTTTCATTTGTTCTGGGACAGTTCTCATTACTATAAGTAGCTTATCTAGAATTTAAATTTTAAAAGAAAGTACAGCCATGGTCTTGCCATGTTTTAAATATCTTCATGATCCAAATTTTGATAGTTTATATTGTTTTGGAAAATTATCCAAGATATTATCATAATTAATCAGTTATGTGTAAAGACATTCTTTTCAATATATGGTTGAGACTGATGTGTACTTAATCTCCATCATTAACTGATACACTATCTGGAGCAGTCAGCTACAAAATCTGGGTTTCAATTCATTCAAATATAAAATGAGAAAATTGGACTGGACTATTTCCCTTTCCCTCTGACTGGAATCTGTGATGCTGGATGATGTTGATCAGTTCTACATCATATGAGAAGCAACGCTAGAGACCTGAACCTCCAAGCCAATGTTTAGCCCTCTATGTGATGTGGAGAAAGGTAATTCATTTGTCAGTTGCTTTATTTTCTTATTATAAAATGTAATTTTTAACATACATAGGTATTATCAATCAGAGAACATGCTGTATCAAAATACTGACTATGAGATTGTATTTTTATTTCCTCCCCAGTAAGTACTGGGATTAAACATAGGGCTTATTCACAGAGCTATCTCCCAGAAACTTTTTATTTATTTATTTTTTAGTCAATGTGTCACTAAATAGCAAAGTTGCACAGGACTGTCTCAAACTTGTGATTCTCCATTCTTAGCCTCCCATTGTGCTGGAACTGTAGGCATTTTCCATCACAATCACATTGTTTATAGGGTCTTCCTCTGTAGTCCAGGTTGATCCTGAACACTCAGTATGTAGTCCAAGCTGGCCTTGAATGCAAGGCACTCCTCTTACCTCAGCCTCCCAAATGCTGGAATTACAGGTTCATGCCAACAAGCATGGATGATTTTTACGTGGTTCTGGGGAGTCGAACCCAGGGCCTTGCACATGGTAAGCAAGCACTTGACTCATAGAACTACTGCGCCAGCCCTACTCTTAATTCTAATCATGTTCTGGGTTGGTAATATTTTCTCACAGTATCATTGTCATAGATAGACATGGCCATCATAGGTTTCCAGAAAGAAATGTTTGAAACAAGTATTTATTTATTCACCATAATAAAAGGAAGAGAAATGGATCAAGAAACTTATCTATTTAATAAGAGGTATTTATTATTGAGGTTACCTCATAGTATTAGCTTTCTTGATTCCGAAACAACCCTTTAAATAAATGCTACACATCTTAATTACTTTCTCATTACTATGACATAACACCCAGCATCCATAATTTAAGGAAGGATTTATTTTAGATCATGGTTTCAGAAGGCTGCAGTCTATTTGTAGGAGGCTACTAAGAGCAGAGGAACTGTTCCTGGCATCACAAGTAGGAAATTAAGTCAAAGAGGAAGGGCGGAGCAAGTGCATACCCTCCCAGGTCACCTCCCTGGGAGATCAACCCTTCTGGGTCAAGCCTTAATGTCTTCGTGTTTGGCCCCTTCCAGGTTACACACCCAGTAATATGGCAAAAGCCCTTAATCTACTACATGCCCCAATCCACCACATCCCTGTGATCCATAGTCGACCACATGCCTGTAATCCACCCCTCCTGACCAGGCCCCATCTCCTAATAGCACATGGTTCCACTGATAATTTATACCACCCAAATACAGGAGGCTTTGGTTGGAGGGGGAGGGGGCATTTCAGATGCAAACCATAACATTACTTAAGGTAATACTCTAAGAATCTTTTAAGATTTCTAATTCCAACAATATAAATTCACAAAGTAGCATAACAGCAAGTTTCAATTTCCAATATCCTACGACTATAAATAACTGAAATCACACACATGTGCACTACATATACATTTATGTATATTCTTTATTGACACTTAAGAAATTATATGTCAGTCCCATATCAGAACACTGACCAAATACAATTTAGATTGTATCTGGAAAAAAAATTCATTGAGAAATGATTTTTTAATTAAGGAAATGTTTAAAAAGTTAAAAATTTAAAAGTCTGTGAATTTATGAAAGTCAAATAAAAAGAGTATTAATTAAAATGCTAATATCAAGGTAGATTTAAATGGAGTTTAAAGATGAAAACAAGAAAGTGTCCATTATAAAATATTCAGTGGAGAAAAGAAGAAATATCTTCTATAAATTTTCATGCAAATGTAAAATAAAATAAAAGCAACATAACTAAACTGCAGAAAATACAAAGATTTTACCAAAACCATACAGGCTTTTTAAAAATCATATTTGGTTTCATGTATCAAATACAAGAAACTAAATACATTGGTTATAGAAATATTGTAACTGCAAAACAAATCTGTCAATCTCCTGAAAACTAAAGATAAAAAGCAAATTTAAAAGTAGCCAAAAAGGAAAATGATACATTGCATGCAGGAAAATGTTAATCAATTACCACAGGCTTCCATCAAAAGCGAGCAGATAGACAATAGAAGGGTAAAACATTAAAAAAAAAAAGCAAACCGGGACCGATAATGGTAACAAAACCTACCAATCCAAAATTCTATGAGCAGAGAAAATGACCCTCAAGTACAGAGATCAAATAAATATCGTCTAAAATCTGAGATGGGGCTGCAAGGCCCTGAGTTCAGTGTTCCAGTGCCAGATAAGCCAAGCATGGTGGACATGCCTGCACCCCTGCACTCAGGCTGAGGCAAGAGGATTGCTCTTAGTTTGAGGCCAGCCTGGACTACCTGGTGAGCTCAACTAAGGAGCAAGACCCTGTTTCAAAAATCAACAAATAAATAAATCTTTCAAAACCTGAGATAGTCTTTTATTGCCAAAGGAGTATTAGCCAAACTGCTAAAGTTGCTTTTCTTTTTGTTAAATAAATAATAACGTGCACTGGAAACTTGGGTGCCTAGTTCAGGGGAAATAGGTATAAAAATAATAGCATAAAATGTAACCTTTCTCTTGCACTGTCTCGTAAAGGCAGCTAACTAAATATAGGCATACTAGGATTGTTAAAATAATATACAAGTCATATAATATGACAACAGTCACGTTCAGGATAGCAGTTGGAAAATGAAATACCATTCCAATGTTATTATATTATAAAATGAGAAATCTTAAGTAAGAAACGGGAAGTTAAAATGGAAAGGGGCTGGTCAGAAATACTCATTTGAAGTGGAAAGTCTAACATAATTGGCTCTAAATAGATTTTAATGGCGTCCAAATGCCACCGGCATCTCAAACTCGGCAGAACTGCCGTTTCTGGCAGGATAAGGCTCTGCTGTAGGAGGTTCTCCAAGACACTGTAGGATTCTCAGCAGCACTGCTAGCCATGCCCATTAGATGCCAGTGACATTCCCCTTTCCTCTGTTGAGCACGAAACAAAAATGTCTTCCGCCAGACGTTACGAATTATCCTCTGAGGTCAAACTCAGCCCTGATGGAGAACCGTGCGCTCATCACGAGCAATCACCGAGACTCATTGCCCTAATTAATAACTATTACTAGAAATACTAGTAAAATAGTTATCAACCTTATACATAAACAACATGGAATATTCAAGACAATACAGTAACTCCAAGAAATACAAAATAAACAATTCATGGTCAAAAGAAGAAAAGCAACTGATAACAAATAAAAAAGTGGTATATTTAAGTTGAAACATATTAATTGCATTAAATAAAAGTGAATAACACTTCAACTAGGAATAAGAAATTGTCAGAATTTTGTTGATTAAAATCAAGACCCAACTGTGACCTCTCTGCCAGAGAAAAACCTTGGATTCATAAAAACCCAAATGACTTGAAAGCAAAATAATGGAAAATGGCACCTCATACAAAAAAAATCTGAAATTTCATAAATACGATTATTTTTCAAGAATTTTAATAGCCTTTAAAAAGTAAAGTGAACGTACTTGCACTAATATCAACGTTGATGTCATGATAGATTAGTAGGGTAAAGAGTAACATCTTAAGTGATGAGAACAACAAATTATCAGAACCTTATTTATGTACAAGGAACACGAGACTCAAGAGCAGTAAACGCGACAATGCCTTTGTCTGTGTTAATCACTCCTATAGCTAGCATGTTGTCTTGCCTGTAGCGAATATCCACCAATGTATTGTATACAGTAATTTTAATATAGTGTGATTCCTTTAATATTTTCCTTCTCATTTACATAATTCCCAATTTTAAAGAATGTTGATTTGGATAACTACAGACAATTTAGATGATATATGTTTCCTTCAATTCTTTTTTGCTTGGTGATTAGGCCTATGCCATGGAACTTGAACATAATTCCGTCCAGTGTTCTTTGGTGTGTATCGTTTGAAGGAGCAAAGCTAGGAAACTTCCTCAATTCAGTGGCTTTGCTTTACTGCTTCTCTTTATTTTTCACTTTGTTCCCTTGACTTTCAAATGGGCAAGACAAAAATATCCCAAACTGTTACCTGTATGCCGACAAACCAGCAGTGTCTTTTCTTCTAATATTTTAATTAGGAATATATCCATAAAACTGGAGACAGCCTTTCTTTCACCACATCTAAAAAATAATTGAATGAATGAAAACAAGACAGAGTTTGACGTAAGACCTCTCTATTTCTCTGTGACCTTCCTATTTAGCCTTAGGTAAAGCACTGGTTTTGGCATAGGAACCGCCATGTTCACAGATACCTTTGCGTCACTAGCTTTAGCTCTCTGAGCAATATCTCCTACCACCACTCATTATATTTCTCTTCTTTAATAATTGATAGAACTTGTCCCCAGTGTCTCTGCCTTGTGGAATTCAGAACGTGCAGGGCAGGGTGCTAGGAGGATGCGCTGGTGACTCAATGTGCCAGGGTGCCTGTCAAAACCATCATTATGTCATTTCACCTAAAGTGAATTTCATGGAAAGAGGTTTAAGTATCTATGATGATAACATTGAGTATACTTAAGATTATTATTATGTTCCTATCCTTTCATAATTTTAAAAGTTGCCCAGTGTAGCCACCTTGACTGTGCCTTGTTTCTTCATGGTCAATCTAGAACGTTCTATTCTCTCACCTCCTCCCAGCTCATGCTATTTTTGATGGTGGAGGAGAGATGCAGAAGGGCAGTGCTGAGAAGAGAGGATGAGATACTTTTATGCTGAGGGAGACTCTAAAGGGAGAGACAGTGAAGGTAAAAAGCAATTTGGAGATGGAAGTAATTAAAAAATAATGCTGTTTTTCACTGAAAGCCACCGAGAGAAATAAAATGTTCTAAGAGCTTCCACTTTTTAACTAAGATGGTGTTTGCAAACTGGAGAATTGTTAAAATATTTACATCGTTAAGTGCATGTGGATAGATTCTCTCCTTTTCCCCCGTCCCCAGAGAAGAAAATATGGTGGAAGCACACAATTACAGCTGACTTCAATTTCCAAAAGCATCCCCTGCCAGCACCTCAGAGGAGGAATGAAGTGGGGCGAGGTGGGCAAAAGTCTTTCTTTGTCTGAGTTGTATAAAAATCATATTTTGCATGGTCTTTGACCCTGGAACATTCCCTTGCTACTCATAACAACATCACTGTCATTAGACACCAGTGCCTCATTAGCAAACTGGTAGGATTTGGACCTGCAGTGTCCCCCAGAAGCCTCATGTATGGGGATGTAGTGGGATAACCATGGAACTCAGTGCTCTAGGAAGGTAGGGTCTGCTGGGAGGGGCGGCTGCTGGGTTTGATCTAGAGAGATGGTGTCAACTTGTTGAGACTGGGGGTTGAGATTGTGAGTTGCCCAGAGCAGAGCTTTCAGGTGTGTGTTGTTGACTCGTGGGCCCAGAAGTGAAGGAGGGACACTCGCCCTGGGTGTGGTGAGCCCAACTGGCAGCTTGAACTAAGAAAAGGAAGGAAGAAGAGACATTGAAGGAAGAAAAGGGAGCAAGAAGAGCTCTGGCTTTTGCCTGAGTTTCCAGGCATCAACCGGTTCCTGCTTCACTTGGTTTTGGTCTGCTGTTCTGTGAACAGCTCCCCAGCCTCTGCCATGGGCTTCCCCAGTTGCTGGCTGCCCGTGCATGGGCTGTGTGAGACCTTATGAAGCTGTGAGCTAAAATAAATCCTTCTTCCCTTAAATTGTAGAAGTTGGGCATGCTGTCACAGCAAAAATAATAATAACAATAAGTGACTAAGACAAAAGTCAATTCAAAAGGCTTTGACATCGAAACTTACTTGGTTCTATAAGTCACAACCAAACAGCGAATGTATGCTGTGTCTTCAAATGACACTAAGATGTGATCAATCTATTTATACAATATATCTATTAGCCATGGTTTTAAGTAGACTTACTATTAAATATCATATTTCTGGCAATATATCAAGCACTTGAATTAGATTTGTCTACATAGCTTACTTTTATATACATATATTTAAAATATTTAAAAATTTTCTTCTTAACAAAAGAAGCTAGAACTATGTGATATATTCAGGAAAAGAAGCCAAGGAACCATTGTTTTGGATTTACTGGTGGGATCTTACCAGCAAAGCTAGGCACTGCATTCTGCCCTATAAATTACCCTGTCTTCTCTTTCATCTGACATCTCCAATAAACTTTTATGTTCTTATTGGTTGAACTTCCAACAAGCACAAATATATCAAAAAAGCTTAAAAATGCCCAGCACTCTGGGAGACTGAGGCAAAAGGAACCTGAGTTCAAGTTCAACCTGTACAACTTAGCTCTTAACAAGATTCTGTCTCAACAGAACACAACAACAGCAGCAAAAATACTGGAGATAAACTCAGTTCAAAGACTCTCAGTTCAATACTGACAGTACACATAAACAAAACCCTAAATATGAGCTTTCTAATCCTGATCAATTTCCTGTGATCTCCAATGTGTACCCTAAAATCTGTGGATGGAATATCACTAGCCCTACTAATCCCTGATTTGTGCGAACTTGGCATCCAAGCTGCATTCTGACATTGTCTTCCTTTTGCAGATTTTATATTCATCTTAAATTTGCTTCCAAGATAATTTCCTTTCTTCCAGCAAGTTCTTTATATCTGCTTTCTTTTTATTTTTTCCCCCCTCTGGAAAAACTCTCCTTAAAAATCTCTACTCTTTATTCTTTCTTTCCTTAAGATTATTTTCAGGCTCTAACTACATCACAACTGATGAATTTTGCTAAGCATTTTAAACTGTATGTTTAGAACAAATAAAAAGAGCTGCCTTGGCATAGGTCTATGTTTCTGCATCCATAATCTCGTCACGGCCATGAGCAGGGGAGAGACTTAGCTTCAGGTGTCTGTGTTCAGGTTTGTCCAGGATAAAACATCATGAATCATTTAGAGCACACATTCATTTCCTGGTTATCTGATGGGATTTTGAGCTGTTTCACAGCTCTATAAGTTACAAATAACTGATAGTAACGCAAAATAAAATGTGTTTATATCATGCGAATAAATTCAGCTTGGTGAAAGCTCAATTGACCTTCCCATTTTCTTTCCCGACTGTAATAAAGGCCAGGTTTTTTATCCATTTTCTTAATATTGCTTTATTTCATGTAAACACATTTCTTTAAGTTTTGATATTGCTTTATTTCATGTAAACACATTTAAGTTTTGAAACTGGTTATAACATCTGCCATAATATCTCATTAATAATAAAGAGTTGAACAAAGCATTTTACAAGCATCCGCTTTGTGTCTATGTGACCTGAGATTTTGTCTTTTATTCTTACAATCATGCTAATACAATGCTTCCTAATCTCACATGTGACATGTGAGGAGGCTCCTCCGTGCAGCTGGACATCCTCCACCCTGAAGAAATGAGGACCGTACTTATCTGAAGTTTAATGCATTTGTCTATGCATATGAAAATGAAAGAAGCTATTTTTAAAATTTTATATGCAGTTGACAAAACTCACAGATGTGGCAATAACTCAAGGTGTTGTTCCTTAAAGAAGTTAAAGTGGAGAAGGTTGAAATATTAAAGCACTAAAAATAAACAATTTAATTCTGCCTCCTATCGTCTGTCTTTTTTCATCTTCCTTGGCAATAAATTTAAAAAAAAAGATAAAGAATTTAAACGGCAAATAGTAGTCTCTTCTGACTGCACTTAGAAATATTGGATGTCGGAATTTCCCCTGAATCTTTAACTCTCTCTGTGTGTGTGTGTGTGTGTGTGTGTGTGTGTGTGTGTGTGTGTGCCTGTGTGAGAGAGAGAGAGAAAGAGAGAGAGAGAGAGAGAGAGGAGAGAGAGAGAGAGAGAGAGAGAGAGAGAGAGAGAGAGGGAAAGAGAAATAGGGGCTTGCTCTATAGCCCAGGCAGTCTTGAACTCATTATGTAACCCAGGCTGGCCTCAAACTCACAGCAATCCTCCTCAGCCTTCCAAGTGGTAGGATTACAGGCATACATTAGCACATCCTCCTTACATGCTACCGATGCATGGAACCCAGAACCTTGTGCTTGCTAGGCAAATGCCTTAACTGCTGTGCTATTCCCCCAGCAAGGGTCTTCAGCTTTTCAAGTAAAGTGTTAGAATCAGTTCTCAAATCATTGCTAAACCACTGCAAAGAACATTTCCTTTTTCATTCTGGGAGTCTGGCCACACAGCATAAGCAAGGCTGGTAGACCTAGGCAGGATTTCTAGCATGAGACAGTGTGAGCTCAGATCCTTGCCCCACAACTTTTTAAAGGTGCGAATCTATTCAAGTTATGTTTGCTTTCTGAGTTGTATATAGCTCATGTATGGATCTATGATAGTAATAATAACATAGCTTTGTATCTGTATCTGTAGTTTTCATGAAAACATACTCATGAGGCATCAAGAACACAGCCACGTGTGACAGCACACACATGCAAACTCAGCACCCGGGGAGGCTGTGGCAGGAGGATCACAAATTGGAGCCCAGCCTGGGTGACTGACTTAGCAAGACTGTCTCAAAATAATAAATAAAAAGGGCTGGAGATATAGCTCGGTATGAAAGCCTTGTTTGTTTAATCCAAAGTACCAGAAGGCAAGAAGAAAGAAAGAAAGGAAAGGAAAGGAAAAGAAAGAAAGAGAGAGAGAGAGAAAGAAAGGAAGAGCCGCAGAAGAAGAAATGTACAGAAAGGAAAAAAGAAAGAAGGGAAGGGAAGAAGAGAAAGAAGGATCTTTCATATGACAGCCACTTAGCACTATAATTATTATTAATATTATTTCTTATCTGATGTACCAAAAAAGTTGTTTTAATATGTTCCCAGATCCTAACATTGTGAAATAGATTTGCAAACTATGTAATGTAAAATATGCCCTATGTTGTCCTTGCAAAAAAGGAGGAGGACTTGATTTGTAAATATAAAAAACTAAGGGATAAGACATTGTAGACAAATACACACACAGAGATAATTATATAAAATATTATTTTACAAAGTGAATGCTAGATGATCATGCTAACTGACTCTATTAGGAGACTTCTATTGTAAATATTCCTAGAATTAAAGATATTTCACCCAAAGAGTAAACATTACTTGTGTTGATTCAGGAAATAAGGCTAAAATTATTTTATTTCTGAAAACTTTGACTAGAAAATAGTATGTGCCCTGTATTGGGCATAATATCTACTGCACTTATACAAAATGTGACTATATATATTTGTGCCCATACGTTTATGTGTATGCATGGATATGTTTACATCCTGCCACCTTTATAAGCAGAGCCTCAAACTCTGGTTCATAAGGAAATTCAATAGCTTAGTGTCACCAACAGGGTCAAAAAGTCTATCTGCATAATTGGGATCACTAATGAAACTCGCCTATTTTAGCTGCCCTATTGATTATCAGAACTTTAGACACTCAATTCTTTTTATAACCTCATGTAATAAAGATAATGAGACAAAATATAAAAATTTAAGACCAATTTAGAAGATAGCGTGCCCCATATATCCAAGCTGACACTAATTTGGAGAACTCAAATTTAGGCACGCCACATGCAGTAACTGGATTGCTGATGCAAAGATGCCTCTGCTTTCCCACCTGCTCCTCCTTCTGGTACATTTCCCAGGTGCAGGTGGACCATCTTTTTCATGGCTGAGCAATTACTCTCTGAATACTGCCCAGTTCTTCTGCTGTCTACAAGCAGTCACGTGCTGTGTTCCTAAGGTCTTCATCCAAACTATAAAGAGGGCCTGGAGGGATTGCGCAATGTTGGAGCACATGCCTACCAGGCAGAAGGCCCTGGGCACCACGTGAGTGCAGTACAGTGAAGCACACCTGTAACACCAGCGCCTGGGAGGCTGAGTGAGGCAGGATTGTTGTGAGTTTGATGCCTGCCTGTTCACATAGTGAATTCATGGTCAGCCTCAGCTACAGAACTAGAACTGTCACAGGGAAAAAAAAAAAAAAAAGTTTTCAAGGAGGAGAGAATGCAGAATGTAGGTGTAATACATAAGATATCCTCATTTGTGGGAAAAAGAAGTTTTTGATCTTTTATAAAATTTACTTGTGACTTTTTTGAGACAGGGTCTCTCTCTGTCATCAAAGCTGATCCTGAACTCAAAACGTAGTCCAGGCTAGCCTTAAACAACAGCAATCCTCCTTCCTCAGCCTCCCAAATGCTAAGATTACTGGTTTATGTGGTGCTGGAGAATCAAATTTGGGGCCTAGTGCTTCCTAGGCAAGCACTATAACCTCTATGCTATCCCTCCAGCCCCTACTGAAGTTCTTGAGAACAATGTTGAGCAAGTTTGGGGAGGTAAAGAGAAAAGAAATAATGTTCATTTTAACATAGAAATACAAATACAAATAAACTCATATGCCTATTTGAATTTTTATTGATTACACTTCTTCCTACCACCCAAAAACTACATACAGGCTACAAATATATGCCTCCAGATACTCAGACAAAAGCAGCAATCTTAATTAGTCAAATTAAAACAGTAAGATACATCTGATTATCCCTTTTTAGTCTATACCAGCTTCTAAAATGACAACTGATGTGAAAATAATTAAAGCAAGACAGACTGGAAAAAGAGGAGAAATATTGTATTTAGATTTTGAAGAGAAGTAATTAGTTTTGGCAGGTTATTTATTTATGTAAATTGAAAAATTAGCTCTACCAGGCAGAGGATACACTCAAGTGTCTACAATCCTGGCACAACACAGAAGAAGAAAAAAAGTTGTAATGATAAGCAACAAGATGAATTTCAAGCAAGGAAAGACTCTTCAAATTGGTACATTTTTTCAAAGGGAGGCAGATTTCCAGAGAGCAGAATTCATAAACTTTTTCAATAGCTCAGTACTGCTGTGGATGACAAAAACAGTCTCACAAATTCCCTATGATTGCTTTTCCCTCAATACAAATATAGATTTTTTTATTTAAACAGCTGCTTTGAATTTTCTGGTTCTATGTTACACTCATAAGTTATTCTTCCCTTATTTTGTCATATTTGCATTGCTTTATGTCTTCATTTTAATGATTTCATTTCCATTAAAACTCTAGACCACGCCTCTTCAGAACATCATGGAATTCTTATAAACCATTTATCCATATCCCTTTACTAGTTTCATCCACACCATGATGTCAGTCATTGCAGGTAAACTGATGACTTGTAAATCTACAAATATAGCACTATCAACCATGCATAGGTATGTACTTAATAAAGTTAAAGTATGCACTGAACTTAAAAACACAGCTCTTCTATGTGCTTCAATGTATCCATAATTTCTGCTGCAAATATTTGTTAATTGCTCTCTGATACATAACACAGGGCATACTACTAGTGGACCCCAGAGATGGAGGAAAACTTCTAGAATTTAAAGACTAAAGAGATTTATAGAAACAAACACACAGAAAAAACAAATGCAATAGATCTGTTTAAATGATCTCAAAGAAGGGTGTATCTGGTAGAAGAGTGACACAAATAAGAAAATACTAAGTTCTACCAGGCTCAGAATACATGTAGAAAGAGAAATTATTATTATGAAAAAAGTTTCTTCATCAGTAATGTCATCTCCAAATCTCTAAGCTCTAAATATCACCCTAACCTTAATAAAAGAGTGATGTATCTTAGATAAATGAAAATGAGTTGAGACTACCGCCTCCACTCACACAACACAGAATAAAAATTATGTGTTAGACTGGAAAACAGAATACTGTTGCATTTTAATCAAAAAGTAGTAATTAAAAGCTCACCACTTTTTCCCAGTCAAGTATTTAATGAATATGGTAATTTTTATTTTTATATGTAAAATTTACACAGGCATCTTAATGTAAATGTTACTGAGAATTCTAGCCCTTCTAGTATTATATTCGAATTGATTCAAAGAATTGCAGAGCCTGTATACTCAAATGATCATACTTATGTACTTTTAAAAATTTCAAAAATATTAAAATGCATGAGTTAATGGACTACTGTCAGGCAGTTCGTGGTACCTTTAAGATGCTCCTGAGTGACAGTCAAATACTAGGCCTGAGAATTTTCCTTAGTATAAAAGAAACTATCAAATACTTTTTAAAAATTGAACTTTTTCCACTGCTCTTTTCTACAAAATTGAGCGTTACCCCTTCTCATAATTTTGGATTAAACACGTAGCTCCACCTAAGAGCTTCCAGTGTTATTTATCAGACATGTCAATGTCTTGACTTTGAACTTGACAAATCTTGATCTCCTAAGATACTTTCACTCTAATGACCATGATGACGATGAAGGTGATTGTGATAATAATATGATTAGCAATAAATTAAATTTGACTATGATTTGCTAGCCTATCTACCAGATTTTTATACCTGATAATAACATCAAAATAAATTACTATTATCACCACTTTAGAATAAAAGTGGTTTCGAGAGATTTATAGTCACACAGCTAGAAGTCACCTATGATAGTGGGTTTTGAACATGATTCAGCCTCCGACCTGTGATTGTAAACACCTGCACATACTATTTCCCATTTCCTCTGCTTTCCATTTATTCTCTGTCATTATATTATATGAAATGCACAGTAGTTAGTGCATAGCACCATAGTTGTGACAACATTGATGTATAATAGTTGTAATATCCAAATTATATAAAACACCCACATACTACATTTTCATAATTATGCTACCTCTTAATTCAAGAAATATCTCTTTCTTTGTGTTCTGAGAACTAAACAAAAGTCACTCACCACTCTTGGTTCAGTTGTCTCAACTGTCAAATTGATAATTTCCTCCTTGGTTAAGATAGTTGTTCTTCTTAAAGCAATACTAACCAATAGCAAATTATAGACTAGTTAGTGGTAAAATAATTACCAGCAGTCACAAAGATCTCAAGGTCAAACATCAATAGTTGTTAATGTAACAAATATTCACTTAGTATTTTCTATTGCTAAACTCTGTTCTACATATTGGGATAGCAAGAGTCGAGATTAGGGTACTAAGAATAGAAATGGGTTGGCACAAATAACAGCCAGAAATTGTATGAGTGAAGATTTTCTTTGTAAATTGTTATAACTAAGTTATCAACAAATTTACTAGGTTTAAGAAAATGGGGTTTTCTGTATTATGATTGGTTCCAGTGATGAAAAAGCATTCCACTGGGCATACACTAATGTGTGAGCTTCACTTCATTGTAGGATTCTGCTTGGGTCTTTCCAATATTAGTAGCCTAGTTTTATTTTCTAAGTCACACTCACACCTTCACTGCGTTTTAATAATACTGTTTAAGGAACATGCCAGAAAGCTAATACTGCATTCATGCATATGAATAATTTATAACATTCACTCTACAATGACCTGATAGGAAATGCTAACACACACACACACACACACACACACACACACACGCACATATTTATTTCAACTCCCACAATCTCCATTTCCAGTTGTACAACGTGTAATATATGTGTTTGTTGTATTAATTGTAGACTCCTTTCCTTTGAACATGGATCCTTGCCTACAAATCTGGAACAAATTTAATTTTATCATTGCTGATCTTATATGTGACTGAGCATATTGGTGCACAGATCTGTATTGTGTAAACTGTAAGGCATCACACGAGCTTCATTACTATTGTCTTTAATTAGTGTGGATTACAACTTTATCGCTTGAGTCAAATGTTACAGTTGTGAAGCTTTAAAACATAATCCTTATAGCTCTGGTTTAGGTGAGGAGTATCTTTTCTATAGATAGTTGTATAGCAAATGCCCTCCAAAGATAGAGTACCTTCCTACAAGCCTTTTTGTTTTGTTTTGTTTTGTTTTTGCTATTTAAGATAATGCTTCCTTCCAGGACAACACTTGGACAAGTCTGCTACGTGGCTCACAGTGGCTCACGAAGCTCAAGGTCCTTCAGCTGAGATACAATAATGCTACATATAAAGCACTGATCTGGGTCTGCTTCCATGTTGCCTACATGTGATTTAGATGGGGCAGGAAATAAAATTGATGCAAACAGGAAGCTCTCACTGCCTGCTGGATTATAAGTCATGAAGTCCTCAGTCTCTGCCTTAGGAATTCTATGTCTTCCTTTAGTATTCTGGAAACATCGACATGATAAATTCTTAGCTTGTAAGCAGAGAAAAAACCCAGACTCATCACTCAGAGCCATCGCAGTTCTTGACAGGATGCGAACGTATGAAAACAAAAAATAGATATTTGCCAAAAAAGTGCCATCTTCCATAAAAGCTGAAATTGTAAGGCTATTCTTAAAAATAAATTAGTTTGAAAAAGCATATTCTCTCTCTCTCTCTCTCTCTCTCTCTCTCTCTCTCTCTCTCTATCTATCTATCTATCTTTCCACCTCCATTTACTTCCTCCCTCCTTCCTTTACCCCTGTTGAGTTAAGCTTCCTATGCTGGTTAAAATTTGTTATACAGCTCTAATAACCGTCTGCATTTAACATGTTCACTGTTCCAGGAATAGCATGTCCCTGAAAATCTCCTCTGGATATAAAACTTTCAAGCATAACTAATATGACAGCAAAATGAATTTCATTTAAATGAACAATACATTTCTTGGCCTTCATGGGTCAAGGTTACAACAGAGGAAGCTGTCTTTGTTTATAATCATTTTTCACCCATCCACAGCAACCTAGTTAGTTTAGCAAGCCTATAGGAATGCTTTTCTTTCTAGTAGCATATGTTCTTTAGAAAATAAACTAGAACATGACAAAGAGATGACAATTTATAGTTCAGATCAGCTGGCCTCATGTATTTTCATAAATGAAAACATAGTAGAGTCATTACTTAAAGTACTAAGGATTTTGACATTTTAACTATATCAGAAATACTGTGGACATGAGAAACACGGTCAAGGGAGACCGAGGGTCTCAGAGTCAACTGACCCTAAGTTCTCTGGGGTTATTGATGAAAGTACCGTTGACTGCCAGACTGGGCACATTCACCTCTGTCACACGAATTTACTGTGCCATACTGACTTGCTGATAAATGCCATTGCTCTCTCCCTCCTTGCCCCTGCAAGGGAGAGTTCTGCTTCCTAATAAATCCTTGTTTTTGACATTTTCTGTCAGGGGAAACAGAAGCTGTGGATGTCACGCACCAAGCCTATTAGTTCATAAAACTGGCATGGGCGATACAAAATATCACTACCAGCCTCTGCATTTTACATGTTTCTTCATCCTCCTAGCATTCAGCTGTTTCTTGAGCTCTTACAATGCACCAGGCAGTGTGACAGACTTGGGAAAACAGGAAATTTAAAATGAAGATAGATAGACAGATAGATAGATGGATGTGGTGTGGGAGATTGTAAAGAAATGTGTGGGAGAATGTAATTGAGAAAAAGAAGTAGCATTTCCTGGGGCAGTCCGGGATGTTTTAAGAAATCTCAATTAATTGATACGTCTATTGGAAAACCATTAGCCATCGTCTAAGATGAAGAAATAAAGTTGTGCGGACACTTTAGCCAAAGGGAAGAACATTTCGACCATTGACCTGATAGTCTTGTGTAAGGAGCTGGGAAATAATTTTGATAGCAACAGGAATTCATTAAAGTTTTTGGAAGCTAGATCGCATTTATCGATTAGATGTTTATACTGACTGTATGGTGGATATTGGGAGGAACTAAACAAAATCTTGAAAATATTCAAATGTTAAGCAGGATCTATGCAAATATTATATGTGAAGTATCACATTGTGAAATATTTGTATGTAAAAGCATGAAACATACAAGCACTGACTCGGAAGCGCATGGTTCTTCACTTAGAATAAACAGAAAAAGAGCACGCTGCAGAGAGTAACAGTACCGAGGTCCTTTTGTCTTTACATTTTTCACTACCAAATATTTGTTGACTATGCTATGTACTTCAGTAAAAATTGCTCAATAAGCGATGGTAATTGGCTATGTGAATAAGCTACCTAAGAGTATATTTGAGTTTGGTGATATAATGTTCATCTGTGAATTCTAAAACATTTGCATCCATTAGTTTATATGACGTATCCTAGGGAAACGACAATTAGCGCTAATGTTCTAAACTGTCCAAATCTAACAGAGTGGGATTTTGAAAACACTCTGCCTCCTTTAAGTGCCATCACATTATGTGGTGGGAAAAGGCTCAGCCACCCGCTCCCATACAGAGGCAGCACTCAGGATGGACTACTGTGGAACGATGGTGGTAATCGAGGGAATAGGAGGAAGTCACACAAGTTCGGTGGGAAGAACAGTGACTAAGGTCACACACGAAGTGGCTCGTGTCATGGTCTAAGGCTAAGCGACTACGGGTAGCAATGTCTTCTCTTTAGGATAATCCTGAAGTAGTATATGGGATTACGTAATGAGAAATGGGGAATGTGAAAGACCTAGCCAAACTGCCTTTCATAGGAGACTCACTCTCTAGACAACCCATTGCAGCCCAATTGTTGAATTAAGTATGTAATCAAAGTAGGCCATTGTGGTGAAAGTGACTTATTTACCTCTTAAAGGCCATACCTCAGTCCTTAATACTTCACAGAGGGGCTTGAACTTCAACTTGCAAACATTGAAACCAAAGCAGGTATCACCTCCACGTTATCCCACTATGGGAAAGATGGACTGACAAGACAGAACGAATAGGTCCTTTAAACCTGCACCTCGATTCCGGACCCTGCAATCATTGTACAATATGAATTGCTACTTTCTATCAATTTTATAATACACTTGTGCATTCCTTTAAAATACTAATGGTATTAGTTTTCCACAACTTTTGAAATTATATTTTGGCACTTCAAAACCAGATATCTAGAAACCATGAAAGTAAAAATAGAATGGGCTCTTCGGAGAGGATCTGACCCTGAGTCTCTGCGATTCCTTTACCCTGACGTTCCTGTGCTCTGGGCATGGTTCTGCGTTTCAGTCTACTCCATCTCTCTCGTGATCACCATTTTTCAATCCTCATTTTCTGCTTTCTCATCTCTCCGATTGAGCACATAGCAAGTAGCTCATGAGTCATGGCAACTTGCTTCCAACATTGTCTGTAAATAATTTTTTGTTCAGCAGAAACATGCCTATCTCTGAAATTAACTGCATTCCAATTTTTTTCCTCTGAGCACCCTTTATACTGTCCAAATCAAAAAGAGTGTGAGTTCAAAAAGACTGTGTCCCTCCTGTACGCGCCATCCTATTAGGCAGTGGGAAAAGGCTCAGCCACCCTCCAGCCTTACATTCAGTGCCCATGCGCATCAGAGGATACACACGTGCATTGATGAGGGTGAGTTGACAAGCTAAGCCCAGTACAGTTTATAACATATTCAGTAATGCTTATACTTTGAGAACTGAGGATTTCTTGTTGAACCAAATCACCATATTGTTTGTCTCTTTTCTTGGCGTCATAAGTCCTCTTCCAAAGGGTGCATAGCATGCTTGAGTTATCTAATTCTGAAGCTAATGCCCCCCCATGGGCACCAGTGACACCTTTCCATGCTGTCTCATTTCCCTGCGCATGTCACTACGTAATAAGAGCAGTTAACATCCATTGACTTCTTATCTATACTTGGCACTTTTGTAAGGGATCTGAATGGCTAATTTCATTTAATTCTCACAAAAATACTTATAAGATATCAACATATTCATTTTTACAAGTGAGAAGACTAAATTTTAGAAAGAGATATAAATTTTCCAGGGCCCCACAAGAACAGGTGGACCTGCAGTGAGACCCCACCGCTGTTGTGCTCTGACACCCAACATCTCATCTCCTGTGGTTCCCTGAGTATCATCAAGGCAAGTGTCCATCTGCAGCTGTGACTTCTAGTCTAGGAGTAGCACAGAGTGAGTAGGAGTGTCAATTAATTTTTGTCGGATGATTGAATAATGTTGAGAAATAAATCTTTCCCTGCGGCACCATTCATAATTGACTTTGGAATTCACTTTAGGATGCAAGCTCAGACGTATTTATGGCCCTCCAGACAATCAATAATATAGCGCTTATTCATTTTAATATATATAGGCTTATTCTCTGGTGTTTTGAAAGAAACAAAGTAGAAAATCTAATTTCTAATCTCTTGGGATTTATTGATTAATAAAAAAACACAAAAACAAAAATGTACATGCTTGGTCAAAGCTTCCCATTACCAAACCCCAACCAGGAGCCAGAGGTCCAGGGGTACCTTGTAATACAGTATTGGGCAAACAAAAAAAAAAAGAAAAGAAAAAACTGGCAGTTTTGCTGTGGAGCTGAAGTATATAAATGTAACCAGCACACTACCATAAAACATTTACTGATTCAAAAAAAAAATCCAGTTCAAACTTTTGTTTTTGACTCTGAGGAATCACTCACCAAACTAAACCATCAACTTCTGAAGTCCCAGTGGATGTTTAATGTGCTTCTATTTAGAAATAACTTCAGTCTAGTAATCAAGACGCTGTTAATAATCTCAGACTTGTTAGTTGGTGGCAGACATCAAAATATAATCGTGCTATGGGCTGAATATACAATTTTCTCCTTTGGCTCTGTTGTCTACACATGTCTGTCATGTTCTGCCCACGATTTACGTTGGCAACATCAATAGTGACCATTGACATTCGTGCCTTTGGTGCCTGATTGGTTCTTGTGTTAAGAAACATTTGTAGGAGCTTTGTGGGAATAGGGAGGAAAGTAAATTCAAGGACTAAATTACCCTGGCTTCTCTCTGTCTCTTCAGCACCCACCCCACAAATGGTGCCGAGTGATCACTCACCTCACACATCCCTCCAGTGGCCACCCCTTCAAGCAAGAGGTTTTTTGTTTTGGTTTGTTTTTTTTTTTTTTTGTCCTCATTGCTTTATCCAATCATTGTCCCATCCAGTGTTGCTTTTCTACATTCTGCCCACAACTTTATAGGTGGTCCCTTCTGTAAACTTTGCTCAGAGATTGAATCTGACGTGCATACATATGTTTTGTGCCAGGATGCTGGGTGACCAACAAACAAATACTAGAGACATGTATCATCGAGGGAAGGAAAAAGAAATAACCGTGGCCAAAGGAAATGAAAATAGACTCATAAAGGCTTAGGAAGCCACTCTTGATGAAGCTGTAAATTAAGGATTATGGCCATAGTGGCTGTAAAACCCTAGTTACGTCTTTACAGGGAGAGCAGTTCTATGGGAGAAAGCACTCTCAAGCATTATTTTCCCCTGGTTCTGAAGTCTTGGGCTCTACCTTACTTCCTGAAACAAGGGGAAAAAATCTTTTTTTTTCAAGTGCTGCTACAAACATGGAGTGAAAGGATTAAGAAAAGATTACATAAAATCTAACCCAAAATCTTCTATAACTGTTAAATAGGAAGCACCTGCCACTCATTATGCAAAAGGAGGCTCTTAGAAACAATGTCAGGAATTATCAGTAGGGATATTATGACCAGAAGGAGAGGGATTGTCACAGCCTATGGAGGTACAAGTTGAAATGAATGGCACGTGCAGTTTAGGAAACTAAAACATGTCAGACGTAGGGGACTGCCCTAATGAGTCCTGAAGAAGGGAGGAAATGGTGTAGAAGTGACAGCTGATTCTGGGAATATTCATTCTCCTCCACAGTGCTGATTCTACATTTTGTTACTTTTGTATTCTTTGTTGCGTTTATAATTATCGCTTTGTTTTGAAACCCTCACACCACACGCACATTCCACTTCACCAGATGTGTTTTCCATCAAGAGTTTCAACTGTCTTCGACCTGGTCCTCATGACTTGGTGAAATTCATCCAGGAGAGCAAAAGAAGGATGTATGTGTACTATGAACTTTAATTTTTTATTTTGACTGTATTCCTCACACTGTAGGCAAAAGCTCTATATTCATTCATTTGCTATCTGCACATCTTAATTACAATGAGTGTGTCTGGAGAAGTTTTAAGAAATGTTCATTTAGGTAATATAGGTATAAATATGACTTCATTAAATAGGCAATGATTTCACGAGGGAAGGGGAAACTCAGAAGTCACTTTGCCCTTGATAGTGACAACTTAAGAACCAAAATCTCTGCTTATAGTTGGGAGTAAATATCGCTAGGAATATTATAAAGCATTTTAACAGGTCAAACCTCTGTTAAAACATCAACAACAAATCATCATCTGGAAAAATGGATGCAAGACATACTTAAATTGTTTGATAAAGCCAGGATTTACTGAGTAATTATTAATAAGTATTTATTAATAAAGCTTTCAGTGGTTAAAAGGATGCTGTTACTTGATATCATATCTTAATTTCCAAGTTATGAAACTTAGAAAATTTAATCTTCAACACATTTTTAAAAACACTTGTTTAGATCATGAAAGCCATTTTCCTTTAACCGTACTGTGTTGCATAGGTTAAGGATGTTGGCAAGCAACACACAGCAAGTAAGTGGCAGAGACAACATTCGAAACTAATCTTTTAAACCAAAATTGTGTCGCATTTCCATCACGAACACTTCTTCTTCTTTCCCCTGAAGTATGTGTCTTCCTATTCTATTTTTTCATAAGCCAAGGCACTCACACACATGTGAGTTACCACACTAACACACAAAGAATTCTATGAATCAAGGTATCACTGGAACATGCTATTTGAGAGTGGAATTGAACCTATGAAGTTACTATTCCATCTTCTCTCCTCACACTGAAATGTATTCTCCCACAACTAAAATCAAAAACAAGAAAAACCTTTGCACTTCTTTCTAAATGTGCTCTTGAAAATAAAATATTAATCCCGCACTTTAAACATGGATGGGGATAATAAAACAAGAACTTGCATGCTGTTCACTGTTTCAAAAGTTCAATTGGTCTCTTAGCTACTGCCATCACCATATTGAAACACCGCCAATAGAGATAGATGATCCATCCACAGTCCTCTCTTGCTGACTGTAGCCTGCCATTACGATTCTCCAGGGGAACATACATTCTTAAAGTGCATCTTCCCTTCTCATTTTTTTCTATCAAATGTGTAAGTAGGTAGTTTTATCTGCCCTCTGGACACTAGAATATGGCCATATTCTAGTGACTGAGGCCCAGGAGATCAGGAATCACAACACTGTGAGAGGCGTAGAAAAAGCAAGTTAGCGCCTAGAGAGAGACAAGATGGGAAAGGCCACTTTGAGATGGGAAGCTCATTTCCAAAATCCTTAGCCTTCCAAAGGGGTATTTGCTCAAGTTTAAGTTCAGGAAGTTGCTTTATGCTTACTTCTAGGAATAGCAAAAAAGCAGGGATGTTTTTGGTTTCTCATAACTTAAGGGAACTAGTATCAAAACTGGAGAGAATAAGAGCTCAGAGGAGGAACATGAAAATGTTACCCAGCTAAATGTTCAGGCCTGGTTCAAGTTTTAATCGGCTCCAATTTGCAAGTCTATAGAGAAGTGAAATGATTATTTTGTTTATGGGTAAAAATAATACTGTGGACAAAGGATAAAAAAATGAATTTGTAACCAGAAACCAGACTGTAGATAAGAATGATTTCCCAAGCAAGTGGGGAAAAAACAATAGTCAGTGGCTCTTTGAATAAGAATATATTAAAGCTAGCTATTAATTTTATTTTTAAACTATTGTTTAAAATTGTATTCACATAGCAGTAGATGTTCTTGAGCTTGTAGTGCTAAAGCTTTCATTAATTCTTAGGTATTCTGAAAATAAGTTTAACTGAAGTCCAAAACACAATTGGCAAATGCTTTTGAATTTAAAGTGTTTTGGTGCATCTTCTGACAGACCATGCTTAAAATATTAATGAATAACTGTCACTCAATAAAATACTGAAGAATACCAAAGCTTTCAAAAGGTCCCAGGCCTAAATGATATATTTACATATGTGGAAGACTGAAAGATTTGAATACTACCTAGAACTAATGAATAAAGATTGTTTTGGGCATATATTCCATGCCAAAAGCATTTCTAAAACTCTCATAAACAATGATGAGAGAAATTCTTAGAGTTAGTTTCAAACTTTGTCTTCAGTAGATGTCACTGATCATGAAAATGAACAAAATTTTCTCTACCCCATTACTTTTTTTGAATTACTGGATATTCAGCCTAAGACAATATTTGCCCTGAATTACATACCCAGCCTTTTTTTTTTCTTTGAGACAGAGTCATTGACACTTATTCACTGAGTTGCTCAGGATGGTATGAAACTTGCTATTCTTCAGCCTCAGCCTTTTATAGTGCTGGGATTACAGGTACGCACCATGGTGTCTGGTAGGTTTTTAAATACAGTAAACTCTAAGTGCTTTTCCTTACCATGCTACTGCTTTTCAATTAAATATAGTTTAAGAAGTACAGCATAAGAGTCAAAAATTAGAACAAGAAA
This sequence comes from Ctenodactylus gundi, assembly GCA_004027205.1. Lineage (NCBI taxonomy): Eukaryota > Metazoa > Chordata > Mammalia > Rodentia > Ctenodactylidae > Ctenodactylus > Ctenodactylus gundi. Next base: position 599,667 of record PVKB01000068.1, on the reverse strand, counting down.
GGAATTACAGCATTATCTAAAATGTAATCCTGGGCCTTTTGTATCCACAGTTTTCCTATCTGCAGTTCAACTAACTACATAAATCAAAAATTTTACAAAAATATCTAGAGATGTCTAAGAAGTCACATTTGTATTTTCCATGGGCTGTTCGATCACTGCACTGAACCCACATGGATAAAGTCCTTTGTAACATATGCTGCTCAAGCCTTTCAGTATTTCACAGATCTCTGGTCTCTCGCCATGGCTTGTTTGAGCCTGTTCACTTCATGTCTTACCTCTGTGCAATGAAATCAGGTCTATGCTATGCTCTGATATGGTTCAAGTGTCTCTTCTAAGGATGCATGTGTTGAAACATAGCCTTCAGCCTGAAAACGCTGAGACGTGATGGAACCTCCAGGGTGTAGGATGCTGAGGAAAGGGGTCGAGTCACTGGGGCCAAACCTTCAAGACAGATGACAATAGTCTCTTCTGGACTTCAGTTAGTTTCTGAGAAAATCAGGTGTATTCAAAAGAGCAAGGCCATCCCTGATTTGCAGTAGTGTCCTGTATCACCATCATGTGATTTTTCTTCCCTCTAATCCCCTTCCCCCACGCTATCATTCACATTGAGACCCTCACCAGAGACCAAAGCAATAGAGCCATTCAATCCGAGACTTTCAACCTCCAACACTGGAAACCTCTTTGCTTTACACATTAACCAGCCTTGGATATTGTGTTATGAAAACAGAAAATATCACATGGTTTCTCTCATGTGAGAAACCCAGACACAGACATATTTTAAAACAAAATGGGTGTGATAGTGGGTGTTGAGATGAGAGGGCAGGTGTGGGAGGGCCAAAACCTGGAAGGAGAAGTGTAATGTTGTAATGTTGACGCATACCAAATTGCACTGTGTACCAAATTGCAATGCTGACATGATATACATGTATATAAAATATCCAAGCTCATTATAACAATTATATCACACACACATATTATATATATATATATATACATTAATAAAAAAGGGAAAAAGAGAATAGAAAATAGACAAATACAGCGTATAATAGTTACATCCCTAGAGTACATGCTTTTTTCCTTATCTTGATTTGTTCTGTAAATCATATAGAACAACTATTAATATAAGATCTAAATTACATTTGATGTTATACTAGAAATGATTTTTAAGTATACAGAAAAAATGACGTAAGTTATATGCAAGCCCTGTGTCAATTTAATGAAGGAACTTCAGCATTAACAGTCCTAAAACCAATTCTCCATAAATATAAAGGGATACCATTTCAGTGTATGCAGAAGTCTGTTTTTCCAATTGATAAGATATTTAAAAAATCAAGTTCAAGAAAAAATGTTTTAGAGCCACTTTTTTATTCCACTTAATATTGTTGGAGAAACATTTATTTCATGTTTATTGTTCTAAAAGTAATTGAAATATTCTGAAAATGCTGTACCTTAGGGTTTATAACTCCATAACTAGCTAACCATCACTGTTTAATATTTGTTTTTAATTTTTTCTAGTGATGTTATATTATTTAACTAGTATTCTGCTCCACCAATGTGGAATCTCACATGAGATGCGCTGCCTTTTCTAGACCAATCATGTCGCATGCTTGCCCAAACTAGAGAATGAGAACCATAATAGTTCCCATACTTCTCCCCTCACATACCACCCACTTTAAATACGTCCTCAGTTATGATAAATTCTATGTTTTGATTTCAACCGTGTTCCCTCTTTGGCTACTCAGTTACCATCTACTACTTTGATTCAATCTGCATACAAACTGTCAACTTCTCTTGATCATAAAACTAGATTTAGAGAAAATTTCTACTCCCTGACATGGCATATAAAGCTGTCCACCGCGTGGTACCTTCTGTCTAATTTTTATTCTGGCTTCAGCCACATCCATGTCCTTCCCTACCTACTCCAGTCATCCAGAGCTTCCGTTTCCCCCACCATCGAGCTGATTCAGGCCTTGCCTGATGCCTTTGCTCTCACTGTCCCTCCCTCAAAGATGCCCTCATCATCTCTTTTCAAATGTTTCCCACTTGTCTTGTCGCTCGTGTGCTCCCAAGGTCTAGATCTTAAATTTCACTACAAAAGGATCTTAACTTTTTGCTTTAAGTAAACTAATGAACAGTGGGAAGTTTTAATTTGTGTGTTTATGGATAAGTGTCAGTCAAAATCAAGTCAAATGTTCAAGCAAGGTCTTAACATTCCTGTGCCACCTTTGTGTTTGTCCATTTCTGGCTTTGCTGAATGACCACAAGTGAAGGGCAAACTCAGCCCACTTAAAATCCCCCCGGTATGGCAATTCACAAAATGCTGCAAGTGATGAAAGTCAGCAAACAGCACAAAGACATTAGGAGAAAATTGTCACGCACTAAATCTGCCCAGGACAGCATGGTGCTTAACTGATAGTCACATTTGTTTTGGGATGTTTGCCTAGAAATGTTCTTTTAATACATGTACTAAATAAAATGCATAATTTAGCTCTTTTCTCGGTAGCCTGCTGGCTAGTTGCCAGCTCCCAGCTCTTGCTCTTCAGCCCCTCTTCCTCCTCCCCTCATCTTTTACCATATTTCTCCTGAGTTTGACTCAGCATCCAGGTTACTTCCTGGCTTAGTGCAAACAACATCTGAACCCAATGGCTCAATTTGTTTTCCTTTGGAACAAGCTGAGAGAAAAGCTTTCTTTAAACTGACTTCATCAGGCTGCATTATACGTACCCCGGAGGCAGATATTAACAAGAAATAATAAGTCTGTCCTTTACTGAGTAAATGAAAAAATAGAGATTCTGCCACTTATTACCACGGGATTTCAGGTTCTACTGCTCCTAAAAGCTGTCCTTGGTCAGTCTGCATCCCTGCCTTTCCTTGCATCCTGAATCTGAGAATCAAAGACCCTTGCTTGAAGGTGGACTACTAAGACTATTTGGCAATGTGATGAGTAGCTTAGCCTTCTTGACCTTACTTTTTATCTTTAGAAATAGTAGTAATATAAAATAATCCTCCTTCCCTCTACGTGGCTGCTCGGTTTCCTTACTGGATTGGCATATGACGCTATTGCCAAGATTCCTTTGTAGTCGAGGCAGTGGGTATTCTTTGAACTTGGCAACTGGAACATCTCTTATACTTTCTTCCTCTCTAACTAATCACAGCCCGAATTTCATGAAATAAAATGGGTGTTAAAATAGGTATTGGAGGAGTCTAGGATAACATCTGGAGAACAGGTTCCTATAGTTCTATCAAATAAATCTCTTATCTGATTAAGAGAAGTGAACTCAAGGCTCTGGAACTCTAAAGAGGGTACCAATAATATTGATTTTAAAGTAAAAAATCAGCTTTTCATTTAATTAAAAACTAATATTAAGAACTGCCCTTATAAGCCAGGGGTAGTCACACGCCTGTAATTCTGGTACCATGGGAGACTAAAGTAAGAGGATCATGAGTTCAAAGCCAGCCTAGGCTACTTGGTGACTTAGTAAAATCCTGGTTCAAGATAAAAAAAACTAATAATAAAAAGGGATGGATACACAGCTCATGGTAAAAGCCCTGTGTTCTGTCCTCACACCAAAAAAAAAAAAAAAAAAAAATAGCAAGTAAGTACTTTACCCATTATAAATAGCTTACTTCTCACACAAACCCATTGAAACAATCCTATTGTTAAAGGCATTTGCTTTGGATGAAACTAAATTAGAGTAACTGTGGAACTTTGGTCCTAATACTTCAAGTTCCTGAGCTAGAATTCAAACCTAGGCTTGTCTCCCTCAAAGTCTGTGCTGTCAACCACGATAACTGTTTTGCTCTCAGCTAAACCGTACATAGCTTTACTAGTGAGAAGAATGAGCAGATAACTGACAGAGCTTTCCATCAGAGATGAAACTGTGAGGAACAGTACCAACTCCGTGACTGCAGGAAAACTTATTTCTTCAGGCTGTGACTCCTCCATCCATCTCATCTCACGGGATCACAACACACGGCTTGCCGAGGTTTCCTCTCCAGCTGCTAACCGTGCACACTGGCACTGCACGATGCCTAACTGTCCCATTGAGAGGAGGCTGTACCAAGCATGGCATCTGACAGAATGCGAGTCGTCTCTCTGAATGAGCACGATTTGCTTCTCATCGGCTAACCTCAGAGACAGGTGCCTACATTTCTCTCATTGGACTGATAGAAAGAACAACATAGCATGAGGAGATATTTTCAAAATCAAAATACTATGATCAATTCTCCCATGTTGAGAAGGGCATGTCAATTCATCTCAGGCAGAACTCATGGGACATGAGTTTCATAAACACACCCAGTGGTTCCTACACCATAATTTAAAACATTTCTGTTTTGAATAGAGAGCTGAGATAAACCTTTTACTTTAGAAATTTAGTATCAACACCCACAAATTAAGGGAAGAGAGACTTAATGTGGTTCATGGCTTTTAGGGGTTTAGTCCATGGTTTGTTGAACAAGTTTCTAATCTCATTCCATAATAAACAAGATAACTTTGTATAATTTCTAATTTTTTTTCAAATTGACTATGGCATACGGTTGATCTTGCAAAATGTTCCATATGACAGTAGGAGTGGGGTACAGAACTATAAAACTATTATTGTTTGACTATATGTTTCTGCTCCAATATGGTGTTATTTAGATTTTTATTAATAAAACACTTTTTTCTGCTTTAAACTTCTTTTTCCTTTTAATAAACTAAGTATGACATGATTAGGTAGGTATATTACTCAGTGTTCTTAAAATACTGTGAGTTTATGTTATTGCATGTACCTGTGTGTGTGAGTGAGTAAGGATGCGTGCATGTGTGTAAGAATATTTATTATATTGAAGGCTCAAGAAAGTAAATAATTCAGTTTCAGGCCTACTATGAAGGCCTAAAAACCAGGAGAGATGGTATAATCCATAGAGGAAGGACAGCAGGCTCACAGTACTCTCAGTCCCCAGTAAAAGGCAATGTTTATATTTGAATCTGAAGGCAGAATAAAAAGCCAATGTCTCCATCTGAAAAATGTAAGGCATAAATCTTTTCTCGCTATGAGAGGTCAGCCTTCTTGTTTATTTGACTGAACTTTGACTGATTGGATTAGCTACACCCACATTTTGAAAGGAATGAGCTTCACTCAATGTACTCCTACCAATGTTAAACTTAGCCTCACAGAAACACGCAAAATAATATCTGGCCAAACGTTTGAGCACTTGATGGTCCAGGAATGTTCCGGTAATAACTTAATCATCAGCATAGAAAAATCTTTTAATTTATCTTAATTGAAATTTCTTGATCTTTTCAACATACAGATTCATGTTTGTCATCAAATTTGAGTGGTTTTCGGTAATTACTTTTTTCAAAAATCCCGTTAGTAATTTTTCTCTCTTCCTTAATTCTTGAATTTGACTGCAATATTTGGAAAACTTAATGATACCACGTACATTCTCTTAAGCTATTCTTATTTCTATTAATTTTTTTCTTTATATTTCTAAAACTGGATAATAAAACATCGAGTATCTTTGTATCTTTCAGTTCTTTCTATTGTCCATGCCAATATGCTGTTGAATCTCTCTAGCAGATATTGTATCCAGATGATTACATTTTTCAACTCCAGAATTAGAATTTGGCCTTTTAAAAATAACAGTTTTGTTTCCCCCAATTGTTATGGTCACTTCAGGCAACTGCAGTGTCAAATTATTGCCACAGGTTGATATTGACAAGTGTTCTGGGACTAGGGATTCCATCACTGAGTGAGCTTTTAGGTTAAATAAACACAAACTCCACAAATAAAGACAAGCTTAGGAATCTGCCAAACATGTCACGTAGTAATAGTTCCTGAGGGCTGAATCTTTTAAAGGTGCTTGAGACCTGCTGTCTCCCTTAAGTGACTGCGATGCGGCTAATTTTCACCTCTATTGTGACTGAGAAGCTACTACTTTATCAGCTGCAATGCGACAGCTTATTACTTCTGACTCACCCAGTTCTTGTCACAGGAGCTATCCAAAGGCATACAGTCTTACAAACTTTCTATTTCTAAATAGGAAACATTTAGTTAAAAACTAAACCTCTTTTTATACTATGATTACTAAAGCCTCCGTGAAAGACTTCCTATCCTCAACCAAGACTTCTAAGTTCAGTATTTTTTGTAAGCTACATGAAATATTTTAAGTATCTTGTTTGTAAACTTCTATGCCATGCAGTCTAATTATGGTGTCACTGCTGCACTTTAGAAGTTAAAATTGATTTTTCTGCTTGTCCAGTGCTTAAGGGTGAGAGAACAGTAACGATATCTTTTAAAAATGTACATTTTGTGTTTTCCTTTAGAGAGTGACAACTGTCAGTTGTCATACATATCAGTGGATTACTTAGAATAGGTATACTTCATTTTAATTCATTGTTAAATGATTTTAACCACCTGAATTTAAAATTTAGGAAATGGTATTGTTATAGTATTTTTAACCACTACTGTGAAGTCAAAAAATAACTCAGCTTTTCTGAAAATAAACTTAAATTTAAAACATAAAGAAAATATTTTGTGTTATATTACTAGATATTTATCCAAGTCTTACAATTGTTTCAACATACAGTAAGACTGTTTACAACTTTTGATAACAGAGATGATTGTCTGTAATAGTGTGATATTGTCCAGATTTTCTTATAATTAATTGTGAATATAAGGAAGAATTAGTGATGGAGAAGCAGGCATGATATGTTTGCAACCTCTAAATAATAACCAGCTTGGAGAGTCAGCATAGGTATTATTAAACTCCTTACTCCTCACTGGATAGAATGCAGTTGTAAACTCTAGAGTTTTCAGTGACTATTTGATCATGTTATAATCCTGGGAGTATAAGCTATATGTAATTCAAAGCTACAAAAGCCTAGGTGCTTGGTAAGCTTGAGAAATCATAACCACCCTACTCAGATGCCTACTTCCAGACATGACAAAGAAATAAATGCCTGTCCTGTTAAGCCACTTGTTTGTTTTAAGCCTCAAAATTTAAATTGTGCTTGAATTTGCAGTCATGCCCACGTGAGACTAATTTACATGACACCACAATTTTCAAGGCTTTAAGCTTACTTTTTGAGCAAATGAACCCATTAAATGTATCATACAAATGCAATTAAGTTACTCATCGATAATCAGTTTTGCTCAGTCGAAATATGCTTGGAGAACTCTCTGTGCAATATGATAAAATGGATATTCTGGGATAGAATCAATTCTCTAAACTCTAAGGTATACTCTCATGTATACCAGTTAATTTCTTAGAAAATTGAAGCTGGCCTTTTTTATGCTTTCAGTTAAGTTTTGCAAGGTTGTGATTATCCATACATTAAAGATTCGCGTCTCCTTTCTCTGGTAATTTGTTTGTTGCTTCTGCATACTACTTTTTCATTACAGAATCCAGCAATCACAATCTCTGAACAGCCTCTGGATTTCCCTAGGCAGAACTCACTGCCACACATCTGCAGTCCCATAGCATTGTAAAAACCATTCCTATCTCTGAATTTAATACATTATGATTACATTTGTGTTTATTTGTCTATTTTATTTAATGTGCTGCAGACGTCTCAACAGAAGTGACAGCATTCCACTCATCTATGTACTTCAGTATTTCACACAGTGTATACAAAAGACTTGATTTTCTGTTGCCGTGTAGCAGATAACAACATATTCATGCATTTAGCATTCACTTACTATCTTATATTTTCTATGGGTCAGAAGTGTACATGAGTTTCACTATGGTCTCTATCCAAAGTCAACATTCAGTTAGTCTGAGTTCCTATACCCAGGAGTTTGCATTCATGTTTATGTAGACTGTTGTTAGAATGCAGTTATGTTATGTTATGGTTTGGATCCAGAATATCCCTAAAAGACTCATGTTTGGAAGGTGATTCAATCATGGGTTGATACAATGATTTTCTGTGCTATAGGAAGTTGGACTTGACCCAGAAGTGTGTGTAGAGGCGGGAGGAATCACTGGAACGTGACCTGGAAGGACATATGCTAGCTCTTCCTTTCCTCTGGCACTTAACCTCTGGTCCTCTCATGCCATGAGCAGCTTCTTCTCTGCAGGCAGGCCTCTGCCATGTGCTACCACCATGGTGGACCATTCATGAGTAGACTGATTACTTCTGAAACTGTGAGGTAAAAATTAACCTTTATTCCCTTAAGTTTTGGTTGTCTGACTCTGTGTCCCAGCAATGAAAAATAACTAAGAAAATTTTATTTGTAATACTGACAAGTCATCGCTTTCTAGCTGTTGTTAGGGAGCTCTGAAATTCAGGGTTACCTGAATTTCTCAAGATGTGACTCCTTTTAGGTGTAAATCAGGTGTGGAACCTCAAATCCTTCTCACTCATTGAATCACTCTTTCTCTTTTTACGGTCAAGAAAAAAAAATGTTTTCTATTTTAAAGAAAGGTTACTCTAAATAGAATCGGTCATTTCTTTGTGAGATATAACATAACAAAATCAAGATGAGGAACAGCTCCTGTCACAGCCCTACTCAATCTCAAAATGAGAAAAGAATCTGTGAAAGATACAGAGATATCTGGAGTCAGACCTAAAAGTTTCCCTAACATGCAAGCACAAAATTGTATTGAATAAGAAAATGATCTTCTGTGTGTTGATTTTTAATCAGAAAAAAATTAAATGAAAATGTTTTAAGTTTTGCATTAATATTTTAGTCACAAAGAACCAGAAACACCTGGTGGAGTTTCATCTTACAGCATGAACCGTATTCAGCTATCAAGTGTTACCAAGGCCTCAGAAGTTTGGGTGACATGTTATTACTAACTGGATCAATAAAAAAGAAACACAACAAAGCTGAAGGTGAAATACACAAAATCCTATTGATGCATCTCCTAGAGCAATGGATGTTTAATTACTCTACATTTAAACTACTAAAAAGACAAAGGAAGTACTTTCAGGACAAAGAAGCCCTCCATGGAAACCTGAAACTACAAAGAATGGTTATAGGAATTGCTGATTCCAAAAAACTAATAAACCAATAACCATCACAGCATCAAATATAACTATATAATCACTATACTGTATATAATTGGATAGCGGTAAGATAACAATAGTAGCAGTTGTGCAGATGAAGGAAGATTAAAGGAAAAATTGGATATTCGTAGATTATAGTTGCATCTAAGTATAATGGCATTATGAAAGCATTAAAAAGGTAACTACTTTATTCATATAGCTATCCAGAGGGTAGGAGAGAAGTAATCTGCCTGTCACAGAAAAAGAATCTAGAGTTCTTTCTGTTAAAAGTCTAATTCCCCTTCCGTCCACTTTTGCTTTTGTATACAATTTTATGTAACTAGAGCTCTTAGGCTCATTCCAGTGCCCCGATGTTCTCAGCTATAAGTGCATGTGAGTTAACACTTTAGCATGGTGCATCCTTAGCCCACGCGCCGGTGTCTCTACACTTTCCCATTGTCTCCTGCTTCAATGTTCTAGTCGCTTGGACGTGTTTCTAGAGGTGATATAATGACAATTATGTTGCTCCAGAGCTTGGAAACCAGTCACATGTGGAAAGTGATTACTGATATAGACATTGTATTTCTGACTCTCCAGGATGTGCATCCCATGTCCCCGTATTGCCTCCCAAAGATGTGCCAAAATGACTCAGATTGCTAACACCATTTAGAATCATCTACATCTACCCTGCCCCCTGGCCACTGTACATGATGGATAGGCCAGTATTTAACCATACTCTTCTGCAAATTCAAAATTTCTCCCTCATTTTTCTTTGTCAGAACTATCTTTTTTTTTTTGTAAAGCAGTCAAGCCTCAGATTTTTTTTTAACGTATAAAATCTGTGTGTAGGTAGCTCTACAAACCATACAATATTATATGAGTTCCTCCACATGAATTCATTTATGAATAACTTGCAAGTATTCTGCATCATTTTTCTAGAAATATAATCTTTAAAATAGGAAGGGACAAACTATCTTATGCATTAAGATTAAGAATTTTAGCTGAGGGATGCTAGCAACAGTTGTAGAGCCCACCTAGCATTTGTAAGGTCCTGGTTTACACCCCAGAGTCATCAAAAAGAAAGGCTGGAATCTAAATCTGTATCAATCAATTTATTATCTACTGCTCATCTAACTATGGAATTAACTATGCACAATTGAATTGCCCCTTGTGTATTGTCTGCCCCCACTCCATGCTCAACTGCTTTGTGACAGTCAACTTAACTTCACCACTTACTACGATTCCAGAGGTATTACCTTTTTTCATTGATTATAGCCCAACAGCTCTATTTTCCAGTTCTTCTTAGTCCAATTAAGAGATTAATCCACTTTTTTTCTTCTGATTTTTCTGCTTTGTCTGTCATTTTTGTGGATTAAGCAGGAAACTATTACATAATTTGATAGTGTTGTCTAACTTATTCCTCCAAATTTTGCCCGTTCACCAAGCCCTCAGTTCCTTTCCCCTTTCTAGAGCCTTATGTAACTCAAATATTAAAGATAAAAGATCGCTTTGCTTTTGCCTGCTATCTTCCAAGAGTCATGCAAAAAATTAATAAAATTCAAAGGTAAAATCAGAAAATAAACAAAATGATAAAATAAAACAATATGGAAACTAACACCTTTAAGAAAATACCTTCATACAACTAGTGAATATTGTGCCGGTCTTAAGGTACCAGTTTGATTTCTGACATTAGTACTAGTGATTAACTTATTACTTGAGAAGTTTGACACAGTTCACAGTTCAGAAGTTGTAAATCAGTGCCAGATTTCAATCAGGGTCCCACACAAATATCCACAATCATCACTGTAACATATTCTAGGTATTATTATGACATGAAAACAAGGAACAAAGGAACAAAACTTTTCAAGTATATTAAAGTATTTTGTCTGACACATTGATTATTAAAAATGATTTTTCCTACAGTTGTCATTATTTCCCACTGGAGATTCTCCATTGAAGATTTTTCTAATATTCTACATTTTTCCCTAAATCAACATAATTTATTACTTAACTCCTTTTAAGTGACTTCCAAACAATTTTCATCATAATATTTCCATTCTATTAAAGGACTAAAGGACAATTTTTATTACCTCTCATCACTTGCAATTTTACGTAGTTGTTAGTAATATTTTAATAACAACGTTATAAGGTGCTGAAAAAGCTCTCTCTAAATCAATTTACTTCTTGATCAAGATATGTTTCTTCTGTTTGAAGGGACAGCTGTATCTGAGACTAGCAAAGCCAACAAAAACAAAATTGTTTCTTTATCAGACTCATATCTAGCTAGTTAACTGGGAATTCAAAGATGGAAAAAAAAATTGTCTTTCCATCTTTAAAATCAGCCACATATGATAGAGTAGAAACTAGCTGGTTTGAGAAGTATAAAAATATGTGTAGTTCTAATGGCTAAATTAATTTCATTTGTCCATATACATTAATTGGCTAGATAAAACCAAAGTCAAAACTTACCAAAGACAGGGGTATGCATTTCTTAGGATCAAAATGAAATTGTTCAAACTTACAAAATGAATTGATAAATCAAGAAGCTTCAAATTTGCCTGAGCTAAAAAATACAAAATGTTTTAAAAACAAAATATTAACAGATACTGAACAATATTCAATGAAGCAATACAAACATATTCATATAGTAAACAGATCATAACTTTAGGAATATTTTTGGTACACAAGTACCAGTAAAATTAATTCACAGCCATCAAATCTATTAAGTATTTTCTCTTGTAACAACAGCTTAAATAAAAAAAATAATTTTATTTTATAAGAAATATTGCTACAAAACAGGAATAATTTTTATTCAAAAATATACCTTACATTATCAATAGTTGAAAATCAATTTTAGTTTCCCTTCTACACTGTCAACTAATACACATAAATAATTATATTTTTGATAATTAGTAAAAAATAAATCTATAAGGCCTCTTCGCAAGTATTTCTTTTAAGCAGTTAAGAGATGCTGGATAATTTGATTTAAGCTTTAAAAATAAAAGCTTATATGTCTATGTTTGATAATATGGTCTTGTGTAAGAAAAAATACTTGCTTTTTCACATGGTTGTAATTTTAGCCTGTAGCAAAAATTTAAAAGGTGATTTAAACTTGCACACAGTCAATTTTTTATGGTTAAAGTGATCATCTTTATGGATATAAGACTATCTCAGACAACATCTACTCTTAATAGAATTCTACTATCTCAAGAGTTTTAGCTTCTGCACACATATGAAGTTCAATGCAGCATTCTAAATCATCAGGGAGGATTTTAGGAATAGACATATCCAATGACATAACGAATTCCTATTTTTGTAGCCTTTGCCTTGGAACAAATCTCAACCACCAACATGTCTAGAGTAACTGGAGCAGTGAAGAACTTGTGTTTTGGGATTGGGGAAACAAAAGACAATCTGAGGAAACCACGGCCCCTAGTCATGGAGACGAAAGCCGAGAAGCATGATGAGCAAGAGAGCAGATTTCCAACTTTCATCTATCCAAATCTGCAATATTTGAGTTGTATCATATTTTATAGTCAGGCAGAAAGCAGTTGCTAGGATGAAAGATCTCAAACAAAGTCAAAGTCAACACCCAGGGAACAGATTTTCAGTATAAGATTCAACTAATCGGCTGACAAAACAGAAATAATAGAAACATCAGTTCTGTCCAGATGCTTTTAGAACTTTGAAAAAAATACTTTGCGACTCATTCAATGATACTGAAATAAACCACACACCAATATAGAAAAGGAAAAAAGTTATGAATACATATCTTCCATAAACTTTGATGTACAAATCCTAAACAGACTCCACCAAAAATAAAACCTAAAATGACTGTAAAAATAGATGTAGAAAAAGCATCTGAAAAACACAATAGGTGTTTTTGATTTGGAGAGAGAAAAAACTCTCAGCAAATTGGAAAAGACAGAGAAATGTTTATCTATATAATAACCCATTGCTGATGTCCTACTTACATGTGAATATTTTTGCCTTAAGATCAGGGATAAGTTAAGGATGTCTGCTTTCATGACTTCTACTTTATTCCATATTGTACTATAGGTTTAACCAGTGGAGAAAATGTGAGATAATGTAATAGAAGGTTTTAAGAATTAAAAAGTATAAACCTGTACCTATTTGCCAATAAAATAATCACCTAGTTTGAAAGTAGAATGAAATCTGTCAAAAATTTACTATTTATATAGCATATAAGAATGTTACAGGACAAAAAGAGAAATACATAAACTGAGGTATGTATGTAACAGTATTAGATACTTAGTAAATAAGATTTAGTTTTTAAAAAGCAATGCAATTTGTGGTATTATATAAATATAAAACATTTAAGAATAATAATATCTAGTGTGTTTGACTTATATAGTGACTATAAAAATTACTGAAAATTTTAATGAAAATAGAATAAGTGGAGGGATTATCTTGTTTTAGAGTAAGAAGACTCAATTTTCACAAGATGTTAATTATTCCCCAAATTGTTTTATAGATTCAGCACATTTCCACTCAAAAGGCCAGTAATTTTTGTTACTGATGTCTTACGGAAAATGGCAAGCTAATAGAAAATTGTATAGGAATAAGAAAATTCAAAATTCAAAAAATCAAGGCAACTTAGGAAAACAAAACTTTAAGACCAATGCTAGCTTAGAATGTATTACAGTGCATCAGCATTAAGATAATATTAGCATTAATAACAGGAACACATGAACATTTTCAGTTGTGTTTGAAACAGCTCAAAGGCTAATTTGTCCTTTCAAGAAATGTTACTAGGACAACTTTCTATACATGAACAAATCAACTTTGATCCATCTCTCATACACAGAAGCATTAACTCGAAATGGATCAGAGAACTCAGTACATGAACATTCCTATCAGCTTATTGGAATAATGAATATTGTAAAATTTGATAGATTAATATAGTTTTCCCATATTGTTACCACCCTTGCCCAGGATTATCTACTAAGTGCTGGCCAAATTAAAAAGACACTGGTTTGGTAAAAGTTTGTTAAAGGACCCATTCATTTTACATTTAAAGTAAGCTTCAGAATTTCCCCTACAGCATTATTTTGGGCCCTCATCAGGCTCTCAAGGTGCTTTGGTATTGCACTCCAAGTCTAACTTTTTGTCCATTAAACACAAAGGAAGTTAGAGCTATTCAGCAAAGAGGGTGTCCAAAACCTACTTGTAGTAAAAACTAGTACCCTTAAGAGGAATGTTGGGAAATCAATACTGCTCATGTAACTCAATAAATCCTCTAATAATGACTTTGAACTAGAGATGCACTCTCTTTAACTTTCAAGAATAAAACCAGAGAAATCAGTATCTAAATATGTACACATCTTAATACATATATTCATTACATATATTCTGAACATGAAAATGTAATGCAAACAGAGGAAGAACAAACTAGAAGGAAAGAAAAAAGAGTGAATGATTAAGTAATGAAAGAATAGAATAATAAAAGATTATCATGTAATAATTATTATGAGTTGGAGCACAGAGTAAGAGATCAAGTTGACTTTTATCACAATCACACTAACCTAACAGTAGCTAATTCTGTTGGTTAAAAAAGGCGGGGTTTTCTTATTATTCCAAAATTCTCTACTATCTTAGACACCATTAAACTCAAATCTGGAGTATCGCAGGGAATATATTTCTCTTCAAAATTTCTGTAAATTTGAGATGTATATATGTCTATGTATGGCTATTATATTACTCAAGTGACTTAGACATTCAAAACATTCCATTACGAGTCTCTTAACACAATAAAATTCTTAAATTATTTTTCACAATCAAGAAGTAGCATTCAAATAGGTCAAAATGTAATCCAGATCAGCAAGAGATTTAAAAAATGACTTGTGGGCTGATTTTAACAATTGATCCTTTTAGTTTTAAGTTCTACCTTAGGAAAAAAAACACTTGGCTTCCTTCAGAAAAGTCATCTCATGATAGCAACTATTTTTGGTCCTACAAATTCCCTGCTTAGCATAAAAATAAATACATACACACATACATACCAAAAAGTAAACTATTTCACAATTTCTTCTACCCTTTTTAAACGGAAAGGTCATGTTATATGATTTCTTCAGTTGAGGAAACCAAATGCTTTTTCTAGATGTCACCTGTCTTAGTTGCTTGTTTATTGCTGGAAGAAAAACACCCCACTTTCCACAGCTTAAGGGAGGAAAAATTACCCCACATCCACAATTCAAGGGAGGTAGATATATTTAGCTCATAGTTTCTGAAAGTCTCCCGTTGTCTGTTCACGGGCAGTCAGCAAGCACGTAACAGAGGCTGGAGAGCCGCTTCAGCCAGTTGAAGACAGAAGCTAACTGAGTTAGGAGCAACCTGAAGTCTGGAGGCTCCTCTAAGGCTAAGAGTTTTTCCCAGGAAGAAGCTGTACCAGTGTTTCTTCGTCCTTCCTTTAAGTACTTCAAGCTTCCTGCTGTGCCCCACGACCAGGGTGGGTGCCCCTTCCTCACTTCATGGCCCACAAGTCAACAACACACACCTGAAAGCTCTGCCCTGGGCACCCTCCACAATCTCAACAAATTGACACAATTCCTCCCAGTCAAACCCCAAGCATCTGCCCCCTTTCAGCCAGGCCCGACCTTCCAATAACACGCGGCTCCACAGTTATGCTACCACACCCAAAGACATGAGGTTTCTGAGGAACACATCCAGATCCAAAACCGAGACTGTCAATTTCTTGTAAAAGAACATCCAATCTCTAAAATAAGATCTGTTGTTCTATGTAATAAATCACCTTTCAGAGGAAAAAGCGAATGGGAAGTTCCCAGTGGACCCTGTAGCCACAGACACAACCAAGTCCCACTACAGAAGACTTCAAGAGGCATCAGATGCACGACCCAGTTAGAAAAATATGAAGTCTTTACAATCGCACTGCTTCAAAGAACGAACTGGCCCTGTCCTCCCCACTCCAATTCCAAACTACTGTAAAAGAACATCCTCTTGGTAGTGGAGACCTATGGCACTGCTGGGAATAAGGACATGTGCTCTGTGTTCCCCACCACTCCTGCCACTGCTTGAGTCATATTCATTGCACTCAGGCTCCCAGGGACCACCACACCATTGACACAGTGTCCATTTGAAGAGTGCTGTTTTGTACACCACTATCTGTACACTACACCCACCTGGGCCATTAAGGTTCCTCCCATCCCACTGTACCTCTTGAGAGAGTAGGGCCACCTGACCCAGCTGCTGCGTGCAACATCCTCCTCACTAGTATTACAACTAAACAAGTTACAGAAAGGTGATAGTATGGTGTCCAACTAGAACAAACACTTACTTTTAAAATGATTAAAACCAACATCCTACAAAAGAAAGCCATTTACTACCAAAGTCACTTTATAAAAAGTGTACAAAAACTGATTCACCATATAAATGAGTCTCAAGATAAGGACACAAAAAATACAAAATAAGATAACATGTTGCTCCCAAAGGAATATACAATAGTGAACTCAAAGAAGTAGTATTGATGAAATACCCAGTAAAAAAGTTTCTAAAAATGATTATAAAGAAAGCCAATGAGATTTAAGAGAACATATAATTAGAATTTAAGGAAGTTAGAAAAACAATTCATGATACAAATGAAAACTCTAACAAAGAAGAAAAGAACAGGGAAATGAAACAAGCAAAAATCTTGGATTAAAAATTTTCATTAAATTATATTAAAATGCAGCTGAAAATCTCAACAGCATACTGAATCAAGCAGAGGAAAACCAATACGTGATCATAAGGATGATTTTTAAAATTGCAATAATTATAATAATAATACCTCCAAGACTTATGAGACATAATTAATAAACAATTATTCAGGTTTTCAGAGTTTCAGAAGGTGAAGGAAGGGGAAAAGAATAGAGAAAACCTATTTAATGAAATAATATCTGAAAATTTCTCCAACCTTGGGAAAAAATATGAATGTAAAAGTACAAGTGTAGAATCCCAAGTAGACATGAGAAGATTTTCACCATGACAGAGTATAATTAAACTGTTAAAAGTACAAGACAATAGAAAGTTCCAGTAACAGCGAAAAAAATGCACTAGGCCCCATCAAAAGTAATCTTCATTAGATTAACAGGAGATTTCAGCAGAAACTGGAAAGGCCAGGATGGAATAAAATGGCTTGTTTTGAGTCTGAATGAAAACAAAGTGCCAACAAAAACCACTCAACCCTACAGATCCGTCCTTTAGAAAGGAAAAGTATCTTTCAATACAAAAATCACCACCGGACCACCACAAAGCAAACAAACACGCTTTTCTACACCTAGAAATCTTTCCAGTGTCTGCCTTCTCCAAGGGCAACACCCAAGGATATTCAGGTTAAGACTGTGGAACCCACCGTAGATGTCAAACAGTAGATCTAACAGCAATCGAGAGAAAATTTTCTTAATACGAAAATGACAGGTTTGTCAGGGGAAGCTGGAACCCATCCTACATTTGTGATTAATGTGAGACTTAGAGAAAAGGATCCACCCCAGTGCTTACAAAGAAAACAATGTATAAAGCATAATCATATTTAAGGTATACAACGCATGTTTTGAGATGTGTGTAATTATGAAATGGTGACCACAGCTTAGTTACACCAACTTCTTCACAAAGGAGATTTTATGTGTGCAATAAAAATGAAAACTTATGTCCTCGGCAAATTTCAAGTATACATTATAATACCATAAATAGGGTGATTATTGAGAACGGGGCCAAAGAAACAAAATATTTTCTCACAGTTCTGGAGGCTATAAGGATAGGTTTGCCAACATGGTCACTTTCTGCTGGGGACCGTCTTCTTAGCTGGTAGATGGCTAGTCTCTTGCGCTGTCCTCATGACAGGGAAGGGGATGGAAAGAGAGATTGTAGCACTGTCGTACACTGCAAGTCAGGCAGTGCAGCTTGGTTATTTTAACGCCTATTTTGAAAAACATCAGTGTGTCTATGCATATGTTTTTATTCTTGTGCATGAAGAAATAATATTAATATGAAAAGATCACCTTTCTATATCATTTGAATTGCTAAAACAATCACTATAATAGAAGAAAAGCAATTAAATACTAAAAATAATACGTGTGAAGTCTCTTTTGAATAGTCTTAAAGCCATATCAATTCATAGCAGTATCTTATTTTTGAAAAGTTCCCTAAAGGTAGTAGTGAGAGTGATAACAGACATGTAGCAAGTGGACCACACATGTGTGGCTGGATGCTGACCATCGCCATGTGCAGGGGTGTACCCATGAAGAGGGCAGCACGCAGGACCCCTGAGTAGCAGATCCCTTCTGAGTTTTGCTTGTGACAATACGGAATTGAACCAGGTAACCATTACAGTCTCTTCTGCTGCCAAGACACCACAGTCATGCTTTACATAAGCGAAGGTTTTACAAAGACAATTAAAGATATTTCAGATTTATGAGTCATGGCTAGGACACTGTGTTAGCTAACTTTATAAAAAGGCAGTTGTCTTGTTAAATAACTAGTCTTCTGTGGGGACTGGAGGAGTCCAGAGTGACATCAGTCACTTTTCTTGTTATTGTTGAAGTAGGATCTTTCTCTGTGTTGCACGATGGTCCTGATTCACTGTATAGTCTGAGCTGGCCTTGAATTTAAGGCAAGTCTGCTGTTTCAGCTTCCAGAGTGCTGGAATTATAGGTGTGTAATTCACCTGCCTAGGGGGAATTGAACTCAGGGCCTTGTGCTTGACAGGCAAGCCCCTTTAACTGCCACTCTATTCCTCCAGTCCCTGTCATTCTTTTTAATGCTAATAGTCACTGACCCCCATACTCTAGACTCTTGGAAGAAAAGACCTTGTTGGGTTATTGGTAGATCAGACAGGGCATTTTAATAACCAGTACGTATTTGTTAAATGACTAAACAAATCTAAACATGTTAAGCTAACAGGTCTATTTCATGAAGTGAAGAATTATATGGTACAGCTTAAGGAAAATAGTAAAATAAAATCATCTATTTCACTGAAAGTTTGTGTTTGTTTTAGCAGTCATTGAAGAAGTCTACACATTCTTGCTGCTGGTTTGGGAAAAGCTTTTTACGATTCCTCTTTAAAAAATATCTACCCATTTCATAATGGCAATAGGCTCACCAATGCACACGGCAGCCTTGACGGATGCATCTTTCACGTGGACTTGAAGCCTGAGATGTATGTACCTGCACCATAGATTAATCAGCACTTGAATGAATATGTGCTCCTGTGTCTTACTGATTAATTATGTGGAATGATGGATGCAGGTTTAATCACTTTACCTGATGGATGTCGGGAGCTTGCAAGTGACAGTTGCCATATCATTTCTTAATAAACTGCTTTATAACCAAGTAGTTACTGTAGAAACTTCAGGAAGTTGATGTTTCAGGAAAAAAGGTACATGTTTATCCATGTATCACTTTACGTTTCTGTTAATTTACCTTACAGTTTGTTCTGTGGCCAAAAAAAAAAATTCATGCTTACGTAAATGTAGTCATCATCCAAGAATGCTATTGTCTGAAAGTCTGTCCATTTTATCCTGGAGTTGGAAGTATAATTACAAAGGTTAATAGGATTCATAATTAGGTTTATAACGTTAAGGAAATGACTCTTTAGGCTATAAAACCATCAACTCATGGATAAAATTACCTGTCAAAAAACAAAGAGGAAGAAACAGAACTACAAATTGGCTCTTTTGCTCTTAAGAGGGGAATGCTAGATTGATTCATACAAGAAAAATGGAGAACCTAATTGATCATTTCTGAGAAAAACAATGAGATATGTTACACAATTAATGACTTCCTTCCAGACATTCAGCTGATGGTCCCCAAGGAGAAATAAACAACATGAGTACCAATGAGATTTAACAAATCAGTAGCAACTTCTCCCGTTGACTCTGAAGTTTGTTTCTTCCCTTTTTTTCACGGCAGTTTGTACTATCATAACATTTTCCCAGTATGTTAATTTATGAGAGTTACATGTTTATGGCACACTTTTCTTCATTAAAAATATTGGTAGCTTAGCAAAAAAAAAAAAAAAAAAAAAACCATTCTCATTGTCCTTCATACAGCTTAAGTGACACTTTCTTATGGGTGGTAGCACTCAACAAAATTTTAACAAAATAACTTGAATGAATTTGTACACTACATAGAGGAAAAGATCAGTTTGGCCGTATCTGATTGCATTAGTTCCTTTCAACTGAGAGTAAACTGTCATAAAGCTCAACTTCACTCAAGCCCTGCATGAGACAGGATGTTTGCAAAGGCTTTCTGTCAAACGAGTGGTCTGAGTCTAATATAGCCTGCAAACGCAGTGTACTTCACAAAACCCAGCCTCTTTTGCTCTCTGTCCCTTTGTACAGGTCAGTTGAAAGTTCTGTCCTACATTCAAGAGCCGTTCTTTCTGGGGGCAAGAAGCAGGGTCACCTACCTAAGTAAACTGAGAAGGTCTTTCTGGGAGGTCTAGCTTTGTACCACCACTCCCTGCCAAAATCCAAACCAGAAGCGAACTTGAGTAATGACATGCTTTGAAAAATTTCCTGGCGGACAATTCTTCTCATTTTCTTAATTCTTAAATTTAAATTTAAGCCTAAATGCTTACTACTATTTACACCGCGTCTATAGAGCCAAGGCGGAGTTTCCAGCCATCCACCCCAGGCATCAAACACCACTCAGGAAGCTCAACCTAGGTGTTAGGGTTGGGATCAAAGTACAGCAGCACCCAGCGGAAGTGGGAGCCAGATTTAGGCGCTGACTTTGAAAGGGGAGACAGTGGGCAGATGTTCAGCTTGAAAGGCTCCTTTGTGGCAGTCACAAGGTGATTGGAATCACAAATAACGTCGGAAGCCAATAGTGCTTGTGTTCTTTAATTTTGTCCTCTAATTTCCTTAAGATTCAGGTTTATCCTATGCCTAATAAGGATAGTATCTGCCTTGTTGCAAGTTTTAAAGAGAGAATGATAAGGAAAAATAAATCAAGTACCTAGTACAGTACTCAGTTTGTTACTTCACGATAGTTATGATATTTCTCATCTTTTCTTTTTTTATTTGAACAAAAATTTAACTAAAAAAAATACAGTCAGAGAAATGGATACAGCCCCAGAGGTCATGGCTGACCAGTAAGTTTTCAAAGAGATTGGCTTTGCTCTGCATCAAATGACCCTGACTAAAGTCATAGTGTGAGAATTTCTCCCAAGTGACTTAACTCTGATAGACTTTGTGTGGGATAGTGACAGGCTCAGGCCTGTGCCATTTGCCACCTTGGCTGCTATAAGGCAAAAGCTAAGCACAAAATAAAAGCAGCCTTTAAAGACAGACTGTGTTAGCACCTGTGAAACTTGGGTAAAGAATACAGCGGAGGCCTGCCTACTGCATATCTAAAATTTTAAAAATCATAAATGCAACTATCAAACTATGGATAAAGATATGCTCCAGCCTTTTACATATAACTATATCATCATGTGACTAGGGAACTCAGGTTGAAACTAACCTTTCTTGCACAGTTTGAAGTTTCCTGCTAGAATATAGTAGTACAGAAACAACAATCTCTGATCGGTTTATGTGTTCATGGTGAGGGTTCTGCTGCAACCTACTTACTGTCATTAAAAGAGACCCCTCACAGCCCATGGAAGATGAAGGTGGAAACACTGGTGTTTTAACTTGCCGTCACAGGGAAGAACTCAAGACATAGGCTTCCATGGGCTCTGGAAACTGAGTCAGGGCCATATAAGTAAGGATGGATGGAGTAAACCTGGTACTCACAGTATATTCTGGAAAAGGAGATACCATCACCAGATGTGAATGTCACCTTCAGCTTGTGCTGTCCTAATTTAAGCTGGAAAGAAATTGAACAGGACTTTCTAAAGCTCCGAACCAGGAGAAGCGAAGAACAAAATGTGTAAGATGACAGAAAAAGTGAACAGCTCCCTCTGAGCACATAAGCAGATGCCCTGGGTTAGAATCAAAATGAAGTTGGACTAAAGATACCATATCTGGGAAATAGTTGCCAAGATATGTGATAGTGGCTCATTTGTATTTGGAAATTTTTAATACAACCTTTCCTTTCTTGTTCTTTTTCCCAATTTTTCCTTCTTTGTTTGAGACATCTACTTGAGTGCACTTTTGTCTTGCTACACGGAAAGGAAATATCAACCTGTCTTGGTTACTTTTTGTCACTCTGACTCAATACCGACATCCACAACTTTAAAGAGGAAATATTTGCTTCAGCTTGCAGTTTCAGAAAACTACAGTCCATTCACAGGTGGGCAGCTGGAAAATAGTGGAATCACATCGTGCGGATGCAGCTCGAGCCAGATCCAGAGCCAGTGCTCCAGGAGGCAGAGATTCTCACAGCAGCATTGCAGAACTGAGAACAGTCTGAGACTTCTGAGACCCCTCCAGGTCTGGCCCCAAGCATGAGTCCCTTCCAGCCAGGTCCAACCTCACAACAGTATACAGTATACATAGGTACATGATGCTTTTGGGGAACACTCACAATCGAAACCAAAATACAACCTTTCTCTTGCTTTTCTTTTCTTTCTTTCTTTTTGTTAACTGCAGGATAAGTATACAGATCTTGAGTCTAAATAAAAATATTCAGATAGAATTTTTGAGTAATTAATTAACATCCTTATGGGACAAAGTTTTCAATTGATGTGGAAATAAACAGCCCACCTATGATCCTTTGGCCACATCTCTTATCTATAAAAGACAATGCACAATTAGGTTTAAAATAAATGATTTAATTCCAAAATATTATTTTATGCTTTCTACCTTCCATCTAGGAGAGCTCTTTAAATCAAGGATGGGAAATTAGCTGTCTATCCAGAATTACTATATTTCAAAAAGAATCTTAAATGATAGGCAGTTACTTAGACTAAGGTTTTCATTATTCAGATAATTATGCTGCTAAGATTGAGATGGTAGTTCTTTATAGTGAGTCTAATTACAGAAGTTTAAAGTTAGTAGGAGTTCAAAAATGGTCAAAATCACTGGTGTATGAAGTGTGTTTGTAAGACAAAAATTCAAGTGCTTTATCGAGTTGTTCAAGGTAATGGAAGTAAAGATCTGACTGAAACCCAGGTCTTCTTGCCAGCAGGGTAGGCTTTTGGCTGCACTGAAGTATCAGCTATAAACTGAATATGAATGTATATTTCCAGACGTTCTCATAAAACCTAAAACAGAGGAAAAAATAGTGATAACAAGACAAGCAGAAGAAATAACCGGGTCTATGTACCTGAAAGTAACTAATGAAGAGACCCTCCTGGGTCCAACCCACACAAAGAAGTTTCCAGTGTTCTAGAATGTATTTCCTCAGCTGGCTGTTATAGTTCCATTTTCCTAAATAATCTGGCTGATGTAAAGATGAAACGTAAGTAGAAAGTGTAATACACAGAATACCACACAAGAAGTCAAAAATACCAAAAACCAACTGTCTAATTTGGTTTTAATGATGAGCTCATGTACTTGTAAATTTCCATGAAGCAGAGATCTCGCAGGCACAGGAAGATGAGTCAAAGTCTTTTGCTTCACAGAAATCGCTCTCCGAGCTGCTCTTTGGGGAAAAGAGCTGGGTTGAATGAGACCAAATGCTTTGCATGTTTGATGTGGAGCAAATCTGACAATGACACAACAAGGAGGCATCTGCACTGGTAGCAGGAACTAGAGCTGCTAAGCCTCCAACTGGAGGCACAGGAATCTATAACGGCAAAGAAGCAGTCTGACCGGATTCATTTAGGACTGCTTGTCGTTTATAACTTGTGGGCCAGTTGTTATAAGGAGGCATGACTGGGATATAAACAGGCATTGAACGTGTCTTTAGTTGTAACTACTTGTATACACATGGCCCCTAATTTTAGTGCACAAAAAGATGAAGAATTGAAGGAAAGCTGATTAGAAGATTAGCAATTTGTCACCAAGATAAATTCCCCCTTTCATAAAAGATCTCAAAGGTATATGTTCAGAGGAACATGTTTGCAATATCAATTTACTTGAGATAGGAGCCTCTGGTTTTCAAGGAAAGCCTGTTTCTGAGAAACTGGGTTCTTTTGCAGCATCTCCCCAACAGGAACTTGGACATAGTTCCCTGAGAATTGGGCACAGTAGCATCACTGTAGGAGTAATACGGAAAGGAGTCATTTGGGTGATGTCTATGAAAAAACTCAAACATATTTTATGTAAAAGAGACTAAATGAATAAATACCTCCCCCCAAAAAATTACAAAAGTTAGAGGTGGAAAAACCTCCTTGGGTTCAATCTATCTCATGCTTCTGGTTTTAGAAAAGAGAAACAAAGTAATAGAGAAATTAAAGAATAAAATGAAGATTGTGGAGTTCATTTTAAAAATCACTTTGGAGTGATGAATTTAAAAAGCTTTCAGGGGTCAGGTGATCTCAATACAAGTTCTGCCTCCACTAATTACTGGGTATGTATCTTTGAGTGAGCAACTTACACTTTATTCGTATCAGTTTTTCTAATGTTTAATGGAAGGAGCAGTTTCCCACGATGATGACATCATTTTTGTTATACAAAGTGGTTTGTCCATTTGTAAGACAGATGGTAGATGATCAGTAAACATTACTTATATAAGGAAATAAGATGGTAATGATATGGTGATCACTTTTATATGCAACAAGAATCAGTCCAAGAATTTACATTCACGACCTCTAATACTCATCAAAAATTTCAAAGCCAAACTGTAATCAACTGTACCTGACAAAGACATTTCTTTACTGAGTTACTAACCTATCAAAGGATGAATGTCATATGCTATTGGAGGAGTTGGAGAGCCTGCAGTGGAAAAACAAAAACAAAAAACAAAGTGGAAGAGATTAGTAATGTATGAAACAGTTGAACACCAGACAACTTGAAGTTTTGGACAAGAGTGGGCCCAAGAAAGGAATGTAGTAAAGTATCTGAGAACTGTTAGACTTATTTATGATAATATATATACTCACAAACAACCTCGGCATAGATATATTAATTTTTTTATTGCTGGGGGTGTGGAGGGACCTGGCACCAGACCTAAAAACTCAAAGAAGGAAAGTTATAATTGGCTCATCATTTTAGACTATTTGGGTGGAGATCACTTAGCTTCAAAGCAGAAACATTATGGAGAAAGAGCATTGAAGAGCAAAGCTGTTTACCTCAGAGTGGCCCAGAAGCAGAGCAAGGGAATCAGTTCCAGAAAGGAAAGAGCCTAGAACTAGATAGTGGACTAAGTTTATCCTCCCATAACCAATCCTGATACATCCAGAAGTGTGCTTGACTAAATCCCTATGCAGAGTTCAAGCCAATGAAGCTTAACAGTCACAATAGATATGAAAGATAACTTATCAACTGATATAATGAAACTGGATTAATAAGACCAGATGTTAACTGGCTCAAGCCAGAAACAAACCCAGAAAAAAAACAAATATTAACTTGCTATTGTGATATTTCTTAAATCCAACTGCGTAAACAAAGAACCACCAAGAAAACAGATTTGAATAATAGTACATATCAGTACAATGAGCAGTCTGAATGCCCTTTAATCCAAAATAAATCAAAACCCAAAGAGTAGCAAATTCACTGCAAAGAATTCAGGCACCCAGTGAAAACTCTGAGCAAATGAATGAATGACATCACAAAGTAGAAGTCAAGGTCCCCAGGACACAGATACAAATAAAAGTGAACAAGATGAAATAAAAAGCCATTTGATCTCAAGAAAGACGTAAACAATAATTCAAGTCGACATCATAGTAAGATGAAACTGGAAGACACAAAGAAAGCTCTGAAGAAACGCAAGAAAGAACAGCAAAGATATAAATATAGAAAAATGGATAAGAAGATATGGAAGAAAGAATGAAAGAGAGAGAAAATGGTAGAAAAAAGAGAGGCAAAGAAAAATCCTCACACACCTAAGGGCAACCTGCAGGTATTGAAATGCATTTACTAGGAAATAAAGTCATAATTAAAGATTTTTCCTAGGGACAAAACACATCTGTGCTACAAAAACTGACCCTTATCTGTGAATACCAAAATGTATGGACTTCAAAGCACAATTAGTTAAGAATAGATTGAAATATGAATAATGGGAAGATTCATAGATACTCGTCTGTAAGATTGTTGACCACCTAACCTTAGGTGGAAGAAAAATAAATGAGGAAAACTACATAAAGAAATATTTTCCAACTATAAGATGCATAGGGAAATAAAAAGTAAAACATTTTCCCATGAGCCTTTCTGAGGAAATTACCAGAGGATGAAGTTCAGCTTCGAAAAATGACTATAGGGAAGCCATGGCAACAAGACAGGCAGGCAGGACTGAATTGTTAATAGTTGGTAGTCAGAGAATATCGCTGAAAGCCGACAGATCAAATAATACAAAGATAAGAGCAGTTAACTCTGCAATGATAATCACAAAGGACCTTTAAATTGAGGGGTAAGGGAAGGAGAGGAAACGTGAGGTAGAAATATGTTAATCATACTATCTCATAAAAATCAGAGAGCCTTATTTTTAAAAAAAGTAGTAAGTTTATTACACTCTCTTATTTTAATTGAATGTGATCCTTCCTAAACAGAACGACATATACAAACACACAGAAATATAAAGAAAATGAAACACATAGTAAAGCCCACACATACAAAACTATAGATGCCCAAAACTACTTTTACAGAACTCTAACAATAGCAAACAAAATATTATTATTGTATTTGAATTAAAAAGATTGGATTATAAAGCAAAGTCTTTTGCCTTGCAATATAAGTATTAATGTTTCCTTTAATAAAAGTAGGAATCTGCTAATGTTCTTGTCTTGTCTTTCATTGGTATTTTTTTCTTTAATTAACTACCACAGTTTTCTTGCTATTCTGGAACACATCAGGCACAATTATTACTCTCTGGAGACCTTGGTATTTTTACTCCTTTGTTTTTTCCTAGTATCCTCCCATAATCAGCCGACTGGCATTCTCAAGGACATTAACCAGTGGTCTCAGTCAGCATGAGATTTCTCCAGCAAGTATTTAAAGAGAAATTGGCGAAAAGTTTACATATATCCAATGCACATTATACACATGTGCAAAACATGTACACATACATAAAATTTTGGTGGAAGGCCAAACATGAAATTAATAATGATTACTTTAGAGAGAAAGAAAAGCTAGATGGATGACAGACAGTCGTGGGAGCAGGATTTTCCATTTTCATACTTTGGATATTTGAACGTCAGATGTATTATAGATTTTAAAAATATTTTAAAATGATGATGAATCACGATGAGAAGCAAAACAGGGGACAGCCCTCAAAAGAATGTGAAAAGGTTGAGGTTGAAATCTCCAAAGGGAAGACAGGAATGAAGACAAGGTTAAAATCAAAAGTTATTATGTCTGCGCACAGCCCCAAGACACTTATAATACCTGAACTGCACATGGCAAGACATAGCACAGGAAAAAATGAGGATAGAATTGTATAACATGTTAATGATCTTACCTCCGATTTTAGAGCCAATCACGAACTGTTTTAAAGTTTTAAGTGAAACATTCAAAAGCATCGCAATGTGCCAGAAGTTAACTAAATGTTCATTTTTGCCTATGTTCATGGCGGCACAGATAATAAG
The DNA here is from genome assembly GCA_004027205.1 of Ctenodactylus gundi. Taxonomy (NCBI): domain Eukaryota; kingdom Metazoa; phylum Chordata; class Mammalia; order Rodentia; family Ctenodactylidae; genus Ctenodactylus; species Ctenodactylus gundi. The sequence continues at coordinate 572,104 of PVKB01000068.1, read as the reverse complement.
AGCTAATTGATGGAAGACACCAAAACAGCCATCAACAGATCAATGGATAGAAAAATTGTAGTGTATGTACACAATGAAGTACTGCTCTTCCATAAAGACAGATAAATATGAAGCTTTTTCAGGTAAGTGGACACAACTTGAGACCATCATGCTTACTGATGCCAGTCACACTCAGACAATTAAATATTGCGTGGTATCTCTAATAAGTGCAACCCAGAATACAGACACCTTATAGAACCAAATGGATGTAATAATGGAAATCAGGGAGATGGGGGAGGGAGCAGGAGAGTCAAAAAGAGAGAAAGGGGCTGGAGGAATATTTCTTCAGTTAAAGCGCTTGCCTAGCAGGCTCAAGGCCGTGAGTTTGATTTCCAGTGCCTCATAAATCTGGGCATGGTACCGCACACCTGTAATCTTAGCATTCTGGAAGCTGAGGCAGGAGGATTGCCATAATTTTGAGGCAGCCAATCTGGACTACAAAGTGAGTTCAGGACCAGCCAGGGCTTCAAAGAGAGACCAAAAAACAAAAATAGGGGAGGGGAAAGATTGCAATGTTGGTGTGATATATGTGCCCAAAATATCTGAGCTCATTGAAACCATTGTGTATTGCATATACATATGTGTGTGTATATATGTGTATATATGTATATATGTGTGTGTGTGTATAGCTATAAATTGCAATGTAAAATCCATAAGATCAGCTCAAATAAATGTTTAATAAACCAGCTATTCAGTTGGCTGAGGCAAAGGATTATAAATCCAATGCTTCTGGAAAATGTGCGAATTCATTTCAAGGTAAAATTTTTACTCAGTGGTACAGTATCTGCCTAGCATTCATAAGACCCTGGATTTGATCCCCATGAATAAAAAGAAGGAAAAAAAACTATTCATAGTTGTAAATGGTTAAATATAACAACCCTGAGAGAAACCACATTACAGTGTGTATATATGTGCACTTTACATGTCGGTTTCAGGGGTGCAGACATGCCAATTAAATCAGTCTACATAGGCGAGTCCATGTACTCTGTATTCATTTCCCATTGCTGCTGTAACAAGTAAGCACTAACTTAGTGGCTTGAAGTAGCAAAAGTCTACTGTCTTAGCCTTCCGAAAGTCAGAAATTGGGAGAGTCTCACTGGACAAAAATGAAATGGGCAGGAGTGCATTCTCCCGGCGTCTCCAAGGGACAATTTGTTGTCTTACCTTTTCCACTTCTGAGTCACCTAAATTCCTTGGCTCATGTTCTCTTGTTCCTTCTTTCTCTAAAGTCAGCACCTGCTGATTAAATCTCTCTAACATTGTAGTACTCTTCCACTCCCCAGCCCTTCTCATCTTTTAAGGACATTTGAATTACATTGGGCGCAGTTAGAAAATACAAATAAATCTCTTTTTTTAAGGTCAGCTTAATCCATCTGAACTTTAATTCTCTCCTGCCATGTACTGTGGTATATCCCCAGGTGCTGCAGAATAAAATACTGACATCTTCACCGTAGCCACAATTCTGCCCAAGACATCGCCCCAGTAACTGATAATCTACCGCACTCTACTGAGTTGTCAAGAGAGAAGATGTGCTCAGTAGAGCGGTAGCCACTAGGGACCTGCTCGTTTATTCAGATTTTACACAATTTAACTCTGGAAAACAGAGAACGTGTAGTCCACAGCAATTTCGACATCACTGTCGGTTTAACTGTTTGCAATTCAAGCTTCAAGCTTCATTACGTTTGAATTAAAGGTTCGTATCACTTAACTAGGCTCAGCTAAGATTCAAAATGACCTTTTCAGGATCCCACAGACTAATCGGAGATATAGTCAGCCAAATTGAAAATAATATTCATAGACCAATGAGCAACTCACATCGATCAGTACAGACAAGACTGACTAACACAGCAGAAAAGGTCGTTCTTTTCTGAGTTTTCACGCCATCAATGTTCAACTGCTGAAATCAAGTGGGCGAAGAAATCAATGGTGGCTGTTGATTTTCCAGGCTCCTGCTACCTCTGGATGATTTGGAGACTTGTTGTTCTATCAAACTGATCATGAATAAATGACTGGGAGCTCGCTTCCGTTTAGAATGTCTCCTTAAATGCTGATTTGACCTCAGAGTATACCGAAGGTTGAGTAATGTATGTAAAACTGTCATTAAAAATGCATATGAGGCAAAGGCTAAAATGTAGCTACTGTATCTTGTTGGCTAATTTTCTTCCCTGGAATCCTGAGAGGCAGGAAAGAGATCGCAGTTAGTCATCAATAAGAAGAGACACAATGAGGGAATTTCGGTGCTCATTAGAAACAGATCTGAGTCCCTGGCATCCTTTTGAGAGAATTACTTTCCCGCCTTGCTAACGTGTTTTATGGTATCTTAAAAATATATATGATAGAAAATAACCCTCTCAAAACAGGAGATCCGTCTGTGAAAGCTGTTCTGTTTCTGTCCGGGAAATTAAAGGTATAGAGAGTGTAATATAAATGTCTTTAGAATTTCACAAGAAACACTCAATAGAAATCCTTTTAAATTTACTTGGTGGTTTACCTCCCAACCTGAGGGCTTTGAAAATCTCAAGCACAGGAAGCAGTTACTGATTTACTGGTTGATTCCTCAGCCTTTGTTTCAGTGACAGCTCCTTTGACCCACTTCATTTTTCTAAATTGCTTTCTAATTTCCTGAGGACAGTAATGTTGTTGTCGTATGTTTACAGTATTATGTGTTTCAAAATGTCTAACCATCTCATTATATTGCATGTTTCGTCTCAGTTGGAAATGCAATTTTCTTTCAGAGAGAGTCTGTAGGTTTAAAGAGTCATGGGACTCAGGATGAGTCCCTGTTTTGATGTTTAGCACTTGGATGATCTTGAAGAATTCACTTGCCCTCACTGGGCCTGAGCTATTGGCATCTCATGAAGGTTTAACAACATTTTCAAAGGATGCTTTTGGTTTTGAAGTACTATATTCATTCAGGTTATCATTATGGATTCTTAGAACTAGAAAAGAGACATCATTATTATACAATAAAAATAATCTTTGAGAGTTAGAGGAATATTGGTCCACCCATGCATATTTATTTTGAACAAAGGAACATATTTGGTCATGAAAAAGCAAATAGAAATGATATCAACAAAATGGTAAAAATGTAGATGGCTATTTCATGTTCACTCTACAGAAGTAATGATTTTGTGGCATCCACAGACAAAAAAAAAATGATTTGGTGGGAGCTTAAAATCTTAGTAGGAGACTGCCAAACTCTGAGACTTAGACCAAAATGGACTCCTTTAAGAAGGCAGGCACATTCCTAGGAGGATAGACTCATCAATTTTGGCCTGAGCAGTTCGGATACAACCCCACCCCCTTGGCTCCCAATGCTAATTGGCTACAGTCTTACCAGAAGAGCCATCTCCTAAAAAATCCAAGAAATTTATACACATCTTCAAAACTGCTCCATCCCAGGGACAGAACTTGCCCATTCAGAGATCCAGGGAAAGACATAACTACCTATAGTCATGGTGGCAGGCTCACTGCCCTTATTTCCAACTATAGACATTGGACATGATCTGTGACCTAGTTTCCAGCCCCATGCTACTGTGTTATGGGAATAGTCCTCCTTAGCCGTTGTTCCAGTGGGAGACATAGCCATCCATCCTCCATTCTCCCAGTAAAAAAAAAAAAAAGTCACCAAAATTCATCTTGTTTGAGGACACTAAACCTGCTCTGTGACTCACTTCTCTGTTCTAATACTGGGACAGTACTGACTGCCCAGGTATCCAGAAGAATATATGCCTGTTGTCTCCCAAATAAAAACTCCACTGTCCTTTGATTCAACTGTACACCTTAAAACAATTCAATGACTTAGTTGCTTTTATTCTATTGAGGTCCAGAGACAATTTAGTAACTTTTGGGCACTCAAGTGGGAGTCTGTTCCTTTGGTAAAATGCATGCCATCTATATATTTAACTGGAGTTCCATGAACCAAGTTTAGATCTGTTTGACTGTAATCTCAGAGGCAATACTATCTAATCAGGGACCTGGAAGTGACTATGCTACCCTGTACCTCCAGGTAATACTCTCACAAAACTCATTTCCAACCAAAACCTTAACACCATGATCGAGCTCCAGCCTTATTCAGCTACAATTCCAGAAGCAGTGTCATACACCCAGAGTCCCAGAAGAAGGAGTTTACTTAACAAAATTAGTCTATAAAAAGTTGTGAAAGATTTTTTCTTCTTCAAATTCAGACACCAATGCATACCTACATGTGTAATGAGAAAACTGACACATCTAACATCATTAAAAGAAACTAATAAAGCCCAGTGAGCAAGACTAAAACAATGAAAATTCAAAACATATTGACAAAGAATAGAAAATAATAATTTTAAATGGGCTGGGAGCATAGTTCAGGGATGAAAGTACTTGCCTACAAGTGGAAGGCCCTAGGTCCAATTCTCCCGGACTACATAATCTGGGTCTGGTGGCATATACCTCTAATCTCATCACTCAAGTGGCAAAGGCCGGAAGATTGTCATGAGTTTGAGGCCAGCCTGAGCTATATAGTGAATTCAAGACCAGCCTGGACTACAGAGTGAGACGCTATCTCAAAAAAATAAACAAATTAAAATGAAGGGAAGGTAAAGATTTTCTCAGACAAACAAAAACTGAGAGCTTATAACCATCACTCCCAGATCTGGCTTATAGCACATGATGAAATTGAAAAGTATGAAATCACAAAGAAGCATAAACAAATGTCACTATCAAAATCAAACACAAAAACTAACTCAGAATGTGACAACATAATACTATAAAATTTTGATGCATAAACCAATTTTAACACTAATACATAAATTGTGAAACAAAGGTGTCAACAATAAGCTCAGGAATCTAGCAATGAAAAAGAAATACGAAAGAAGTAAAACCTGATGTTAATTACTTTAAAATGTGGGAGAAGAGGAAGTGAATTTTTAAAAAATGTATGTGTGGGTTGGAGGAATGGCACATGCAACATGGTAACTCTAATGGGTAGCAACGTCTTACATGATTCATGTTTGCTAAAATGATAGACTTTAAAAAAAGATGACTATGCAAAGTGACAGCAAAGTTAATTACCCTGATTGTGATTTCTCAATGTACAAAATATACACTTATATCAAAGTATTAAGTTATATACCTAAAATAAATAAAACTTCTATTTGTCAGTTATGCACCTATGAAGCTGAAAAAAATTGTGGTCGTCAGAAAATACCTAAGGGAATTGTTTTTCTAGTGACAGGACATTTTATACCTTAATCTGTCTATCACATATTTTCTTATTCTCAATGGGAGAATTTTCTTGTTTTAAAGATTCAGGACAAAACATAACTTCATGCTGGTTTAAAATGCAAAAGCTAACATATTGATTTTTTTATCCAGCTCCAAACTTTTTGCAGACTACTGTACTTTGTAAATTTTTCTCCCCTTCAGAGTTATATTTTCAAGTCTTATGTATCTTTGAAGGCCTACATAAAGCTGCATCTGATCAATAAGGCTCTGCATGAACAGTTTCAATTTTTTCTTCCCAAGTCATTGTGGAGTTTAACCATAACAATGCCCTGAAAAATCACAAATATGAACAACACGTGTGTTTGTGCACAAAGTAAGTGGTTTAGAGAAAAAACAGTTTACTAAATCAGAGCCATTCTTGTCAAAGATCTAAAATGTAATTAGCATAAGACCCAATTAGATATAGCTTAGGCGGCTATGTCACATCTAAAAATTACTGAATAATTATAAGTTTACTTATAATGATAAAATGAAATACAGAAAATCCAGAAAAATCTTAAATATTTAAACTATTTATTACCCTTGAGCTATTTTGTTTACAAAATATATATCAAGTTCATATCAGACAGATAAAGATGCTGTGGTTGAAGTGGGGATGAGTCCTATGTCTTCTCTCTAGGTGAACCCTGATGTTTGTCCTTTTAACTAGAATTTTAAAAAAAAGAAACTCTGTCAAAGCCATAAGGCAGCAGGGATTTTATCTTTAATGAACAAAATAAACACAACCTGGTAAAATAAAAGCAATGAGCTTCAATTCAGATTTTTTAAAGAAGGCATGGCCACTGGCTAGAGAAAGAGAACTGTGCATAGGTTGCAGAAAGAGCAGGAGAAAAGCACTGGAGAGATTACATGTGTATTTGGAAACTGGAAATGACTATAACGAAAGTAATATTTTTGTGGGATATGTTACGTTCATCTTCCTATTTTAATGACAAAGCTCTTTCTAGTCATTCAGAGGCATTTCTCTCATTTGCCTGGCTGAAGAAGTGTAGAAGACAGAAGAGAGGGAATCCAAATTTTCAGGGCAGGAATACAAAGAGAAAGAGTCCTTCAATTTTTGTACCAAAACACAAATTACAAAACAAGGCAATGGTCTTGAAAGTCAAGCTTTGAGGAGAAAAGGAGATCTTAAATTACGTAATAATCATTCACGTGTAAAAAGCAGTACTTACATCATGATCTTGTTGTGTGTTTTCCTTCATACCTTAGAGAGGCTATAACTCTTTTGTATTAGGTAGCTAATGTGTTTTTCTCACAAAGGAAAAGAAAAGAAAATGTCCAGATCAGTTCAGCAGAACAGAAATTATCAGAATTCATACTTGTTTCCTGGGCTGGTATAGGAGAAACTGACATTCTAACTTCTCCTTCGAAAACAGAGTGAGAAAAACGGGATAAAGACACGCAAGAAGGGTTAGAGTAGTAGCTCCACAGGAGAGTACTTAGTGTGTAAGAGGCCCTGGAGTTTGGTCCTCAATCCCTGGGACAAAGCTGGGGAAGAACATACCCAAACAGGTATCCGTGGAGTTAAGTTGTCGAGTACAGAACTGCAAAACACTCAGAAGATTTTGAAGTTCGTGATGGTGTGGAACATTCCACAGGGTTCCTGCACTGTGTCTTACTCAACATGCTTGTTAGTAGGACAGGATCCTGAGGTAAATGCAACGTAAAGAAACGGAAGTTTATGTTGGCGTATACTTTCAGTGGGTCAAGACTATGCTTGGTTGCCTGCAAGGATAAAGCTGCAAGACAAAACAGTACCGTGGAGGAAACGTTGTCACTGCACAGCTACCAGGAAACAGAGAAGAGAGGAGGGGCGGAAGGAGAGCACGCCCTTTGTCTTAGTTAATTCTCTCATTGCTTTGACAGAATGCCTGACATTCCTATTTAAGAGAGGAAAGATTTATTTAGCTCGCAGTTACAGAAGGTCTCACACAGTCCATTCATGGGCAGCAGACAACAGAGGAAACACACGGAAGGGCCTGGAGAGCTGCTCACAGCATTGCAGACTAAAGCCAAGTGAAGCAGGGGCAAGGCAGTGTTTGGCAGAGGCCAGAGTTACCCCAGGAAGAAGCTGTAACCATGGTTCTCGTTTTTTCCTTTACTGAGTTCAAGCTGCCAGTTGGGCCCCTAACATCCAGGGTAGGTGTCCCTCCCTCACTTTCTAGCCCACAAGTAGTAGATACCTGAAAGTTCTGCCGTGGGAAATCTCAATTTCAAGGTAACACAATCCCTTCAAAGTCAAACGTCAGGCATCTGCCTCTTCCAGCCAAGCCCCACTTCCCAACAGCACAAGGTTCCACAGCTATCCTACTATATCTAAATACATAAGGGGGGGGGCACTCCAGGAAGAAACTATAGCACCCTTCAAGGTCATGTCCCTAGTCATGTTCCCCATACTCCTTCTGATCGGGCCCCAGATTCAAACATGACATACAAGGGAGACATTTTAGATATAATATTTCACCTCTGGCCCCATAAATGGCTTATATTCACCTTATTATGCAAAATACACTTACTCATCCATACGAGTCGCTGAAGTTTCAACATTGCTGAAAAATATAAGTCTAAAGTCTCCTCTTAGGTTCAAGGCGAATACTTAGCTATGAGCCACGGCTAAAAAAAAAAAACACGTCAAAGAGAGCAGTAATAGCTGAGAAAGCTGTTGAGCACATCGTAGCCAGAAACAGAGAGAGAATAGAGGAGCTGAGACTAGAATGTACCCTTGAGTGCAATGCCTCTAGTGATCTACCTCGTGTGACCAGGCCCTACTTTCCAACACGAGACTTTTGGAGGATATTTTAGATGTAAACTATAACAATTGGAGACTAATAGCTAATAGGTAGACTTGGAATTAGGTTTTCTGGGCTACCACAAAACCCAGAAAAAGCATCTAAATTTAGCTATGAGTAGTCTGGGAAGGAGACCAAACCAGTCATTAGACAGCACAGAGGAGCAATATGCAAATGACCTTACATTAACACTAAAAACTCATCGATTCATAACTTTCTTCATCAGAATAAAACCCAAGTGCCAGAAAAAAAGAAAGTACTTTACTGAAACCAGTGATTCATCAAAATGATATTTGGACTCTTTGAACTGCTTAGGATTCAGTTCAGTCTTTAAGTAGAGATTTTGTACGCCAAGCGCCCAGCCACACAGAGATGGTAAAGGGAAAGATGATGGAAAGAGTCTGGCAATTGAAAGAAAGAAAACATAAGCTCTACAATATCAAAACAGTTATGTGTGAGGTAGTCTGAGTAAATTAGAACCCAGCCACACATATTTGCTTGAAAATAATTATGAATTCACACATATAAATTATAAGAGGTGTGTGTCTGCATATATAAACTAGAAAGAAAAATAACAATGAAACTCAGCCTGAAAGATGAGTCAAATTGCAAAAATTTCTACACAGAATTCTTTCTTCAATGTATTATCCCTGCTCTCTATTCCATTTGTCCTCATTTCTTCCAATTCCCTTTTTTAATAAACCACCACTTGAAAAGAGTAACACTTCTTCTACTTCAGTGATCATTTTAAGAATGTACTGAGCCATCATTTTTGTCTTCAGTTGGGAAACAGTTCAATAGAACTTTTAGAAAAAGAGCAAATGAAAGGGAAAATGCAGATGGCCAAAGGTGTGAACTAACAAGATGACCTGCCACAGTCTCATATGTGCTGGCAGAAGACACAAGGCCTCTCACACGGAGACCAAAAACTTGATTCCTCACAGCAATCACTGAAGCTGGAGAATCAGCCTTGTTGCTATTTTTTCCAGATCTAGATTTCAGCAGTGCAGGCAACGAAGGCTGTGATGCTTTCATAGTGGGTGTCATCACAGGAGAGAAACACCCAGTTTAAGCAAACTAAATATGTCCTACTGTATAAGAAACATGACTGCCTATTGACCCAAAGGAAGTTGTTATCTTTTACTTAATGGTAGATGAAAGCATCATCAATTCCGAAGGAACACGCTATGGGCATTCTGTAAGGCCATTCACTGTATAGACATTCTTAGCACAGCAGGCTGAAACAGAGGTAGTTTGCTCGAAAGATGACCAGAAAAATGAAACCCATGGAGATTAGTCTCACAACACAAGGCTGGGACCTCCTCCTAATTACTTATCAAATGCAATTGAGTATATCATTTGTTACGAGCAAAGGGAAGTTATTAAAAACAGAAAGAAAAATTGTTCTTCAAAGTATGAGAGTATCACTAGCTGGGCACAGTAGCACAAGCCCATCACCCCAGCTACTTAAGACAAGGCAAGGAGATTGCCAGTTAGATCTAAACTTATGCCATTTAGCAAGACCCTTTCTTTAGATTAAAATTTTTAAAAGAAGAAAAAAGGTGCACGAAAAATACCAAAGATATTTGAAAAATGAATAAAAATTAGGTACTTTATTGACTCAGATAAAAGGTAATATCAAACTAATATTTACAGGACTTCTATTTTTTATCTTAATTCAATAGCTATTTTCTATTTCCTTGTCATGGGACAGTTTCACAGCTTTTAATACCTATTGTGGTTTGGATCTGGAATTTTCCCCAAACGTCTTATGTGTTTGAATGTTATAGATTGTCTATGAAACTATGTGCTGTTGGGAGACTGGGGCCTAGTCTGGAGGAGTGGATTACAGGTGTGTACGTTAGGATTAACAGAGTGTAGTGGCCACACCTTCCACACCTGGATCCAGGAGGGGCTGATCAATGGGATGAGACCTGGAAGGATATATCAGCCGCTTCCTGCCTTCCTAGAGGACTAGTCTCAACTAGTCCTCCTGTTTGTGGTGTCATGAGAAGATGCCTCCACCTCGGGATCTGCCTTGTACTTGGATTGGTGCCGGCTGCCCTGAATGGACTGTGACCTTCTGAAACTGTGAGCTAAAATAAACCTTTCCTTTCCCAAATTTGTGGGTGTCAGGTATAGAGTCACAGCAACAAAAAGTAACTGAGACAACACCAGTGGCAATTAGGTGAACCCAGGGGTTGTTAAGAAGAACAGATGATGCATTTTCGCGATTGGTTCTGGGAACATACTATTCTCTAAAGATCTAAGTTTGTTCATATTTTTTGTACTTCACTACTTACTCCTTTCTTGCAAAAGGAGATCTTTTTTCTTCCTTGTTTTGTTCCAGTTTTTTATTCTAGTTGTTTGAAAAATATATATAATATTGGTCATGGGGATTTCTGTGACTCTGTAAGTCAGTTTAGATAGAATTAATATTTAACAATATTAATTCTCATCAATAATGAACTTGAGAAAGCAATCTTTTCTTTAATGCTACTTTTTTTGAGGAGTGGTAAAATCTTTTCTATGCAAGTTGTTTTATGCTGACAAAGAGCAGTATCTATGCTATTTTGGCATACAATTCCAAAAAAATCAGCCTGTAAGAAAGTCAAGCTTCAAGTGTGTGACAACATTTTCATGTTTTAAAGTAATTTGGGTACCATGGTGTCTTTTTATAACTTGTAGTGTGTGGTTGTCGCTTATATCTGGAATAACCACTTTGTCACTGCGCTAGACCACTGTTAGAAATTGAATTTTTAATATCGATGCTTCCCATTCTTAATGTTGCAACCATGTTTTCTTCTAATCAATTAGAAATATTGTGTTTGTTATAAGAAAACGCCTAAAGCAAAACTTAATTCCAGATACCAATCAAAGGACGAAACAGAGTTCGGGGCTGGTTATGAAAACAATCTTTCCTTGAAGGTCAATACCACAGATGAAACTGCAGTGATTTTTGTTGTTTTCCTCACCAGAGTCAGCACTTCTGTTTAGAAGTAAATGACAGCATCTCTTACTTAAGCGTTAACCTTTGCCAAATGTCTTTGGAAATAATTAACAATATTATCCAAGTCAATTTAGCAAATTGCATCTCAGTGATCGCCTCTGATTCTTACAAGCATTTTTGAAACCTTAGAAAAAGTTCAGGGCAGAAAGTTGGATAGAACAACTGAAGTCCAGGTCTGAGTCACTCAGACAGAGTAAGCCCTGTGATTCCTCTATAATAAGATACACTGTGTGTCATGACAGATCTGAACCATCAGAATGCAGCCAATTTCACTCTACCAAGCTGATGCTCGGATCAGTGTGCTGTTGCTATTGTTTTCTCCAACTCTTCCACTTTGATCATTACTTGCTCGTGTTGTAATTTTCATCCACATTTTCTCATTAAATGCTAAGTAGCTAATCATATTTAAAGTTTCAATTCCTCCAAATAAATGCTATATGTGATTTATCAGAACCCATTTCATCCCACGTTGCGACTTTCTATGTGCTCATGGAGAATATCGAATCCCAATCCAGACTTTAGTGTAAAATTCTTCACTCATTCGTCATTCTTTATCATTTTTACCAATAAAAATGGTACAAAATAAATACTTAGAAGTTTGAACACATACTTGTGGACTTGCCAAAGCTACCTCTTTCACACACATTCTGATGGAAGTGGATAATACTTTCTACTTCATTAAGATACTGCATAGATAAATTTGACTATGTGTGCAGTTTATATAATCTTTGAGGTGAGAACAAGTGTGTCTGTGTGTGTGTGTGTGTGTGTGTGAGAGAGAGAGAGAGAGAGAGAGAGAGAGAGAGAGAGAGAGAGAATTTCTATAAGATTGCCTATGGGAAATCACAAAATATTGCACAAATACATTTATTCATGATGAGACCTCACATAATATGATTCTCTAGCACTGACTTCACATAAATTGTACTGTTAGTTCTTAAGTTTTCTGTTTTATTTGGAACATATGATAATTTTTATCTGGTGAAGAAATCCAAAGGGAATAGGTAGGAGCAGGCTCTTTGGTTCTTGTCCTTAATGCCTAAAATGTTTGCCATCGTCAACGTGATCTGCTACCATTGCTGCTGTCCCAGCTGCAAACGTCACTGTGTACGATTTATGACGTTTACATAAAGGTTGTGGGGAATAAATCACTGGCCTTTGTCTTTGCTCGGTATCATCTTTGCATTATTTATGGACAAAGAACCACACGTCATGCCGGCATCCATGGTCGGCTGCTGTAATTCACCTAGTGAAACATGGTTTTCCTGAAGAGCTTCACGCCAGCGTCAAGAGCCAACTCCCTTTACTCGAGAAAAGCCATGCAGCATGTTTCAGACAATACATCAAAAATATGCTTACTGCACCCATTATTAATGATCAAGCTTAAGATACTGCACAACCCACAGAGGAATGACTTCCATAAGACTGCATCTGGGGAGGAATGCCACTTATCTTGTTTGTCCCCTGGACATAGAACTGCTGCGGTTCAGTAGTTTATTCAATAATGTTTTATTAGTACCATGTTACAAGCCCTGTTCTAGGGCTTCGAATTCTCCTGTGAATGCAGAAGCTAAAGTCATAGTCTTGGCCTAGGTTTTCCCAATTAGAGGAGTCTGCAATTAGAGCTGAAATACATAAATTTTAATTCGTAAAGAGAACTCAAGCAACTGGAGTAGAAAAGAAGAAGGGCAAGACAGAGAAGTTGAGGGAGTTCAACCGAAGTTTGCATCAGTGAGCTTATTACGGCTCAGTGACCAAGTAGGGCACAGTTACACTGGGGCATTTCGGAGGAGCCATGTAGAGGCACCTCAGAAGTGTCCACCTGAGACAGAAAAAAAGCAATTTTCATCCCCAGTGGCTAAGGGGTAGTCCATGGAAAATTAGCTTTCCTCCTCACATTCCAGAATGGACAAGCAGATACTTATAGGGATCTCGTGGGAAGGAGCAGGCGATAAAACCAAAAGCAAAAGATTTCCAGTCAAAGTAAGATGAGGTGCTCTCAGATTATATTTTCATTAAACTCTATGCCACAGCAATAATTGGAATGGAATCAATGGTTTAAAAAAAGATGCAAGTGAAACACAAGAGATTTACAATACATTTCTTGCTCTTGAAAAGTTCGCATTCAATTCAGTTAGCTTTTACCTAATCTAGATACGTTTCTTGACATTTTTCTAAAAAAATGTATGGAATGAGAATGGCTTGCTACAGAATTAGAACAATATATAGTGTACACACCTGGTAATTTAAGCATTGCTATGCAAAAAAATACAAATAGTGGCCGGGCCTAGTGGCATACGCAGTGATTCTAGCTACTTGGAAGGCTGAGGCAGGAGGATCACACCTAGCTTGCTTAAGACTTGTCTTGTAAATTTAACAATAACCTCTTCCAAAATAATATATTATAAATGTAAAGGGCTGATAATCTAGATCAGTGGGAGAGCACCTCTGAGTTCAATTTCTATACCACATAATAATAATAGTAATTATAATAGCAAATATAAAACTATAAAATAAAAATACATACATATATTTCTCTTCTGATCATAGAGAAATCTTCTAAATTTTTTTACTAGATTTGTTTAAGAGGAGTTACTATAGTATGTCCTCGTATAAATAGCTCTTGTTTTATTTTCCAGTCATAAAAGATGAACTTACTTTAGAATCAATTTCAATGAGATCCACAACACATAGATGTTGACTGATACCAGATTCTATAGTCCAGGACACTCAAGGAAAGAAGTACTAGTCAAGCTTTTAACAACATGATGCGACTTTGTCTTGAACCATTTTTTTTTTTAATGAGTTGAGGATGTGGTTCTGGGCAACGGTCCTGGGCTCAACCTCCATTTCCTCCTCACACCCACATAAAAAGAGTCAGATTTTTTAACATTTTGATGAAAATTTACATCCATCTGTAAAACAGTCTGGAGAGGGCAGTGGGGATGGAATTTTAGGGCAGAGTTATGAGGTTGCTAGAAATTTTCTACCCACACCATAGAGGATGGCTGAGAGGGATTCATGGTTGTCTAAATGTCAGGATACAAGGCTTTAGAAGGGTATCTTAGAGAGATTTGTCTATTTTCTGTGTAACTTGGAAGACGTAGTAAACTTATAGTGTTCCTTATAGAGACAGTAACAATGGCCTTGCAGCTGCTCTAAAAGCAGGAAAAAAAAATGTGAGACAGCCTCTATTCCCAGAATTTTCAGGACTCTAGAGAGTAGTGAGAAAGGGATGACTTTAATATAGTCCAAGAAAGAGGCCTGGAATGTGAGAGGAGTCCTCAGGCAAGGCAATGTCTTGATTCTGAAAAATAATAAATCATCAGCCAAAAAAGTTGCATCCAGCCATATTGAGGGAAATACACTTGAAACAATTCCAGCAATGGAAGCAAGAAAAATCCCTGGAAACCCACCATGAAATTGCCTCAGAGAAGAATGATCCAGGTTTCAATACCTGCCAAGTGTATAAATTCTCCAATTGGAAGTGTCTCAAAGACTCAAAGCACTTTTGTGTAGGACTTTCCAAGTTGCTAGAGAAGAACTCTAAAACAGAAACAGGAAGGATCACTTTCCACACTAGGAAGCTGCAGATTCCAGCAGCTAAATGAAGGTTCCCATTGGGAAGGCTTGAAGGAAAGAGAAGACATAGGAAGATAGCAACAAATTAAAGACAAAAGCTAAGTTCCTAGAAGCACACTGGAGTATTGACAAAACTTCAACCTAAGAAAGACAATGGGAAAAATAATCTTTCACGTTCACTATAGGTGAATTTTTGGTAGTGAATGTTTGGTAATGAACTGTTCCTGAATTTCTTCTTCATCTAGATCTCAAGGGACCTTGAGTCAAGAATGCATATATTTGCATCTAAAATTCATAGAAAAATGAAGATAATAGATTTTTTGTCGATAAACTTGGCTCATCTGGCTTTATCTCCTTGAATTCTAGCAACCAAAGAATTTGCTGAGATACTTGTTTCAGAGGATGTGTTTTGGAGTAAGAAGTCTACTCATCTTCATGAGGCTTAAGTCTAAGCCACGTGAAGCATTGGCAGCTCTCAAGTATGTCACTTCATGTCAATCTTTCTTCAGAGTTTTGAATCTTTAATGAAAGCAATGTAGCATGACTGGCTTTTCTTCCTGAATATGAAAATTATGGATGGAGGCAATAATTGCAACTGATTCCAACTGGTTCAAATGAAGCTCTTATGTCTCCCACCACCACCACCTCTCCTCGAATTTGCCGTCTGGCTGTAACTCTTCCAAACCACGCAAAGCTGGAAACCTGAATGAACAATGTACTATCAGAGCTGATCAATGGAATCAAAGGAACCAGCTGAAAAATGAGAACACAGACAATCAACAACTTTCTTCTACTCTGTGACATTGAATGACTAATTTGAGTCATTTTCTCCAAAATTACAGGGTTCTGTGGGTAGAAACTGTATCAGGGAGCGTATGACACTGAATACATTCTGAGCTGACAGAAGTCAACTGCAACCTATTGTACAAACATGGTGATGTGTGCCTGCAAAGTAAGTCTTGGGAAAAGAAATAAAGTCGCCCAGAATTTTTCAGTTGTATCAGACATATACAGGTTGGTTTGCCAAGAGATTCCAATGCAAACATCATTCTTTGAAAAAAATATACATATTGGCAAAATTTAGCAAGAAGAGAGTTTCCATTTGCTCTATAAAGGATTTGTTATGGAACTGAGACTATGACGGATGGTAATCAGCCTGTCCTGGGAGCGCAGCCATACCAACTTTGACATATATATATATATATATATATGGCTCAGCAAAGAATATGTGATAGAAAGTATGTTTTATATGGATACAGAGAATAAGATTGAAAGAGTTATCCTTCAGAGAGCTAAAAAAAGAAAAATCCAAAACATATTAGGAAAGAAACGAAGAATCACAAATCTTGACTATTTTGTACTTGTTTTATTTATCTTAATTCAAACCTGCTATTATGCAGTAAATAGACTTCCTGTAAATTTATAGATTCCCATTTCAGTTGAACACTATCTGGAGGTGATATATAACCCAGCTAACTGATTAATGCAACTTCAATTTATTTTAATATACTAAATCTCTGGTGTGAAATATTCGCAGTTAATAATCAGTGTAGACTAAACTGCAGTCAGTGTAAGTACTATCGAGGTCCAAATTTAATTTTACAGATGAGAAAGAGGAAGAGATCATTGAATTCTGTGTATCTCTCAATTTTAATATCTTATGCAGATCTTTCCAGCCATTTATCTCTTTGCTTTTTTCTCAGCTTGTGTTTTCCCTTATGCAGCTATTTTGGTTCACAAGTTTTTAGAATTCAAAGCTGTGTGGCAAATCTCATGAAACTGCGTTAATGGCATCTAGGTTTTTTGGTCTTTTCAATCGTATTTAAATCAAAACGGAGTCAGTCATGGAAATTTTTGAAATTTTTTTTCAAGGAACCCCATCCTTTAGGTTCTATATAATTCGCTCATTCTTCCTCATACTAGGAAAGTACATTTTTCCCAAGAGCTCTCATCCTTTAAAACAACTTTCCTGAGACAAAGAAAAGAGAAGAAAAATCACTTGAGATATCTTTTTAAGATTCCGACCAAGATTGAAAGAAATTTCTTAATTTGGCTGCTTTACAAACAAAATAATTTTATTTCTGTCTTTAAAAGCAGCAGACAGGACAAGGTTGCCCATCCTTTCTCTTACTAACAAATTATTAACAAAAATAAACTATTCCGTATTTCTTATGGTCTGAGTCTTATGTGAAACACGATATATGATTTCTCATGTTAATTTGCAGAACAATCCCACAGATTACTGTCATCATTTTTACTTGAACTATGAAAGTAGTTAATATCATATGGGAAAGTTATTAACCAATAAGCGAGGAGAGTCTATGTATCAATTCTTCACACACCGATCTGCCAAATGTCTGATTTTAGAAATAATTGGGATGCTTCTCAGAGGAGGACTATGGAAAATTTACAAACTTGAACTGTGAGGACAGAGAAAAACTCAACAGCACAAAAAGTATAACCAGCAGCTACCAAATGAGGAGTCAAAGTTTATTGTCCCCCTGACCTTCAGCCTAGGCAGCAGGTCCAGGCATGAGGCCCTCCACAATCTCATGCCTGGCTAGCACATCCAGGCACAAAACCAGGTGTGAGTCCTAAGGAATAAGGACAAAGCACAAGGCACAGGGGTTAGGTATAAGGATAGTGGTATAAAAAATATGGGGTAAAGGGAAAAACGTGATGACTCTGGGGTAAGGCAAGCTTTTTAGTGTTGGTGGAATAGTTACACTAGCATGAGGGCTGGAGATTGTGCTGTTTAGCTGGAGTAAGGTCTAAGAACTGGACAGAAGAGGACAAAAGAGTTGCCTGATAGGTTGGAAGAGCAGGCAGATGGCAGTGTGTTAAGGGAGGCAGGTCCCCCGGGGAGTCAACATTGTCATCATTACTTGGCCAATTGTTGGAGCTTGCAACATACTATGGGTTCAGAGAAATCAGGTTGCTGTCTCTGGGAAGGAATGAGGGAAGATCTCTAAGTCAAAGTCACACACAGAAAGCCGAGTTCTGTGTGGGAGAACCACTGAGAATTTCAGCCCTGGAGTTACAGCACAGAAATCCTACAGTAACACACATGAAGGACTTTTTTTTTTGATCATAGAATCTTACCCAGCTGTTGAAAGACTGAGAATTTAAAAAAAAAACCATTGCAAGTGATCTCACTCACAATGTCAAAGCAGATGGGGCTCAAGAATACACTCAAAAACTCTCATAAATCTTGAGAAACTAACAAATATCAACTAATTATCGCTGTACGACTATGAGATATGCACTTCTCACAAACTTGCTTGGAGATTGCCTTGTAATCCCTGTCATCCCATCCTCTGGACGACGGTGCTTTCTTCTTCTAGTCTGCCTTCTGAAGGCCTCTCATTGCAGAATTAACCTCACAAGTACATGAGAATGAAGATGAATTCTAACTTAGGAGACCCTAGACAAGATGAGACGAGGATACTGAGTTGGCAACAATTAGGAGCACAGGTATCTGATAATCACCTTCATAAGGACCTTGGTTTATTACTTTGACAACCTTCCCTACTGTAAAGGAGTCATGTTTATTTGCCAGCATTTCATTTAGGAAACCTGTATGATTAGAAAAAAAAAACACATTGATAAACCACTAACAAAGGGGGCAGGAGAAATCACTGAGCTAATACGCTAAGATAGCAGAAGAGAATCCAACACTCTTCTAAACAGAGTAGATATGATTAATAATTAGGCTGCTGCTGTATTAAATAGATCACTACACTGAGATCACATCACTAAAAATCCTCCATCTCTACTATTTTCACATAGATTCAAGTCTTTCCTGTAACTCAGATGAGTCTAATCTGTAGCCAAATATAAGATTGTTTTTGCCTTTGATTTCATTTTAATATTATAAGGAACATTTTTAAAATAATAATTTTAGTATCTACATATGTCTATTAACTATGATATATGTTTTGTATCTGGCCCAAGATAGTTCCTCTTCACTTAAAAAAATAAGGGCATAAAATTTGTGGGCTGCAAGTTGGACATATTTGCTCTAAATTAATCTTGGACATAGATTTAAGAATGTTCTTTTAAAGCATCACCTGGTCTTCCTGAGGCGCCCACATAACTCAGTACAGCTCAACATTCATGCCGACACAATCCGTCAAGGGTCCCAGAGAAAAACAAGTAGAGCCTCAGTTCTAGCTTATGTTATCTACTGGAATATGAGTCCAAAACAGAAACTTTTCTGAAGTTCTAGTACCTCTTTGAATTCCAGTAACCACGTTTTCAGCCAGCAGCATTTCAGAAACTCGAAATTTGTGATCTTTCACTTACTTAGGGGATCATTTTTTTTTTTTTACATATTAGTTCAATTAAGGGCATTTGGTATTTGGTTGACTGCACATATAAGTAAATGTATTAACAATTTCCAAGACCACTAACTATAAAATATTTAGGTAAGGACAGGGAAAAGCCCCAGTGACCACTACAATTATAATGCTGAGGGGGAAAAAAATGCATGTAAGAATACAAATCTAAATCAAGTAGTGTCTTAAGCTCTTGAAAAGGTAGCACCACTACTTATACCAACACGGTAGACAGGTACTCAGATACAAAAAAGTGTTTTCTCCTACATAAAATATATACTTAAATAACTATTCATCTAGCGGGAAGAAAGAAAGAAAAAAGAGAGCTTAAAAATAATGAGTTAAAACCAGAGCAGGACAATGAATTCAAAACCAAGGTTAACAAGAAAATATTGCTGCCATCCAGGAACAGTGGTACATGCCTGTAACCCAATCTACTAGAGAGATTAAAGCAAGAAAACAGAAAATCAGAAACAAGCCAAAGGAATATATATAGATGTTGTCTCAAACCAAAATAAATAATGCTGGGTTTGTAGCTCAGCACACTGTGGGTTTAATTTCCAGAACTACTGCATAAAACATTGATACAAATGTGCACTATCAAAACACAAAGGTTTATAATATTAGACACATTCTTACCATATGATCCAGAGATCATAATCCTTAATGTGTATCCAAACACATTAAAAACCCCAAATATATATATGTATATATGTATATATGTATACACACACACTGATGTTTATAGAAGCTTTATAAATAACCACCAAGATGTCTTTCAGTATGTGCTGCATTGCAATAAAACATTACATAGCACACAAAAGAGAGAGCAATCAAGCCATGAAAACAAAAAATTTCAAACGTATACTATAAAGTATTCTGAAAGAAAATAATCTCAAGTCTATATACTACATGGCCCCAACTGTATGACATTCTAACAAAGGTAAAGACGTGAAGATAATAAAAACAGCAATGATTGCCGAGGATTGAGGGCGATGAGACCAGTAGTCGCAAAGTGGGACTTATAAGCAACCGACACCCCCAACGTGATACAACAACAGTGGCTGCACAGAATTCCTCATTTTTCCAAACCACAGAACGTAGGACAGCCAAGAGTGAGCCGCAAGGTAACTGTGGACTTGGTGTAATTGTGCTACGTCAATGTAGGTTCATCGGTTGGAACAAAGTTACCAAATGTGGGGGATATTAAGGGAGAATATGCACATGTATAACTACAGGTTATGGGAAATCCCTGAACCTTCCTCTAAATTTTTCTGTGAATTTAAAACTGCTTTAATGCATGTTTTTAAAAGAAGAAATAATAGAAAATTCTAGTCTTTGAACGTGGCACAAGTAAATGCAGTAAATGAAGCCTAGTAAAAACTGACGTAGAATGGGTGACCAGTACACAAGTCACTGGTGTGTTCCCGCTGCCAACAATAACAAATGCTACTTCCTGTAAGGAACAGGTTTTTCAATTTAGACCTTCAGCCTTCTCACAATTTAAACTCAGTGAAATGTGGATTTACTATCAAATAGTTTATACTCTACAAGCAAACAGAATACTAGGAATGAAAGTCAAAAAAAAAAGATGCTTTAGGAAATCAAATATAACTTAGTTGTACCTATTTTACATAAGAAAGCAGGCATGTATTAATTATAAATTTTAATTATAATTAATTATAATAATAACAATAATTATAAGGGTGAAATTAAAATCAGATATGTAGAGCTAAATAGCATAACTGAAGTAAGATTTAGTACATGGGGAGATTTGCAAATAGTTTCAATACAGACAAGAAGATGGCAAATGCAATAGTCTAAGAATTGAAGGAAATCTAAAATGTGCCTAATGAGGATCATAAAAGACAGTATGAGGATTAGACCATATTAAGCAGCTACAGGGTGAGAATTGTCTGAAGCTGACAAAAGACTGGAATCTATAACAGTAAATGACACTGTACATCAAGCAGACCAGATAAGAAACCCACGAATAAAACTTTGAAATTACACACAAAGCATTAGAAAAATAATAAATTATTAAAGGCAGTTCAAAATATATAAAAGTATTTACAAAGGACTAATTTTCCCCAGCAAAGATAAGAGCTTAAAAAACAGGGAAATGAAATTAAAGCAATCAAGAGTAAAACTATTCACAAAAAAAATGTATATCTAGCTGTACTGTTTTCAAGAATGGGATGAAATAAAGCCACTTTCATTTTAAAAGGAAAAACACTATAGGATTTTGCCAGAAGTAGACCTTCATTAAAAGAACTTTAGAATGAAGAAAAATCACCTTTGAAGTGCAATTTATGTGCAGAAAGAGTCATGGACACAGAAATTTGTCGGCATGAGGTAAATCTAAATAAATTTTAACCTGCAAAGTAATACTGTTGCCTAATTTTTTAAGAAAATGACAAGAAAAATAATTAGGTACAGGTATTGATCACAATTAAAGAACTAAAATTATACATTATATTAGAGAGTACTTCAATATTGATTAACTTTAGACCTTTCAGAGTATATATGTTCATTGGGCTCCCAAGCACACGCCTGTAAAACTCAGGCTAAGGCCCAAAGGAGATTGCAAGTTCAAGACCCACCTCCGCAATTTAATAAGTTAGGGTGATTCTGTCTCTAGATCAAAATTTTAAAAAATTAACTGGGATGTAGCTCAGGATGAAGGCCTGAAGGCCAAAAAGAACAAGAAAAAAGAAAAAAATCAATGTTCACTTTTTTTTGATACAAGATTTCACTCTAGTGCAGGCTGGTCCTGAGCTCAGTAAACAAATGCTCAAATTTTAAGCGAAACCCATAAAAGAAAACTGTCAACCCCTACTCACTACTCACTAGTGCTATATGGAAAGGCCGTTAGTCCTCTACTAACCTCACACCTGTTTGTTTGTCCATTCAGAAACACTGAGTTCAAATGCTCTGGTAAAGGATGCTGCAGCAGTAGCAGGCAGTCTAGAAAGATGCTTGTAGCTGATGATGTCCCCCTCCATCTACTGAGATCTTTGACAGCTGGGTGCTGTCATTGCCAGTTTAATAACTAAGCCCTATCCTGCCTCTGCTGTCTGGTGGGAAGTCGCATATACACAGCCTCAGCCAATTCCCCTATTCATTCACAAGGAATAATTGCAGTCCTATCCAGTGCATGCTGTCTCTATGCAAACTATTACTATATATAATATGTATGTCTTGATTGTTCACGGTTTACATTTGCTGGTCAAACTCTCCAGTCTTTGCTCAGAGCAAACACAACAATTCTCTCCACCTCTTGCCTCATTTCTCAATTTTAAATAATTTAAGAGCCATTTATTTAAATTCATTAAAGGTCCCTTGAAGATATACAGTTAGCTGTACTTTAGAGAAGCATGATTTTTTTCTGTTTTTGCTACAATCACAGGATCACTGGAGGTCTGCAAATTTTTATTTTTATTAGCAATATAGCTGGACAAGAAGAACCAGAATAACTCATGAGGTTAAAGATTAGTTTGCAGATCACTAAAGAGTAACAATAGAAAGATATAATGTTTGTGGTATTGATTGAGGCACATTTTATATGCATCTTATTATTCTGAGACAGGATCTTTCCAAATGAAAGACTCTGACTACTCAACTGTCATTTTATTTTACTTGCAAAGGCAAGGGATGTTCCTGAGAGAGGAAACTTGTTTGAATCCTCCAGTTTGCTTTCCACCCTTCTCTACCTGCTTTTGGTCATGAGACTCACTCTCAGCTTGTCTGAGTTTCGATTGGAATCGGCAAGTACAGTATTTGGATGAGGGAGGAAAGAAAACAAGGTTGCGGTGTGATTCTCTGGGCTTCTTCCCAAATGGCTCACAATAGGCTGACTGGGTCCCAAAGAGAAAGGTCACAGTTCTATCAAGTTCTATCAAGGGTTCTTCTATACCCAGTAACTTCCCCCCTGTCCCTTTTGGACTTAGAGGTGTCCATGGGTCCTGCTGTCATCAACTCCCAAGTAAGCACACTGTCCCTGTGAGTTATCTACCTACTGACTATAGCTTAGTGAATATTCTATTAAACTCTACAGATTAAGCCATTGAGGGTTCAGTCTACTTCCTACAAAGGCCTTGATGAATATGATTACTCACAACATGTTTCTTTTCTTTTTAACTATAGAGAACTGTTAACACAGGCCATACTAACTTAACCTTGTATTACTGGAAGTGAAAAGATTTATAATGAGTGCCTTATCTCACTTGGAGTTAGTTATCCAATGAAGAATGCATTGAGAGTTATTTTTCCATTATGACAGCTGTTTGCCAGTGACACCAGGGCCACAAGGAGACACAGAAACCTGAGGCGTCATCAGCGCTGCTGTTCAGTCCCCTTTTCAGTGTTGATTTTCTCAGCATTATTTCAACACTGCGAAATTGCAACGCTGCTCTGCCACAGGTATTTAAAGACTCATCTCAGACGTTCCTCGCGTTTTCCTCTTTCGTGTAAATGAGGTCAAAGATGCAGTTGAAAGTTGAAAAACAATTTTAGACAGTCATTGCTATCTTGCCAAGTTTATTTTTGACGCTTTAACATTAAAAACAAAACATAGTCTCTGATCAGCGATGTAAATCTGTGGTACAGTCTTGCATAGCCTGGGAGACTCTAGGTTCAATCTTCAGCACTTAAAAAATGCTTATGAAATATGGTCTCTACAGTATACTAATTATAATGTTGTCATCGATGTATGAATTATTGTGTGTTGTATTAAATAAGAAGCTACTTGGAAGATTCTCAAAAAATGAAAAGAATCATCTTCTCTCACCATTTCTCAGGACAATTTTTATACTACTTTCTAGCCTTTCATTTTTTACATGATGGTGTTCCCTTCCACATGATCTTACTCACCAGCTGTATACTTTTTGGAAAAGGACACATGGGCTGTTGTCTGCACTCCTAGGGATGCCCACTCTTGGGAATTCCGCTCCTGTTGCCAGAGTGATTGTTTCCAGCACAACGTCATAGACGCCTACTCCTATCCTGACCAAATAGATTGGTTCTGCTGAAAGGAAATTACAACAAATGAAGAATCTTTGAGGTTCTTCATTGGTTTGGTCATGATTCTAGAAGACAGCAGCAGCAATCCAGATAAAAAAAAATAGTTCAGAATTTTCTGTTCCATAATGGTCAGCTATATTTATAGTCACAAAAGGTAAGCTTTTCAAAACTTAAAATAGAGCAAAGCAGCTTTAGGCCAAAGTTAACAGGTCAGACAGGACAAAAGCAGACACGACATCACCACCTGAGGGGATGTGAAAGGAAGCCTTTTTCATTGCTAGAAAACAATACCTGACATCCACAACTTAAGGGAGGAAAGATTTGTTCTAACTCACAGTATCAGAAGGTTTCACTCTGTTCATGGGTGGCTGTCTATGGTGGAATCATATGGCAGAGGCCTAGCTGGAGAAAACCTGTCACAGTACGGCAGGAATTACGCCAAGTCAGTGAGGAAAGGTGAAAAAAGGTGGAACTAACGTGTATCCTTCCAGGTCATGTCTCTCTGATCCACCCTTTTTAGGTCAAGCTCCAGTGTTCCTCCCCTTCCAACTAGGCCCCTCCTCCTAACAGCTCATGGAATCCACTTGTATTTCTCAACATCCAAATACATGAAATTTTTGAGGGACACTCCAGATATAAACCATAACAGAAGCATACATCCCTATATTATGAAAAGCCAGACTTAAAGATGAGGGCAATCATGTCATAGGAGCTGAGAGAATTGCAGACCTAACATCCTGGTTGAACCATACTAAAGCCTACCATCTGTCTTTTCATTACATGACTTCATAAATTGTTTTGTCTTGTTTGAGTTCTATTTTTGGTGTTTACTCGCAATCATACTGATAGACCAGTCTCATTCGGAAAGCTAGCTGTCATTTCTTCTTTGTCACTGAGAAACCTAGCATCACTTTTCTGTGGACTCTACTCCTTACTGTAACTTACTATTTGCTGCAAAGTGGAGTGGGAGGAGATGGAAGGAGAGGGGGATGCGAGGGAGGCTCTCATCGAACTTGAAAATTAAGGTTGATTTTACATCCAAATTCTAGGATTATAGAACAAAAATCTAAGAATTACTCTGTAATATGCCCATGAAATAGTATATGAACCTTGTAAATTGCTAATTTTCTCACTACTGAGAGTTTACTTCTGTACACTTCATATATATGCTCGAGAAAGCTGAACTGCTAGCCATTTAATTCCTAGGTAAATGGGAAGTAATTGCACCTATTGATCTCTGTAAGAGGACATGGGTGTGTGTGGTCCTGAGAAGCATTTTTCCTGCCAAAATGAGGAATGTGGAATAAATAGAGTGAATTATTTCTTAAATGGTAAGCATTCTTCTTCTTTGGAAGGTATTTATTATTCTTTGGGCTTATTAACAAGGGTGATGCTAAAATATTTGGAATAGCAAAAAAAATTGCAAGTTCATGGCACACTGTAAATTTTGACACAGCAATACTTCTAAGCATTATGTATCATGCCAGAACATTATTTTAATAAATTTCCCACACCAGAAACACACAGAGAAAAGTCATGCTGTCTTAGATATTACCATTCTTAACACCCTCCAGCATAAGCTGATATCCTAAGTAGAACAACAAAAAAGTTAAATTTGAATGTCACAGATAGCCTCAAAATAGATTATGTAATTAGAGATGTCAGGGTCCATCAGTATCAGTTTTGTTTCTCAACCCAAACTATTGAATCTACTGATAAGTTTAATTTTCCTAAGCCTGTTTAACTCTCTTTGCACCTTCTTTCATGATATATTTTCTCTGTGCATTTAAAAAATCTTTTACCATATTGTATTGGTAGTATCCTTTTATATGTACTTCTCCTATCCTTGGGAACAGATACTTTGAGAGGAGAAATAAGTTTTTCCTTCGCTTCTCCCAATACTTCCTGAGATTCCACTGTGCCCCCCTATTTTGCAGCCCTGATAATCTTCTTTAAAACTCAACTAAAGACTGGCCAGCCCTGGTTCCCTGAGTTGTCATTGCTAATATGAGGTAGCATTTGTCACTTCTTAGCACAGATGGCAAAAAGCAGGCAAGTCTCCAGTTTCCCTTCCCTCACTGGTCACTCAGCAGGTTTTATACCCACATGATGTAGCTCCAAGTGGTGGAGTCCCCGTTTTCTTGGACATTTGTGGAAAGTCACATTGCCTTAAGGATCACATAAAGGCTCTATCTTATTAGACCACTGAGACTTGGAATTTATTTTCTCAGCATAGTAATAGACTAATTGCACTCATACATAGATATATATACATGAGTGTATAAAGAGAAAAATAGTGATTAAGTTTATGTTGTTTAGTTAGCTATTAATTACATCAGCCATAATTTCATACTATTCATTGTTTTGAACTATGTCTTAAACAGTAGCATAAATCAGGCAAGCGTATTTCCTTTTCTGCAATGATATATTTGCCCAGAACATGAAAATTATTTGAAACACTTTTTAGAGGTTTTTAAAATAAGAATTGAGTAATATTTTAGAAGTTTTGAGGCTTATGTCTGCTGCCTTCTGTGGGTTTTGTATTTGTTTATTCTACACAGTAACAGATTCTGAGGTTTTAAACAAATTTTTAACAAGGCTACATATAGGCAAACTGCCTAGGCTAGATGAAATCTAAAATTTCTGCAAAGCAGAATCAAATCTTAACAGATATGAGAAAAATGACAAGGTGAAAGAAAATGGTGTTTGTAGTGGGATGAAATGTCAAATATAACCACAAACAGTTGAATAAACTAAACAAATACTTCTTTAGATCCCAAAATTTAGCTTGAGGTAGACAATGACACCTGTATGATTGACTAACTTTTTAAAGTATTAATTCCATGTTTTTACCTCACTTAAATTGTGATAGAAAAAAATACTGTTCAGAAAGAACTTTAAATCACTCAATTTGTTATAATATTTGGATAGTGCACACAATTATGGAGCAAATTATCATATTGATATACAACTATTAAGAGATTCATACCCACTGTCTTAGTTACTTTTTCGTTGCTGTGACACAACACCCGACACCCACAAACTTAGGAAAGGAAAGGTTTATTCTAGCTCACAGTCTCAAAGGTCACAGTCTATTCAGGGGTGGCCGGCAACAATCGAAGTACATGGCAGAGAGAGAGGCGGAGGCAGCTTCCCCAGACAAACAGGAAGACCAGCTGAGGCTAGTTGAGACTAGTCCCCGTGCCCCATGCCCCAGGAAGGCAGGTGCAGCTTATGTATCCTTCCAGGTCTCCGCCCAGTAACCAGTCCCTCCTGTATCCAGGTGTGGCCACTACACATCGTTAATCCTAACTTAACTGCAATCCACCCCTCCAGACCAGAGCCCAATCCACCAACATCACATGATTCCATTAAAATACATGAGACTTTTGGGGGGCCACTCCAGATCCTAACCACAACACCCACTAACATCCTTCTAAGTTTCGTATGCTAGGTCTAGTGCCATTATAGTTCAACTACTTCTAACAAGCGGTCAATTACTGACAAGTTGTCTTTATATCTCACCCAAGGAAGTTAGTATAATCACAGTCCTTATCCCAAGTCCCAAAAAAGTTATAGTTTTGCCACAAAACAGACAAAAATAGTAGTGCCAGAAATCCATAAGCAGACATCTTATTGAAGCCTCTCCTTTTCACTAAATATTTCAAGGAATAAATATATCAGCCTACACGAGTGTCTTAGTTACTTTTACATTGCTGTAACTCAATACCTGACAACCACAAATTTAGGAAAGGTTTATTTTCACTCACAGTTTCAGGTGGTCACAATCCATTCAGGGGCGGCCAGCAGCAAACAGAATACAGGACAGAGGCAGAGGTAGAGGCAGCTCCTCAGGACATCACAAACAGGAAGGCGAGTTGAGACTAGTCCCAGCATCCTCCAGGAAGGCAGGTGCCGCTTATATATCCTTTCAGGTCTCCGCCCAGTAGCCACTCCCTCCTGCATCCAGGTGTGGCCACTACACACCGTTAATCCTAACTTAACTTCAATCCACCCCTCCAGACCAGACCCCAATTCACCAACATCACATGGTTCCATAGACAATCCGTAACATTAAGATACATGAGAATTTTGGGGGACACTCCAGATCCTAACCACAACAATCAGCCACTTTCTTTTTTTGATTCCTGTATTTAACCAGTTCCCAGGTCATGATTTATAGAAAACAAATGACAGAAATGACTTCTTTCTGTTCCCTCTCTTCATCAATTTGTTCAAATATACTCACGTTGGCTTGGGATAGCCCTGAATTTTCACATGAGCCACATAATTCTTATCCCTACAAAACTGCTGAACCCAACTCTGTGTCATACCCATAAGGCCTAGCTGACAGTCAAGTGCTTCTCCAGGTGAATTTTATATAGACCCAGGACTTTGCTGTGTGCCTCCTGCCCAGAAACTTGCTTACCATCCTGCATTTTTCCCTTCTCTGGGTTTCATCGACTAGTTGAATAATTAATCATAAGAGTCATGGTATTCAAACCAAATGTTTTTCTCTCATAAAACAATATTTTTATTAAACACAGAAGTGTAACCTTTGTAGTTTTGTGTGTGTGTGTGTGTGTGTGTGTGTGTGTGTGGTGAATCATGTAAATATCAGATTGTTAAGATCTTGCTATTCTTAGATTTGCTATGCTTCTATAGCATATAACATGCACGTGGCATGTCCTTAACAAACATACTCTGAATTATTGTCATGGATTGGATGAATAGGTAATTAGGTGATAGATAGATTAATAGATAAATAGATACATAGATAGAAAAATAAAATCAATGAATATACTATAAGTAAATCTTGTTTTATAACAGAAAAGTTATTTATGTCTAAGAGACTGAAATGTGCCAATAACTAGCTCAGAAATCTTTAGTCACATCAGTTACCTTCTCTAGACTCCACACTCATAAGAGTACTGACGTATTTTTTCACTTCTTTCATATTAACAACTTGGGATGGATAATTACCCATTAAATTTAGTACTGTAATATTTCAGGGCTCTTTTTTTTTTCTTTTTTCATCAGTTGCCTCAAATATCTTTAAGTAACAATCCATTTTTCTTTCTCCCATCATCTTACACAGACTGAAACAGAAACCTACAGAGTAAGATCAAGGAACAGTGTATAACTTTGATCTTTAGTCTCTAGGTATAAAATAGCCCAAGGATAAGAAGCAAAGAAAGGCAATGTCAGAGGAGGCGGCTTTGAGAAAACAGTTGATCTGCAGGCGGGGAAACCTGGAGTAAACTATTTTGCAGAGAGTTTCTGAACAAAAAGTTGAGACTTTGAAGTGAAGGAAGTCGCAAGGGAGAAGAAATTAGGTGATTCACCAAGTGACAGAGAAATGGGTGACAAAGTGGATTTCATGTATCTGATGACTGCATGTAACTCATATAAAAAAGTCAAGAGTAGAATATATTAAATTATTTTCATTTTCATATAAACTGGAGAAAGGCACTTCTTGATTTGATGGCAATATCAGAGACTGTCAAGAGTGGTGGTTAGTGACAGTATTTTGGGATTCCAACCCAACTAAGCTCGAATTCCTTATCTCCATCTTTGCTTAACTCTGCAGCAACTACCTCAGGTCTCACTTTCTCATCAGTAACAATGCAGCTACACGACGAGGCGGTAACGAAGTCTATGCGAGATGAAGCTTACACGATCTTATATTCCTACCTCAGCATCTGAAGTGGATAAGAACTCAGCCGTTATTTACTATTGTTAAACATGAGGACAAAATTATGATAGTAAGATTGTTTAAGTGCATTTTGTTCCTGGTGACACTTTCAAGACAGGATGAAACTGAATAACTATGTATTAAAATAAGTCCAAGGAAACTCTATTGCAGATAAATGCTGTTGGTAAAGAGCTATACAGTTGTAGGCACTAAGGAGCGAGTTTGAAGAAGAAATTTCCAGAGCTGAAATTGCATCCAAAAGAGGAATTAAAAACAATTTAAAAGGAAGAGTCTGCAGCTGGGTTCTAAACTAAGGAATTGACTAAAAGAAATCTCCTTTTTGTGTCTGGCCATTAATCTGCCTGTCAAGCAGTAAAACACTTCAATCCAATCCACTTTTCAATAACACAGGCAAAATCATCAATAGTCCTTGTTAGTTTTTTAAAGGTTAAACACTGAGAACATTGGCTCTTATCTCAATTCTGTTTTTCTTTTTTGGCTTTTATAGGATTAGGAGAGAGGGGACAGTTCTTAAAAGGCCTTTTCCAGGCAAGAGGAAACAGTGACACAAACCTAATTGATAATTCTAATTATCTCAGAATCAGTTAGAAATGTACTCTGAAAAGTGCTTCATTAGATAGCATTCTGATTAAGACAGTGATTCACATGTTAATGACAAGATAGATTCCTAGAAATGTTAAAATCCTCATGAATTTTAAGTGTGTGTGTGTGTGTGTGTGTGTGTGTGTGTGTGTGTGTTATTCAGGACACTAATGCAGGAGAATTGCCATGAGCTCTAGGCCAGCCTGGACTACACAGTAAGTAGTCAAGTAGTCAAGACCCACCTGGACTACAGAGTAAGACACTATCACAAAAAGTTCATATATTTAAAATTACTTTAGCCAATGTAATCTCAAATTCATTTAGAACATGATGACAGAAGAGACAAAGGAAACATGTAACATTATATCTAATCAAATAAGATTTCTTTCTCTACAAAGATAGACCTTTAAAAAGATATAATATCGAGTTAAAAATGTTTCTTTATGTATTTATGGGATGAAAATTATATCTTTCCATAATTTGTGTAGGAGCCCTGTGTCAATCAGCTTTCTATCACTTCAGTAAATTGCTTGAATTTAACATATAAAGGAAAAAAAAGGCTTGTGTTGCCTCACTTGGAGGCTGTGGTCCATGATTGGGCAGCTATATTGAGTTTGGGCTGTGATGAGGTAGCACAAGCGTGTGGAAGATGAAAACAGCTAACTTCATGGCCAGGAAGCAGAAAACGGAAGGAGAGAAAATGGCAGGGTGTCACAATCTCTTTCCAGGGCGCACCCTTCATGAGCTAAAGACTTCCTGTTAGCCTCTGTCCCTTAAAGGTTCCAATACCTCCCACTAGCCTCTCCCAAGGACTAAACCTTGAATGTGTGAACCTAATGGCTTTTAAGACACAAATTATACCAAGTCCTTGGTGTGATTTGATTTTTAACTCAGATTTGTATCTCGTTTTCCTATTTTTTCCATTCCCTTATACTTCAAAATGTATATTTTCTATCTGTGTACCTCACCAGCTGCCAGATTCAAGTGGGAACAATGAATCATTCAATGTAAGAGATCTAAAAAGAGGCACACTTGAGTACCATTTGAAACATTCAAGAGAAGTATTCTTTCTGTCTTATTTTCACATTTCTAAATTCTGGTTTCAGTGGAGAAAAATGAGCCAAATAAAAAACTCCTCATCTTCGTTATTTTCTTAAATGTAACTTTACTTGGGCCCCATCATATACTACTTCTAAGAAAGGAACATCCACTGTTAAAATAGAACCTATCAGGTTAATGCAGAATTCTGTCTTGCTAAAAGTACTTCATCGTGTTTTTTAACAAGTGTGCTCAATAACAGAAGGTATTTATATTGCTTTCAGAATTGATTGTTTTTATATTGAACGAAACAAAAGTTCAGTCAAACTGATCTTATTTTGATTAATTACATATGCAGACTCATTATCTTTTGCAAATCTCCACCCTTAGCACCCATAGTTAAATCAACAGAATCATGCTGTTACATTTTTTCAAAGCTTAAGCAAAACAAAGCATTGGTTTCAACCTTGGATTAACAAAAAAACAATGAAAATCTAAGACAATGAACCTCCAATTTCACAGAAGTAGAAAACTCTTCATCAATGAATTTGCAACCCAGAAAACACTAATTAAAATTAATTTCAGCACTAGACCTGCAAAAACACAAATTATCCTTTAAAAATGTACCAGAGGGACATTTTAGACAAAGCAAATATACAAATAGTCTAATTAGAAATAACTATGGAAGTTAGATATTTTTCCATTGTAACATTGTTGTCAATTAAATAAAGCACATAGTTATTTTTAAATTTTTTTCTAAGTACATTGTTCACTTCATCTAAACTTAAATCTATTTAAGTTAATGTAAGAAGTAAAATGTCCAAAAAAAAAAACTTTTGAAGGCAAGTTTTTAGCAGATTTGTTTTTCTGAAAAATTAATTGTTAGTTTGCAGAGGATAAGGTTTGGATTACATCTTTCACAATATATACACTTTTAAAATACTCGTTCCTTTTAGTGTATCATCAACTTTCCCCTTCTCTTGTTTTTCTTTCACATTCTTTCTCTCTCTCTCTTTTTTCTACTTTCTCTCTCTCTCTCTCTCATTTTTGCTTGATTTGAAACAAGTAGAATTTTCTAATAAGTTAAATAAGTCCTTGAGAAAACAAACATTTTAAGAAGTTTTCAAATAGTGAATAGCACCGTATCAAAAGCATTCTAAATAATGACCAAAAGGAAAATAAATGGCTAGGCGCTAAGTTTTGCCTCTAGAAATTGATGTTTGACAGAATGTCTATCAATCTGAAACATAACCATCATAAGATAATGAGTCCACACACTCTTTCACTCAAATTTGGTAAGGAGTAGATGACTCTGAAGAAAGATTCACTAAAATATGCAAATTTCAAAATTTGATAAGTAAAATTTCTCTCAAGAGCCACTCTAACAGTAATATGAGAGTTGTTCATTTAAAAAAAAATTGATGACAGTTGTTGACTCTTCTCTTGAAATTACGTTTCTTTAGTTGTCACTTCTGTATTAATTATTTGGAATTCTCTTGTATTGTCAACTTGCTAGGTACCTCATGAATAATTAATCTTTTTAAATATAAAATGGAAAATGTTTGAGGGACTCAACACCTTTCTGAAACAGTCCTACTAAAGCGCATGCATATCGTGAACTTGTATTGACATTCAGCGCAACTCTATTTCCAGAAACAAGACGTAAGACATACTATCCAAAGAAAGCTAAGATTCACTTCACAAATTATGTTAAAATCAGTTAAATAAAATGTGCAAAATGATATAATATCTCACTAGAAGCATTGCTACTGACATGTCTTTAAATAATGTTGGCCAGTACTCAAGTGTGGCAGCCATTTTCACAAATTATTGTTTTAATTGGTATATACGTGTGATGTGTAACAATTGCATTCAACCTGAGGAACCGATGCATCTACATATTGCATCTTGATCATGTTTACTCTATTTTTGCCCTCCCACCCTCTTGAGCCTCTTTTTCTTTCTACAAAATCTCCTTGTTTCCTGCCATCACTCTTTTATTTTTCTCTTATTTATACTTTGAGCTTCTCATATTGAAACATGTAACCTTCTGTTCTGATTCATTCTGTTAAGCACATGGTTTAAACTACATCCATTTACCTACAGATACCTCAAAATTTACCTTCCTTTATGACAGAGTAATATTCCACTGTGTATATATACCACATTTCTTTTATTCCTCTGTTCATGAACTTGTCAGGTACTCTGAGATCTAGCTACTATACATTGCGCTGCTATCAATATTGGTATGGATCTCTCATGGCTTTATGGTGTCGTCAACTCCTTTTGAAAGACACCCAGGAGAGGTACAGTGAGGTCAAATGGAATGTCTGGCTTCAGTTATTTCCACAATGATTTCCACAATGGGTGTACCATTTTAAAAAGTCTTTTTTTCAGTCCTTTATTATTAAAGACAAGTGGCTTTAGGTCATTGCTTGCCACTACCATATCAAAACTGCAATGTTATTTTTCTTGTCTTTCTTGCCTGAAAGTTGCATTGTTTAAAGCCATATTCATAATCTACTTCTGAGGTCAAGAAAATGTATACTTATGAAGCTCCTCTAACTTTTCCTTATGGAGAGACTCTTAAAAAGGGACTTGAAGGTGAATATAATACTAAACTTTAATTTTTCCACTTTTGGCGTGGAGGAGGCTACATTGCAACTTTCTTTTTTCCTATTTTATTGATCTGTATACGTCTTCTTTGATCATTCCGAATCTAGGTTCAGCTGTCATCAGCCGCCTTCACCATGTCACCTAAGTTTCACCCCAAACAGGTCAAAGTTGTGTACCTGAGGTGCACCAGTGGTGAGGTTGGCACCACATCTGCCCTGGCTCAGAAGCCTGGCACACTGAGTGTGCCTCCAAAATGGTTGGTGATGACATCGCTAGCGCTACTGGTGACTGGAAGGTTCTGAGGAAAACTGACTATTCAGAACAGACAGGCCAGGTTGTGGTGGTGCCTTCTGCCTTTGCCCTGATCGTCAAAGCCCTCAAGGTGCCTCGGAGAGACCAAAACAAGCAGAAAGACAGGAAGTACAAAGGAAATACCACTTTTGATGAGATCCTCAACTGGAAAGAACAGTGTTGTTTTAAAATTTGATTACTGAAGATATCCTTCCCCCAAAAGTATAGGTCTCAATGGCCTCAAACATTTAAGGAACAAATTATGCCAAATTTCAGCAAAAAAGAGGAAGAAACATTTCTGAATTTATATTATAAAGTCAGTACTACACTTATAACCAAGAGACACAGAAACATAAGAAAACTATAAATTAATATCTCTTAGGAACAGGGATGCAAAAATCTTAAAATGTTAGCAAATGAAACCCAACAATATATGGAAAGGATAATGCATCGTGATCAAGAGAAGTTTATCCCAGGAATAGAATTATGTTTCATACATGACCACGGATCGATGTAATTCATCTTAGCAAGACCACCTCCTGTGCATGCCTTTCTCCCTTAGACATATACTTCAACTCAGTTTTGAAAATCTATGTAACTGTTTCATCTGATTTTTAAAAAGAGGTGAGAATTATGTAGAATTTAATAATTGACCAAATGTCACATATCCTCTAAAGAGGAGCAAAATTTCTAATTCAGGTCTGATCAGCCAGATCCTAGATCTGCTATTTTTTCTACTGTGAAATACACCTTATCTCCCATCGATGAATTGCAATATGAAGAATCCATACGGACAGATGAAAGAGTTTTGAGATTCTCTTTACCTGCTCAGCCTCCAGTACTACTCACCTCATAACTTCTGAAAAAAACATTTAACCCCAAGCTCAATGTTCCATGCTATTGGACCTACGAAAACTTCTCTCTGTCCCTTGCATAACTTCAGACTTCCCAACTTTCCAGACTCCACCCTTCACAGCATCTTTGCAACCATGAATATGAAATATTAGATATTCAAAAGATTACCACATCCAATTTCGCTTAAAAAAATCATATCACCCTATCTGAGGGCCAAAGGAAAATGCAACACAAAGAACTTGAGCCAAGGTTCAGAAATTGCCTTCTCTCCTCCACAAGCAAAATTATCATAGCAGCTCCAGGGAATGTGTACACGTAGCTAAATCCCATAAGATATAAATGGACAAATACATTTCTGTCTTAGTTACTTTTTCATTGCTGTGACTCAATACCCGACACCCACAAACTTAGGAAAGGAAAGGTTTGTTTTAACTCACAGTCTCGAAGGTCACAGTCCATTCAGGGGTGGCCGGCAACAATCGAAGTACACGGCAGAGAGAGAGGTGGAGGCAGCTTCCCCGGACAAACCGGAAGCCAAACTGAGGCTAGTGGAGACTAGTCCCAGCATCCTCCAGGAAGGCAGGTGCCGCTTATATAGCCTTTCAAGTCTCCGCCCCCTAATTAGTCCCTCTTGCATCCAGGTGTAGCCACTACACACCATTAATCCTAACTTAACTGCAATCCACCCCTCCACACCGGACCCCAATCCACCAACATCACATGATTCCGTAGGCAATCCATAACATTAAAGTACACGAGACTTTTGGGGGACACTCCAGATCCTAACCACAACATCTTCTCTATATAAATGGCCATGTATGCT
The DNA here is from genome assembly GCA_004027205.1 of Ctenodactylus gundi. Lineage (NCBI taxonomy): Eukaryota > Metazoa > Chordata > Mammalia > Rodentia > Ctenodactylidae > Ctenodactylus > Ctenodactylus gundi. The sequence continues at coordinate 536,139 of PVKB01000068.1, read as the reverse complement.
GTTGTATTGTTTCTTAACTGTGTGCTTCAGTAAAAATGTCATGAAATAAAATTCAATCCACAGCATGAGAGCATCTGGGACACAGGATTGAATCCTGATGAAGCTCAGGCTGAGGTCACTCTTTCTAAGAAAAAAATAACAGTGTTAAAACGCATTGATGAAGTGCATGAATCTCTTATTTAATATTCAAAAACTGGTAAGACAGATTTTTCCAAATTTTGGCATCTGGGCCCTAAATGACATCACTCCAACAGCCATGTCAACACTCACTCTCCATCACTTTCTCAGATTCTCACAGACTTCAAACTTTCTTTTACAAACACCATTGATATCTACAAGAATAAACTACCAAGCCCATCTGTTTATAAAATCAGATTCACCAACATTAGCAAAGCACATATACACATACACATATATACATACACACAGATCAATATATGCACACATACATAGCTGTATGTTAGACTTCTTAAGCACTTCCATTGTTTCCTTTATTAGCAATTTCTACTGTTTAAGTTTCCTGAGTCTGAGTTTCCCGACAGGCATTCTAGGACTTTGGCTTTCTCCCAGTGAATAGCTTCTGCTCTTTCCTAGAAAAGAATTTCCCACAAATGCATCCAACGGTATCAAATATAATCACATTGGAATGAGATTCAAAAGAAATCATAGAAAGGATGTCTTAAACTCAAGAGCTGATTTCCAAAATGTATTTAGAGATAGATCCAGATGCTTTAGAACTTGCTTAGGTTTTCAAAAATATAAGTTATTTGTCACCTCCCAGGGGTATATATCAAGAGTAATATTTAGCTTTAATGAGTATCCCTGATGATTTGGATACATATAGTATGGTAAGAATTTGCACTAGGCTACAACTTAAGTGGAAGTTTTCTGCTGTCTTCTTAAGAGAGATGTAATTTCTGGTCATCAGGCAGTGTCTTGCCAAGAGATGTGGTACATGCATGGTATTTGTGAGGAGATAAGAACTTCCAAGAATAAATCTCTGAGGGACAGTTTAATAACAGTCTATAAAATTGTCTAAGGAACCACAACTACTGGTAACTCTGCATTTTTCTCCAACCAAGGCCTATCGAGGAAAAATCTACTCTCACCTGTTGGCACAAAATCCCATCAATGTAAACAGACCAGTATCCTCTGCAAATCCCTAACCTCCAAGCCTCTTAAAAGCTCAGTATCTTGACATATTAAAACTATCAAAGCCTCTCCTTAAACAATTTATAGTGGTTCATTTCTGCATCATTTACAATATCTTAGTGTTACAGGATTCAACTAACTCAAACAATACAAGAAGAAAAGGTGTCAAATAAACTAGAAGAAAAGAACTTAAAAGTGATCAGGTTCTTAAACTTGGAGACTGTATGATCAAACAGGCAAGATACAAGTCAGGTTGTACCTTGTGTTTTTGATTTCACAAAGAGGTGAGAGGGGTTGTTTAGATGGGATGATACTCTCTGCATCACTTTCCCTTTTAGTCATCATAATCCCTGTGACAGGAATTCCATCTCTCAGAAATGGTTTCCTCTTCATTTTTGTAATATGTGTTAACATGTGGTTTTAGATAATAAACAGGCTTTCTGGACACAGTATGGCTCTAAGTGCGTCATGAGCGAAGGGGATAGTTCATAGAGTTGGGTCAGCTCATCTTGAGGCTACAATGGTTTTCCATTCAGTCAGTGGGCATATTGACTCACATTTCCCAGCTCCTCCACTGCTGTATCACCAAGTTCAGAAAGCCTCCATCTGGTACAAACCAAACTGTCATATTTGATGCAAGCCATTCCTTCCTATTTTGCATGTAATCCAATAAAGGTGCCAGACCCTGTTAGGGAAATCAAGTATAAGCGTATATCATGAATACAAATATAACACCAAATCAATGTGAAGTCTTCAATATATTAAACTCTTGTTGAATCTAATTACAGCTCCCTGAAAAATCCTTTCACTGGAGAACATTTTATGTTACTGAAAAGGTAGCAGAGATCTTGCTTCAGATATGATAAGCCTCCAGAATAAAAAAAAAAAACTTAAAAATTTTGCCCATGTCAAATGAAATAGTAACTTCTCCTTTCTAAGCGAGTTTGTGATTGTGTACTTATGTGAGAGGGACTGTGTGTTTGTGTGTACAAGTGCATGCATTTATGTATAAATATACTCGACACATTTTCACTACTGCTGCTAATTTCAATGTTGAGATAAGCAATCTGCATTTTACAAGTCAATTCACTATTCTGGAAGATATTCTACTATGAATGTTAGACTGACACTGAAAATTTTGTCTAGTGATAGGCAATTTCTTAAAGTTCAGTACTTTGTAGGCCACTTTTTAAATTACACACAGCTAAAATTGTCCAGGATGAGAATATTTACACTCTGAAAATTGGCAAACACCACGAAAGAAACTTTCTTTTCCAGAGAGCTTGTTTAGGAGCACATTCATGGCCACACTAAGTTATTAAAGTGTGAAGTACAGCCAAGAACCTTCCAAACTTTGGGAAGCATTTCTATTCATAATTTTTTTTCAGAGACAAGTCTCTAGATAATAAATTTTGTTCCATATGAGGATTTTCCCTACTTTTCAAAACTTCAGGTACTTGAAATGACACAATAAGTTCCTCAGTCCAATTCAACAAACAGTTAAACCATATAATAACCTAGAACGTAGCGAGGTATAACAAAATGTTTAGAGTGTTTGATTGTGAATGAGTAAGTTAACCAAATTATCTTTTGGATGCCTTAGGTAAAGGCATTAGCGCAGTAGAAGGAAAATATTTGATATGCATAGACTTGAGCTGGAAGGTCTGAGACAGGTTCAACAGTATTTTAAAAGAAATTTGGTTACTCCACGCAGACACTGGCATTTGCATAGAAAAGCACAGCACGGGTGGCAAGCACGGAAAAATTCCCACATTACTTTATTCTACATAAGAACGTTGGCAAAAACCCTACCATCTCCCTGGTGACCCACCGACTAGGTGACATAAAACATGTAGCGCACCTATTAAGTGTTTGAGTTTACAGAAAGAGTAACATAGTTTTCCTTTAAAAGCATGAGGCAGATTTAAATATGCATTTGCAAGACACCATACATAAAAAGCATTGCTCTGAATGTTAGCCATAATTATTCTGATGACTACAGTGCAGAGAATGGGGTGAAAGCCGTAAAATTACAAATATTCAAGATCCACTCATTTGCTTTAAAAATATTAAGATATACATCACACAAAGCTGGATATATAGAAGTAAAAATCAGAACATTAGTAAACTATTTAATAAAATATCTTGGTTGTCAAATAGTTTGTCTTTCTATGACCAAGGTGATGGTATTAGCTGAATCTCATTAAAAAGAACCTCACACATACCTCAGATCTTTCACAAATCCAGATTGACCTTCCTCCAGCCCAATTATTTAGAATGGAGTTATTTGAAACACTTACCCACGGAGTGGCTCACATTAGACAACATGAGATTCATCAGTAAATTGCCCCGTCAACCATGCTCATTTGCTAATAACTAAGATTAGTTTCCTGTGTAGATGCATCCTCTTAGCAATATTCAGAATGTTGAAACTCAAAAATCACACAATAATTCCATCTTGAGGTAAAGTACAGAGGAAAGGCCAAGTTCGAGGAATAATTACCAATGGAATTAGAACGCGAACTCATCCCCTTTCCATCTTCTTCCTTTGAGTGCTTATGGGAAACCCGAGTACTATTATAACTCCGGATTTGTTATACACTTGACATCAAATACAAATTGGAATTTACTAGAAAAAGTTCATTATTCTTTACACATCAAAATCATACTAGTCATCAGGGAGTTGAAAATAAAGAGACGATATTTGAGTTAGAATTTTTAAACTACTGCATAAACCATAAGGGCAGCTGTTTTACCTGCAAACTTAAAAAAAAAAAGCTTTTACATATTTAAGTTTCCAAAAAGAGAAAAGGACTTAACTTCCATTTTCTTTTTTTTTCAAACTGGAAGAACAAGAGAAAAAGTACACAAAATGGTTCCTTCCTTCATGTCCTAATAAACTCTTTGAATTCAAAAGGAACCAAGTGAAATTATTTACCCATAGTTCCTTTCAGGCCAAAAAGAAAAAATCTAGCATTGCTTCTATTCCTAGCCTTTGAGAGGTGCCAGAATTAGCAGAAACAACACACACATTCACTAGCTGCCCAGAGTATGAGTACCTGTGACAGGGCTGTAAGGCCACCTCACCGCAGAAGACAAAAAAGGGAAAGAGAAGGGAAAAAGAATGAGGCTTCAAAGGGTTCTCTTCAAAGTGCACGGAGCAGTTTTGTGCACTGCAAGTATCCATAGGAATTCGCTATTTAGCAGAATTGGTCAGACACAAGCTGCATTTCTCCTGATCTCCTGTTGGTCTGGCTCAATATCAGACATCTGTCAACATATGAGGAATGCTAACAGACTTCCCTATGATGAACTTACTGGTCTGGAGCCCTAGTGAAAGGAGAAGGTCAAAGAGCCATTTTTGTTTAGTTTCCACTAACGCGTCCACGTTCATGTCTTCCTCCAATGTGCGATAAGACAGCTTTCTCTTGTTGGCTACCGTTTCATGCTAAATTAACCAACCTGTCAAGCGAATCAAGGTAAAAAGGTCATAGTAGCTGGTGAAATACAAAAGAAATAGACTAACATACAAAAAAACTCTACCACACATAACACAAGTCCCAGTTTTCAGTCTTTAGTGAAATGAGGATGAGCCTTCTGTGAAGCTATTATGCTAGGAAAAAGAGAAAATCAGGCTAGAAACAAAATATTTCCAGGGACTGAATCTACTGTTGTCGCAAAAAAAAAAAAAAAAAATCCAAGGGCCTCGCACTGTGTGGACATTCTTTTTGAAAGCACCCATATCACAAAGGCGTTGTTCCTACCCATCCTTCTAAAAGTATGGAAGCTTCCATAATATACCCTGCTTTTTTGAACTTTCTTCTGTCTTTGAATGCTCGTCTTCAGTTTACAGATAAACAATTTGATCCACGGCCTTGAAAAGAAGATCTTGCTTATAATGAATCTAAATCTTCTTACTACAAATGAAGACTTTTCTTATTATACCAGTATCAATATCCATGGATCTTCCATATAACTTCCTTATTACATGCTGAAGGTAGTTCTGAAGCATCTACTTTTATGGTTTGGAATTGTTTATATGTGATGACGGTTTTTATTTGCTATCTTGGTTCTGTTCTCTACTTCTTTAAATAATTTACCTACAAACAAGACCAGAAGGATAGTGAAATCCTTCAGGAGAAAGGGAAGAAGACATTTTCATAAAGTTCCAAAGTCCTGCTCAGTTTTCCTTCTGAAAGTATTACGATACTAAGGACATTAGTTAGTTGCAGCTGCTAAAATTGCTAATAAAAATTGTAGAAATGCCAAAAAAAGTTAGAAAAAGAAAGCATTAAAAGTTGCTTTTGTGCTTTTACATTCCTATGCAAGTTATTTATTTTCTTAAATTGGTGTCAGATACATGTAACATCCAGTTTATGAATATAAATTCCTCAGCATCTGTCTTAGTTACTTTTTCATTGCTGTGACTCAATACCCGACACACACAAATTTAGGAAAGGTTTATTTTCACTCACAGTTTCAGATGGTCACAATCCATTGAGGGATGGCCAGCAGCAGTCAGAGTACAGGACAGAGGCAGAGGTGGAGGCAGCTTCTCAGGACATCACAAACAGGAAGCCAAGCTGAGACCAGCTGAGACTAGTCCTAGTCCTCCAGGAAGGCAGGTGCAGCTTATATATCCTTCCCGGGCTCCGCCCAGTAATTAGTCTTTCCTGCATCCAAGTGTGGCCACTACACACCGGTAATCGTAACTCACACGCATTTAGTCTTAACTGTAATCCACCCCTCCAGACTAGACCCTAATCCACCAACATCACATGGTTCCATACACAATACATAACATTAAAATACATGAGACTTGGGGGACACTCCAGATCCTAACCACAACAACATTTTATGTAACCAGCATATGAAGTCCATTATTGAAAGGGTCTGTGTTCTTGGTTCATCTGATATTCCAAGTTTTTATTAATGTGGTCAATATAAAATTATATGAAATTGTATCATGTATGGTATCATTTGCAACTCCTAAGTCCTTTTAGGTTCTGTTATTGCCATTTCATTTTTATCTTATTTTTAAAGTTTGTTTTATTTTTTCCTTCAAGAGAACTGCCTTGTATCACATATAAGCTGTTGCTCTTGGTGTTTATACCCGCTAACATTCTGAATCTATTGAAGGCTAGCATCTAGAAAAGTTTGCTTTTATTAAGTAAACCCAAAAAGTATTTGTGACACCTGCTTCATTATTTGGAGATATTTAAAAGTGATCATTTTGTTGCACTGTTAAAAAATCATTTATACAAAAATTAAGTAATTTTCAAATACTTTTCCTTTTTGAGAAATTAAAGCAATAAGATGTCTTTATTAATAAGAAAAAATAGCACTAATATAAAGACTTAAAGCAACTCTAACAAAATCTTTAAAAACATATTTTGGAGAGAGAGATGCTGAAACCAAAAGAAGAAAAAGGAAGGCTTCTCCATCAGTCCTTACAGAATATCCAATGTGTGCTCACAGCACACAGAGTGAAAATCCTTCTTCGCTCTCTTGTGGTGCATATAGGGTACACCTGGGGAATTCAGTCCATGGGCGAGCAAAGAGAGGCGCCAGGTAGCCAGGTCTCCTGTTGCTGCTGCATTAATCCAAAACAGCATTTTATTACTCAGCTCATTTTTAAGTACTCATTTGCCTTCCTTTAGAAATGCTATTTCACAGCTCTCTACAGATGGGCAGCCCTCAGGGTCTGCATTTCTCATACAAAAAAAAAAAAAGTCACTAAACTTGAAACTGTAACTTGAAGCACACATTTCTTCCATTCATCCTTTTTTCTTCCTTTTTGGGGGTGGTACCGACCATTGACCCCAGGGCCTTTACATGAGGTGGCATCTCCATCTCTTCTATTTCTTACTTTTGTGAACTTTGAGACAAGATTTCAGATGCTGCTCAAGGGTTGGAGAAATAGCTCAGTGGTTAGAGAGTTTGCCTAGCAAGTGTGAGGCCCTGTGTTCGATTTCTCAGCACCATAGAAGCTATTTGTGGTGACACATGCCTCTAATCTCAGCATTTAGGAGGTCAAAGCAGGAGGATTACCATGAGTCCGAGGACAGCCTGGGCTACATAGTGAGTTCAAGACCAGACTGGACTGCAGAGTAAGATTTTGTCTCAAAAAAAAAAAAAAAAAAAAAAATCCTTAAGTTATCCAGAACTGGCTTGAACTTGTGATCAGTTGCCTCTGTCTCTCAGAATGCTGAGGTTACAGTCAGGCACTATCACACTTGGTACTGGCAGTAATCTTCCTGCTTCAGCCTCCTGAGTTCTGGGATGACAGGTGTGCGCCAGCACAGCCGGCTTATGTGATGCTGGGGGGCTGAACCCAGGGTATTGCACTGGGTAGGCAAGCGCTGTAACTGCCGCGCCATTCCTCCAGCCCCGACATTTTGCATTTTTAATGCTGCTATATTTCCCGGAGGTTGGAACCCACAGAATAGAGACTTAAATGAAATTATACTAAATCTCTTGTTTCATATCAAATGCTAATAACCACCAATACAAAGATAGAAATGGCCTCAAAATGATTCTTGTCGGATTTCATATCCTTGCCATAATGCTTGACCACTGGTATTCTAACGCATCTCTCTCAGCACATAGCCTTTTTATCTTCCCCTTTGAATCACACATGCTGTTAATTTATCTCTACCTATCTACTCCACTTAACCACAGTTTGGGTCTTGTGATTGCTTGCAAACTAATCAATATTTGGCTTGTTAGGATTCTATGATCAAAGTCCTGAGACTCGATGTTGATCTCTTTTTATCTGCAAACTGGCCCTAGTCGTTTTGTTTCTCTAATCGCTAAAAGATCTTTACTACATGTTAGCGTTGCAGGTTCTACCAGGCCTGGATGGAAACTCCTGCTCTCCCAGATTTAATCACCCTGCTGTCAACTGGGTTAACCTGGCACATTAATTAAAGTTAGTTCTGTCTCATTTGCAAGGGAGGGTGCCTTTTACAGGCGCAGTTTACAACTACATGCTAGCCTAGAAATGATGGCCGTGATTGCAAACAAGTGGTAAAAAGCTACTTCAGACCCTTAGGTCCAATGAATATTTATGTCAAGCTTTTTGGAAGTGATCTTCTTCTAAAATTAGACCTCACCACTCCTTATTTCTGAGATACACAATTTGTAGAAAAGAAAGATAACAAAAATCATCTTTTAGCTCAAGAAAGAAGCCTAAGAAACAGGAATCAAATTCTCATCTTGGTAGCGGTGTATGCCATGGTTATTTCTCCCTGCTAGTCGCTATATTGGATTTGAGGGGGAAAGGAGTTTGTTACAAGTTATTAATTCATTCTTTTTAAGCTAAACTAGAAACCTATGAATCAGAATAAAATTAGTACCAATGAGTGCCTAAAATAAAGAGAAGAACGTCAATGAAAGAAATGATGTGTTCGTATAAATACCAATGTACCGAAATGCAAAGCATTCCAGTTCTTAACTTTGGTTAAGGAAAAGAAAACCTAGAAATAATAGCTATCCCATAATAATGACCCTGAAACGCTGTTACCAAGGGACACAATTGTTAAGGAAAGTTTATTTTTATTTTTTACTATGGAATATATCTAAAAGGTCAAATGACATAGCCAACACAAGACAGTTAACTAGATCACTTCACATGGCTACCCATGTGATGCTAGCTAGCCTTCCTCAACTGTCCACTTTCTTCTGACTACCCTTTTTGACAGGACTTAATGACCATAAACTCTATAAACCCAGGGATCTTGTCTTACTTAGTCTGTCAATGTGTCCCCTGCATCGATAAATATAGTTAAGAAAATAATGTTGACCAACCCAACCATGCGTTCTGTTTACTCAGGACTAGAGACTCAACATGAGACCTGAACTATGGAGCCCAAGCTAGCCTTGAACTCATGGCAATCCTTCTACCTCAGCCTCTCAAGCGTGAATATGTTCGTTGAGTGAGCACAAAGTGGTGAAATGTAATCTAGGAGCCAGTTCATCTGCCATAATAATTTTCCCACACTTAACTGAAAGAGAATAGAATGGACTCTTTGGATAACAATGAATTCCAAATAACACAAATCTAAAGGTAAAACATGAACTTACCTTTTTATTATATATTTAACAGTAACCATTTTTTCAAGCCTCTAAAATCTCATGTTTCTTTCTTACCTGGAAAATATGAGTGGGAGAATAACTGACTCATAGGATTGTTGGAATATGAAATGAAGTCATAGGTATATTAAAATTTTGTGAGTGTCTTATACATATCAATTAACCAAATTTTGGATATATGTACTATCATGTAAATCATTTTAGCTGCCTTACAATGTGCAATTTAAAAATTTAAAAACACACACACATACTTAAGAAACAAGTAAGAAAATAAAGACACCGGAGAAATAATCTGGAAATCTCATATAAGAGAAATGGAATTTTTTCATGTGGTAACAAAAAGTAGGGATTAGTGTTTGAATGTAACATGCTTCATTGCAATTTGATGCAATTCACTTTGCATTACATAGATGCCAACTGAGGCGCCTTAATTAAATCATCCCAAATAGAGACACTGCAGGTTAATGTCGCTGTCATCCAAGTGGGTCTTCGGGGACCCTTCTAACTGAATCAAGTAAGTCGAAAGCTACTTCTGCCTGTTTTCCTCTGGACTCGCAGCAATACAAGTCAGCACTGTAGTCAGCAATAGATTGATGGTAGCCTTTGGGGAGTCACGTGGTTCTATGTTCTGGATCCCCTGCTGCTTTTCAAGGTCAAGCGCATCTTCTTGAATGAGCTATTCATTCCTGAGAACATCCTGTCAGTCCTGACAATTCCTGGAGGCCCTAGAAAAGAACGTTTCCGGAGGACTTTCGCAGTGGGTGAAACTCACAGCTGCCTGAGTGTTGGTCAGGAAAAAAAAATCCACTGCAAAGGTGCTTAACTTGCCTCATTACTGAAAAAAAATACATTTCAATGCCACAGTAAAATTACTATTGTACTGAGGGATAAATATGCTTTTAGAAACCAGCAGATAATGTTGAAAAATCATAATGTTTTTGAATTAGTATATTCACATATAGATCATATATATTATATATGCATATATTTATATTTAAATTAGAGAAGAAATTTTTAACTAGGAGCTGCATATCTTAGAAAGCAAAATTGCTAGGCCTAGCTCAGGCCTATAATTTCTGTTCTCTGGGTGACTGAGGCAGGAAAATTGCAAGTTCAAGGATGGCCAGGGCGATTTAGTAACTTCATGAGACTCTGTATCAGAATACAAATAAAAAGTGGGCTAGAAATGAAGCTCAGTGCCAAGGCCCAGGTTCAATCCCTAGTACCACACACAAACACATAGAAAGAAAGGAAAAAGTTTTCTCCTGGAAAGTATCGCTTGGTGAATTATATACTCCAATAGCAATATTTTCAGTGAATTTTTTAAAATGTTATTGCTTACACAGCTCAGGTTTCTCTTCTGTAAAATATGAATTGTAGAGTTAAATGAAGTCACAAGCATAAAGTCTTTATAGGTGTTTTTGCCAAAAATGATGGGATGATTGTACTCAAAGGGAGGGAAGGGCGGATATTCTGAGGAGACTTCAGTGTGTCTCTTAAGGTGATTGTTTTTTTAATTTAAGCATTCACCATATTTTTGAGCAACGTGTTGATCAAATGTTTACGGCAATGTCTGCCACATGAAAACATTACCATGTGGCCTTATCGTCTTGCTCACTGCATCTGGTGCTGATTGTCTTCTAGCTCCTCTCCAAAATCAGAACGGCCCTGTAAGGTAAGTGTGGTGTAATCATATCATGGGGCCTTATGAACACACTATTTCTTGAGGGTTCAATAAAATAATATCCACAGCCAGACATTTCCTAAAGTATAATACATAGTCAATAAATATAAGCCCCTTCCCAAGCCCTAGTTGTCAAATGGTGACAAACTACATAATGAATTTGTGTCATACTCTTAGGAGCAGGAATAATTATTATATTTACAATTCAAATTTGCACTTCAATATTAATCATGCTAAAGATATTTCCGCATTATACCGTCTTCTCCATTTTACCAGCAATAATTGAAGAGACCTGATATTTCTTGATCTGTGTTAAATTTATATTACGTGAGATATTTTCTGAAAAAGCATAAAGAGCTATGCCATTCAGAAGTCTAAAAACAATGATAGATTGATTTGTCTTCAGTGTGTCAAATGCATTGTTTTTGATATAAAATATTTTACAGTTTATAAATGAGCACTGTGAATTAACATGCCCGTGGGTGGTTTAGATTTGCTTGCATTGACACTCTATCAAATACTGGAGTTTATCCTTTCGATAATTAGAAAGAGTTCTATTAAATTCTGCCAAGACTATTCTTTCAACTTAAAGGTTGCAATCTCTATTCAGAGGAAAGGTTTTTAATTACCTCCTTAACCTCTCTCGATTCTACTATGATTAATAACTGATTATAATTTGCCTCCTTCTGGGCCATTCTGGCCTTAGCATCCACAGCTCTCTGTGCTGTCTGTTCTGTCCTAACTGCCTTCTCAAATTGGAAATTTCTTAACACCTTACTCTTGTCTCTAAATTCCTCTGCCTGATGCAAAGGGGATGTGCTTGACATTCTAAGTTTCAAGAGGACTGTGCTGTTTTTCCCCAACATTTTTATATATCTTTATATGCATAGTAGATCAGTCAGTAACTATTGTTGACTGACAATATTTCTCATTCAGTTTAAGGATTATAATTAAAAAGTAACACGACTCTCTATGACACCTCTGTGTCAATACAGCTCTGCAAACCTGTATAACCAACTTAAACATGAAATACGTGGGACCAAAAGTGATAGAAAAGAAAAAGTATGCAGATTACTTCTATTGCTCCATCACAAGAAAAGACTACAGTGAAGTCAAAAATGTCCAATATTTCTGTCCCCTTCGGAGCCATCTGCTTCTAGAATAGAGATATAGTAAAAATAAGTAATCACACCAAAGGCAGTTTGGGCTGAAGCTAGAATGTAGAAAGAAACTCAGCAGGCCAGGAAAAAATCATGTCAAAGCACATCAGAAAAGTAACAGATAAAGATCATCTGGCTCAACCTCATAAAACAAGCATGTGCAAGACCAGATGTCCATGACCTCAGGCAGTCAGTGTCCAACCTCACTGGTCTTGTAGCTTTGATCCATCTCTACCTCTCCTACCCAACTCCCACCCCCTGCTCACGGGCTTTGAATGACATGACACTTCCTCCAAAGACCATATATGCTCAAAACGGTCTCCTTTAAAACAATTATTGTCTGATTCTAGTACCATAGTTAGCCACGATTCTCATCAACCCCCTACTCTGAATGCCCTCATAATCCCAGAACCATACGCAGCCTACCATCTGTTAGTATTAAGTCCGTGAGTCTTCCTCGGTGTCATGGTTCCCCTATATATTGCATACTTTTCCTTCAATTAATTTCTGTCTTTTCTTCTACTGCTGTGTGTTCTCACTCTCTGATACCAAGATCTTGATCCCAACTCTCTAGAGCCCCATCTTAGAACAATGCAATTTCCAATCCTGGTTGTATTTCTTTCTAAAGTTAGGAAAGACTTGGTCAATATTTTCAGTAATCTTTCTCCACTCTAATTACTGTCCTGGTCTTTAGCTAGAAAAAATAGTGATTTTTGTCTTTCCTAATATGTTTAAAACCATGTCAAACACTTCCTAGTTTCCAAAATTTTAGTGAATTTACAGGTCACCAGAAGGATGTACTCATTAGCAAGCAGTAAGAATGATGAAAATGATTAATGAAACAATGCCATCTTGGAGGTTCGGTGAGTAGAGCATCAGAAATGGAGAATACAAATTCTTGAGTCAGACTCCCTAAAAATGAAACCCAAGTTCTGCTTCTCAGTAACATAACCCTGGCAAATGTACTACTTAAGATCCTCAAGCATCTATTCATCTGTAATATGTGGATAATAATAGCATCTACCATACAAAGAATATTTTTAAATTAATATAAATAACCTTGTTGAATGACTAATATTGTAATTTGACACATAGAAGCAGTGAAATATTAGCTAGTTACTCTTACAGAAAGATGTTTCAATTTAATTTTTGCTTGGTTATAAGAAAAATCAAAACACGCAAGGAACAAACCTAGAGAGAAAATTCTTTGAGAAAAGAATATTTGAAAAATAAGTCGTAAGTGCTTTACTAACATCTGTCTATAATAATAAAAAATTTTCTTCTTTACTTCAAGAAAAGCACTCAGATCCCTGAAGCTCAAAGAAAAAGAAAGAAGCAAAAGAGCATAACCCGACACGACCAATCCCCAGTGGCGTGACACCCTCCATACAACCATGAGGATGCAACCCGAAGGCTAAATATGCGGTACTATTGGAAAGAATTTTGAACACACTAAGGGGAAACTCCTGCTATGACACACTGAAGACAAGATGAAAATTCATCTCTCAGGAAAAAAAAAGCCAAGTTTCTTTTTTTAAAAATTGATGAATAATTTATTAATGATCAGCAGGAACACCATCCAGGCAGCTGATTAAATGCAAAGTATTTTGATAACACAAAGTTACCATGGCAGGCCTCATAGGGGAAGGAAAACATCCCCAGCCATCAACACGGTCCACATATTGACGAATGTTGCCCAGTCTGCCTCTGGCAGGCTGTTTCCCCACCCCCACGTCCTGGGATCACCGGAAGAAAAGCTACCCCTTTCAGGAGTTTCTTTCTCTTGTCACAAAATAGAGGTTAAATGTGGACGAGAGAGGCAGTTAAAACAGATCTGTCACAACTGCGCTCTCCCAGTGTGCCCTCCTGATTTCCTCCTCTACTGTGAACTGCTACTGAAGAATAGTAATTGAAATTTGTCAGTGTTGACAGCTGATGACTAATATGCAGATTTTCATTACGTATCCCCCTGGACTAGGAAAAAGATGAACACATATTAAACTCCAGATGGAAATAACCACAGGACAGGGAAATGCAGAGACTACTGAAGTTAGCAGTGCAATGACTGCTTGGAAACTCTAAGACCTTCTGGAATTAATATTTATGAAAATTGGGACAGCATTAAATTTCTTCATCTACCATCTGTATAATTTCGTGATTTTCAACATTCCCATTGCCCTCAGAGCCCAGGTTTATTATTACAGTTCATTATTACCTTGAAGCCCCATCAACTTTCCTGTAAAGAGTAAAAGAATACATGAATTTTACCAGTTATTCCAGTTTGAAAATGTGGTTTTATGATGGAGAAACTCAGGAGTCAGTTCTATTATTTGTTTGCATAATTTTATCTTTTTAGTGTGATTTCATACTTATCAAAAATCATTTTAAGACTCTAATTTTATTATCCAAGTATGAATCAGCCCTTCTGAGATAATCTCTGAAACAATCAACTTTAGTTAAAATATTGTAGAATTCTTTTTGTTGGTCAAGAACAAATATTTATTTAAAATGAACTTCCAGTAGGTATGACAGAAAGCAAAGGAACTCTAAAGTCATGATGTCATATCTTGGTAACTATTACGTTATTAAAAGAATAAAATGATATCAAACCAGGTGTGGTAGTTCACAACTGTGACCCCAGTTCTCTGGGAGCCTAAAGCAAGGTGAACATATGTTTGAACCCAACCTTGGGTAACATAACAAGACCCCATCTCAAAATAAAAATCAACAAAGGGCCAGGGATGGACCTCAATTAGAAGGCCCTGGGCTCAATTCCCAGCACACACACATAAATTCTCTACACTCCATGGCTGAATACAGCTCATACGATAATACATACAGCATGTACGATTACAATTATCTATGAGTCAGAAATCTGCACAGTACTTAGTAGATAATTTTTAACTCCGTATGACTTTTACTTATTTTTCTCAATAATATGCATCTGGCAGATGGGCTGATCTTGAGGGTCTGAGATGACTTTACCTTATTTCTGGTGGTGTTAACTATATTTTCGTATTTTCTGCAATCGTGAAGCAATGGCACCTGTACTTGGTGATTATCTCTCCTAAAGTAAGCCAACTGCTTGAGACAGCAAACTGTGAGAAACTTTCATATGCAAATCAACCAATCCAAACCCCATGAACCCCAGCCACGCCCCTTTATCAGGTTCTCACTGAGCTCTTATTCTTTGGGCTAATATCTCCTGGTCCTAAATGTCCAGAATCAGGTAACAGACAACTTGGGCCAGCCCTGTCACCCAGAGTCTGA
The DNA here is from genome assembly GCA_004027205.1 of Ctenodactylus gundi. Lineage (NCBI taxonomy): Eukaryota > Metazoa > Chordata > Mammalia > Rodentia > Ctenodactylidae > Ctenodactylus > Ctenodactylus gundi. The sequence goes on along the minus strand of PVKB01000068.1, from coordinate 520,779 downwards.
TGAAATTATTTAAGTTAACTAATCTTAAACCTGATCCATGGGTCTAGGCCACTCCATTCCCTAGAAACCAAAATGAAGTTTCTTGGCTCATGCTCGCTCCCTGCTCCTTCTGATTTTTGACCAATTCTGTTGCTTCTCCAAGTGGCCATGTGCAACATGGTGTGCCTTCTCCTATGAGAACTACAAGTATCAATTCTGTCAATAGCAGTTGTCTCCTGATTCCTCGGCCTCACAATGAATAAACATTGAATAAACCTACATTAAAATTCTAAAAAAAAAAAATGCCTTGAGAGGAATAGATGGAAGGCTTGGCTCTGCTGGGATGATCATGAAGAACAGCTGTACCTCATTTCAAAATAATTAGATTTTCTACATGGCAGCTTGATCACAGAATGGGTGCTCTAAGACAGTAGTCCCAACCCTTTAGACACCACCAGGGACTAGTGTAGTTGAAGACCGTTCTCGCAAGGATAGGGGATTTGTGGTAGTGTTGGGGCCTGTTACACTGTAGATTCTTGGAGGATAGCTTTGAAATGGCGAGCAGCAGGAGGAAGAGTGCATCAGGAAGTGAAGCTCCACCCGTTTTCAAATCAGCAGCGGCATTAGAAGCTGATAGGAGCACGCCTACAAGAGGAGGGGCTTCCTTTGCAGCTCAGCCACTCACGAGTCCTAGTGACCTGGTTCCTCCAAGGTCAGGGACCGAATTGGTCCAAGGCTTGGGGTTTGGGGAATCCCTGCTCTAAGAGACTTGGGCAGAAGATGTAACACTTATACTGAACTTGTCTTGGAAAACCTGAAATGTCATTTCCTTCAGAGCGGTGAAGTTAACTTGCTAATAAAGTCCAGATTTAAAGGAGATGAATTGGACTCCATCCTTCAATGGATGGAATAATAAAAAATTTGCGATTGTTTTTATTTTTTCATAAGCAAGTTCACTTTGACCAAGCCTGTGTATATCCTTACTATGATGTCAATAGTGATTCTGCAGGACTTGTAGAGGAAGTTGTTTCCTAACTGTGCAATCTTATGAAATCTGTCTTCTCTGGGAATATTGCCTAGGACTTCTGCATGGTTTGTGGCCCAGTTGTGTCTGCTTGTGCACAATTTCTGGTTCAGAAAATAAGGAAAATTAAAGAGGTAAGGGACTTTCACTTCAAGGGACATTCTCTGTCACCTAGGACACAAAGGGCATTGTGATGACTGCATAGAACCAGGAAAAATCCAGTCCCTAGAGGTATGCAAATAACCCTGATGAATAATTAGTATTGGGTTTGTATCCCATTTGTTTTCTAAACCCCATGCTTGCTAAACATGCATTTGCATTTGTATATAATGAGTATAATTTGCTCTTACTGACCAAGATTACTTTAAATGAGGAAATGATGAAGTTTAAGAGTAACTCGGTTGGTTAATCATCAGTGTGTTAATGGCCTCAACTTACTCAGGGTGTTTTCCCTTGGGATCAACCAGCTGAGAGCTATGCCTCCTGCAAAGAAAACTGTGCTTGGTGTTCTCAGCTTAACTCTATGCCTGATGGAAAAGCTGTGGCCACCAAAGGAGAGGAGAATGCAAAATAAGGCACATCTCTCTTTAGCCTCAACTGCAATAAAGCGAATTTAGATGTGTAATGAAGCATGTGCGTGCGTGTGTGTGTGTGTGTGTGTGTGTGTGAATGCTTTGCCTGTTTGCTTTCTATCAACATGTGGCAAAATATGAATACCCCATGAATCCAATTACATATAGAACATTACGCATGCAGCTGCCTTACGTTTCACTAAAAATGAGCAGTCATTCTGCTGGACTGCATTCAAATCCTCATAGCTTTCCTGTCACCAGACAACTGTGCTATTTTACGTAATCAGTATTCAGGGGATGGCATTTTGCTAATAGACAAAATCCTACAATGACAATTTAAATGGTTTGAAACATGCACGAGATAATTCGGAGTCACAGCTCTGCCAATTACTAAACAAGCGTAGCGGGAGTGTAGACTCTCTGAGCATCGAGGGTGCTGCTCGGAGAATGGCTTGTCCGGTTTGATCAGGCAAATTTGCTCAAGTCAAGTCAGGAGCGGGCATCACCTAATATCTCAGATGCTTGCTAGGAGAAGTGAAGTGTCTTCACAGATAAGTCCATTGCTCACCACAGTCAGGGACATCAGATAGGCAGATGGTTTTCAGGGGTTAAGACTTGAAGTTCAGGCTGAATTTTTTAAAAAGACCTCTGAGACTTAACTGTAAAGTTAGGTAAGGAACTTGGTCTCTTTCAAATTTGACTCATCTGTTTAATCAAAAATAGGACTCACCTCCTAGAACTAGAAGGATTGGGTGGAATGTTATCCTAAAACAGTAAAATGTCTGCCAAATTGTAAATACTCAATAAAAGCTAACATCTGCTGTTTAAGATGAAATTAATGTATTTTGGAAAAGACGAGCCACCTGCAGATGGGCATTAGAGGCCAATGAATCTCCAGAAAATATGACAAAATTATGAGAGAAGTTTCATAGCTTTCACCAAAGTTTCAAACGGGTCCATGACAGCAGCACCAACAAAACATAAGAGCAACCATATATCTGTTTTTTGGTAAAAATAAAAAGAGGGACACTTACTTATGGGATTTCAATCATTATTCAAGTTTTACTGAATACTAGGCATCTAAGGCCTGAAGGTTCAGTGACGTGTCTGAAGGCTTTTCCTGAGAAAGATTAGCACAGAATAAAGAAAGATGGACATTAGTCACTAATCTACAAATAAATGTCAAATGTAATAAATCTGAAGATAAAGAGCCAGTTATATAGAATATGTGCACGTGCTTTTTAAATCTGGACAATCTCTCCGAATACTCGGTTCACAGTTGACATTTGCATTCAGCAGGAAACATTCCATCCTATAGCCACAATAGACAAGGCCAGTCGGTCACTGGTTGTTGTTTTTAGCTGAGATGTAACTTCAAAGTCTTTCTGAATAAGACACCCTTGAAATCACTGGTTTGTCAAAGCTTGCATTGAGGGGAGGAGGGAGCTCCACTGTACCATTCTTGAATAAACTCACTCTTGACTAACCACTGCATTTGAAACACAGTGATAAATTTCTTCAGGTAAATTCTATAGGTAAAGCATTCTATCTTATGATAAAGCTATATGAAACTCAAGTTTTTATTCTTTTATTGATAATATAACCCTGTGTACTGCTTCATATAGTGAATTACCTTTTTTGATTAACTTGTAGATTATAACACTCAGAGGAAGAGCGATGCTTTGTCTGTCTTTGGTAGCCATGTTTTTCTCTCTCTTTTCCTGCTTTCTGTCACTCTACCTTTTTCTCTTTTTTCTTGAACAAAATTATAACAATAAATATTCATTGTTTAAAAATAATAGTAGCATTTCAAATTCCCTGCACAAAACTTTAAGATAAGCCAACCAAAAAGTGAAAATGTGTTTCGAAGTGCTTTGTCATCATGAATTAATGATAATTTCAATATAATCACTACAGGAAATTTAGCAGATCCTCTTATAGGAAGAAAGATGATTGACACCCCAAAGGAGCCTAGGAAATTAAAAACTTCCCAGATGGAACTGACAACCTGTTTCAAAGTCTTAAGTGTTGATTTTTCTTTACAAATAAGTCAAAAAAAAATAACCAAGATTAAAAAATTATGTACAAAATCAAAATCACTTCTGAAGATGTGCCCCCCCCCCCCCAAAGAGTAGTAATGTGTCTTAGGTCAGACCTCCCTCAGACTCTAATCATTTATGTTTGCAGATAGGGTGGGATGCAAACTTTGAACTGGTGTTTGATGCGTTAGCAACCTTAAACCAATACTTTCCTATCTGTAATCCTCCTGTCACCCTTTGCAGGAAAGAAAATGATATATTATCTGTGTAAAGCATCCAGCACAGAGCCTGGCATCATAGCAAGAATTTATTAAATGTACCTTCCTTCTTCTGAACAGGTGATCTACCAAAACTGCGGGAGCTTTAGTAGATTCTCTCTGGAGCAGAAATTCTAGAATTTTTTTGGTGACTCTTAGTTTCCTAGTAGGGAGTAGTCGGGGGTGGGAGTATGCTAATTTTCAAATGTTACCCTGATCAGTTTCTGATTTCTATGCACCTTGATCAGTTCCGTCACCAAAAGCGGAGGGTTGGGTTGATTTTCTGTAATTCAAATTATATTAATTGTAGAGAGGAATACGGATGCTTTCCATTTCTCATCACTGAATTATTAATGTTGATTCTTTTACAAGAGACACACAGGACTAATGGGACTAAGTCCCTTCCCTTCCCTGGGTATCAACAGGAGGGGACATCATGACCTCTGATCTTAATTGCTTGAAACCACAAAAGATTGAGACTTCAGAGAGGATGCTGCCCTGCAACTGAAGGGGTCAGAATCTTCAACCCCTCCCCTCCACCCCATCCCCGGTCTCTGCTTTTTAAGTAGCTTCAATCTCATATGCTACATGCTACAATCTTCTATGTAAAATGTTGAAAGAATTTATAAATTGAAAAAATGAAGCATTCTTTTAAAAGAGCACACTCTGTCCAGTCTGCCTCTGCCCACCTCACTGGTCCCACTTCATGCCACTCTCTATCTTACTGTTTAGCTACATGGGCACTTTCCATGTTTGAATGTACCAACTTTTTTTCTGCCCCAGTGACTTTGCATGTGCTATTTCTTCTGCTGGCAAAGCTTTCTTTACCACTTTCAACTTGCCAATAAATACTGCTCTTTTATTCTTTTCATCTTTGCTTATCTATCACGTCTTTATGATGTCCCCACTCCCAGTAAGATCTAAGTACCCCCCTAGAGTTGCCAGGTTACAGACAGGGAACATCAATTAAATTTGATCTTAGATAAACTCACATACATGTTAATGTCTAATTTTACAGGAAAAAATAATGAGGTGTGATTTTAAAAATAGTGGATGATTACATTTAAAAGAATTATTATAGTAAAAGACGCATGGCCATATTCCTCCTCAAAGTCCTCCCCCTCCCCCGAGCACATTTACCCCACCATCCCAGCTACTTCCAGAAGGAAGATTCTGGAAGACTTTTTCATGAGTGACTTTAGCTGTGCTTCTGCAGCTGCTTCAATATCTGGAATTTATTCAAACTGTTTACTTTTCGTGGTCATTTTGACTTTGAGAAAGAGCCAGAAGTCACACAAGGCCTGATCTGATGAGTCAGAAGGATGAGCATCTGCTGCAATGTTCCTACCTGACAAAAATTCCTGTAAACATTTTCAATTAATTCAAGACATTGAGGCAGCCACAAAAAGGCATGTAAGACAATGTGAGTAGTGCTTCGGAAAGTGCTGGAAGTGGCACAGAGTATTGGAAGAGAGTTAAGGGCAGTGTGTCTTTGCTTGTATTTTTTTAAATGTTTACTTAAACGTTTACAATAGTTTTTGATCACACTTTATATTTCATATTTACTAAATTCAAGTTTATCTGACTATCCAGTATTTTTACTGGCAGAATGCAATGATCCTAATTTTCTCTGTTACTTTTTGTATCAACAAGCTGCAGTTTTACTACAGAGGACATCACATTGCAATTAGGATTATTTTATTTAACAGGTTCCTTATTCACTGTAAGCTTCAGAGAGCAGAATCTGATTTTTTTCTCATCTCTGTATCCCCATACTGCACAGTGATGCCTGGCACAAGACCAATCCGCATCAGCTAAATTCTTGAATATGTATACATGTAGGAAGGAGGAGACGTGAGTTCAAGTATCAATGTTAATAAAATGCAAATTTATAAAAGGCTGTTTTAGATGAGATACATACATTGAAATATCATCCTGTAAAATTAGGTTTTGGATTATACAACTCACTTGACTACCGTGAAGTAAAAATTCTTTTATTGGAATGGAGATACTGCTCAAGGTAAGGCACTTGCCTAGTGTCCTTAAGGCACTAGATTTGAGCCTTAGCACTACACACACACACACACACACACACACACACACACACACACACACACTGCTTTGATAATAAAGCAACTGCTTAGTAAGCCATTTCTGTGTAACAATTTCTGAAGTTCTGAAACAATATAACCAACAGAAATGATTTTTTATCCAAATATAATACGCTAGATACTGCAACTTGCAAGAGATAAGAACATGCTAACCCAAACTACAGTACTTTGAATTAATAGCTGTTTTTGAGCTGAAAATGAACTAGAATCAGTACTAAAAGCAATAAGCCTTCTCAGAATTTCCCCTATCTTACTTCAATCCAAAATTTCTGAAAAATGAAGACTGTATTGAAGCCCCCTTTCCAAAGAGACTTATAAATTGTTATAGTTCAGATCGAGAATATTCTTCAAATGATTTATTTCTGGTAGGTTGTGGAAACTACTGATATGTGATGGCGCTTAGCTGGGGAGTGTAGGGCCATGGAAGGGAAGGAATATTCCTTTAATTTTGTTCATGGACCTTGGCATGTGCTCTCTGTCTCTCTCTGTCTGTCTCTCTCTGTCTGTCTGTCTCTCTCTGTCTCTCTCTCTCTCTCTCTCTCTCTCCCCCCCCTTCCTGGCTGCCATTCTGCTCTGTAACACACTCCCCATCCATCATAGCCCACCTCCCATCTCCTCACAGGCCTGACAGAAAAGCAGCCAGCTAATTATGGGCTGAAACCTACACAACCATGAATCAAAATGAATCTTTCTTCTTTTAAATTTACTTCCTTAGTTCAGCCTAAAATTATTTTTGACCCAAACTTCATTTTTAAAACATATATTGAATTTAATCATCTGACAATAGGGCTAATGCTCCCAGTATATTCTGTATACTGTCTGCTAACTTGGAAGGGATTTCTAGTACCTACTGGTAAACATAAAGTAAGAACACTAGCCCTACAGAATCATTGCAAGGACTTAAATAATAAATCCATGGACAGTAATACCATAAAGCCGAATATTTTAAAAGAACAAAAATCTGTTTGCTGTTATTATTATTATTACCAAAATTCTCAGAAATATCTTTTCCCCATTCCTTTCCCACTCTTCTGTCTCCGAATTTCTGGAATCTACTGGGAACATTAACCCTATTGTCAAATTTCTCCAAGTCTTCGTATCCATAAGAAAAATGATGTAATCCCTGCACTTGGGAGCCTGAGGCAGGAGGATTGCTGTGAGCTCAAGGCTACCCTGGGCTATCTAATGAGTTCAGAGCCAGCCTGGACTGCAAAGTGAGACCCTGTCTCAAAGAAAAAAAGGTCTAATGGTGAAATGATCAATGTGGATCACACTGATTATTAAACTTGGCACATATTTTATTGTTACTCTATATATCACCATATAATATGAATTAAGCATAATTATTTAGGGAAGATTACATGGAGAAGCAAGTGTTAATTTTTAAATACTGTGATGGTTTTATGTAAGCAACATCTTTATTCACTGCTTAGCTGAACCCTAAAACTTTAGATCTAATTTAACAAGCATATGTTGTATATTACTATACTGGTAGGTAAATGGAAAAGAAGAGGAAGTTATAGGTCACTATTTATCCTAAGGGGTGTGAAATCATGCTGCAAATAACTACACAAAACAATTTTAATATATACATATATGTACACGTTATCAGCAATAAATGTATGAAGACTGTTACCATAGATATAACTTTTAAAACCTGCCATGTTTAAAATTTAATTTTTTAATTAGGGATAAAACTGGGAAACCTTAACACTATATTTGCTACTGACCTCCAGCGAGTGTGAGTTGAATCCTACCTCAGTCATTTACTATCCGTAGATTTGAAATGCACTTAATTGTTTTGGCTTCGGTTTGGTTATCTGTAAAATGGTGAGGATAATATGGATGCTTCCCTTAAAGGAGTGCTGTGAAGACCAAATAAATAGATATGCATGAAATATTTTCATAGCTCTAACTCATTAAAATCTCTGTAGAAATGCTTATCCCTCTTACAAGTTTCACGCTCACTAAGCCTGAACAGCCTGTGAAAGGAGAATCAGGCCGGAGGGCAGATTCATGGGATGTGAGGTCGACAAACACAGCGGCTCTTAGAAGTCTGTTCTTGCGTTGCACAGATGTAGACAAATGTTTCATACCAAGAACGTTGGTGTGAAAAGGTCCCTGGGAAGCAACAGCAGGAGTCTGCCCAAGAGAAGGAATGTTCTGCCACAGTGTTTAATTATTTTCAATTCTTTTTTGAGACAGGGTCTCACTCTGTGGTCCAGGCTGGTCCTGAATTCACTGCAGAGCCCAGGCTGGCCTTGGACTCACGGCAATCCTCCTGTCTCAGCCTCCCAAGTGCTGGATTACAGGCGTGCGGCACCACGCCCAGCTTATGCTGGGGAATCGAACTCGGGTACTTAGCGCTTGGCTTAGCGCTTGCTCAAGCGCTTTAACCGCTGAGCCATTCCTCCAGCCCCTGCCACAGTGTTTAAAGTTATGAGAACTTGCTGAGGAATTCAACACTCGAGGTTCAGGGATCTGTCAGTGGTGGCGGTTGCAGAACAACGCGCCTCACCAACATCGGCATCTTAACCCCCAGACTTTAGCCAGGTTCCCTTAAGTGGCAAAAGGAACTTCAAAGATATTTTCACACTAACGCCTGGAAGATCTTTGCATGTAAATCTCCGGCCTTCTTTTCATGTTTTTATGAAAAGTCTCACTACACTAAGTCATGAAGTTGCCCAAACTGGGCTCAAATTTCTAATCTTCCTGCCTCCATCTCGTAAAAGGCTGGGATTACAGGTGCAAATCACCATGACTTAATAACTGAGAATAACAAAAGAGAAAAGATTTATTTTGGCTCAAGTTTTCAGAGATGTTAGTCCGTCATCACCATTGCTTGTAACTTTGCACTGAAGCAAAGCATCATGGTAGAAGGAGGTTGCACAGGAGAGCTGTTCACACATGGCAGTTGGAAAGAAGAGATGGGAAAGATCACGAGGGGAAGAGGCTAGTAATCAAAGAAAGTCCCCAAGTGCACAACTCCATGTTCCATTTCCTACAACTAGGCCCCATCTCCTCATCTCATCACCTCCCAACAAGATAGAGCACTCACGATCCACTCACCTCCCAGAAGCTCATCAGTAACAAAGCTTTCAAAATAGCAAGGTTTAGGAGGACATATCATAACCGAGCCACAAAACAGACATCATCTTGGGTTATGTGATTGGTACAAGTGATCACAAAAGCTCTTACAAGTAAAAACATCAAAACATAGAGATTTGGGCATATTTTGTTGATGGCTTTGAAGATGGAAAAAAGAAGTCACAAATAAATAAATGGAGACGATCTCTTGAAATGAAATTGATAAGTAAACTGTCCCATCTCTAGGGTCTTGTGATTATTACTCATGCTTTGCCAGAAGGACCTCCCAGGTCATGTTCTGTGTGACCCATTCCTCCAATCAGGACCCGCGTCCTAACAACACATGAAATTGTTAAAGTATTCTATGATTGGAATAACATCCCCATGATCCAATCACCTTTCAAGCACATGTGACTTTTGAAGAACATTTGAGAACTAAGTCATAACAAGCCTGCAGGTAAGAAAGCGGTCCTGATGATAGTTTGCCTTTGAACTTTACTTTTGATGAGGGATATGTTGGACTTTAAGCCTACTGACCTATAAAACAATATATTCGTGTTGTTTTAAAATAGTAATTTTGTTACAGCAGCGTAGGAAACTAATACAATTTCCTAGTGTCAACATATCTTATATTTTCCACCAAGAAATAAAGTCAAGTGTCATCATTACATATGGCTGCTTTGCAGATGTTAAGGATCCAAGACACTATGTTGAGTAAAGAGGAGAGGGACCAACCTGTGCCCAGTCTGCACTTCTCCCAGCTCTATCCATGGCCCTTGGGTCCCTCCTAAAGCGCTCAAGAAAAGATTCAATTTCTTTTTCAAGATTTAGTTGAAACTTACCTATACATAGGTATTTCTGTTGAGTGTATAAATATTTATTTTCATATATAATGGGAAAAAATGTTGTGGAATGGAGGAAGTATTTTTAAATCAAAGGAGTTATCTTGACCTTACAGTCACTGAAGGAAAAGGGAGGAAGCTAAGATTGCCTTGCTCGATATTCCAAGATTCTAATGACTTGCCGAGATGGTGTTGCAGGGTAATAAAACAGCAGACTTCCTAGCCATATCTCTACTTATCTTCAGCTAATAATTTCATGAATTTAATTAACTCCCTTCTTCTCCATTTTGTGTATTATAATATATTGGAGCCAGGTACCTGGTCTGTGAGCTATACAGCAAAGCAGTGATCACTAGCATTCTTTTCTGCTCCAGCCAAGCATTTCCTGGTCTATGCTTCATCAAAACCTAAAACTCAGTCTGTCAAGGTGGGAATCAGGAGAATAATGGCATGCAGTGTGGAGGAGATAGAAATAATCCTGAGAAACAGACAAGGAGACCCAGTTCTGAAGAACGAGCCTAACTCCTCTGCTTGGTAACAGAGAGAATGTTAGCTTCCATGTGATGATTTTATTCAACTCAATGCAGCAGAAATTGATTGAGACCTTACTCTGGGCAAAGAATAATGGTAATTAAGTCACACATGGCACTAGCGAAACTGCTGACATTTGTGTTGATGATAGATACTGAAGAATTAACAAAATTAGAAGGGAAAACCTAAAAAAATCACTGTGGTGCTATAAGAGTAATACTAATTACAGTAATTTATGGGAACTGCTTATCACTTAATGCCTAATTATTATGCAGCGCAATCATGATTATGCATGCCATTAAATGTGTGTACGAAGGGCTTTGCTGGGTGTTGTATTAGATTAGATTACAACAATGAAATAGAAACATGCGTGCTCGATCCTCATAATATGTTACTCATGCAGTAATTTGTCATCTGCTCACAATTTTTAAAAATTAGAGAAAAGTGCTTAGTCCATGAATAAAATAACTTGGTTCTTTCTATCAGGGACACTATAAATTGATTAGTGTACGTGATTTTCTAAATGAGTTTCCTATTGTCGCCATCAAGAACTGTAGTGTGTGTGTGTGTGTGTGTGCATGCGTGCGTGAGTGTGCGTGTGTGTGTGTGTGTGTGTGTGTGTGTGTGTGTGTGTGTGTGTGTGTTTTCTCTCACGGGCTTTCTTATAAATAATTTTAACTTTCTTTTTCTAGCATTCTATCCTGAAGTGAATGCAGCTCTGAGAGGCTCATTATCTTGAAAGTCTGCGGAAAGGCTGAGATAGATGGGTTGAGTCAGACCATTTCTGTGTGAATAAAACAATGTAGTCAGGCATTTGTAGATTATTTGTCAATCAGCTCATCAAGAAGCCCGTGTCCAATTATCTCAGAGTTCAGTTAAAGTAACACAATAAGATGGTATTTTTTATCTCTGTGGTTGAGCTGTGCACAAATTGGAATCCATGACCTCAACAATTCAACACAAACTTCATTTAGGAAAGGATTTAGAAATACAGACTGTTCCTAATTCTACACGATCAAATTCTCACTCAATTTATTCATGCTTTTGACCAAAATGTATTAGAAGCGTACTGTGTGTCAGGTACAGTTCTATCATTAAAATTTTTTAAATCATGTAAATTACCCAAGGAAACTGATGGTACAGTATTTCAATTTCAGTGGGGTCTATAGAAATACACTAACAAAATTGCTAGCTAGTACTTCTTTCAGGTTCATGACTCTAATTAAATATATAAGAAAATAAGCAGAAATAATTAACTTTGAAAGCCTGGATATATCAAAAAACGGACAGATATACTTGTCTTATTGTCCCATACCATTTCTTTTATTTCAAGCCCAATATCAGCTTCACAAGTCCAAGGTGCACTGAACTATATGCCCTGCTAGTTTCCTCCTCCAGTCTCTGAATTCAAATGCATCACTAACAGTGTATGAAGTCCCTGAAAAATACAGTATATACATGTAAAATAAATTTAAAATTATTTTGTATGAATATTGTTTCAATAACTATAAAATAGTGTAATAAATAAGAAGCATTCTATTTGAATATTGCTCCGATAAGCTCTAATTCCCCCTGTCCATTCCCAACCCTCTGCCTTCCCATCCCTAAGGTGTTGTCATGACATACTTCCTCTTTCACCCCCTGCTTCGTTCAACCTTAGGTTAAATTCCCATCTAGCTACTAATTCTGGCTGGAATCTCACCTTGAGAAGATCCAACCTGGTCTTATAAACTCTTCTCTGACCTTTCCTTCTCTTGAGCCCATCATCATCAAAGTTAAGCCCTGTGCACCAGCCTTTCCTTTCAGCGCTGTTCTAACTTGCCTTTTTTCTAGGAGTGAAACATAGCTTTCATATTCAGTGAGCGAGGTAGACCCTTGAAATCCACTGAAATAAAAGTAATTTCTCGCCCTGGGATACCCACAGCCTTAAAATGGTATTATCTGTGTATGTATAAGCTGTTATTTCTCCTAACATGTAAAGGGAGATACAGTACATTCATCCTCAAGTCAAAAGTTTTAGCTTCATTTTATTCCATCATTTTCCCTTTCAGAAACTTAGTACCTTCTGTCTTCATTGCTTTCTTTCCTGTTGTACCCTTCTCATGTGTCTACAGGATTGTTTGGCTTTTGGCTTTTCCTTTTTTTTGAGAGGAGGCACCATCTATTGCTTAATATTTCATATGCCTTCTATCATAAAATCCTCATTTGGTGATTTTTTAGCCTACAAACAAAGGTGATGTCCTTAGCAAAAAATAAAATTATTTCCAAATTGACAGTAATCACTCCCTCTCTTGGAATGGTAGTTCAACCTGTATAAAACTCTTATATGACTCTTAGACTATGGATAATTACAAAAGGAAATACAAAATAAAGCTTCCACAGTAGGGTGTGTTTCTTTAAGAAAAAAGATTTCACTAATTGGAGAAGTGGAAATTCAATCATATTATTGTAAGAATCAACTTCCAATCACATCTCCTCACTAAGTACAAAAAGGTGGGTCATTAGGTTAGATAAGCATACTTGTTCTGAGATTTTTATTTCCTCTCACAGACTGGATCCATTGCTTTTAATGCTGAGAAAAGACAAAAACAAGTCATAACACTGGTTTCTGTTCTCTTGATTTTAACTATGAACATGTTAAAATATAAAGTCTAGAAGATGAAACCAGAATGGGACAACACTGAATGTGACTGACTTGTTGCCTGATTATTGAGCAGCATAGAATTTGGTGAATTTGATTGGGAAGGATATTTTCCAAGACTATGGTATAAATCTTTGAATAACTGTATCCAAGGCGTTCAAATTTAGAACTACAGCATATATATATATATATATATATATATATATATATATATATATGTAACAGAATTAACCTTAAAGTAGTTTATCAGTGACCATAGAATTTGAAATCTATACACAGAGGCAGATAAAGAAATATAAAGAATTAGAATCATATATTACCAGGCCTCAAATTAAATTGCACAGCGGCCTCAATTCTGTGCAATGTACTACTTTTCCCTATCAAGTTTCCACACTTAATAACTAAAGTTTCATGTTTTTCTTAATATTTCCTCAACATATGTCTAGAGGAAAGCAAAGCCTTTGAAGTGTCAAAATCATATAATCTTATTTTTGCTTTGTTGAAGGAAAGATACTCATAAACATGGCAAAAATTAGTAGCTTATTGCATGAGAAAAATAAATATCAATCAGGAAAATATTGATGTCAGTAATACTTCTGCTAAATGTCACAGGCCAATTGAATGATTGTATGATTTATTGGAAATCAAGGGATCAAAATGATAATGATGGGTTATCACTCACTTTAAGATATAAAAATCCAAGAAAAACACAAACGACTTGAATTTATAGGTAAAAAGTTTATAATAAATTAGAATAAAAACTATAAAAGAAATTAGACTGAGAAAACATCATACATTCTTTTCAGATATAGGCCTCCAATAATCCAGAGGAAAATCATTATTAATTTAAAATCTGAGGACTCAGATCATATATATATATGGGGGTGTAACTTTGTTAGGTAGTTAGCTAGTAACTAAATACAAATATCTCTTGTGTTTTCACCACATCATAGCCCAATTCAAATAAAAGAGTACAAAACTCAAGTGTTAGTGCCGGAAATTAGAAATAGGTATGATTCTTTTATCATGTATGTGAGTTCCTTTGTCCAAACACAGCACCAGTACCTATAAGACCAGCACAAGATGGGAATAAAATTATTTCCAAATTGACAGTAATCAATTTGTGAGTAATCAATTTCTGCCTTATCATATTTTACCTGATACGGCAGAAGCTCTCAAAAGTTTATAGAGGCCCAACTCGTACAGTACCATGCCAGACATGATCAGAAAGGCCACTGAGTCAGAAGCTTCCCCAAACATAGAAGGATCTACAGAGAGAAAACAAATTAGAGACAACGGATGTTTCAGATTTCTTTCCTCCTTTCCAGAAACTACTGGATTAGTGAAATAATAGCATGAGGCTAAATTATTTAGTTTATTCTAAATTAAACATAGATGAATAAAAACAAGTAAATAAAAATAAGCAAAGCTTCGTGATGAGCCATTCTTGATGTTTCCTCTACATACACCAGTCTAACCCTCTTTGACTTTCCATATTACCCCTTATTTCCAGGGCAGGTGATTTCATTGGAAAGAGATTTTTAAAGAATAAACTGTGCAGGCCCAACTCAGACTTTCTCTTTAGCTCTTCAGAGTGAGCTGAGCACAGAAAATGCACATCTCCTACTCCTCCTTCAGATAGAAAATATGCAAATTGTATTTCATGACTATAATGAAGTAAGTGTAGGAAATATTATAGGGAGGAACATATATTATGTTCACTAGTCTTCTAGGTGTACATCACGATGTGCACTCTTTCCTGCAGGCATATTGTCTTAATTATTTTCTTGTGACTGTGAAAGAATACCTGACATACACAAACTTGGAGAGAAAAAGTTTGCATTAGCTCACAGTTTCAGAAGGTCAGAGTCCATTCACAGGTGGCTGGCAGCAGGGGAAGTACATAGCAGAAGTATTACAAGTCCCAGGAAGGAAGGAAGAAAGGGAGGAAGGAAGGAAGGAAGAGAAGAAGGAAGGAAGGAAGGAAGGAAGAAGGAAGGAAGGAAGGAAGGAAGGAAACAAAGAAGTAGCATATACCTTTCCAGGTCCTATCCCAGTGACCTGCCCCTTGCAGGGTTAAGGCCCTAATCCACAATATATCTATAATCTATAATTCACTACAATCCTATAATCTATAATCTGCCACACATTTGTCTTCCACCACACACCTATAATCCACCCTCCACCCATAAGGCACCCCTCCAGACCGCTCCTTCATCCCCTAACAGCACATCATTCTCTAAATAACCCATAAGGTCTTCAGGGAACCATTCAGATTCAAATCACAATACATGTTATATTTCAAGTAATAGAAACAAAAGGCTATCTTACATTTCCTTATGTCTGCACAATCATTCACAAGAAAATCAGTGAAAAACCTGTTTTTAATTGATGGGATTCTCCAGGGTGAAATACCTAAGCAGAGACAGTAAGACACACATGTGTGTGTGATTTAGCATATATAAATAATACATACAAATCTACACACATAAAATTCATTCAAGCTCTTTTCCTGGTCAGAAGTGAATTTTATTTTTCAAAACAACATGTTTAAGACACTCGATCATAGTGGTAATGAATTCTACGCTCTCTCATTAATAACTGGTTTAAATAGAGCTAAGTAGCTGGTTTAGTTGCACCTAAAATTTGTGGTTAGCCTCCGTGTCTATTATCTGTACAGTCGTGGTCAAGTTATTACAACATTTTAGTTTCCTCTATCATGAAATGAAAACCCCCAACAAGACAATCGCTGGGTCCTTTCCTTTTGCGAAATTAAACGTAAAAGAAATCCGCAGTTCTCTTAGCACCAGGCACTCTTAACTCGGCCTCATAAATAATAACAATAATGTTTCACAGCGTGTACGGCACGAAGTAAGGATTGTTTGCAAAATGCAATTTAAACAGATCACATTTTATGGCTTGCCATTTACCGGAGTAGTAAATAGCAGATAGGCAGTTGTGCCTACGTGTATTTGCTGATCTGTCAGACACTGGAAATAAGGCCAGTGCATTATCCCTTTATAAACCAGGGCACGCATTCAGTCTCAGGGAGAGGCATTAAGTTTTTATTGAAAACGACAAACCAATGCAACTGGGGTGAGCCACAGAGGGGGCGCCTTTCGTGACTATTTAACATATGCATACGCATGTTTCAGAGCCAATGCCTGCATTTTCTTAGCCCTCCTCCCCCAGGGCTGGAATCAGCGACCCCATCTAATTTGTTTTTAAATACTATTACTTGCTTGTCATATTTTACCTACCTATGGCAGGCAGCGACTGGGCTTCCTTCAACAATTCCAATCACGTGACTTCCTTCCTCCTGGTTCTTCACCTCAAAGTCTCTCCAACAGGATTTGATTCTATGGCGTCTTCCACATCATTCTTTTCAGGCCCCGGATGGCGAATTCTTCACAGATGAAATCTGCTAACAGTCTTAAGATAATGCCCTACACCCTTAGAAATGAAAAAGAATAACAATCACTTCTGATTCTCAATGTGAAATCTCTAAATATGTATGCTTCCCCTTCTTATATATGGAAAGTAAAAGTAATCTGGGCCCAATAGTATTTGCTCTCTTATATACATGCAAGAAATAATAAAAATTTCATGTGACTTATACAATTTTAACTAATGACTTGGGTTTCTATCTGCTATCTCTTCATATATTTTATCCTTAGGAAAAATTACAGTTAGTATAGTTTGCCATACATCACTTGATGTCCTGTATGTTACCTGAAAAATGAAAAAAAACTAATCTGAATACATTATAGAAATTGGAGAAAATTTCTCTCAGGTCTTCATGGAGGTCAGAAATGAAAGGAATTTACATAATAGGCCCAATTAGGTGCAAATCCTCCCCAGCATATAAGCAGCTGATCAGATGACTGGATTGCTCACTGGTATTTTAATCTGAGCACTGAAAACACCACTCATAAGTCAAAAGGCACAAATGGTTTATTTTGTTCAGCTAATTCCAAATTAGTGTTGAATTTATTGTCAAGTTCAAAAAAGTGCATATTCTGTAGTAAAATGGAATATAAGGTATTACGATTCATTAGGAATTGCTAGTTCTGGTTGAAAGATGGCTCACTCTGTGTCTGAGTGAAGTGATAAGGTTCTTTTGCTTCATACATTGGGAAGGATAAAATTTCCTCAAGACCACATCCATATCTTGGGGTTTATTCTGCAACCTAGTATTATTCTCAAATATAAGTTGCATAATTTGCAGTCTCTTATTAAATGAGGACAGTATCTTAAAAGGAAGATAAAAGATGAAACTTAACAAAGATGATATCCAGAAACTACCTCTACAAACATACTATAGAATTCCTTGAACTCAGTTTGCAATTATTCAAGTAACATCTGCATAATATCAACTCCTGTTCTTCCTTTGAGTGAGCTGGGTTCACCCAATATTTTTAACATGTATGGATTATGTATAGTTGAGAACACAAATTAAATCCCAAACACAATTTCTACGTGCAACACAGGTAATCCTTTTCTCTATTTTACAAGTCTACTTTTGCCAGATCATTGAAATAGTTTCACTCAGGATCTGTAGGTTTTGCCATTGCAGTCCTGGAGTCATCCCATATCTCTGTTCTTTATGAGTCAAACAAATCTCTACTCCCACTATAGCTTTCATCATGACTGAAATTGCAAAGGATTGTACATGGGATTGTCAGGCTGATTTGTGTGTGTGTTTGTGTGTGTGTGTGTGTGCGTGTGTGTGTGTATGCACATGCACGCGCCTGTATGTGTCTGTGTCTGTCAGTGTGTGGCTCACGAATGAAACCTTGATTTCATTTTGAATAACCTCAAAATTCATACTTACATGAGAAAAATCCAATAATTTAACATGGAGCACATTTTAAATGGCATTGAGAATAGTTAGATGTCGAAAAACAAAAACAATAAGTGGTAGGCATTAAATAGCTTAGGACCATTATCAAAACTATCCAGCTTATTAATATTACTGCTATTGTTTTACTTTAACTTAACCAATAGCTATAATTATTTTAAAGGTTAATGACATGGATTTCCATTGGCTACAGACTACACAAATTAATTTCAAGTATTTTAGAAACCAAACTTTTGAGCTTAATTGAGGTGAGGTACGTGGAAAGGAGAAATTGGATTTAGTGTTGGGAGGAATACGTTATGACTGAAATTGCAAAGTCACGGATGAGACTTACAGTGCTGGCTGTCTGACTTGTGGCCCACGCTCTTAGGCTCTTGTATTGTATCCTGAGCCCCATGGCTCATTGGGTGTACAATCTACACTCATTAACTTCAGCTGGTGGCACATGCCCTCCTGCAGGTGGCGCACATCCTCAGGGCTTCAAGAGGGTACTACATCTAATAATTTTCTTCATAAAGGGTTTTATAAAAGCATAACTCAGTTAACTCAGTTATTAAACTGAACAACAAATATTGAGTCAATAAATTAAAAATTATACCAATGAACTTTATTTTATTTGATATATGTTTTTCTTTCAACCCTCTATGGCTGTGGATATCATTTTTTCAAGGAATTAAATTATATGGTCAATTAGAGAGAAATTTATTATTATAGTTAAATGTGATTAACACAGATATCCTTTCATATTTAACAAAATGCATCATAAATAAATTAAATAATTTAAAGTAGAGTAACCTATTGAGGAAAATTTTTTCATTAGCAAATTTTAGGTTCAGTTTATATCAACAAAATTTCAACAAAATTGCTATGCGAATATTTTAGAAAAGCAGTAAGACATTTTATATTCTTGTATTTAAATACCCTGAAAATTTAGCTACGGCATTTATATAGGAAACATACCTTAATTTCAATTTTGATCACAAAAAAATAAAAGAACACTATTGAAAGCAAAAAAAAAATTGTCTACCACTTTTAGGTATTCAACTGTGACTTACTAAAGTGGGTAATTAAATTGCTAAAACTCTCCTTGGTACCACTTTAGTTTTCAAAATAAAATACATTGATATAGAGTGAGGAAGACCGTTATCATACACAACAAGTCAATAATAGTGAAAATTTATATTTCAAATAGGAATTCTCAAAATTTGTTTCATATTATGTTTCACAGGATGTGTGTACATATTCTAGACGAGCATGTAATAACGGTTCAACAGGAGAGCTGTAATGCAGTCATATTTGTGCAATTTCGTGAAAATCACAATTCAAAAAGCAATAAAACCTTCAACAATGTAAGGTATACACAGCAGAAAAATTTAGCTCGTTAAGAATAAGAAAGATTTATCAGTTCCATAAGTATAGATGAATTCACGTTTAATGCCTGAAATCATAAGACTACTGTTGATATAACATTACTCATCTTTAAAGTGCTTTACCAACATTACCTAATTAATTAAAATAAAACAAGTGAAAAATAAAAGTACCGAATGGATATTATGCTCCCCAATTTATAATCTGCCTCAAATACTATGAAATAAATGTTTGAAGAAAAGTGATTCTGTTTTATTATTTTTCTTTTTGGGGTGATGAACAGACTCCTAATGTTTTCCTAGGCCTACTTATTTGTCTTCAGTTTTATTCAGTGTCGCTTTGAGCTCTTGCTGTCTCAGTCAGTAGTCTCATGAAACCAGTGGGCTGGAATTAGAAAAACAGGTCTATCCCAGACAGCCGTGTAACAATGTCCTACCAGCTAAGAGATATCAACTTGAAGTGCAGCTTCATTTATTCATTGATTTAAGTGGAAATTTAGAAAGAAGAAAAAAAGAAAAGAAGTCACAAGTGAAAAGAAAAATAAGGAGCTTTCAATATGCCTTTTATCAGCTCTAGATTTGTCAGCAGAACCCACGTTTATTTTTCAAATATGTTAGATAATAGGCATAATGTTTATTCATAATGGCCAGACATTGTCAGTACAATGCTAGAAACTTGAAAATTATAAAAAGCAGTCACGATTAAAATCAACAAAGAAATAAAGATTAGAAAGATGATTTTCAATGTTCAAAACAAGGAAGAAGAAATTTTTTGCATACCAAACAGCCTAGAAAGCTTTTATGTGCCTTTTAGAAAACATAGTTAGTGACTCGGTATTTCAGTGATCTGTTCTGTCTTCAAGCTTTTATTCTCAGCGAAATGTAAAGACATTCCTAGGACAATTCTACTATGTATTCCACAAAAATAATGTTACTTCTGATCTCACTTATGCTGTGCCTAGGAAAGTGATTAGAGAAAGTTCATCATACCAATTCTAGCTTAAGAATGGAAAATTCCAAAGCTTATGTGTTACCCCTTGCCTCCTGATTATCACCCAACCTCACTCACTGGGCATTGTAGCATTTGCTTGAACCAAGAAAATTCCAGGTCAGAGAACATTTGAAATTGACAAGAATTTGCAACATTATGGCAGTTTGAGTTCCTGGCCTGACTGGTACAGAAATTTAATTTTAAGAAAGCCTGGAATGATTTTATTCTCTTTTCCTTTCTGTGACTCATACTTCTCTCCTTAAGACTGGATTTTAAAACTTCAGTTCAGGCGTCTCTTTTCTGTTGAGCTGTCCTTTGTGCTGAAGTGGCCGCTTAAGAAACATTGTGGAATATTCTCTCTTCTGTCTCTCATATAGAGAGAAGCTTCATTTCTCTTCTGCCAAATATTATCTGTTTTATCCTAGCAAAGTTATTTCACATCTGAAATATTTATTTTTTAGGTATCAAGTTGAACTATAATTCCCAGCTTTTGGTGACTTTGAGGATTAAAAATCATAGTAAAGAAAGAATTTATCACATTTCCTGACTCAAAATAAGTAGTGATAAAACTTGTAGTAGTTGCAATTATTATGAATGTCAATGAATGCATTGTTAAGACTCGATTCTTTTTTCTGTAAATGACAATATACTTTGAAATATAATTATAACTTTGATTTAATTAAAATAACCATTTTATTTAGACAAATAAATGTATTACTTAATTTATTTAAACAAAACTTTTAGAGAAATAAAAATAAAATATGGATCACTAGAAAGCAATAAATTCCATATTCAAATGTTTGAGTTTATTTCTTTTGAGGCTTCTCTTACATTTCTGTTCATCCATTTCTTGCTTCTAATCCTTGCTTGATCTGTCTCTTTGAAAGAGAAAGGGAATAATAAACAACCTCACCATTTATGTCTCAAGTTTCTATCACATCTCTGGCTCTCAAAATATAAAGGCCAAGTTTATAAATCAAGTGAGAGAGACGACGTACTAGAGTGTAGGCAGAAGTGTTTTTCAACTTCAGTTGAATCTGTGACAAGATATAGTGGGTCTGTCACCAACAGTTATAAAAGCAGAAGGTTTTAAAGTAAGAACAGTCCACTGTTCAACCACCATACCTAGGACAATAGACCTGGTGGCTTTCTAAACTTAAGAGACAGCTAATGCATTTAGAAAAATTCTTCCTAGAAATAAGACGAGTTATATGGCCCAGTTTGCAATTCACAGTACTAGCAAACTCACTTAGAATCTTAAATTCCAACTTATAATTTTGATATAGTTAACCTTTTTATTAACAGCAAAACCATTTCTTCTCACACAGTCACAAACACAGTCACACACACACACACACACACACACACACACACACAAATTAAAGATTTAATTTACCCAGAAAAATTATTCTGGAAAAGTCGGTATTGAGTGGAGGTGTATATTCAGAGTGCTCAAAGCCCTCAGCCCTGCTGCTTCTCCTTAATATCACAGTGCAAATATACTTTGAAACCCCACAGACTTTATAGAACAAAATTTGAAAACCACTGCATCCCCAACTTAAAGTACAGTTGTTCAACCAATATTTGTTATAAACTTGGGGATAATGTTCTAAAATGGAAATGCTTTTTCTGCCAAATAAATGCTTGGGAAAAGATATAATTTTGAGGTGGGGGACAGGAGAAATAGCACCAGGGTTAGAGCACTTGCCTAGCAACTACAGGCCCTGAGTTTGATTGCCCCACAATCATGTAAGCTAGGTTTGCTGGTGCACACCTGTAATCACAGCAGGATTGCTACGAGTTCAAGGCCAGCCTGGGCTACATAGTGAGTTCAGGACCAGCCTGGACTACGGAGTGAGGCCTTGTCTTAATAAATAAATAAATAAGCAAACAAACAAACATTAGGCTCATGGTATTCATCCAGATTCACTGGCCCTCTTCCCAGTTGCAAACTGCCGAATTTTTGTCTCCTCGGGACAATAAGAACAAGAAAACACTCCAGGGCTTTGGGGGGACTTTAATCCCATTCATGAAGA
Source organism: Ctenodactylus gundi (assembly GCA_004027205.1). Taxonomy (NCBI): domain Eukaryota; kingdom Metazoa; phylum Chordata; class Mammalia; order Rodentia; family Ctenodactylidae; genus Ctenodactylus; species Ctenodactylus gundi. Next base: position 498,441 of record PVKB01000068.1, on the reverse strand, counting down.
TTGCACCTTTAAGACTAGTTTCCTCCAAAATGCCCCACCTCCTAATACCATCGCAGTGAGTCCTAAGATCTCAACATGTAGATTGGAGGGAAACAAGCTGTCAATAATATAAGCTTATTATTCTAATTTACTGAGGAAATAGACATCAGTATTTACTCTTTCTACACAAAGAACCTGGGAACTAAAGGGTAGAGAAAAAATACATTTACTCAAGATCATTTGAATAGAAAAGAACAAAATTATGAGTCTTGCAGAACTGTATTGGAAGTGTGAAGAAGAGATAAAAATGGGGAATAAAGGCAAAAATGAGGCACATTACATGATTTGTGAAAAAAAGCATTGTAAGGCATCAGTAAAATTAAAAATTTCTGCTGTGTGAAATTTATTGTAAAGACATTGATGACGAAAGCCAGAGGCAAGTGAAATTATTTTCAAAACAAATGTTTGGTTAAAAAAGCCCTGTGGCCACAATATACAAAGAACTCTTAAAAATCAATGATAAAAAACACATAATTTAAAAATGGGCAAAATGTTTGAATGGACACCTCACTAAGTCCATATACAGATGGCAAATAATCACATGGCAATGTCTATAGCATGTCATAAGGGAATTATCAATTAAAATAATGAGATACTGCCATACATTTATTACAATGGCTAAAATCCAAACTTCTGAAAATGTCAAATACTGGAAAGTATGAGAAACAACAGGAAGCCTCAAACATTGCAGGTGGAAGACCAAAATGAGACTGCCACTTTGCAAATCGGTTGATAGTTTCTTGCGGTGTACATTATAGTTTAACATAAGCCCAACTATCAAACTTCTCATTATTTTCCCGAATTCAATTGAAAACTTACATCTACACAAAAATTTATGCATTACTGTATAGAAGCTGCATTAAATTTTTTCCCAAAACCTTGAAACCAACTAGGACATCTTTCAAGAGGTGAATAGCTAACTAATCTCTGGTATATTCATGAAATTTTATACTATTGATAGTTTAGTGATTTTTAAAACATGTGCTACTAAATCATGAGAAGATATGATGGAATCTCAAACTCATACCTCTAAGAATAAAAAGCCAATTTGAAAAAGTTACATATTGTGTGAATCCAGCTACACAACATTCTGGAAAAAGTAAAATTATAGAGAATGTGAAAAGATCAATGGAAAACAGGAGTTTTCAGGACAAGGCAAATGGAAATAAAAACACAGAACATGGGGCATTGCTTAGGATAGTCAAACTGCCCTACATGACACTACAATTACAGATGTGACCTCATATGCTCATCAAAACCCACAGAAATGTGCAAAGTACAATGTGGACTATAACAGTAACTAGATGTTACCTCTATTTTCAAACAATAAAGACAAAAAAAACAAAGAGATAAAATGCAAAAATAAGGGGGAAAAAGAAAGCTTGAGCAAAGCCAAGTGGCAATGATTAAAAGCTTTAACCATCTGTATTTCTTAAATTAGCTTAATAACTGACATTACAACTGTTTAATTAGCTATTACTATATCATGATAATATTTTCATATCTTCCCTTTTTGGTTTAAAAATGTTCATATCAAATCTTCAAGTTAATCATAACCCAATTCTGAACAATCTTTGTGCCAATATAACGCACAATCAAGCAAATTGCTCTTTATTATAAGAATTTAAAGATTTTCACTTAATCATGTTCCATTTTCCAGATATAATGACTTACCTGTTGGCTTTCTTCAAACAAGGTAACATGCAAACAGACGGAAAGACACGCACATATGTGCACACAGACACAGACATACACACTCGACAAGAGGACTCGTCTTCTCCTTTTGATTACAAAGCTGTCCAAACTGACAGCAAAGTCTCTAGAGGTCTGTACTTAAGAAAAAGTGTATAATTTCAAACTACAGATTTTTTTAGAAAGATAAGTCGCAAGTATCTAATCGTGATAGAATTATCACAAACACATTAAAAATTAAAATGGAAACCTGTATAAGGAAATCCGGTATTTGGGGGGGGGGGGAGTTTTTCAAGCAAGCAAGTAGCCCTTGAAATTAATTCTCAATTTAATGGGCTTCCAAAGAGTTGAATAAACAATGAATGATGTAGGCATGAGGAGAATGAAGGGAGGGAGGAGAAGAAGATGTTAAGAATGAAGGTGAAAGGATTAATATTCAGAGTTATTTTTACTGCAAACATCGACAGGAAGATAATGAATTCTGGGCCTGGCTCCTGAGATGCAGGTTACCTCCATCCAGGCGAAGAAGGCATGCATAATTAATAATCCACTTCAAAGTTCACAACCTCCATCTCCTCCCTGAGGTAGTCATCAAGAGAGGCAACAGTCAGCTAATGGGAGGATTGCTCAGTACACCTCATGCAAATTGAAGCTTCCTGCCTCAAGGTTTTCTCTCTTTTGCCAGCTCAGGAAGCAGCTAGTTCCCTGAACTCCAGGAAAGAACATTTAGCCCCTTTCAACTACAAATCAGCCACCAGCCTCAGCTTCTTAAAAGGTTCAAAACTCTGCAGGAGGCTAGCAATCAATCAAGGATTGTGTTTTTCCATCAGCCCTACTATAGTCTGAACATTACAGTTGCTGGGGAACAGTCTGCTACCAAAAGCACAGACTTCAAAGTACACGAGTGCCTAATGTATCTGTTCACCTAAAACCAAACCAGGAAGTTACTGTCTTTTTTATTAACTTTTTTGTTCAAAGACTAAACAAATATCAAACTTGTGCATACAATGATTTGGATGCATTCTGTTTTTAAAATTCCCTCAATAAACTCATGACCAAAGTTTCAAACTCAGCTATACACAGAAGTTCTTAAGGAAATTTGTTTCAAATGGAGGCTCTGAGCAATATTCTTAAGGAGTGATTATCAGAGTTTTGCTGAGCTGAAGAATCTTTATTTTTACTCTAAGGAGTTTATGTGATTAGAATGAAAGGAATTCTAAGGACCTCTTGAGCTAGACTTTGAAAAAGCTGAGGAATGCCCAATTGGAATTTACACATTGAGCATTTGTTCTCAGTTTTTATTTTTTTTATTCAAATTCACAAATGTGAGCTTCTATATAACTCACCTGGACATCAAATTTTGAAATGTAGAAACAGTATAAACAGGTTTTTTTTTTGGACACAAGCCAATAAATTCATATGTCACGGTGCATTTGTTTGTCTGTTCATCTTTTTTGCAAAGATCCATTTAAAAATGAAATTGTCACCAGATAGGGTCCAAGGAGGTCCCCTGAAGAGAAGAAGGAACGTCACTCAGTTCACCCCGAGTAGGATCATTGACTCATACCAAATATATTTTTAATATGCATCAGTGTGAGGCACACACCTATAATTCCAGCACCTGCGAGCTTGAGGCAACACGACTGCCATGAGTTCAAGGCCAGTCCAGACTGCAGACCAAGACTCTAAAAAAAAAAAGGATATGATAGAAATGATGAAATTCCCTAGCATTTCTTCCCAAAGAGCCATCTACATGTCATTTGACTCTGTTTTCTTCCCTTTTCTTCTTACTGTATTGTAATTTTCTCAGTTACTATTTTTCTGCATCCTTAGTCTCCAGACCTTTCTCAGAGCTGAGCCGTAACTACATCTGCATACCCAAGGTCCTCTATCACACATTACAATTACAGGCACCCGAGTAATGTCCGTTGAATAAATGTATGATTTCCAGAATTTGTCATCTTTTTCCATGACACACATAAACTTTTCTTTATAAACAAATACAAAATCTGAGGCACGGAGAAGATAATGTCTCAGATCCAGAGGACAAGAATTCAGGTAACCCGTTTCTTCAATGAAATAAATACTCTCCATAATAATCTGCAACTCCATATATATATAAATGTACTCAATGAATTTGCTTACACTAATTCTGAAGGAAGAGATCAGGCTGGTCCATTAAGAACAGCAACAAAAATAAAATTAAAATCAATTTTTATGGGTTTTCTGGGGTGAACTAAGGTCTGATTATTATTATCTCAATTCTAGTATTGCAAGATGGCTCCAGGAGAGTTTCTTGTGGCTTATAGGTACAATTTTATTTCCAGGACATGATTGCTTCTTTTAACATAAATTTTTCTCAAGCGACATTTAAGAGAAAGAAGTTAGAGAAAGAATTTTTGTGGTATTAAGGATTGATCCATAGACATTTGCACAAACCTACATCCTAAGATCATTTTTCAGTTTTATTTTCAAGACAAGGTCTTGCTAAATTGCCCAGGCCAGGTTTGAGCTTACAATCCTCCTATGTTGGCCTGTCAGAGGGCTAAGACTGCAAACTTTAACCACAGGGTTTGGCTTGAAATTTTCTACTGATAAAAGAAAAAAAAGCCCCTACAATGCTCTTTTCATCAGCATATACACATTTCCTGCATGAAAAAATAGTAATATTAGAAACTGCAAGAGGAACCAGTCTTTGCAACTAGTATTAAGATAAAAAAATAAGAATTAACACTTGGTGATAGAGGTTTTGACCCCAAATGATCCTATTATGTCTAATGTCCAACCCAATACAGTGAACTCTACAGCTTTCTCTGGGTAAGACAGAAAGAAGCGATTTTGCAAATGGTGTCGATTGTTTCCCACTGAGAATTCATGAAAGAAAATTTTTAAGTCCAACACATTTTTTCATCAATCCTTTACATTTTTGAGTTTTCTTTTTTATTCTCTTCTACCAGCTATTGTTGCTTATGTTTACATTAACGCTGGTCATCCTTCCATGACGCATCTTTCATATTCTAAATGATCTCTGTGTCTTTGCTCAACTACTCGCAGTAACAAGGGAAAATGCAAAGTCATCTTTTAGAAGATGCTTCCAGCTGTAGAAACGGTCCCTCCTGCTGTGTGGTACATCCTGCAGATGCTCTTTACAGGGTGTTTTGCAAAGCTTTCTACTGCTTGTAGCCATCCATTATCTGCTGTATGATCTTACCAACAAAATGAGAGGAGTACTTTTATGGACAAAAAAACGCTTCAGAAATGTATTTTTCAAACAGTCTATTAGATCCCTCTGTATATATTCTCCTCTGACTTAAGCCTAACAGCATTTTAAAAAAACAGCCTTGAACTACTTTTCTTGTCATATATGTTGACTTTTTTCTTCCTTTAGTCTCATCTTATGTGAAAGAAAATGATTCAGGTATATTAGGCCAACTATCCAGCCTATGCTGCCCTGTCATGGCGGAAGTGGAGCATCTACATGTTTTGAAAGACATCCAATGACTGTGACTCCATGCCAGGTTTGATAATCGTATGCTGAGTCCAAGAGTGTATCCATGTGGCCACTGAAACTAATTGTGAAATTGTTGTGTGCATATGCTAATTTCTTTATTTTTTTGAGAAGAATGTGTCTTCTCTCTCTTTGTTTAAATTCTCTAAGGCACATTTAAGAATTAAAGGCCATACAGGTAAAAATAGATTATATACTAAAAATTGGGGTACTTTAGGGGCATAAGTCTCTTGGACGGAGTCAAAAGAAGACAGAAGAATGAAAGAAAGAAAAAAAGGAAGGAAGGAAGGAAGGAAGGAAGGAAGGAAGGAAGGAAGGAAAGGAGGGAGGGAGGGAAAAAGAGAGGGAGGGAGGGAAGAAGGATAAGCAAAAGAAGAATCAACCTCCTATAATTCCATTTAATTCCTATTAACATAACCCATATAGTAGCTCATGCTGCAACTTTTCTGTATCTCCGTATTTCTAAGGTTTTTGATTTCAGGGAAAGTGAACTTTTGAGTAAATCATTAAGTGTTCTTTGTAGAAAAGTCAGTGCAAAACAATCATTTTTACCCCAGGGTTTCTTATTCTTTTTCTGATTGTTCTTCTGTATTTGGTCATCTGGTGCTCATTAGACTTTCTGAAAGTATCAATAAATAATCAAATATTTATTGAGTAAATAAATTTATAAACTACAAAAAAAGATTGTGAAAGTGTTTAAACTAAAAGACGTGTGGTTATGAAAGCAAACCTTCATTAGTCTTGATAAGAACAGCAACGAAACTATCATTTATTGCAGACTTACTATACACCAGATACCGTACTTGGGTTGTTACTCTTGGTAATTAAGAGTCATCACAACAACCTCTCAAGATGGATTATATGGGCTATTTTTTCCCACTTTATTGATATGTACACGTGCAGAATTTAAGGTTTACAATGGAGTTGAACATTTTGTGCACATACTTTCCTTATCAAAGTGACAAGGGCTTTCCCGCTCTCCCTTTGTCCCTCCCCCTACCCTCCCTTCCCTCCCTTCACCCCCCACTCCCCCCACCCGCCCCCGTCCCCATCTTTCCCTTTGTCTTTCGCTTAAAGTTCCATGAGATGGTTGTGGTCTGGGTCTTTAGATGAGAAAATTGTAGCTCAGAAACCTGTCTAAGGTTACAAAATTCAGAAACAACTAGACTAGAATTCAGAACCAAGACTAATTCCAGAGCTGAACTCATAACCCCTTCCTAGTGTCTATTTCTCTTACCCCTTTGAAGTTTCAGAGCTGGTAGGTTTCTGGAAAAGGAGAAAGAAGGGACAACAGAGAAGACTACAAATTAGCAAGGTCTGGTGGTACATGCCTGCAATTCCAGTACTCAAGAGGTGTGAGCAAGAGGACTGCAGGAGTTTAAGGCCAGCCTGGGTGAGTTCAACATCAGCATGGACCACAGAGAGACACCCTGTCTCAAAAACAAACCCAAAAGAACCCGAATGGTCAATTTAGATATATACATCAGCTGACAACATATCAGAAATGAGAAACTATGCAAAATGTCACTCCATTAACTTCAATCGAGTTTGAAATGACATGTTGCAATCTTCCTCAGTCATGGTTACCGTAAGTACCAAGAGAGGCCACAATTCTTAATGAATTCTCAAGCCCTTCAGAGTGTAGATTTGTGCTAATTAATTCTGATTGTCAGTTTGACTGGATTAAGAGACTCCTAGAGAGGTAATTAGGCAGCGGGGGGTCTAACTTCATCAAGGGGCATACCTACTGAGTTCACAGCTGCATGGGGTATTAGGAGGTGGAACCTGGTTACGGAAGTGTAACCATAGCAACCAGGTCTGCTAGCTCTCCCTCCCACTTCCCCCCTGTGCTCTGCTTCCAGGTGCCATGGAGACAGCTGTTCTGTTCCACCGTGCTCGGCCAGAGCGCTTTTGCCCTGGAGCTAACCGACAGTGGACTGAAATTTCTGAAATTCTAAATTAAAATAAACTTTTCCTCGCTTAAATTGTGGAGGTCAGGTATTTTGTCCCAGAAGTAGAAAAGCTAACACAGAGCCCTTTAATCCTGATGTAAGAAGAAAAAAAAAAGAATTCTGATGTTCTTAAGTCACTTAACTAAAAGAACGCTTAGTGACATCGTGTAGCTGCCTGCAGTATGCTTGTGCGGTGGTGATATCTGCCGTGACACACACTAACTATATAAGCATTCACCTCGGCGCTACCCTGTTACCTGGTGCTCAGAAGCTTCAATCTAATATTCTCACCCGTTGCCTACTACCTACCACTTTGTTCCACCGCCTCGTCTACTTATAAACAAAATATTTTTCTAGTAAAACAAACTATTTGAGTTTGACAAGTTTTACGTGTAACCTTATCTAGCCCAATAAGCCTCTTTTTCCTCAACTCCTAAACAAAAATATAACAATATACAAAGGGAACCATAATAACCACGTTGGTATCTGTCCAACTGACATTACAGTGGTTTGGAGGGAATTGCATCAAATGGCATTGGAAGAAAAACTGGAAGTGTTGTCTGCTGGATGAACATAAGATACTGAGTGAACAGTGTTTCCATTAACTGCTTTTGAAAATTTTAAGAGGATGAGTGACTTATCATTGTCCCTTATGTTACTTCACTACCTGGTGATTTGACACCAATACTTGAGATGTGCCATCCCGTGAAAATCCACTTTTCCCCTAAAAAGGAGGAGGAAGAATGCTTCATTTTCATATCGATGTGCAGCATAATACTCCTATTAAACTAAGTTCACTATCTTTAATAAAAATGTCTGGTGAAAGCTGGTAAGGCAATTAAGAACAGAGAATGGGTGGGCCTGATTAAAGCTTGCAAATTTTAAAAATAAAAAATTATGTCCTGGAAAGATTTTTCTCCGTAAATCATTGTCAATTTTTTGATTCCATGTATTATTGAGCTTTATCAGTAGCATTCCTAATAAGACAGCTATCGCTCGTTGGTATTATAATACTAATTTATGAACCAAATTATATGCATGACTTCATTCATCAAGCCCATTTTAAAAAGGAAGACTATTGTATGGAAGTAGTCTTCAAATCTAAACCTTCTAATTTAAAATTATTTTCCTTTGAAATTTGAGCTTATTTCTCTCATTTCCTTGTTCTCTCCTGTACCCTAAGTACGTTATATATGACCTTAATGAGCATATTTCAATATGAAATTATTACTACTTCTTAATTACATACTTTTAAATCTGTTTCATCTTAAAGATAAATGTTTTTCTCCAAGGTTCAATTTTGGTGGGAGTATAAGTTCAAAATTACAAGTGGAAGTAAGATATTGATTAGACCATAATCTGATTTACAAACTGCTGCGTAAAATGAAATATATTTTTTCAGTTCCATGTTTTTATAGTTTACAACTTTTCATCTCTACGATGTATCAACATGTGAAACAGAGACGTTGTCTTTTAAAGATTTGTTTGCCCACTGAGGATATCACAGGCTCTGGGATAATGAAATCTTGTCTCTGCTTGAAGTGTCTCTGTAACTAGATCAGAGTGAAATGGAAAAAAATAAATTTCTTTCATGAACAATATATGTTTCATCAAAAGAACAAAAGAAAAAAACAGAGCTCTAAATGCAGGATTTTCTGCTTCCCTGAGATGTCTAAGATCATCAGCGGGTGACAGGTTCTGAAGTCCCTTTCTGAATTTTAACATTCTGACGTGTCCTTACCACACTCTGAACTCCTGGAGAACATGGGCACAAGAAATTAAATTTATTGATTTCTGTATGGAACAGAGCTAAGGTTTTTATATACATTATCTCATCTTACATAAGATTTGTTACCAGTTTATCGAAAAAACAGCACAGCACATCCCTCCGCCATAACTGGCAAACAAAGAAAATATGATGGTGCGTTTATTACCGGATCAACACACAATGAGATACGCAATGCCACTTTAAGGAAACCCAGTGAGTCTTTTACTGTTCAGACTTGGTTCCAGTTAGAAAAAGACCATCCCTACCCCAGAAAAGGGTCTAGGAATGGTCACCCATGTGAGAGAGAAGAATTTCAAGGGTTAATTTGGCAGTGAATATCCAGGTGTTGACTGGACAGGAGGATCTTTACAAATAAAGCAGACCGTTCAACGCGGCTAACATGGTCCTACCAGCAAGGCTTTCCCTAAAGGAAGGTAGACATAAGAATTTCAGCCAAAGAAAGCTAAAACTGTCATTCCCAAGCCACATCTCTCAGGGCATCCTATTCTGCCACCATTCAGAGACTAATTAATCTAACTTCCCTTGCCCAGAGTCAATGTTCCACACACAACCTTCAGTTATAATTTGTCTTTCCAAATTTGCCTTCAGGCAGCAGAACAACAGGATGCTTGGGCAAAAATGTTAAAGAGTGTCACTTTTATGGCAGAATTTAATTTTTTCATTATTATTCAATATACTGGCATTCTGATTACAGGCAGTTTTTTCCAAGCTTGTCTACCGATAGGAAGGAATAGCACCTAAATCTCTTTCTGTTAACAGGAGAGTTGTTTCTCGGAAGTTAATGAATCATCATTATCACTTTATGATCAGTTTCATATCTTGGATCACATGAGTGCATCACCAGGAAGGAAGTGGTAACTGGAAAGTGCATTCTGAACCTGTAACCTCAAAGCTGAGCCTTGAACCTTGACGTACTCCCTGAGAGTTGGGTTCTGGTGCTGTAATAAGATGCCAGAGACAGAGACGTTAAACAAAACACTTTCATTCTTTTACAGCGCTGGAAGTCAGAATTCCAAGTCAGTTGGACCCTGAAGGTGTCTCCAGCCATGTTTCCTCCAGAGACTTAAGAGAAGAATCCATTTTTGTTTGCATTTTTTATCAGATTCTACACCTGCATTCTTCACATTTGTTAATTCTTGTACCCTTCCTCCATCTCTTAAGCCAACAGTGTAGCACAGCCTCCTGAGCCTCCTGAGCCTCCTGAGCCTGTGGTCACACTGCCTTCTTCAATGTCAAAGTTCATTCTATTTGCCTCTTGGGAGGACATTGTGGTGGCATTGAAATCCCAGACAATCCCAAATCAGTTTCTATGATGGGCAATAAGATGAAACAAACTTCCTGCAGACCCAAGGGGACAGGACTCAGGGAGGAGGTTCCCTCCCATGGGAGCTCTATCATGACAAGACAAAGACCTACCAGAGACAGCTGCCGAATCAGGAAAGAGTAGGCACTTCTCTCTCTGCCTACTGGTTTTCCCCTCGACCAATCTCAGCCCCAAGAAACCAGGTGATACAATCCACCTTAGGAATTTTTCTACCACAGAGCTAGACAAAGGCAGAAAATAGATGCACACTTGAAAAGTGGAAGAACATCTACCACGTCTATTATCCCTCTCTGACCTGTAAAGAAAGGGAGTTTCATAAAACGAAGAATTCAGTCAAAGCAACGTCATATGTACTTGACCTCAAATTGAAACCCACATCTATCTGTCTGTCTTAAACATCTTTTTCATTTCCCTCACAGCTTTCCACTTTAGAGCAGTTGGAATTTAAGTTTGCTTCATTTTATATATCTGCCTTGGAGCCACTTAAAAACAAAGAGTAAAGCATCATTCTTGATTTTTGTAACCATTCAATATACAAAATCATGTTATCTCCTCATTTGTAATCTCAAATTGGTTTGTCTCCTTCCCTCTGTGTCTTGCTCCCAGCATTACTTTTCTGCCTTGCAGAAGAAAAAAAAAGTCTTGATTGTATTCAATTATTCATCCTCATAGAAACTCTGAATCAGGAATAATTAAAGTCTATATGTTTTCACCCCTGGTTCCATATTCAAAATAATTTAGGCTTCTGCTGTGATGGGGGTGGGGGCTCAGTTTCTAAAGCAGCTCTTGTTTGTTCACTGATGTCCATATAGGAATATTGATCTATATGCAGAATCTACAAATAGATCCATTATATTCTTGGTCCCTGCATGACTTCCAGATTTTACAGTTCCCCAGGGGAAGAAATATTTTAACCAGTAACTCTCTCCTGGCTTTTTTTTCTGTCAGAGTTAATGCACTCAGCATGACCTCTTTGAGAGCACTACCTGCTGTCTTCTTATCTACACGGTACCCACTTCATACCCACTCACTGAATCACTCACCCTCCCCTCCCCTTCCACTGGCATCCTTGGCTCATCAGCCCTCTCTCATGTATCTCCACTGGCTCCGTTTCTAAAGAGTCTGCCTTGAGTGGCACCGCATCTGCTGCTTGGGAAATTAAAGCCTCGCTCCAAATCCCATGCACTGTTAACAAAACACTCTTTCCTTGCCCTTCTCCTGACATCGCCTTGCAGCCGGAAACTCTCCCAGAAGAGAAAGAGGAGCAATCAATAGCGTCTCTAAACGGAAGATGCTATTGGCAAGGAGGTAGCACTCAACACACCACCGCGGTGAACCACAGGCCTCTGATTAAGACGCTCGCGCGAGCCTGATTGATCTGCCTGTCCACACCGCATGCAAACCAGCCAGCTACCTACCCGGCTCTCTCCGTGCTTCATTCCCTTCACAAAACGAAGAGCACTTACACAGAAAAGTGCTGCTTGGGTCTGCCGAGGGCGTAAAAGGAATTTCTGGCAGCTGATGGTTCACTCTGAATTCAGACTCCACAACCAATTAGGAGTAATCTTGTAGAAACAGGGATTGGAAGTGAAAATCCACATAAGGTCACATAAACTAAGCCCTGGTGCAGTCTTCCCCATCAAAGAAACCTAGGGCCCACTGGTCTATTGGTCCGCTTTGATTTAGCCTAACTTCAGATAGTCTTGATGTTTTCCTGACACCAAAGACAGTCAAATGAGCCTCACAGCCGTCAGCACGCGTTTGAATTTGGCTATGAGGCTAGAGCACAGGTCTGGTACATTACCCAGGCCCACCCAGGCAAAGCTGAAAATGTTGAAAATGTTCTTTTTTTTCCCCCCCAAGGCACCAAGAGTAAATAACTACATATATAGACACGTAATCTGCATAAAAGCATCAAAATTTATTATGGGCTTAAAAGCTTACAATATGTAAATCAGCTGGTTAGTTTTATTTTATATAATTCCATACGTGTGGGATATAGATAGAAGCCATATTTTTATAGCACACTTATACTATATTTGTACCTGTTCTAAGTATAATACCATGTTTATATGCATTGAATCATGCATTGTGACAGGGAAAGGTAATAACTGGCTTTTCACATGCCAGTAAATTTTCCTAAAACCCTACAATCTGGACATCATTAGCTCCAGCTTGCAGAAGAACTGAAAACCTAGAGAAGTCACCTGAATTTTTCCACTAGTGAAGAGCAGGGCTAGGACTAGGACTGGACGACTCATTCATTGACAGGGAGACAAAGGACAGGTGTGACCCCTGCTGTTGAGTAATCTAAAATTATGTTGGGGAAATTAACACACACATGAGCAAAAGGTCGGGCAACTCAACAAAACCATTTTGTATAACCAAAATGACTAACTCCAAGCACAGTGTAAACACCAAGTACTTAGAGTTCAGCTACAGGAGCTTCCTTCTTCTCCATGCCTCCGGGTTGTGCTCTCTGGACACCCCAGCCCATTTCCTTTTTCTTTTTTTCCAGGTCGTTATACCCACCACAACTCTCTGGCAATTACTTTTCCCCATCAGCTTGTCATTTGCTCAAGTATATTATAGCCGTGGCCTCTGACAGCCCTGGAGAACTCAATACATCCAGCCTGCCACAGACCATATTTTCTTTCACGTTGCTGAACTCTTTCCAACACCTTATATCTTCCTGGAACTGTGTCTCTTCGCCAGGCATAGAAAGTAAAGCAGGTAAAGGGAAGCCGGTGAGGGTCTGAGGTGAACGCCCAAGTTCTACTTCTCCCTCCAACACACGATGGGTGCAGCATCTAATCCCAAATACTCTCGGGAAGAGCACTAGCTACTTGGCAATCAGTGAGGGACACAGCGCTCAGGAGGAGGAAGTAGCTGGTGTAGGAGTCAACAACCCCGCAATGTAAGGCAAAGGAAGGTTGGCTTGCATATCCCAGGCCTGTCTCAACCAGACAGAGACTCTGTCTGGCATAGGAATCACTGTATAATTTCAAAAACGATAGTTTTGTCTTAGCACACTACTATTACCAAAAGAAATTGCAGTAGTTGTACTTCCAAAAGTAGATTGCATGATTCCTCATGAGCATGTCTAAATCCAGTATTATAAAGATGTGCAGATAACATAGTAAGATATTAGATCTGGTTCTGAGTTACTTTAAGTAATCAATGAAAGAGAGAGAAAGATAAAAAGCTTTATGTCGCTATTATTTGATAAAGAAGAAGGGAGGCTCTAGTATCTTTACAAATGACTACATTTCCTTTGCTTATATACAAGGCATTTGCCATATGGGAAAATCTCTTAAAATCACCTAATTCATATTATATATATATATATATATATAGATATATATATATATAGTAATTGGTAATAACTAATATAGTACTTACCTTGTGTCGGGTGTTAGTTTACGAACTTTATGTATATGAAACAATGAAATCTTCACAATAACTTTAGATATAGCTACTATAAGTTTTCTCTATTTCACACAAAAATAAATCAAAGCCTAGAGGATTAATTTTTTTAAGGCCACATAGAGATCAAGTGATGGAACTAGAATTCAAACCCAAAACCTGGCTCCAGGATTTGAATTCTTATCCATGATTGCGTGATAGATCTGAATTTGGTCTTCTTTAGTAGGATACCAAGAAGGTCAAGCAATTGAATCAAGATCACCATGACAAAAATGGTCAGACTCAGAGCTCAATCCAGATCTACCTAGTTCCTAAACCTCTATCTGTTCCCCTGCATTCCACTGTAGTTCGTTGAAAGAATAAGTCTAATATGTCTCATAAGTCTTCATGCAAAAGATATTTTGAAACTTAGAACATTTTAGGCTGATACTCTTGCATTGAAATTTGATAAATTTTGAGGGGTTTACATTAAAATTTAACTTTCTAAAGATATATCTATGGAAGTTGACCATAGACAATAGTTATGTCAAATAAGGTCCACAAATGGTACTTTTCAAAGTCCTAATTAGATTCTGAGAAGTTATTTAGACCTGGAGAAACGTTGTAAAGAAAAATCTTTATAAGCCCTTTAGGCAATATATCTACCTGTTGGAATTTTGGTAGAAGCTGGATATCAGCTATGGAAAGATTTAAATATTCTGGCTCTCTTAGGAGTTAGGACGAATGTTGACAATTTACTATGAGAACTGAATATTTTTATGTAAAATTCCATCGATCTATCAGCCCAATTTTTAAGCAATAAATGGCATAGAAATCAGAGTAATCAGACCAAGTAGGTACTTTTTGCAAATCACCAACATTCCATGGGCTTGTTTCACATTTCTAAGTTTCTCATGGTTAAGTGAAACCATTGACAGGCTCTAACCAGCGACTGTTATATTAGCCAGCTGTTAATCACTGACACGAAATACCTGATACACACTACTTAGAGGAAGAGAGGGTCATTTGGCGTAAGGTCTCAGAGCTTTCACTCCAGTCTTTGTTGGTTCTAATGCATAGACATCACAGAAGAAGGGCAAGAGAAGAAAGCCACTTAGCTCACAGAGAACAAGAGAAAAACAAGGAAGAGCCAGAGACAGGAGGCTCTAAGACAAGATGTACCCTTAAAAGGCAGGCTCAACTTCACTGTAAACCTTAAATTTTGCACTTATACATATCAATAAAATGGGGGGGGGGGGGGGGAAAGGCAGGCCACCAGAAACCTACTTCCTCCAATGGACCAGACATCTTAGAAGCTTGCTCAGTTAACAAATTAATCTATTCATGAGTTTAGAAATCTATTCCATTCCTCAAATCTCATCAGCTGGCAACCAGTCCTTCCTCACCATGGGGATTTGGGAGGATGTATTGGGCCTCAACTGTACCAAGGGGAAAATGATAAATATCCCAATATTTAGGGAAAAGAAAATATAAAGAGAATTTTCTTTCTTGGTTGTGATATCACTAGAGGCTCATGTTCAGATGAAAGTACAAATTTCCAGAGCTTCTAGGTAGCATGGATTTTTTGGCATTCTTAGGTCATTGGCACTTCAAGGTTAATTTGTTTTTGTAGCAAACTTCATTCTATCTGACTAATGCAGGACTTCAGTATTTCACAGGAAGGGATTATAGGTAAAAGGCCTAAATAAACATGAGATTTCCCATAAATATATATTTAATTGTTTTGCAAAGAAATATTTGTTGCTACCCATTTTGTCTTATTCCCACGTGATATTGTATTCATAAAATAAATATATGTAATATTTTTTTTAATTTGAGCTATTAGTTGCTACTCTTTCTGTTCCTCAGTAACATTTTATTCTATTGTATACTTGCATCTACAAAACATTTTTTTCTCTAAAACCAGGTAGCTGGGCTCCCCACTCCCAAACTAGAAATTCATTTTACTGCCATTTAAAAAGTGTCAAAAATCGCAGTTCCAATCTACAGCTTGTCATAACATTAACTAACTCCACAGGCATGCTTTTGGAGTAGGTACAGTTAAAATATCAAATAACAGGCCGTGTAATTATGCTCCTGGGAACTGTCCCATATCTCAACCACCAGGTGGCAATTTCATCACATTATATGTCCCATTAGGTAAGCAATGGTCTAAATGGTGTAAAAAGATGATTTTTTTTCCTGATAGGTTAGTGCTTTATAGAAAGTCTGCAAAACACGAGGGGCAAAGCGCGGGGCTTTGGATTCGAGGAACAGAAGTCCTTCATATTCTGCATGGCCGGGAGTCATTGCTCTGTTCACTTCTGTGGTTGAGTCAAGCCTACTTCAGGTGGATACTAACCTCTGTCCTCCAAACCAATAACTTAGCAATCACCTGGGGTATCGTAAAGGAGAAAAGTAATTTAGGGCACGTGCCGACATTCTAATATTATCAATCACATTACTTCTTAGGAAACTATAGACCACAGCCTAATTTTGTCTTTTGTAGCTAAGACTTCTAGTTTTCTCTTCGATATTTTCCCTGTTTTTTTGCTCTTAGTGAAGATCCACTCAGTGGTCCTCAAATGGTAAAGTTCCAGATCCCCCGGGAGATGGGGTGTGTACGCAGGGGAACCTAATAGGCAGCATCTCTAAGGAGATCCTAGAAGACGCTGATACTGCCTCTTAAGGAACACACTTTGAGAACCACTGTCCTGCTATACAGCAAGCTTTGGAAAATACCCTGGAGATGCAGAGGTGAAGAAAAAATAATCACATTTCGTGTGTAAGAAATAACAAGATAAAGTTTTTTAATCTTAATTTTTCTTGCGTATAAATGAGAATGGTATCATTTATCTCATGAATACAGTGTCAGATTGTAAAAATATAACATGTACAGACACTTCGTCCAGTGCTTTAAAAATAGAAAGCACTCTATGTGATGTTGTAAAACTATTTGGGCACCCTAGAGGCGAGACAGGTGCATACAAAGGCAGCTACAGTGCAGAGTGAGGGGAGCTGGTGTTTTTTCCAATGTAACGTTAGCTACAGAGATGATTCACCAGCAGACCTTGTTTTTCAATTCCTCTTCTTTTTCTATAATGGGCAGAGAAGGGAATTAGTATTTGATAATATGAATAGGTGTCCCGTTCTTTCTTTCTGATGTGAATAATGAAAATCCACTTTAAACAAGAACAGAAAAGCACACAGTCCAAAATCAAAAATTTAGTAGGATCATGGAAATGATATGTTCAGAAATGGAAATAACTTAAGTCTCAACTTTATGCAAGGGTTCTGATTTGTTCTTTCTTTTCCCCCTTTTTTATTTTCTTTTTCTTTCTCTTAACATTTACTCTGCCTTCCTGTATGTTGTTAGGATGCTTGTTGCAGTTTGTCTTTCTGTAAGATAAGCTTGATGACCGCAGATGGTCCCAGCTTGGATCTGTTGTCTATTTATACATGGCCCCCAAAAGACAAATTCATCAAGACTCTGAACATGAGCATCCTTGCAAAAGTTTCTTTGAAGATCTAATTAAAAATTTTTGTGGATGACATTATTTTGGATTAACCAAGTGAGTTCTAACTCTACTGACACTTGTTTTGATGAGTACAGAGAGGATATGCATTCGTATGAAAGTTCTAAAGAGTTCACTAGCCTGGTGACAAGTGTTTGTGTGTGTACCTCAGGGTTAGAACACTTGCCTGGCATGCTCATAGCCCTGGTTTTGATTCCTCAGCACCACATTAGCTGGGTGACGGGGCCCATAGTTGTAGTCTTTGCACTCACTAGGCTGTGTTCTAGGCTAACCTGGACTACATTGTAACCAGCTTGGAATACAGTGAGACTCTATTGCAAGAAAAATAAAGAGAAAGAAAGGAAAGGAGAAGACACAGAAGAAAAGATGAAACGAATTGAGATGGTATTAGAGTCTTAATGATGCATCCACAAACCAAGAAACACTGAGGACTTCCCAGAATGATTCTCTTTCAATTTGAAGAAAGGGACATAAAAGAGATTCTCCTTCAGAAGAAGGAGCTACCTGCTGCTGACAGATTGATTTTGTACCTCAAGTGTCCAGAACTGGAAAAAAAGATAAACTTTAGTTGTTTACTTCAAACAATTTGCGTTGGTATATTATGAAAGTCCTATAAATTAGATGCATGTTTCTATGGCTTTCCAATATCTTTCAACCAATTGGAGAGAATTTTGGGTCATTCAGGCCTCAGTATGTTGCCCAACTCTTCAAGTAAAGGGCACAGAAGAAAAAAATATTGGTGAAAACATCATCAAAATAAAGCCAAAATATCATCATGATAGCTTACATTTATAACATTAAATACTTATTTTTTAGGTACTCCTTTGTGTTTGACACCTCATTAAATCTCACAAGCATCACATGATATAAATACTTAATATTTCCACATTGAAAGCCGAGGAGGCTAGTTAAGTTGTCCAACACTTAGAGGGGAATATTTCATTTGTTCTATACATTCAACCACATTGCATAAGGAAAAAAAAATTGTGTCTAATGCCGACTACACAACTGTATAAGGCTGGCAGTTCTAAAAGACATTTCTGAAAGACCTGCTGGGCTAGAAAGAATTGAAGTCAGACCCTGCACCCTACTCTTTTTCCTTAGCTGCATTACATTTAGCTAGCTAGAGAACAATTATCTTAGTTCCAGTCTTTTCTATGCACTAAAATGTCACATTAAAGAGTAACCATCCGTCAGTGAGCCTTATGGTATTTAATTAGTAACTCCGTTGCATTCATATGAAAGTTCTAAAAGAGTTCACTAACCTGGGGACATGTGTGCCTTGAATTTGAAAGATGGTTGGGGGTGTCTGAGCTAATGATCCAAGAACTAACCTATGCAATGGTGTTTTATTCCCATTTTCCACTCCCTGTCTAAACGCAGAAGCTTTGGGATGACCTCTGACTGCTAGAAAAGAAATTGAAAGTGCCTGATTCACAAGTCTCTAACCACCATAAAAATCATACTTGCTATTAAAATTTCAGTGTCTACAATGAGATTGATGTATAAGAAAGAATGTGGCCTTTAAGACACAAGGACTTAGGATTGGGTGAGGGTGTGGGTACATGGCTGGTTAATTTCCAAGTACTGCTCACAGTTCACCAGTCCATTCTAGACTCTTCTCTGACCCACTCGTGCCCTGGGATTATGCTGCCACTAGCCTTCTGAGTGGACTATATTAGTGGGAAACAACTACATGAGATAAAAGGGCAAGAAATGAGATTTCCATTTCCCTTCTTTCATGCCAGATTGGTGACAATAGCCATATCTACCAGCCTCCACTGCTGCTGGAGCGCCCAACACTCCCCCATTCTCTGTTCAAGATCTTCCTAGGGACTGAGAATGTTGTTTCCTTTCTTGATCTCCTCCAGTCTTAGGGGCTGCAGTGATTCCTCAGGTTGCTAGAGGATACTGCATTATTCTCTTTTGTTCTCTTTACCAGACGCGCAATTGAGCCCATTATTAAACTTACTGCGTTTGAAGAAATGTTTTTGAACCATATCTTGACTGACAAGTACTCATCTACCAGCTATATAGTCTTGATTTTTTTAATCTTTCTTTTTTGTTTGGTCAACAAAAAAAAAGGATGATCATATTTACTCTGTAATTATGTACATAATCCATATATTCCTCAAATCAGTACATGTTAAGACTTTAACTTCCACCACATGTGATCGAAGGCAACATAAACTCGAAAAGATACAAGCTTTGTATCTTATTACGTTACTTATAATATATAAAATACTTAAATTCTCATGAGCCAGTGATACTCAAGATTAGAGGCTCCTAATTTTATTTTTCTTTTCACTTCTTAGGAACGCTGTCCGTGTCTGCTCGCTGGCTTTAGATCAGCAGAGAAATAAAATAACATGTAGCCTCCTCTCAACAGAAATGTGCTGAGCAGCTACCTTACTGGTGGTGTACACCGTCACCAACAGCGATGACGCAAGGATGACTTTCCTCTTCCTGGCAGGAGGAAACCACTAGCTTGAGGTATTCTTTGCCATAAAATTTAAATTCTCAAATAAAGGAATGGGCTCCCTTGAAAACACACACTTCCATAATTCAAATTTCTACGATGATATTAACCCAAAGAACTTTCCCAGCTCCTTTCTCAGGCTCACCCAGGCCCCATTCCTCTGATTTTTCTCGTCACAGATCAACTTTTACTGTTCTGATTTCTTTCATCGCAGGTTACCATTGTTCCTGTGTATTTAAAAGGCCATTGTTTTCTTGTGACACTGAGATTTCCTCTTTACCTTGAGCTTTCGACAGTTTAATTAGACTATGCCTTTATTGCTGCTGTTTTTAGGGATCCCACATGTTCCCAAAGCCTTGTACATTTTTAAAATTTTACTTATTTTTTCTGTCTTCAGATTAATTTTCTGTTACTTATCTCCAAATTGATTAACTCACCCTCTCATCTCCATTGTGCTATTAAGCCTATCCAGGGAATGCTAATTTTCATTATATTATTTCTGCCCCACAATGTCCATTTATTTCTATTTATTTACTTAGATTTTCTGTTTTCATGTTCTAGCTTATTTTTCTTCGCTGCATTGAACATAATTCTAATAATGGCTTTTAAATCTCACTCTGCTAGCTCCAATATCTGGGTCATCTAACTGTTGATCCAACTCAGTTGAATTCATTTTCTTTTGAGATTGGTTCTCCATAGATTGAAAAGTCTCGTCTTGTTTTCCAGACGTTGTAAATCTATGCAGCAAATAATGTAGATGCTGCTATTGTTCTCAAAAAAGTTTTGATGTTTTGAAGGTTATTTTCCCTATTTTTATTGATATGTATGTATGTGATACATAATGGTTACAATGAGCCTGATTGTTTTGTACACATATATATTGTGTCAACATTATAATCCCTCCACCTCCCCATTTTTGGTTCTTCCTCACCCTCCCCATCTCCTCCTAACTCCCACAATCTCACCCATTCTTTCCTATAAAATGTCTACATCCTGGATGTCTCTAATTAGACAAGCCATGTGATTTTTAACCTTCTGCATTTGACTCAAATCACTGCACACAATGGTCTCAAGTTGTGACTATTTACCTGTAAAAGCCTCAAATCTATTTGTCTTTTTGTTTTTATAGAAAATTAACATTGGGCACATCTCCCATGTAAATGCTACCTCTTACATGACAACTTAATTGTAGTTCAACCTTCTAAACTAGGGATCTTTGAGTCTCCTCTTGTACTTGTATGGATCAGGGACCAACCAGAGACTGGAAAAATACTTTTGCACATAATTTAGAGCTCCCCCTCTTTTCCTCTCCATCCCAGAAGTATCCCTTAGTTTTTTTCAACAACTGGTTTCTATAATGTGTGTCCTATACTCATCGGATAATATATTCTTTTTTTAACCACTGCATGCATTGCTGACATTGGCCTGTCCTCAGGACAAAAACCGTAAAAATAAGATATTTTGACCTCTATTCTAGAAACTGCCTGCTATTTTCTTTTTCACTAGGGCCCTCAGGTCATTATTTTATTGTATCTTATCTGGAGATTAAGTTGTTACTGTGGAAAAGTTGTTCTGTAAAGAACTCCAAGAAACCAAATGTAAACATAAAATTTTATATACAGATGGTATATAGAAAAAGGAAAGTTTGTGTGAGAAGTAAGCAGTGCTATTGAAAGATATAAAAGATTAGCACCATAACAGAAATGAATGGATCAAAGAGAACTTTCTATAAAATAAAAATATGTGGGCTGGAAATAAAACAATGCACAGAAGTTAGCTCATTGAAAGAGGGCCTGGAGTTAAGAAGGAATATTTCATGTTTTGAAATAGTAATAAGCCTCTGCCTGAGTCTTTTTGGTATTAGAAGTGGCACTCAATCTTTGTAACAGGAGATTCATTGCTCACTCAAATATAAAATTTGAGGTTTTACACAAATTTAGCTGATTTTAAGAGAATTAAACCTGCAATTTTATAACTCTTCCTTAACTATAAACAATTCCACTCTTGAAGTTTGTGTGTAATGCTTACTCTGAGATAAACGCCAATGCCAATATTCAGATTAATGAGTAAATGAAGCTAACTGACTTAGTTACATTTCTTTGTCAAGACAATATCTGATACCCACAACTTAAGCGAGGAAAAGTTTATTTTGCCTCAGAGTTTCAAAGATCTCAGCCTGTTCATGAGCAGCTAGCAAAGGTGGGAAAAATCTGGTGAGATAGCTGCTCACACCATCTCAAGAGGAAAAAGCAACATAGAGAAAGTAAAATAAGAGTATACAGTTTTTCAAGCCACATGCCCAGTAATCCACTACAGCCTCCCAGGTGCCACTTCCCAATAGTACTCAGAATCCATCCATAGAAGAAGCCTCAACAACAGGATATCTCACAGGTCCAGCCAAAACCTTGAGAAACAGTAAAAAAATTACTTGAAAAGTTCAGCTCTCAGTAAGATTAGAAATCAGTCCAACAGAAAAGTTAGAAACTTAAACAGCAAACCATGAAAGTTGCAGCTTGGAACCTCCCATGGACCACACCAGCTGCCCAGACAGATGAGCAAGTGACAGATAAGAGACCATCAGCAGAAGAAATAGAAACAGAGTTGGTGAGGAGACCTCAGTGAGCAATATACCCTTACTATATATCTAACTTAATATATTATTGACTTACTGAAGTGTACTATTGATATCAGTAATATAACCCAGACAATAAGAGCTTTGGATATACAATGGGAAGCAGAAGAATATTGCTATGATAGTGAACGATCTTTCGGTGCTCCTCTCTAAGCCAGAGAGCAACAGATATGGAATATGGACTCAAAACTAGATTCAGATGAGTCAGGGAGAACTCTGAGTGAAGGGGGGAGAGTGTCTGTGTAAATTTTTATGATGCTATGCTTGATTATTAATCAAGAGGGAGAGAGATTCATCAGGAACTATCAAAGAGACAAAAGGAGTTGGAAAGAAAGGGAAGAGGAACATGCACAAGAAAGAAAGAAAAAAGTAACAAAGAAAAAGTATCAAAAGTAGACAAGAAAAAAATTGAGAAAAAATGAGGAAACTGTTCAATTTTAGGAGAAGCAGGAACCTAAACCAAAGAAAGGTAAAGAAACTAAAGATCAGAATAGGAACAACTTCATCACCAGAACCCAATGAAACTCAAATCAAAACAGAATATCAAATGAAACATAACAAACTTAGTTACTCCCCTGTATTATCTGGATGTAAGCTTCCTTAGGTGCTGGGTCTCACAGTCCGGTGAGTTCTACTCAGCTACTGATCCTGGGGGGTTCCTCTTTGTCCTTTGTTATTTCCAGCTGAACCTGGCAGTCTTTAGATGGATGGGCAGAACCAGTAGGATTTCAGGAGAAGATCTTGCATAGCAGATCTGGTAGACCTTGGCTTGGTACAGTAACTGGGTGGGTCTGGCACAGTGTTGGATAGACCTAGGCCTGGGATGGACTCCAGGTGGGTCCTTGGACGTGCATAAGATTCTGAGGTGTTGAAAGGGTACAGGAAGAGTCCAGTGCCACAGCGGTGTGGGAAGCACACAGGCCTGGAATGGCTTCTTGGTG
Organism: Ctenodactylus gundi; assembly: GCA_004027205.1. Classification (NCBI taxonomy): domain Eukaryota; kingdom Metazoa; phylum Chordata; class Mammalia; order Rodentia; family Ctenodactylidae; genus Ctenodactylus; species Ctenodactylus gundi. The sequence goes on along the minus strand of PVKB01000068.1, from coordinate 475,144 downwards.
GGTCCTAATGTTCATTTTTTAAAATACTGGATTGCCACTGAAAATGCCTGTTTAAGTATAAAATGACTATATCATGTTCTGTTTTATGTATGATTTTAGATATAGCAATATTAGGAGCATTTTACAACTCGCCAAATATTGTGTACACCGATTACCTCTGAATACTCTTATTTGCAGGAGCTTAGGCAAAAGCTAATGAGAGAAACAACATGATAAAAAGCCAGAATATCTGGTTGCAAACCTAATTTTGTCACTTTCTCCATAAATTTAACTAAGTAACTGAATCTCCTCACTACTCAGGCTTTTTATCCATAAAGTGGGGTGATGGTAATTGTACCCAGCATCCAGAGGTAAGTTGACGACAAGCACAACATTCACGGCACAGTGCGTGGTGACTAATAGACACTTCAGCTCGTGCCTGCCACGGTGCCAACGATTTTACACTTATTACTTCATTTAATTTTCACAACAACTCCACAAAGTAGACACTACTATCTGCTTTTCACAGCTCAGAAAACCAGAGCACAGCAGGGCTCAGAACTTGCCCAAAGATGCAGATTCTTTCAAAGTATTAAAACTTTTGTTCTTTTTTCTTATCAGAGTCTTTCTCTATTTAAAGATAAAGAAATGAAACGTAAAAATAACCTGATCTAATTTTTCCTTAGAAATTGATAGAACCGGAACTTTGTCCACTTCCCTTGTCCTGTCCATATGATAAATAAAAATCCATGAAAACGATGTAAACCTTTTACTTTACAGGGTACATGAGAATTTTGCGTTCAATCTGCTGCTTCCTGAGATGTTAAAATAAATAAGGCTTCCATTGAACAGAAGATTTTAATAAAATATAAGCTGTTCTGACAATAAGTATTTAAAAACTGGCTATTATGGAACCCTTCCATATAATCCTGAAGAAATTCAGAATTTGCAGGGCAACTAGGCAATCTCATTGTTAATCAGAGATTTTTAACATGAAAGGCAATAAAACAACTAATGAATGAATTAACAGACATTAAACCATTGTTCTGGGATTTCTCTCACATAAACCACTTCAGGATACCATCACAAAAATAGAAATGAAACAAAAACACTAGTGTTGATCTACCAGCTTTCCCCTGGCAGAAAATCAAGATTCTTTTGCAAATGTGGTGAAAACCTGCAGTTTCTAAAAGCATGCCACTAAATTCAGCTTCTGTATCAAGTAATGAAAGTTCTCCTGGTTTCTTTAAAGATATTCTAATCCTCCTTGATATGTTTTGTTTTATCTTTGTCTTTACTCAGCTCATATCTTTCAATATTTTAAATTATTTCGGAACCATGGATAGTTGAGCCATCAGTTAGTTTGCCTTTGTAGGTCCATGGTAGCCTATTTGCCACTACTACTACTGTCCATGCAAGAAGCAACAAAAGCCCAAACCAATCGCCAGGTTCAAGACACACATCTCCTTCACTCTCATTTTGTATCAGCAACTCTGATTCCTTGTAACCGTAAAAGATAATTATCTCCTCAGATCTGTGGCTTCTCACTGATCCATTAGCACACCATGTCTGAAGAAAATAAATGTAATTCTCAGATTCAGCTTCATTAAACAGCTTTTACAATATCTTTTTTTTGAGACAGGGTCTCACTCTATAGTCAAGGCTGGCCTTGATTTTATGGAAATCTTCTTGCGTAAGCCTTTTGAGTGCTGAGATTACAGGCATGTGCCACCACACCCAGCATACGTGGTGCTGGGGAATCAAACTCAGGTAAGCTAAGCAAGCGCTTTAACTGCTGAGCTATTCCTCCAACCCCCTTATTCTACCTTAATGGAAGTGTTTCTTTCTGGAAAATCTGTTGGAGAAGAAAGTTAAGTTGTGGGATGGAAGGCACGCATTCCCCAACCAAATGTGTACCTGGTGAAATTGTTCTTGGATTCCTACAGCTGGCTGTTGGGTAGCTAGCTATTGAAGGCATAGCTTTTTAAATCAGAAATTGCTTTAGCTCATGTAACACACTTGGGAAATCATCACCTCATAAGGACAGGGTGTTATCTTCAACCTTGTAGGGTGGCCAAGGAGTTAATATGAAACCCATTGTCAGAAATCATGCCAATTCTGGGTAATAAAGACACACAATTGCAAATATATTCTTTTAATTCTATGCCGCCCAATGGACTTCTCCACATAAATGTGCTTTCTGAAGACAGCAGCAGCATAGGCACTGGGAAAAGTAAAGGCAGGTTTGAAATCAGAGGCAGAACCCTGGAAAGTCCCTAGGCAGAATGTGAGGTGGAGAACCATCAGACTGGATCTGCCTGTGTCAATGAGAGACCCCAGATTCCTGGTTGCCTTAGCAACAGATGGAATAAAATGGGGCTTGGTAAAGATGATCTCACCTAATATATAACAGAGGCCTTTCTTTTCAAACATTGCCTTGATTTTTAAATTCCAAATTATCTATCCATATTATATAGTTCCAAACTTCATGAACAAAATTATCTACTAGCAAACATTTCCATAACACATATTTTCCCCAGAAACCCACTGAGGGGCTTCATACATATAAAATCATTTACTCTTCACCAGTAAAAGAAACAATCGTGCATACGAGGAAATGGAAGGACAGGTCAGTTAAGTAACTTAGAAGTTCAATGCTAGAAAGTAAGACTTGAACCCAGATTTTTACACTAGGAAAATGGCTATGCAACCTATTAAAATAAGAAATGAGATAAATATGCAGGTAATTGGAAGGCAAGGGGAGTTTGGAGAATGTGGTGGTTCTGGCGATAAAGAGAATTATGAAGGATGTTACCCTAGGCATCAAAGTAATGACCACAGTGTCTGTGACCCATGCTTCTGTTATCTTCTTGAATTACTTCTGGAAGCTGCCAATGTAACAGGTAAACACGACCAGAGCAAAATTTTTTTCTTAGAAATTCCTTCATAATCTTTGTGAGAGAATGATTTGAGTGCCTAAAGTGCAACTGATAACAAAGGTAACTAAATAAATTATTTTGAAAGAAATAAATTTCTAATGTACAACCTGTGTATTCTATGCCATGCACTAAACAACAAGACCTTACTGGCACATCTAATATAATTTCAATATATCTATAAAATATGTTCATCATGGAAAAAATAAGTTTATTGAAGATATAATTACTATAAAATTACATACATTTATGTATATATCATAATGAGTTTGAACATAAGTATGCATCTGTGACGCTAATGCCACAATTAGAGTATCACCGTACCTATCACCTCCAAAAATTTTCCGTGTTCACACATACACAAGCCTGAGTCAAAATGAGGTTTATCCTCTTAATATATTTTAAAGTGCAAAATGCACAAAATGCTCAACTTCATTGTAAACCTTAAATTTTGCACTTATACATATCAATAAAATGGGGGGAATACATAAATAAATAAAAATAAAGTGCAAAATACTATTTCATTAACTGTAAATGCTACATTATGTAGGAGTTCACTAGAATTGAATCAGTTTTATTAACAGAAACTTTATCTCTAGTGAAAAGCAATTTCCCACTTTCCTCTCCCCTCAACCCTAGAACCAACGTTCAATTCCTTTCTCTGATTTTATGAATTTGGCTATTTACATACCTCATCTAAGCGGGGAGCTTTCAGTATTTGTTCTTCTGTCACTGGTTTATTTGACTTAATATCGCCTCCTACAGGTTCACCCAAGTGCTTGTAAATAGCAATGTAGCCCTCATTTTTAAGGCTGAGTTATATTTTCACATTTATGTATTTTCTTTATCTAAAATGTATTTTTGCCATTTAAATTCCCCTCCCTGAATACTTTGGCACACACTCTGCAGATTCTCGGAACCCCTAGAGAGGAACAGGAAGACCCAAATCTCCAGTGAAGGAGGGCTGGGGTTGCACTGCTTCAAATTTATCCCAGCGTCACTGAGTCGCTTCATTAACCTACTGAACAAAACAATGGTAAATGAATGATGATTTCTGCGCTCATGTGATTCCAGCTAAGTGACGTGTGTGTGCGTGCGTGCACACACGCATGCATACATGCACACACGTGTTGCAGTGACAATTGAACAGACACTGAAATAAATTCTGAGCATTACACTGAGTGCCACGGTCAGCACTAGTGCGAAAAGCATTACATGGGATTTCGACATATAGCAATTTCTATGACAAATAGTGCCACTACAGACCATCTCTTTGTTACTATATGCCATTATATAAATAATGCTGATACTCAAGATTTCCTAAGTCAATTTTGCAGAAAATTGGTAAGGGCTTCTCTTAAATAAATTTTTATTTCATCTTTCCCTTCAATTCTTCCTGTAAACTCTAGTATAACTGGGTTAGTTCATAAAAGGTAAACATTGAAATACCTTCTTCTAAAGAACCAGAAACGGAAGGGGTGTTCAGAAAATGATATACTACGGGTAGGTTAGTGAAATTCATATAATTTTTTCATTTTCAAAACAGACATATTCATACTTATCCACAAAAATAGAAACCGAATCCAGAGATGAGTATTAGATATTTTTGCATCAGGAGCCACTGAGGAATGCTGAGCCTTTTTCTCTTTCACTGTGAGTAATTGAGAGAGGTGTTGACATCGAATGCAGCGTGAGAATCAGAAATCTTCGTTCTGAATGTTAAGCAGTTCCTCTACTCAGCCAGTAAATCTGTGGGGGTTTTTTTGATGTACAAAGACTTCATGTTGCTAAAAATTAATAATGGTTATGACAACTAGAATGTAACAGATTAATTATCGTTGTAATGACTAGCATGAAATGAAGCTATGAAACAACTTTAACAATTCAAAGAGAAAAGAGCAGTTGAAGAGTTTCACAGAATTGTGTTTTCTTTGTGTTGCCAGAGCACACAGACTCCGAAGAAGATACTACTACCGTGGGACAATCATCTAAGGTCATTCCTAGAAAGAGAAGCTTGTGGAAAGTTTCTGTGATGTGCAGCCTTCTTGGAACTCCAGTCTACTTTTCCTAACAGAATGCTGTGTTAACAACTTTTGACCTAAAACAAAACAAAATAACAAACAAACAAACAAAAAAATCCTGGGCCCTTGTAACAAGATCCTGCAACTAGATAGCTAAGTAGTTCATGGGTTGGAAGAACTGCCAAATTTTTTCCTACTGAAAGTCAATTACTGGGGCAGTAATATTAACAAAAAAGATAAGATCTCAGATTTCTTAATGTAGCAAGTAAATAGTCACAGTAAATTGAAATATGTGGAGAAAATTTAAATTCATGTGGGGTCACAAAGCCGAGACATATATGCTAGTGGTGCCAAGAAAGATATAAAAAGGACCCACAAGATCTGGTGACGCCTAACAGGAAGGATTGCATGTAGAAGGATTCAACATAGAGGACATCTACTTCATGAGGAGGTGGGAGATTATGGAGTATGAGGTGCTCTCAAGAATCTGAAGTCAGGACTGACTGGGCAATAGAATAAACAGAGAATAAAGACAGCAAGGTGATACACAGGGACCACCCCATGGACTACCTTGTAGATCCCAGGCATGGCTTGAAAATTATCCTCCAAGAGACACAGTGAAATTCTAACTCCTAATACTTGTGAACAGGACTGTACTTGGAAGTAGACTCCTGCAGAAGATTCTGCCTAAATAGAAGTCATGGTGGTTTCTAATGTCACATGATTCAATCTATTGTAACAAGACACCATGTGATGACATAGAAACACACAGAGAAGGGAAACCCCAAGGGGGGTGGGGGGGGGCGGTCAGACACACAGATTGTACCAGTACTACTATTATAAACCAAGGAACAGTAGCCTTGCTGACAGCCAACAAAATCTGTGAAGAGGCAAGGGAAGCTCCTCCCTAGAGTCTGTAGAAAGAGCAGGGCCCTGACAACACTTTGTGCAGATTTCCAGCCCCCAGAATGGGGAGGTAATATATTTCCTTTGTTTTAAGCCATTCACATGTATGGTGATTTATTATGACAGCCCCAGGAAGCCAATTCCTTAGGAGTTTTGACTCAGGGCAGAGGAGTGCCATGACAAGACTTGATTAGGGAAGCAGTGGCATCAGATTTGCAGTTTGAAAGGACGACTCTGACTGAACTGGAAAATACAGACTGGCTGGAGAGCAAGATTAGTTGAAGAGAAATGGGAGGCCGTAGCAGTAAAACTGGAGGTTATATAGCCAAAAATCAGACCCAATTATGTCCCATTAGAATCGTTCTAGTGAAAACACTATGGCTTTCTCTGCCTGGCAGCAATACTGCAGCTCAAGTGGAGGAACTTCAAACTGCAAGCAACGAGCCTCGTGATTTCTCTTGAAGAATTTAACCTGCCTGCCATGTGGTAACACAGAAATTGGTCTGAAGTGTATTAGTTCCTGATTCTTCCCTCATTTGGAAGAAGGATAAATGATTCCTTTAATGTGACTTAGCAATAGTAAAAGATATAAGAACAAATTCTAACTTCCACTTTGGTGTGATAACATTCCCAATCAAAAAAAAAAAAAATTGAGGGACTGGAGGAATAGCTCAGCAGTTAGAGTGCCTGCCTAGCAAGCTCAAGACCCTGGGTTTAATTCCCCAGCACCACGTAAGCTGGGTGTGGTGGCACACCCCTGTAATCCGCACTGAGGAGGCTGAGCAAGGAGGATTGTCATGAGTTCGAGTTTAGCATGGGATCCATAGTGAGTTTAGGACCAGCCTGGACAGAAGAAGAAGGAGAAGGACAGGGAGGAGGAGGAGGAGGAGGAGGAGGAGGAGGAGGAGGAAGAGAGAAGAAGAGGAGGATGAGAAGAAAAAGAAATAAAGAAAGAAGGGAAAGAAAGAAATTCAAAAGATGTGGTATAGCTGTGTGTGTGTGTGTGTGTGTGTGTGTGTGTGTGTGTGTGTGTGTGTGTGTGCGCTGAATACCACACTAGGCCCAGGGCCTTCACACCGAGCTACCTCTCTAGCTCATATTTTTATTTTTTACTTTAAGGCAGGGTCTTGCTAGATTGCACCTGCCTGGGTTCCAACTTGGTATCCTCCTGCAACAGCCTCACAGAGTGCTAGAATTAGAGGCCTGCACCATCAGGCCTGGCACATTGCTTGACCCTAATGCTTAACAAATGGAGTTAACAAACTACCAGCCTTTTAACTAGAAATCTGGGATCACATTTAGCTTCTCCTTTCTCTTATCTCCCTATCCAACGAATCTTAAAATTGTTAGTTTCACAAGTTTCAGGTCCCTAATTGACTTTTTGTCTCTTTTGTCAGCCCATATAAATATAATTGCGTATTATTGCTGGCTGCATATGTCCTCAAACTGGTACTCCTGAAAGCCTGAAAGTGTACGTGCCACCTACAATATTTTAACTTATATTTTCTTCTTAAAACAGTCAGAGAGGATTTTGTTGTTTGTATCCAAGAATCTTGACTTTGACCCAAAAAGAAAAACTCATCAAGATTTATATAAAAGAATGGCTAGAAAATACATTATTATAACAGATTATCTCAGTAAATACGAGAGTTAGTATACCCCTAATAGTATGTAATTGAACAAGGGAATGAAATACACTGAAAGAATTTTAATGAAACTACACCCAAAACATTATGTAGCATTTTTTAACAATAGAAATTGGTGGTTGGTGATTAGATGATCAGAAACAAATGTGAAAAATACAGAACTCATTTCATGCCTCTTTATGTGTATGATTTAGTGGGAATAAAGTGTAATTTCTAGGCATGAGCATAAAAATAATTACCTTAACTTATATCATCAGTATTTTTTATAAGAAGAAAACTTTGCTTTACAAAGTTTTTTTTCCTAGTCAATTCATCTAGAATGTAAGAAGAAACACTGAGGGTATTATTGGATATTAGTTAATAAAATTATTAAACTGACCTGTATTCAGAGTAAGCACAAATTAAATGTGCACTAATTAGAAAACAGATGAGAGAAAAGATAAGTTTAAAAAAGGGAGAGAAAAGTTAAGGTAAATAAGATAAAAGGAGAAACTTACGAAAGTCTAGAGTCTATAATGGTACATTGTTGGAGATTTTTTAAAGGTAGGGCCTTACATTTTTAATTTGTTACATGGCTACAAGGAAATTTTTCGAGTAAGCCCAACATTCGTGATATCTACTCCACAGCCTGGATAAGTTTTGAGTCTGTTATAATCAAGAAAAGAAGTCCAGTATCTTATCTGTCTCAATTCAGTGGAGAACAGACAACCAACATGTATGAAATGATCAACGTGAACAACTAATTCTCATAAATAGGGCAGAGACAGAGACCTTGAATGACCTGGTTCCTGTCAATTCATCTGAAGTCCTATTACTTATTCTATTACCCTTACTAGTCTCCAGCTATTCTAGCCTAACCTTCCAGTTTTGGATAAACTTGAGCCATTTCCTACCTCAAGACTTTGGTTTATAACCTCCCAGGACTATCCCTTCACATTCTCATCTTTCTATTTTTTTGTTTAAATCTTTCTATCTCTAGAAAACTACTAGAGCAGTTTATCCCCAGTATTGCCGTGCAGAACCCTGCACGTATTCCTATATAGTACTTATCTTTCAAAGTCATTTAGGAGATTTTAAAATAATAGTTCTAAAATGTTCCCACTGCATAACTGCGGCTAACATCACGATAATCAAGTGATCTCATTGTTTCTATGGATTCCACCTCTCCTAAAAAGAAACAATGCAGCTGGCATACACATGCAACTCCATACACTGACTTATTTTATTCTCTGATATCACCTCTAACCCCAGGAAGTTTGGAAGCTCAACAACTGGTGTAAGAAAGATGCAGCATTGAAGGGAGTTGGCAACTAAAAGGCTGCTTTGATTCAAACAAGAAAAAAAAAAAAAAAACTCTCAAATATTTCCCAGATTTGCCAGTGTGATTCACTATGGTGTTTTTTCAAAAATTCTTTCATAATGAAAATTTGGAAATATAAGCCTCATCTCTTATAAATGAGGTCCAGCACTTCATAGGATTTAGAAAGGTCTAATTTTTAATAATGTACACTGAATTTCGTATCACAAAGAAAAAGGGTGTATTTGCCTTGAGGGGGCCATTACTTAACAAATATGGTAAAAAAAACAAAGCTTCAGATGTGCTAAATTTTTTCCAGAATATTAAAGAGAGAGCAACACTGCCATTTTTTCTATTGCCAGTTACCATAAAATATATTCTCATATAATGACAAATCGTACTGTTATACAAACAAGGAAAAAAATCCACCACTCCATTTTGCTATATGTAGTTTTATAACTGGCAAATGGTAAAATGTTTACATAATGCAAATGTTTATGTAATACAAGTGTTCCCAATTACGTATAAGATTGGTAAGTTTCTGAGACCAATTTGCAGCTCCTCAAACCTGTATCTAAAAGATTCTCTTGCATAAGACACAAAAAGTCAGAAGAGACTTGGTTAGCAGTGGGGCTCGATTGTATGGAGAAGTTCAAAAACTAAAAAGTGGTTTTCTGACTGTTCACTGTTCCAATCAGTCTCATAAAAGAAATAGTCAACATCACCCTGTCAATGTACAGATTCTAAATTTAAGGCACAGAGACGGTGTGGAGGGGAAAAACGTATTCCAGATTCCCCATTTAGAGGCCCAGGCAACCATCACACGTGTTAACCATACATTGAGAAAAAGATTAAAGAGCATAAACTCCTTTGAAGATTATAAATCATAATCAGTGTTGTTGAGCACTATCAGAGGTAAGAGTGATTTTTAAAAAGCCAGCAGCATCAACCATAAAATTCTCAAAATTCCTCCTCCAAAACTTCAAGGAAACTGTCCTTCCTAGACAGAAAGGCAGGAAAGAACATCAAAGTGTGTGCTGACCCCAACCCCACTGCCAGCGTCCCACCGAACTTTCAGAATCAAGGGCAGAACAAGAGGATCCTAACTTCTTAGACTGAGAGACGAGTTCTCTCTAAAGCACTTAGCAATGAAACTGCTGCTAATCCAAGACACAGAGTCATGCATCCCAGGTCCATTGCTAGATCTTCCTAGAAAACCTTTGTTTAAAACACACTCTCATCGTTACATAACTCTCCTTCTGACAGCCAGAGCTACCAAATATTAAGCTTGCTGCGTTTGGTATCATGATCTCTATGTTTAGTAAGATACAAATTTTGGAAGACTTAGGTAATCCCTTGCAAAGATTCTACTCTGCGAAGAAAAAAGTCCGTAAAGGTGAATTGTTGAGCAGGATATGATTTTTTAAAAAGGTATTTCCAAATCTTTCTTGTTATGGAATCCTTTAGCCAAAGAATATCTTTGTTATATTTTTCAAGTTTTGTTTTGTTTTAAATTGACACATAGTTTCATATAATATTTATGGAGTGTTTGTCTCAGTCCATATATATTATTTATAGAATATTTGTCTCAGATTGTATATATACATGTAATTAAATTAATCTAATTACCATATCCATCAGGTGTCACATCTCTGTGCTGGGACTATTTAGTAAATTTTTAACTGTACACGTTTTTAAGTTATAATCATTTTCTTTTTGATAAAGTATACACAGCGTGAAGTTTACCAGTCTAACCATTCTAAATGTAGAATTTGGTGACATAGTCTTTGGAATGTTATGCAATGCTTACAACTATTTTAAAATGTTTTCATTGCGGCAGAAACTCTGCATTCATTAACCATCACTCCCACTTCCTTCTTATAAGTTCCTGAAAATTTTCCCTTCTCTTTTCCTCTATGAATTTTCCTATATTAGTATTTCCCATGTGGAAATTATAAGTGGGGATTGATACTAGACCTTGATCTTTACACAGATATGTAGATGTTTGATTCCTTTATCTATTATGGCATATTTAACCTACATACATCACCCAAATAATTTAATATCGAGATTATTTATAGTATCTAATACAATGTAAACGTACCATATGTCATTGTTATGTTGAATTGTTTAGAAGATAATTACCTAAAGACTCTACGCATGTTCAGAACAGACACAAATCTTTCCAAAAATATTTGGCCGTGGTTGATTGAATTCACAGAATTGGGATCCATAAACACAATGAGCCAGCTGTAAGAATAGACATATATTTGTCCTTTTTCACTCAGTTTTTACCCATATCTTTTCACCTTTTTCACCACACTTTTAAGATTTATCAATGCTATCACTAATATCTAATCTTTACTTCTATATCTGAATAATGTTCTAGTAGACATTAAACATATATTATTATATCTAATATTTATTAATATGTTTTATTTCTTCTATATCTGAGTAGTATTCGATTAATCAATATCTTTCATTTATAATTTCATCTGTTAAAAGACAACTTGGATTGTTTCCACTCTTTAGTTATGATGAGTAATGCTGCAACGAATGTTCGTGCAAAGGAATCTGTTTGAGTCTCTATTTTCAATTCTTTCATGTATAAATGAAATATATTCAATTAGTGAATAGAATTCCTAGGTCAGGCAATTTTATTTTTAACTTTCTTTAGAGCAAAAGAAAAGTATTTTCCACAGTGGCTGCACCATCTTGCATTCTGTCTGCTGTTAATTTGTTTTTCCTTAAAACTGACTGTACAAAACACATAAGGGCAAATCAATCCGGGTGGAAGCTTCTTCCGATAGGCCCTGAAGAAACACCTGGAAACGTTTGGCTGTGGCTTTTCCAACATTTTTGAAAGCCCCTCGAGTCCATTTGCCAACAGTTGCTGGAAGGGAGAGCAGAAAATTTAAGCATCTTCCCCCTTGGTCACACAACCAGTGAATGTTCAAGGAGGGGCTCAAGTTCAGACTGCTCAATACAAGCTAGGTTATATTCCCTGCTGCTTGTGTCTGGCTAAATTGGAAATATTTCTCTTTAATACTTTACTCTTTGGCCTTCTCAGACAAAAATAACTAAACATATTACATTGCAATTGTAACCTTCAAACTCTTCCTTCGATACATTTTAGAGAATGGGATGATGGTGGTGTGTGCAATCACCATTTACGGGTTGCACTTACAAAAACTTAAGCATTCAGATAGACATAGCAACTTTCTCCTTTTCCTTCGTTTCACCAAATGTGCCAAAGCTACAAAAGGAAGCTCGAGGTTTTCAAAGTAACACTAATGTAGATGAAAGGTTATTGTTCTCAAGAATTAGAAAAAAATCTCCCTCTGTATTGTCACTTGTGTTACTCAACATATTTTAAGCTTATGAAACAAAACTGTGTGTGTTCTGCAGGTCCTGGTAATTGGATCTGAGACAGAAAGATGCTCTTGTATTGATCTACAGCCTACTGAAAAGGCAGGCAGCATGACGGGTTACTTAACTCATTGTTGTCTGTACCATCTACAGAAGTGTGAACTCTAAAAGAGTCTTCATTTTAATTGCCATTAATTTCAAAATCTTTTTAAACCAGGCTTTACAATGCATTCAATAGGTGCAATTCAGATCATAAGCAACCTCGGAATGTCAGGATTTAACAAAAGGTGTTTTTCTCTCACACCACTGTCCAATACAAAGAGATAATAAAGTACATCTGGTTATATAATGCCCCAATTTTCTTCCCAATGATGGCTGTGCTAATTCATTTTCCACAAAATATTCATATTTGTGTGATTGTCGAGAAAAGAGAAAGACCATAAGGATGTTATAACTAGAATAAAAAATTGCCACCAATACTACATGGAACAATAGAAATACATTCTCTCCCAGTCTCAAATCTAGAAGTATAAAAAATAAATAAATCAAAGCTTCAGGCTTGAGTGATAGATCCAAGACTCATGTTCAGTAACTTTGGCTGCTATGGAAGTAGACATGCCCACAGTATAGGATCATTCCCAAATGGGATCAAGGAATAGTGTAGTGGACAGGGATCACACCAATACTAGGTCCACTGGCTGGAAGAGTGAGGGAGCATCCACTCACAGTGTGGTCTCCATTCCTTCAATCAAAGACTTTTGAAACTGAGAAAATGAGGTTATATGCTTAACTTGAGCCTCAGTTTCAGGGTCCAGTAAGAAGTCCTTTACTAGAAATGGCCTTCCATATAAGATCTTATAAGGACTTTGCCCAGAATTCTCAGGCAAATTTATTACTGTCATCAAAGCAATGGTTAATCATGTTACCTGGGAAAGTGCTGTTTCCTGTGTAAGATTTTGCAGGTAGATTTTTTTTCCCGTTTTATTGATATGTATACGTGCAAATTTTAAGGTTTACAATGGAGTTGAGCCTTTTAGGCTCATATGTATCTTGTCAAGGTGACAAGGACTTTCCCACTCTCCTTTTGTCCCTCCCCCAACACTCCCCTCCCTCACTCCTCCCCTACCCTCCCCCCCTTGTTTTACTTTGTTTTTCGTTTTACGTTCCATAGGAATTGTGATCTGGGACTCTCATATCAGAGAGACCATTCGATATTTCACCTTCTGCTTCTGACTCACTTCACTAAGCATGATGTTCTCAAGTTTCTTCCATTTGCCCGTAAAAGCCTCCACACTGTTGGACTTTGTAGATGCATAGTCCATTCACCCTCTCTGCCTCTCCCAAGGACTGAGGCATCCAGGCATAGTGAAGGTGGTACTGGGTACCTAGAGCCTCAGAATCTCTCTGAGTTACTGCTTCATGGAAAGAGAAGCCATTGCTCACTCTCTATTCTTTTAGGTAATCCAAATCTAGGAATAATTTCTTGTATCATAACTCAGACTATTTCCTTGGCCTTTTCTATTCTGCACAGAAATGCTTCTATCCATCCTCTGAAAGTTTCTAACCATACTAATAGATGTTGGATGCCTCTTACTCTAGGCATATGAGTAAAATTTACCTGCCAGTCTTCTCCAGGGTAGCTTCCTATTTGCTGAGCTCCATTAGGGGCCTGTCTAAATGTAGGAGAGTTGTCAGCCTGTTATGGAGGATTCAACTCTCAAACTTCCATACTCAGTCAAGCCACTAGAAGGACTAAAACTTCTATTCAAGAAACAGCCATCATTACTCATTTTGGATAACTAACCCAATGACTCTAACCAATCAGTTAGCTGGATAGGATCATTCTTTCTGTCTCTAATAATCTCTTAGCCACAAGCATCTCTGGATGAACAAATGCTGAATCTAACCTAGTGAGAGAAGTTATTCTCTAAAATAGGGTGGCCTTAACAGCCACTCTAGGGAAAACTTACACTATTATTAAGGCAGAGTGTCATAATTTTGACAATATTGCTTATGTGTTCCTAGAAGTAAATGAACAATTTAATGCTGTGTCAGAATTTAACTTATCATTTGGTGAAAATCTTTTAGTTAAAGAAATCATTATCTTTGTGGTGTTATATTTTGGACAACAGACTATAAGCCCATTGAGCTACAGATGCCTATCTCCACCAAAACTCAGGAAAGCCAGCCTCTTGACCTCCACCAGTGACTCTTAGATCACCTCTCTTTGAAGTGAAACCCTGACTGCCAACACAACAATGGCTGTTAGGGTCAGGCTTTCCAAGGGGGGATTGTGAGAGGAAAAAGTGAGGTTGTAGACAGTTAGAGATACAGTGTGCCCCAGAAACAGAGAATTAGCTGGAAGGTAGAATTATAGAAAAAGCAGCTGGCTATGACTCCTGACACTCTGTAGATGACCAGTCCCTAGAACTTGGTTAAAAAACAATAAAGAGAAATATGCTTAAGGGGGAAGTAATTAAGAGTGGGCTGCAGCAGCAGTTTAAGGGTGGAGAACCTAGCAGCCAGTCCTAACAACCAAGCTGCTTAACACGGGACAGCCCCTTAACCAGCTACACCAAAAACTCCTAGACAGCAAGCCACATGTGCAAACCGTATTTCCAGGTCTCCCTTTGGCTAGCAGAAGCTTTACCCTCTTTCCCCTTTTGTAAGTTTCCCAATAAAACCTTCACAACTTGAAAAAAGTCAGACTGTTGACAGAACCACGGCCCATCTAATCCTGTCAAGGTGAAATTTTTCTTGCCTTTTTCTTGGTAGCTGCAGACATGTCGTGTTTGGAGGCGTAGCACTTCCGTTTGTCTCCTACGGCTTGTGTCGTGCTTTCTACTTTTGTTTTCTTGACGTGGCACCTTTCAGTTCTTATGGAGACCAGTCCTATTGGACAATGGTCCTCGATACACAATTCACATAGAACAAGACTACACCTCGAAAAAAATACATAATTCAAACTCCATCGACGGAGAAATTTCTCCGGGCCAATCCTGGAAGTAGTGTATTGTACTTCTATGACCATTTTATTGACTAAATTGACTTCACTTGGCCTTAGGAGGCTGAGGAACAGTCTAATTACAGATTCAGTAACTGTAGAACATTGACTGTGCCACAAGCAGTAGCTATATTCCCTGTTTATTCAACTTTCAAATTTCTATCGGTGAGATATATTTTTTAAAAAAAAAACTGGTTGGGGATAGGAATGTTGCTCAGTGGTTAAAGTACCTGCCTCGAGCACATAAGCGCCTGAGGCCCTAGGTTCAAATATCCAGCACCACTTACAAATTACGTTGCTGAGGCAGGAAAATTGCCGTGGGTTTCAGGCCAGCCCAGGCTACATAGTGAGTTCAGAACTACCCTGGACTATAGAAGCAGTCCTGTCTCTAATTAATTAATTAATTGTTGTTAATATAATTTTTCAAAGGTGTATGCAAATAAAAATGGCTAAGAGAAAATGCTTTGCAGCAATGTTCTATAGGTGTTCGGTAATAATGTTTTAAATTCACCATCAAATTACTGTATTGGGTCACGGAAGAGACTTTTAAACTTAAAAATGGGCCGCTAAGAAACTGACTTTGAAGTTCTTATTTCTCTTGACATGATGTGTTTTGGTGAAACAATAGAATTTGGTATATATCAGGCACTACTGATAGGCAAGTGCCCTAGATACTTTCTCATTGCTGTGACTCCATACCCGACTCCCACAAACTCAGGAAAGGAAAGGTTTAGTTTAGCTCACAGTCCATCCAGGGGTGGCCAGCAACAATCGAAGTACACGGCAGAGAGAGAGAGATGGAGGCAGTTTCCCCGGATATCACAGACAGGAAGACCAGCTGAGGCTAGTTGAGACTAGCCCCCGTCCTCCAGGAAGGCAGGTGCAGCTTATGTATCCTTCCAGGTCTCCGCCCAGTA
Source organism: Ctenodactylus gundi (assembly GCA_004027205.1). Classification (NCBI taxonomy): domain Eukaryota; kingdom Metazoa; phylum Chordata; class Mammalia; order Rodentia; family Ctenodactylidae; genus Ctenodactylus; species Ctenodactylus gundi. The sequence continues at coordinate 459,069 of PVKB01000068.1, read as the reverse complement.
ACCAGTCCCTCCTGCATCCAGGTGTGGCCACTACGCACCATTAATCCTAACTTAACTGCAATCCACCCCTCCACACCAGACCCCAATCCACCCACATCACATGGTTCCATTAAACTACATGAGACTTTTGGGGGACACTCCAGACCCTAACCACAGCAATACCTGACATCCACAACTTAGGGAGGAAAGCTTTACTGTAGCTCACAGTTTCAGCAGGTCATAGTTCATTCACAGGTGGGTGGCTGGAAAATGACAGAAGCACATGGTAGGGCTGGAACGGGGTCAGGCCCAGAGCCAGAGCTTTAGGGGCAGAGACCCTCACAACATGGTGATAAAGAGAGAAACTGGGATGAAGGGCGGAACCAGCACACACCCCTCTTGGTCAAGCCCTAAGCACCCACCCCCTTCCAGCCAGGCCCCACCTCCCTACCCTGTGCAGTATCCACAGGAACATGAGGCTTTTGGGCAACACCCCGGATCCAAACCACATCAAATCTGACTCAAAATTTGTTAGAAATGTTAAATCAGTTAGCTAAGTATGGTTGATCATTAGTTTTCTTCTCAATAAATTATATTCAAAGAAGCAAATTTTGACTAGTCAAAAATACATCTACCTCCAGGTGATGAATTATGGATAAATCAAGTCAATCACGACACACCTGTTGACATCAGTCCATAGCACATCTCACTATGTGACATGATCCAATTCGCGGAGTACAAAGAAATCTCTAAGATGAGGCTCCATGGGACATTTGTCTTGGATAATGAGGGAAAGTTGCTGAGGACAGTCGTTTTCCTCTTCTTTTTTTTATTGCTTCACACAAAGACTTACGTTTTGTGCTGCTGCTACCATATTGCAACTAAGAAAAGTGTCATCAGTGTGCTAAGAATGGTAGGTGAACAAACTGAGCAGTTGCAATTTGAATCACCAAAACTCAGGGACTGTCTACCTCCATATTTCTTGTTAAGTAAAACTAAACATCTGTATTATCTGAGATTCTCTTAATCGGGTTGATCTGTTACTTGTAGACAACTATATTCTAACTGACACACAAATATGTCTAAGATGTGAGTGTGTGTCTTTCACAATCTACAGGCTGAATCCCAATCTGCAGGCTCTCTCCTTCCCTATTAATAGCCATTCTTCACAAAAAGTAGAAATATCTGCACAGAAAGTCTCCTGAATTCGTCACCCATTTAACAGAGATTATTGGTTTAATTGTTATGTCTCCATGTTACAATTTTCCTCTTAGACTAATTGCAAGTTCAAAAGGTTTAATACTAGTTACCTAAACGCCTCCCTGAATTTAGAGTTGACCTTGCCCTGTGCTTAAACCACTGAGATTCTAATACACTGATAATTCTTTTCAGAGCCTCCCTCTGGGTGCAAATCTTATTATCTCAACACTCAACTAGCTGTTCTTTGTTAAAATATACATATATATGATCTCAAACTTCGGATGCCATCATTTAATATACATTGTCCCATGGTCTCTTGCTACCCTATTCACTACAGTGAATCCCTAGTGTTGCTTTCTGCCAAAATTATATCAGAATTTGACATACTCTCTGCAGTATTTTTACCAGTGGTCCTGGTGTTTCCAGCTCTTCTGTGCCTCCTGCACCTGTCCTCGTCCCTGCAGGCCCTTGCTGCTTCTGAGACACCTGGACAACTTTTTTCTAAATAACATTCAGCTGGAGACAGCAATGAGAAGTGACGCAAGAAGCCCTGTGCCCAGATGCTGACATCCTGAAATGCAGTTACAGTTGCACACCGTGCTGACTGTGTGACCATGGGCAAACCATTTAACCTCTCTGGGCCCCCACTTTGCCATCTAGAAAATGAAAGGATTAAACTTAATGGTCTCTAAGATTTGTCTCTGTCCTAACACTTCCACATGAAAGGCAGCCCTAAACTAGTATGGCCACATCATTTATTTTCACAGTGTGAACCTTTAAAAAGCTTGCTTTTTCCTTGAAACTTCTTCCATCTTCTCGGTTTTCTTTTTCCTTCTGAATAACCCTGATTTCCCTCCCAAAGGCTATTCTCTATTTCTATGATAATATCCTAAATTGCTGTGCTCTCTGGACTACTTAGGCTTCTTAGCAAAGCAAGATCTATCACTTTGATTCCCTAGAAACGTCTCTTTTTCTCTAACTTTTTGGCAATAAACATAGTGGAAAAAAATTGAACATTAGTTAAGGGTAAGCCTTCCTGTTATAGCATCAGTCTAAGAGCAACTCATCATAGAAACAAACAAAAATATAACCAGAGACCTGAAAAAATAGAAATGTCATAGTATATTAATCACCTTGGGGATTTCCCTGGTTCTTTTACCCCATTATGATTCTCCAATTCTTCATATACTGACCACATTCTATTCTTCACTACGTAAACTTACACTTGCAGGTTTCTTTAGCTTTCGCTATAAACTTCATATAGATGAGTGCATAACTGCTTCAAAACCTTGGGGAATAAAGCAGATAATATTTAAGCAAATTGAAATTATATGGTCAACGAACACAATGAACTTAAGTGTTCATCACAAGAAAAGCATATATTTTCCCCCCAAAAAAATCTAGATTTAAATTTTCTTCACTAGAGAGATATTGTGTAGGAAGAGCTGGGTGGGAAGGAGGAGGTAACGCTAACACAGTTCTAAAATTTCCAGTGCTAATGAGTCAGATCCAATGCTCAAATTGAAAAGGCCCACCCCTGCATCAGCCGCTAGAAGGCACCCACAAGAGTTTGTCCTGAGAGAAGACACAGAGGAGACAAAGGCATATATGCAGCCTTAGCCACACTCACATGTAATATATGATCAATTTCTACAGCCTGAATTTGTGTAGAGGGTCTAATCGAAAACTAAGGAAAGTATATGTTTTATTTCATTTCATGATTCTATTAAGTTGTAACCAATAACAAACTCTTCAATAAATATGTGTTGCACATTTTTTATAAGGCAACACATTAGATGCTCAGAGGAATATGACACGCCCATAGTCATGGGACAGTTTAAGACTTGAGACATGCTTTAAAAATGACACACAGCCTTACGAAAAAAAAAAAAAAAGACAAATGAAGTAGCTCCTACAGAGGGTTAAACAAGGCATGCATCTGTAGGTGATTGGTGATTCTATAACTACTCTCCCTTTGTCCTATCTGGGGCAAAACTCATATCCACATCATTTCTGAACCATGAAAAAGATTATAATGACAGGCTAGTGAAAGATAAAACAAATTGCCAGAGTCAATATTAAGACTAAAACACAAAGGGTTAGGTAGAGGAACGGAGTCATCTTAATGGAAGGAAATCTGTGTTTGCTTGGCCTAGGGGGTGGCATCCTCACTTTCTTCACCTCCAGGACTTGAGGGCTTTCTGGAACTTCCCTAATTTCTACAGAGTTGAAAATTACATGAAACCTAAGGACAGATGGATTGAGTCCAAAAACCATGAGGTAAGCATAGGGCTTCAAAATTGTCCCACTTCCCACTAGCCCTGTTCCCAAAACTTTCCAACTTTTTTTTTAACCTTACAAAGAATAAAGTCCCCAGTCCCGCGATACTTTGGTGAGATCACATGTCCCCCTCTCTTATTTATATCAACATTGGCACCTTCTCCATGGCTCTCTCGCCTCTTACTGGGGTGACTCCTCTGCAGTTCATCAGACATATCAAGCTCACACCTGTTTAAAGGTCTAACATGTGCTGGATGACCTTTTCCTTGGACTATCTTCTCTCATTTTCATTCCAATATTTGCTCTTATGTCTTCATAGGAAATAGGTTGTCCCTTATCTTTTGTTCTGCTCTCTGTCTTTGAATTAGTTTCCTATGGCTACTGCACCAAATTATCCAAAAAAAAAAAAAAAAAAAAGCTTGGTGAATTGAAATAACAGGAATGTGTTAACTTGTAGTTGGAGACTACAACATGAGCCAAACATGAGCCAAAATTAAGGAGTCTGGAGTCTGTTCTCCCTCCAGCAGCTATAGCACTGAATCCATTTCTTTTCTTTGTAGCTCTTGATGGCCTCCAGCTTCGCTTAGCTGTGCATACATCAGTTCTTCCATTCTGCCTGTGTTGTGGCTCCCTTAGAAGCATACTTCTGGTGGCATTTAGGATCCACTCAGAAAATCATGATAATCTCTCCACTTCAGAACTTTATCTTAATCATATCTGCAAAGACATTTTCTCCAAATAAGATAGCATTGCGTAAAGTCTGAAATATGCAGAGGACATTTCAAAAAAAAAATTGTTTTGAGACTGAGTCTTTTCCTGTAGTCTAAGTTGGTCCTACATTCCCTACGTTGCCCAAACCGGCCTAGAACTCACAACAGCTCCTCTACCTCAGCCTCCCAGGTTCTGGGAGTATAGGCATGTGTCACGATACTGTTTCGTGCTGGGGGATTACATCTGGGGCATCGTGCTCCCTAGGCAAGTGCTCTAATCATTCAGCTGTCCTCCAGACCATCCCACTGAAATATTTATGGACTGTTTTGTTTTTCTTAATAATGTATTACAACACTTCCCAATATATACATTTACATATTGTACATTTTTCTCACCACCTCTATTGTGGTTTAGCCCTGGAATGTCCCCCAAAAGTTTCATGTTATGGATTGTCTATGGAACCATGTGCTCTTGGTAAATTGAGGCCTAGTCTTGAGGGGTGGATCACAACAGTTAAGTTAGGATTAAAGACATGTAAATCGGGATTAATGGTGTATAGTGGCCACATCGTCTACACCTGGATGCAGGAGGGGCTAATCACTGGGTGGAGATCTGGAAGCTGCCTTCCTTGGACTAGGCCTGGTCTCAAATAGTCTCAACTTGCCTTCCTGTTGGTGATGTTGTGAGAAGCAGCCTCCACCTCTGCCTCTGCCATGTACTTTGATTATTGCCAGCCACCCCTGAATGGACTGTGACCTTCTGAAACTGTGAGCTAAAATAAACCTTTCCTTTCTTAAATTTGTGGGTGTCGGGTATTGAGTCACAGCAACAAAAAAGTAGCTAAGACAACCTCGTTTATATTATCAGCAAAAATACATAAATATCTGTTAAATTATTGATATAGAGGCTCCATTATAGCTGAATAATCAAAAAGATTATTTGAATGATGTTACAGAAAATCCTGCAACTCATATTTTCTGAACCATAGAGATTCCTATGCAGTATCCGTATCTCTGAACCCAAAGCTCTTTCATCAGGAACCACAAACGACCATGCTGTCCAAGCAAAAAGCAAATCCAAAGTACCAGAAAAATTTCACTCTCTGAGAGCAGAAGTGCTGGTTCAAATGTGTCCTTCATTTTTCATGATCCCCAATTCATACGGTGAATATATTTAGAGGTAGAGTCTTTGGGAAGGTGCTAAGTAGATAAGATCCTCTGAGTGAGGACCCTGTGGCCGGAAAGAGGCATTTTTTTGAAAAAGAAGAGGAGGAGAATCTTGAGCAGGCGAGTGCTTGCTCCGCGTTACTGCACAATGCCCTTCCCCTTGCTTTGAGGCAGCCCTCGACAGGTGCTGAGCACATGCCATTCCCGGCTCTTGGACTTCCCAGCCTCCAGAAGTACAAGTAAACTCAACTTCCATTCTTCATTTATCACCAGGACACAGGTATTTTGTTATAGCAACAGAAAACCTACTAAAACAAACATTTTGGAGAGGACCTGGTGTTTCATTGTATAAATACAGCTGACAGTTTAGTCTTGAGAGGAAATATCTGACTATATAATTAGAATCATTTTCCAGAACATCCCCACAGGGTGAACCCTAGTCACCCACTGTTGCGACTGTGCTTAAAGTACACCATTTGTTGATGGCTTTCTCTTTCCTGCATCTCTTCCTTACTTTCACCTCCTAAATAAACTACTAGCATTTTGAGTCTCAGAACTTGCTTCTGAGTGAGCCCAAACTTGAAAGAAAAAGAAGGCACAAAGACCTGTTTGTGCCAACCTCTAAATTTTCCATCAGTGCTTGATTACTCACTGGTAAGAATGTTCAGTTGTGACCTAAGCCTCCTGACTTTTAGATAACCTAAGTAAAAGGATCAACCCTGGTAGCTACTCAAAGTGTCTATCATTCTGATTTTCCTGGGCCACATTTTTAATCAACCCACATTCTCTTTATCGTACACCAGCATTAAATTAGTTCTACATTTGAGGTGACACAAAGGAATGTTCAATGATCAGAGATATTTCCCAAAATCAATTTGTGTGAATCGTTTCAAGGGTACAAGTAATCACAACCACGGAAAGGGAGAAAGACTTCGGGCCAAAAATGCACATGAGGAACATATGGCAACTCATATTAGACATATGCTCTTCAAGTGATACCTGTAGTTACACAATTTACATACAAAAAACTGGAGATTGTTGATTCATGACATGTTTTCATTTTACATTCTAATTGTTGCATACCTTACCTGTCTTTTCTGGGAAGCCATTCAACATGTATTAAGAGATTTCAAGTTTGTTGATCACAGTCTACCCTAGGAAGATTAAATACATTCTTCCGAAAGGAATCAGAGATAAATTTTCCAACTGTGAAACATGAGGTCAGTTCTTAGTATGTGAACAAAAGTATCTCACCTGATGTCTTAGTTACATTTTTGTTGCTGTGACTCAATACTCGACATCCACAACTTAGGGAGGAAAGATTTATTGTATCTTACAGTTTCAGAACATCTCAGACCATTCATAGGTGAGCAGCTGGAAAATAATGGAAGCATATTGCAGAGCTGCAGTGGAGGGCAAAGGTAAGGGCACAACGCTGCAGCAGAGATCCTCAAAACATGGTGATACAACCAGAGACTGGGAGGAAGGGTGGAACCAGCACACGTCCCTCCAGGTCAATCCCAGGCAATCTTCCCTTCCAGCCAGACCCACCTCCCAACCCTACACAGTATCCATAGGAACTTCAGGCTTTTAGGAGACACTTCAGATCGAAACCAAGACACCTGATAATCATACTTTCCTTTCCAGAATGCCACTCAGTAAAGGTAAAAAGCAAACTATACACATACTGCTAATTGTTTCCCTTCCTATCAATTAAATTAAGTTAAAGGATTTAATATAAACTACAGAGTGGCTGCCAAAAGGTTAACAAAACTACTGATTCACATTGAAGAAAATTGGGAAGTTAATACAAATAGTTTCCAGATAAGTTTGGCTAGGACAATCGCATTGTATTAACTATGTAACTAGAGTTCCATATATAAAAAGCAGCAGATCCCAACATAAAATTGTCTGGTCTTAACAATTTGGTCTTTTACAAGAAGTATGTGTTTCTGAAAACACTTACTCTTGGTCCCATTATTTTCAATACAATTTTGAAAGATATTTCTCTAGCCAATCAGTAAAGCCTAGGCTACTTTACGCACATTTTGAAAAACAGAAATAAATGGAAAGACTCTGGAAATGACATCTTAATGAGAAGAACGAAATTTGAGCTCCCAGTGAAGACATGATGGATAACCTGCTACGTGGAGCTTTTTGAAGTTATAAATAACTCAAGAACAAAAGATTATCTGCCTAACAGAAGTTTTGATCTGTGCTTTAACCCAAAGGTGATAATTAATGGCATGAACAGCATATTGCACATAATTCCTCTTTGTGCAGAGAGAAAAAAAGCTAAAGAGAGGCACAATATTTTTAATTCTTTGGTATTGCCAAAGTTTTTCTGGACTATTCGTTTTAACATTATTCTTTAAGGTAAGATTATCTCTATCTTTATTCTAAAGTGGAAAAGAAAACCTGCAGAAACAAACAAACAAAAACACCAAGAATTGGGCCAAAAAAATATAACATACAACTCCTTGTTGGCTGTTAGTCTATGTATTTTGGACTCCAAAGTTTGAGCCTAAAAACTTAAAACATTTTTTTTCATTCCAATTGTATCTTTTTTGAGTAAGACCAGACCAAGGCTCTCGGAGGTGGATTGGAGAGATATGTATGTTCCTCTTTTCTTATCTTTCCTTTCAGTCGCAGTCTGATTTTGGTTGTAGTAGCTGACAGTTTAAAACTTCTACTCTCTGCATGAGACGGGCATCTTTCCCTACAGAAATACCAAAGAGCTGTCCAATCACCACGTGAGCGGAGGGAATACTTACCCATTCGTGCTGCTAGGCCACGGAGCTGCTTGCCTTCTCCCTCCACCAGCCAAAACACAAAAACAAATCTGGAAGAAAACTGCTGTGTTCGTTGTCGACTATTCATTTTAACGTTATTCTTTAAGGTAAGGAGGGGTAGTTTCCAGAAAGGTTTAACTAGAATTGGCATGTTTTATTAACTGTGTTACTAGACTTCCTTAGCTAAAAGTCAGCAAGTGTCAATACAAAGTCTACAATATCATCCCAGTTAACTCAAAGGGCCAACTTTTTTCTCCAGGTCACAGGTTGACTGTGGTCCTTCCTCAGGAAGAAGTAGTCCTCTCTAGGTCTTGTTGAACATTACCATAAGGCACAAAAGTCCTGGGTGTTAAATTGGAGCAGTAAGAAAAAAAGTCATCAGTTTTTCATGAGAGATCAGGTAATAAAAAGAAATGTAAAAAAAAATGAAAAGTTTATCTCCAGTATTCTGTGTATTTCCGTCGTATTTTTTTTTCCTTCACTACTTTAATTTGGCTGGAATTCCTTTGCCTGTTACACACACTTCCAACTTTTCTATGTAAAGAGGGTATTATTTATTTATTATGATATGAATAAAATTAAGGATGATATTTTCATTCCATCAATATTTTCAACTTTCTTTTAAAATTATAAACCATAAACTCCTATTGCCTGTCTTGTCATCTTGCTTTTTGAAGGAAAAAATACAAAATATAAAACACCATGTGTAAGACACAAAGTGAGCCTAAATCTAGTCACGTGTCTCAAAGACAAGGCGCATTCTGAGAAATGTATTGTTAAATAAGTTCATCATTCTGTGAACATCAGAGAGTGCACGCAGTGTGGCTGTGATGCCACTAGATGACATACTCTTATGAGGCTATCATCATACACAAGGTCCATTCATGACTGAAGTCTTGCTATACAGCAAAGGATTGTTTTAGGTAATTCTCCATTTTCACAACGAGAAGATCAATAAAAGTCATTGATATTTTGCTGAGTTAAAAATTTACTTTTCATTAATATAAGTTGAATTTATCTCTCTCTACTTTCTATATATATATATAGTTACATAATATTTAATATATATAACATTTAATAAATATACATAAATACCTAAATATTTAATGTTAATTATGTAAGCAAACTCAAATTGCCTATTATAACATAGAAAAGGGTTTTTTCTGTCTCATATCCTTTGAGATGATTTTATCTAAACTCACCATCTACTCATCTAAGTATCCCAGACTGTTTCATCTTCAATTATTCCCAGGTGCTTCAGATAAGACATTGTGAAATGTTTATGGTCACCAATAAATATGTTATCCCAAGCCAAAAGTGCCTGTTTGTGTAATTTTAAAGTATGAATTTTCTTATCCCTCTCATGATCAATATATTCATGGTACAAACAAAATAAACAGCCACTTCATTGTTTTTTAAAGTTTCTTTCGTACTTGTCTACTGTTCAACAATTCATTTTACTCTGATAATTGTAAAGAGTAATACCAGACATACTAGATATGAAGTCAATTTTTTTATCCATTTCCAACAGTTTTGTAAATAGGGATATTTCTCCGAGTATCCCAAACTAGCTTTGACTGAGGTCATTTCCGGTCAACCTTACCTTTCACTTTATTGTGTCTGTAGAAGAGCATGTATCATCCGGAAACTCTGTAAAGCTCCAAACTATGATCATTAGCAATTTGTTGACAATAATCATGTGCCAGGAACAACCTGAAATCCCAAAGATAATGACTGCTAACATCTTTATGCAGCTCCTCCTTGTAATAAATTATTTAACACGTTATTTCCACATATGCAATTTTGTTTCATGCCTTTTTCTCGCCTATCTAAATATCTCTCTACACCATTAACTATTCATCTTAAATATCAGTTTAATGACAGCACAATATTCCATATTATAAATTTAACCATAATTTACTCAACATATTCCTTCTTGATAGATGTTTGGTTATTTTCAATACCTTATTATTATGTGCAGTACTTCAAAGAACATGACTATGCATAAATCTTTTGATGCACTGATGAAAAAGAAACTTTAGCACGTAATAGATTATAATAGGTTATTTCATTACCACAGATTCTTAAAAGAGGAATTACTACATAAAGCAATATGTACAACTTTAATATTTTTCAAATAGATTAGTGCATTGCTTTGAGAACATTAATGTAAGTTTTTGCTCTTGGTACTTAATTGAGAGAGCCGACCTGGCATCCCCTTACTAGTACTAAACATCTCGAATCTTATATTATTAATTTGATAGCTGAGAGTTTTATTTTACTTTTTTAAATTATGAATAAGGCTAAGAGCACATACATACATACATGCGCGTGCACACATGCAAACACACCTACGTAGTCATTCATATTTTGTGATTTGTTCTGTGTTATTACCTTTTGCACACTGAATATCCACTGTCCTTTAACACTATGTGAGTTTTGTATGTTCCTGACATAAACATTTTGTTATTTGCTGAAATCATTCATCTCATTACATTTTATATCCTTTTAAAGAGAATTACAGTCAAAATGTCTGTGTTTTTAGTAGTAATGTGTGGAGCTCATTACCTTCTATTAACTTGTTGTGATTTCTTTATATTAAAGGTGTCATTCATCATGCAAATTCAGATAAACACCAATATTTTGTCTAGTTTTTCTTAGTGGCCTGATTAATCATCTGTTGATTTATTTCACATATAATTCTTCAACCCTGCATGCCAGATGACTTTCATGGCCCCCCTGGCCCCAAAACAAGAACCCAGCTCTGACTGACTTGCTACAGACTTGCAGGAGAAACTGCTGAGCCCTCTGAAAATCCTGAACTACACAAACTGGGAAATGGAAAACATTTGTCGTTAAGCTTCTGAGGTTGTGGTAGTTTGTACATAGAGTAGAAAGCTAATACAGATTATATAGATTTTTATATTAGAGACAGGAGCACCCCAGTGCTGAAATCTAAAACTAACGGGTTATCTGTAGAAGGGAGCATTCGGCAGAAGCTGAGGAAATTTTGAGAAATATAATAGAAAAAAATGAAATGGCTCAAACAGGCTCTGAGTAGAAGTTGTCAGTTCCAGGAGAATGTTGCCAGCGAGCTCTGAAGGAAGTAAATGACAAGGTATAGGAATGTCGAGGAAGGTGCATTTTCTGTGAGTAACGGGAAAAAAGCTAAGCAAAATTGTTTCATGGAGTTATGCAGAAAGCAGAAATTTTATATAGTAAATTTTAATTCTTTGCTTGGAAGACTTCTAAACAAAGTGAAGGGAAGTTTCACTGGACTTTCTTTTACCGTTTATACCAAGAGGTCAGAATGGAGAAAAGATTTGATAAACAAAATGAATCAGGACTTGTTAAAAATACTGTCTCACCAGAGGGGCGAAAGATGACAACATTAAGAAACTACTGACTCTTGAGAACAGCATGCTTAATGAAGTGAGTCAGAAGCAGAAGGTGAAACATCGAATGGTCTCTCTGATATGAGAGACCCAGATCACAACTCTTATGGAACTTAAAACAAAAAACAAAGTGAAACAGGGGTGTAGGGTGGGGAGGGAGAGAGGGATGGGTAGGGACAAAAGGAGAGTGGGAAAGTCCTTGTCACCTTGACAAGATACATATGTGCACAAAATGCTCAACTTCATTGTAAACCTTAAATTTTGTGCTTACACATATCAATAAAATGGGAAAAAAGAAACCACTGACTCATTTCTAGGGGAAAATTCCAGGTAGGGGTTATATGGCCTTGTATCAAAAATTTAGCAAGATCAAAAAGTCACTGTGTCTGGTCATATTGACACACAACTGTGGTCTCAGCTACCAAGAGCTGAAATAGGAAGATTGCAAGTTCTAGCCCAGGGCAGGAAATTTAGTAAGGCATTGTTCCAAATATGTATTATTTTAATTTTAAAGTTCTAGAAGTCAGTCAGTATTCCCTGGGGTCAACCAGTACTGGAAAGAAAAAGGAAAGAAAGAGGAAAGAAAAAGAAGGGAAGGGAAGGGAAGGGAAGGGAAGGGAAGGGAAGGGAAGGGAAGGGAAGGGAAGGGAAGGGAAGGATTTAGTCATGCAAAATATCCTCTCAACAAAATTAAAGGTTTGTCTCAAAGATTTTCTCAATCATTGCAGTACTTCAGCCATCTCAACAGGAGCTCAAATTAGAGATTATCTTCACAAGATCTGTGTGTATTGCTTTTGCTGAACAGAGAGAACTTCATTAAAATTCACAGGAGAACCGCGATTTCTTGAGAAAATTATTTCAACAGAAAGCACTGTCATCTTAGACTGAAAGAGACAGTACAAAATAAAAGTTCGCTAAACTCCTGAAATTTTACTTGCAGGGAATAGGCTGCTAAGACCTCTCAGCTGCAAACCCACATTTCCTGTCATGAAAAAGAAAAGATGGGCCATGGGAGAAGATCGCAAGCCTAAAATGCAGGGAATCATGACTGTTCTCAGCCTGAAACATGATCAATGAATTCTCAACATTCTCCTATCTAGATTTCAGAACTGATATGGATCATTGATTCGCATCTACTGTTCCTTTTTTCTCATTTTTAAGTAACAGCTTGTTCATATTACTTTTCATACGCCAGTCTGATTCATGTATGTTACATATATTGGAGGCCAATAACTTGTCTATGTAATATTGCAGGTCTACAGAGGGAGAGGAATTGTGTCCCAAAATAAACCGATTGATTGCACATAATCTATGAATTGATTATACATAAGAATTTCATCAGTACACGAAGTTGAATTAAGTGATGAGATTTTGTGTCTTTCTCTAAACTAACACTAAAATGAGACTTCTGATGACATTGGAAAGGATCATTGTATTTTGCTTATAAGCAGATCATCAGCCATTGGAGGCGAAAGGGGAAATTGCAATAGAACTGAAGGTAACCTTCTCCCCATAATCTCTACCTTCTGATATTAACGCCCGAGTATAACAAAAATCCTCTGTCCTTGAATGCAGATAGACAATGTTACTTCCTTCTAGCCAATAACTATGACAAAAGGGAGAGTCACTCCAGTATTTGTTACATTATATGAGGCTCTGCCTTGCCAGCAAGCTCTCTTTAGTGTCCTCCTCCTTTGTGTCGCTGCCTTTGACAACTCAAGCCATCGTGAATCCTACAGCTGCAAGGAAACAAATTCTACCGAGAACTTGTACAGCTAGACGCTTCCCACTCAAATCTCCTGATGAGAATCCACCCTAGCAGACAATTTGATTGTAGCCTTGTGATCAGAAGCTTCAACTAAGTCAAGCCCGGACGTCAAAATAATTCTAAAAGGCTGACATAACTTCTGCACTATGTCTCAGACGTTATCAAAGATGAAGCAAATATTCTGCTTAGGTGAGATGAAATATGTATCATCAAAAGCATGTTAGTGGTCATTTCGTTCTTTACTTGGAGTCGTTCCTAAAGTTGTCCCCCTAACTGTAATTTCATAGTAGTCATACAAGCAAAAGGTAATACTCTCAAGTAAAAACAACAAAATATCACTGAGGTATAAATGAGACACTCATAAATACTTATAACCTATACAAAGAGCTTATTGAATAAAGATATAATGCAAAAGTCGTCAGATCCTCTGACCATAAGGAGATAAATGATCTCTCCTTTTTTTCCAAGCTGTTAAGGCAGGCTTCACTGAGGACATGAGCATTGCTTTGGTCTGAGCACTATGTTATTTAGGACTCTGATTGGGAGATCAGTGGGGGAGAGAGGATTAAAGATACATCTGGTATAAAGATAAACCTTGAAGCACTGGAAAACAGTGAGACTTAAGCTTCCAGGGTGCATGGTATTTCTTGTAAAGGAATAGGAAGTGGATTGATAAATTGGACTCAGAAGGTGGAGTGTCTTAAAGATTAAATTAAGAGTTTTTAGCTTTATCCTGAAGGAAGACAATTAAATGTCATTGGAAACTGATTAACAGAAGAGTTGCAAGAATATAAAATCCACATTAGCTTTTGTACTTAATCATAAGCAGTTAACTACTTCACAAGCCATTTAAAATTTGATATAAATAATCAGTGGGCAAAATGATATGCACATGTCTTTCTTTCAATCTATAATATTATTTGTCATTAGCTTCAGAGTGGCTGACGGTAAGAAATTCCCATTTAGAGTTAGAAACCGTCCAAAATACCATTTGCTTCCTCACATCACTTACTAAATGACTTAATTTTCTTAAGGTTTTATAAAAGCATCTGTCAATGAGCAATAATGCTAATATTTACCCTATAGAATGCACAGTGTTGTCCAAAAACTAAATAATATTTGCAAACAGTCCACTTTTAAAGGGCCTTATTCATAAAGACAGGAATGTATTTTATGGGTTATAAAATGAATTAAATTGAATTGGCAAAATATAAAATTGATTAAATAATTGAAGTCTGAGAGATATGCACAAGTCAACAGGAACCACGTGCGGAAGGTAATAAAGAGGCAATGAGGGATATTGCTTGAACTCTGCCTCCCAGAGGACATTGAGTCAGGAACATGACTAGGGCTTGACCTAACTGATCAGCGTCAAGGAGGTAGAAGCTGTGGTCTGAGCTGGAACATTATGTTATTCATATCATAATGACAAGAGGTCTGTACAGAGACTATAAAGAGTCATCAGAGAGGGGCAGCAAATGATCCCACTGCTGTTCCTTTGTAGAACAAAAAAACTAGAATGCAACGTTACATGGAAGCAAAAATCACAAGAATCAAAAATAGGTGAGTAGACATGAATATCAACATAATAACACGTGGATACCTTGAGATGGAACATTCTGAAGCCAGACAAAGAGGTGCATGCCTGCAATCCTCAGGACTCAGGAGGCTGATTTGGGAGAATTGTAAGTTCAAGGACCTTTCAGGTAACTTTTTGAGAATCCATATCAAAATAAAAACTGAAAAGCGTTGGGGATGTAGCTCAGAGCAAAGAAAGCCGAAGCAAAGGGGTGAGGCTAGGTGGGATAAGGAGAGGAGGAGGCCAGAAGAGGTGGAACAGAATACAATATCATTAGAAAAGTGAAAAAGTTGATGATAATTATTGAAATATTAGTAAAGAAACATTGTACACAACAGCAAAAATACACACACAAAGGGGGAGAAGAAAAAGATTAAAATATTGATGAAAAAGAGATGAAAGTGATCTCTGTGTTTCAAAATCTGTAAGTAAATTTCTTTAGTTTACCTGCATTTTATTTGTAATTTCTTCAAATTAAAATATTATTATGCTTATTGTAAAGTTGGAACCCTTAGCTGAATGATATAAGGCATGTTAAATACTATGCAAATAGTATAATGCTATTCAGATGTGAGTTATTATTAATCATCATTTTAATTTTTTTCTATCCAGCTGCTTCTGTGATTTCAACATAAATCATATCAGCGGGAGGCAGCTTATGTGGCCTTTGGAATAATACAGAACTGGAGGTCAAATCTTAGCTTTCCCTCCTGGTAGCTAGATGACCTTGGGCACACTAATTAACCTTGGTGTGTCACAGATATTTTTAAGGTATAAATGGATGTAATAATGCCAACATCAAAGCATTGTTCCAAACAATAAATACATTGGCAAAAGTAAAGTACTTGGTCTAAGTGAAGATAATGATTCAGTAATAGTTAGGCACACTTATTAACCTGAACTTATTTGTTCAACAAACATTCACTGAGGTTCTAGTCAGTATCAAGAAAGAATTTTTGCCTTGTCCACAGAATAAAATTAATGAAGTACATAGGTAGTATCGCTTACGCTTTCTATTAGTACATGTTAACTATTGAATGAATAACTTCTGTGAGTGTATGGATAAAGCGGATATGTGCTTTTACAAGCCCAGGAAAAAGAAATTCGCACCTTTTCCTTCATCATGGGAAGACACTTGAGACTTGAAGAATGCTGCGATAAGTACCAAGCCATAGAGGAGAAGAGCAGTACAGGAAAGGGAAGAGAGCAGACACAGAACTAGAAGCACAGAGGAAGGGTTTTGGCATGTTCATGGATTCGGAAGTGGTTTCACAGGGGTAAAGAATTCAGAGAATAAATCGCCATCCTGGCATTAGAAATCAGGTCCTTCATTTTCAGAAAGCATATGTGAGAATCTCAATCAAACCTGAAAGACACAACTCTGACCAATTTGATGTGAGGCATGGTGCTGCATGAGAAAGGTCCTTTCACAACGAAATCCTAAACTAAGCGTTAAAATCTAGAGACGATCAGAGGTTGTAAAATACATTTCACATAAAAAAATGAAAGAAAATAATTTGGCCTTGAGAGCAGAGTAAATATGATCTTTTCTGCTTGTGTTATCATTATGTAATATTTCCATAATTACACTGTCAAACCATGTTCTTAATATTAATGATTTATGAGACCATGCCCATCCACCCTTTTGCCCCTGGTGAAATACACAAAGTAACCAGGAAAATGTTTAGAAACATTTATTTTAGCTTCGAAAAGAAGCAGAACTCAACATAATGTTGGGCCATCCTGCACAGGCACTGGAATGTTTCTATTAGCCTTCTGTTCTTAAAAAGGAGAAAGTTTGGGACACAGAAAAGACATTAACTAAGAGAACTAAAGTATAACTATTCTGTTAGTGAAACTAAACGAACAGACTGGGACAGACCACCATCTCAGCTGCCACGACTCAATCAAGTGTGATATACCAGTTCCACCCAAGGGGAATAAGGGGAAGAGAAGGCTTCGTTTGCTTTCGGCAATGAGTGTACCGCATTTGAAGGGACCCAAGCAATTAGAACTCAGCAGTGCTTAGCAGACATTACAAATGGTCTCATCTGGACTCGGGAAAGGGTATTGAATGTCTTCTATACTTGATGCTAAGCAAGGTGAAGCTATAGAGAAAAGAATTTTACAAAGAGCTCATTTCTCTTTTAAGTCACCAGAGATTCACTTTTCGTGACAAGCCATTGGAATACTACAGAACACGGGAATGACTGTGCAGCGGTTGGCTCTCTAAAATCTTGGAAGAAATACAATTGCAGGGTGACCACGGAGAGAAAGAAGCACGCTGACTTGCATATTTGACTTTGGAAAGGTGACAGAGTTTGTGGTGAAGAACATACATAGAAATCAACTATGCTAAAGCTTAACAGTCTTATGATAACACAAGGAGCTAGTGCGGATCGGTAACTTTGCCACGATATGTATGTGCACAAAATACTCAAGATCAATGCAAACTTTATATGTTGCACTTATACATATCAATTAAATGGGGGAAAGGAAAAAAAAAGAAGCTTGTGTGTACTTGTCTAACTCTCCGGTCTTAGCCTCTTATTCTTAATGCTTTTTGACACATGTGTTTCTTCTTTCTGAAATTTTTCATCATATAATATTCACCTCCAAATTTTTCAATTGTTTTGATAATCTCTTGCATGACCCCACGGTCCCTAAATCCATGCTCCGCTTGCCTCTTCATTACAGACCATCTAGGAGTTTCTACTTTTCTCTTCTGTCACTTCTCATATGTATCTCTGTGTGTTAGAAAAGTATCTGTCTTTTTCTACACGGTAAGCCGCATGTATCTTTTGTTTCAAATGCATCTTCCAGTGGCTGGTACATGATCAACCCCTTTAAAATATTGATCCTATACTCCTATCATGACAAAAGACCTAAGTGAACTTGACATTTTTCTCATTTTGTGGTACCTTTTCTAGAATACCTTTTCTAGATTTTTCTGACTAGTTTTTCCCGATTGGTAAACATGTATCTAAATACCCTTTTGAGAAAGGCTTATTTGTGCCTAGGGTAAGCTTCTGGAAGGCCTCTGCCTCCAAATCTTTCTACAAGTAGCTCTCTGGTAGCAGGGATACATTTTAACAGTCAAAATTCTATAAAACAATGTCCTCTAAAGTGGTAGGCTGAATTGAACTGGGCCTTTGAACTCCCCTTAAGAAATCAAACTAGCAGGCAGTGGATGCTGACCCTTCTGGCACAGTTAGCTGTTTTCTCTCAGATCCATGGGTTTTAATGTCCTAATATCCAAGGTATGTATTCACCAAGAACCAAATATCTTCTCCCACACCTTTTTGTGTCGTATCTATTTATTATCTTAATTGCCTAATTTATGTAAATCAGACACCCTCAGTAAAATGTGACTGTACAAAATAACTATTTCTACAAAAATCAAATATTTTTAAATGTAAACAACCTGCTAAAATGAGTCATGTATCACATATGGTCAAGACTAGGAGAGAAAACTATGAAAAAAAGTTAGAATGCACAGTTACGTATTCAAACTACTTCACACCTATCTAAGTTCTCTTTCCACACTACAGAAACTCAAACTGAGAATGTTATATGAGGTGATATTCGAGGTATGATGTTATGTAATCATGACAGCAAATTCTAGTTAGTTCCTATTAAAAGTAGACATTAAGATGCTAAGTTAAAGGTAGCCCTAGTGTCCTCTGATATAAAAATGTGGCATATACATACAGTGAGATATTATTCATCTTTGATAGCAAGGAAATTCTAAAGCAGGTGTTGTGACTTTGATCTGAAGAGTCCCCCAAAAGCCATGTGTTTGGATGTAAAGGGATACCTGTATGGAATACCTGTAGAATCATGTGCTTCTGGGAGGTGAGACCGGGTTGAAAGAGGCAAATGCTTGGGGCTTGATCTGGAAGGATTGTGTCAACTTGTTGAGACTGAACAGCACCAGGGACAGAGATCTCTGGTGTGTGTTATTGACTCATGGGCCAGGAAATCAGGGAGGGACACCCACCCTGGTTTGAATGGGAGGCGCCCAACTCACAATTTGAATTAAGAAAAAGAAAGAAGAAGAAACATTGATTCATTAAAAAGTTTCATATTTGTCTTTCTTTATGGCTACATAGTATTCCATTGCGTATAGATTTTGTATAGTATTCCCTAGTATTCCGTAGTGTATTCCATTGTGTGTCTCCTTTAACCATTCCTCTATGAATAGGCAGGCAGATTGTTTCCAGGATTTGGCTATTATGAATTGTGGTGCTATAAACATGAATATGCTTGTATCTTTTTGGTATGGTGACTTTATTTCTTTTGGGAACATGTCCAATAAAGCTGCAGCTGGATCAAAAGAAATTTCCATTTTCAGCTTTCTCATGAATCTCCAGATAGCTTTCCATAACCGTTGTACCAACTAGCATTCCCACCAGCTGTGGAGTCGAGTTCCTTTTTTTCTCCAGCCTTGCCAACAATTGTAGTCTTTTGCATTCTTGATGTAGGTCATTCATACACACATTTATGTCTTATGGACACTTCCAGAAGCAAAGATACCACGGAAACTTTTTGAATTTGGATGTATTCTGCACAAAGAGTCTCAACTAGGTTCAATAGACAGAAGTTTTGGGTCCACAAAACATCATGTCAGCCTTGCATAGTTCCTTCCCACCTTTCTCAATGTCGATACTCTCATCTGAAAATGATCTCCTGCGTTCAGTTTCTCTATTTACCATCTACAGATTTAATAGAAAACATTACAGTCTTAAGGGTCTAACATCCTCAGAGCTGCAGATCAGATCGTTTTGGAAGATGAAACAAAAATAAACCACCTCCAGTGGGTCTCTATTACCCCAAAGAAAATACCCCAAAACAATTGCCCCGTGGTCCAGTTACATCCAACAGGCTGTTTCCTGCTTGAGTCAGTACCTTCTAATCACATGGCTAAGCTGTCACAAAAAGTGATGAATGTGGAAAACAGCCTTCTGGGGAAAGGGCCAAAAATCCTCCCTTCCTAGCCAAAGAAATCAAAAGAAGTGATTGTCTCATTCAACTCCAAGAACCCCAGTGAGGAGGAATTGATTCAAGCTCAGGAAATAAGTCTATCTGTATCTGTGTGTGTGCTCCATTGTTTATGAAAGGGGCTTTTAGAAATCTATGGATTTCTATTAGCTCTAAATCCCTTGCCTAATCTAACACTGCTTTTTTGATGGTCTTCCAGTAAAAGGCTTTCCTGACACTCAGTCTCATTTGTGTCAGATCCCTCTATTTTCTGCTCTTAAAATCCAGATAGAAGACCTTTTCACAAACTGTTTCTTTGGAACAGCCTTTAGAATTTGATCCCTTAGCTATCTGGAACCCCCTTGCTTGCAGGAACCGTGTCTATTTGATCCCTTATTACACATCCAATGACAAGCAGAATGCCTGACACAGATTTCAAAACAGAAATTCAATAAATAAGCTCAACATTTGTCTGTCTACTGAAGAAAATGTCTATGTATTGCCTATTTTTATTTTCCCACTATTTCTTAAATGCTGCTCACACTCAAGATAGTTTTGTTGAACAAACAAAAACACACTAAAGGGACAAAAAAATGCCTTCAGCATTTTCTACATCTCATTTTCTGCTTGAACAGATTTGCTAAAGACCAGTTCATTAGGAAGATGGTCCTTCGGCCTGGAAAAATTTTCCACAACTATGTGCCAACCTGCTGGGAACACCTCACAACTTGCCACAGTGTTGACTGCTAGGTAAATGGACATTTTAATTTGAGACGATTGAACCCAGATTCTTGTAACTTTAGGCTCTCCTTTAAACTAAAATTTTTTTCTTGTATCATTTATCCTGTTAACTTCAGCTATGTTTTCTCATGTATTAAAAATCAGAATGGCCTGTCATTCAAGAAAGCCAGAATCTGATCCCAAACCAGCCACTAACTCTGACCATAGCATGTCATTCAGCTTTCATGGGACTTACTATGCTAATCTGTAAAATAAACAGATTAGCTAGCTTATCTCCAAAGTTTCTTCTAAGAAATCTAATATATAATAAAATTCTAACATAGGTCAAGCCCATGACCATGTGAGTGTAATTAACCAACTGTTCTGGATCGTTCTTTCTTCCTTATTTCTTCCCCAATGTGTCATCTATTCAGGGCAAAGTACTGCATATGTTGGGTTATTATTGGAGCCTTGAACTCAAAAGATTTATCAGTGTCTTTCCTATTTCTTACAAAGTCCCCTTCCTATATAGACTTGCCAAAGCAGCGTATGGCATCATAAATAAGGCCTTTAGATTCACAATGCATGCAGTGTCAGTTAAGACATAAAGTTACTTTCTGAGATCTGTTGACTTGTGCTGTCATCCAACTCAAATATTGCCCTGGTGACTTCAGAAGATTGCCCACTCCTTGCCAATAAGATTTTTTTTTCTGTACTGTGTGGTCTGAGGTCTGCTCCAATATAAATCAGGGGCATGGCTTATATGCATTCTTTTGAGATTTGCTGGTCATTTTTCTGTAAGAAAGAAGCATCCAAATGATACACTGGAAGTACATCTAATCTCCCAGAGCCACAGAGCAGACGTCAGCTGTAATGAGCAATGAACAGTGTCCCGGGGGGGAGGGGGGGCGGGGGGGCTCATTTTTACCTCCTATGTTGAAGTCACTGCTTCAGTGGCACAAAAATCTCCTATTCAGTGTTGAGCCCTAATAATTGGAAATGAAATACCAACCCCCCAAAACCACTGCCGAACCAACTGCATTGTGCCCCCACGTACAGACCAAACATTAAATATATATATTTTAAACCCAGGACGTTTGTGGTTTTAACTAGAGGTCTATATGCCCCGTCTCTTTTGCTATGCAAACACACACACACATACACACACACCAGAATTCACTGCCTGTGCAACAGAAGAATAATTATTTTGAAGGCTACTTTAAAACAATAGTGAATAGAGAGTCTATTTTTCACTTCTATACCCTTTAGGAGAGGATTTTGTGATCGTGTGTGTGTGTGTGTGTGTGTGTGTGTGTGTGTGTGTGTGTGTGTGTCTAACATGAGCATTTCTTAAATATGTGCCCATCTTAGCAAGCAGAAATAGGATTTATACTTTGAAAGACTATGGAGTAACTAGGAGCAGGAAAATGGACTTGCTGGCTCAGTTTTGAAGTTGAAGAAAGAATCCTGTTTCTTTGTTGGTGCAGTGTTTCGTGACTAACTCCGAAGCTGTGGACGCAGCGTCACACTGTATGTGGACTGTGATTGGGTACCTTATTGTGACATCATGTTTACTTTGGAATTAGAAAGGATAATTTGCTAATTACTGATTTCAATTGAGCAGTCATTTAAAATCAAGTTTCCTGAATATTAAACTGCAAATTGTTCACCCGGGGCTCTGGTTATGGTAAAGACTGTAACCCAGTTACGATCAGAGTTAGCTTGAGACACTGTATTCCCAAAACCACCAAAGTGATGTTGGTGTTAGTGACCATGAATCATACGTGGGAAGCAAAGATCTCAAAAGGACCAAATGTCTCTGTGATTTTAATGATGAACTTGTATCCTATATACAGTGAAAAGAAGTATAAATGATTTGGTGGAAACAAAGTCTTTTTGTTCTTTGGACATGAACATATAATATCTTTGGACAATGAATCCCAGTTTTCCTTTCCTCACTCTAAGAGATAATCCATGGACTCTGAGAAAACCAGACAGTAAGGAAACAAGCAAATGACCTTCCTGAAACTCATACATACTCACGCTCACACACACATGCATGCACACACACACCCCCACACACGGAACTGCATGAACAAAGCTATAATGAAGTTTCTCATAAAATCTCTCTGATCTATCATTGAGCTCAGCTACCTTTCCTCTTTCTACATTCAATATAGGCAAAAGTGACAGATATGGTAGCCTGTTGAATTTCTTCTATGTTTCCCTTTATTTTCCTCCTTTCTGAGTGCAGCCTGTGTGCAAGAATTGATCTTCTCATAGTGCTATACTGTATTTTATTTTTATCAAAACAATTAGCTGCAGCTCAGAAGATATAATTCCACCAGCACATCACAGAAACTTCTGTTTCCTGACTACTTTAATGAAGGCTGAGACACCAGAGGAAAGAACACGCTGTAAAGTATAATTGCTTTCAAGAAGAAAGACCTTCCCCTGTGAATCCATCTTGGATTAAATGTCATAAAATTCCTTGTTTAATTTCCTGGCCATTTCTTGAAGACCATTTTGTTCAATTCCCTCTATTTAGATAGGTACAGCGTTTGGTTCCTTTCATGGATGTTAATGTAGAAGACAAACTAAGGTCAAGAATTAATTTTTCACCTTATGGCCTTTGTCACAAGAATGTCAAGAATGGTCTTTGAAAAGACTATTCTTACTAGTTTCCACAATGAATTATTAATTTGAGCTTCAGAGTGCCCCCTTTGACTTTGATATTCAACTACTCACTTCCAAATACTTCTTGGAGGTCCAACTTTGCATTTTCCGAAATGCACTGGCTCCAACGACCTTCTTCTAAGATATCATTCTTATTCTTTTTCAGAGATGTTTGCCTGGAATGCCCTTCTACGTCATTGGTGCATAACTGGCTTCTCCTTCTTTCTCAGACATGTCTTCTCTAAATCCTTAATCTTAATAAATCCCCCCCCCCCCCGAAATGCTCACCCACAGTGCTCCACTTTCTATCTCTTCAACACATTCGTCACTAATACCGCGGTGATTTATTTCACTTTCTTTCTCGCACAATAAAAATGGAAGCTCCATGAGACCAGGGACCTTTTCAACTATGTTTGAACTTTACTCGGCAAGTGGAAGATGAACAATCAATATGTACTAAGTGACTGACTGAATGCACAAAATAAATCAGTCGTAGAGGTACATACTGACGTTTACAGGGTCTTCAAGAAGAATTAAAAGTTGATCTAATGTAACAAATTCATTTCCAGAACTCTAAGACAAACTCATCATAGGCACAATGAGAAGCCACTGCAGAGAAAAGGCGTCTGCCATTAACCCTCTGCAGATATCTGTCAGGTATCTGGCACTACACCTAATTATGATCTTTCAAATGATGAGAGAAACAGACATGCCCTTTGCCATCACAGAACTCAGTGTGTGATGTGGCAAAGAGAGAGCAAGAGGGTTAAGATTGAGAGAGTTAGAGAAAACATTAATCTCTCCAATACTCATGCACACGCCCACAAGGGCTGGCGCATGCGCGCACACACACACACACACACACACACACACACACACACACACACACACGGTGAACTAATAGAAAGCTCCAGAGTATCGGAGGCAAAGAAAATTGTACAACAATTTACAATACAGATGAAGTAAAATATCAGTGAAAAAAAGATAGCATGAATGACAAAATATATATTGGTGTTCCATTGGTTTTTGACCCTGGAAAACTCAAAGCTCTCAAAACAGAGATGCAACGGGCAAGGAACTGTCAGTGTTATCTCTTGGTGAAGTTTCCCACCGCCATGGCTAAGTGACCCCTTTCCCACTCAGAAACTCATTACGATCCTGATTGCCCCAGAAATCATTAAAGCCAGATGCCAAAACCTATCTGCAAGATAAACAGCCCAGGCTAGAATTTTATTCTTTTGAAATTTACTATTAAGGAGTTCCTGGGGAAAAGAAGATAAACTGAATTGTGTCAAAGAAAGTCTTTTTTTTTTAAGATGCAGCAAATCCTCAGTCAGCATTATTGAGCTGACAAATTTCCAGGGACCCATGTATAAAAAGTATTATGCAACAGATAATTATACTCCAGTGGATGTAACTTAATCATAACATAATTAGAGGCAAGAATATAAAAAATTTCACACAGGCATTAAAATCTGCCAACTTAAACAAATCTTGCTTGCTGGCACATATCAGAAGTAGACATTTAATCATAATCTAGTCTTGATTTCCGTCCCCTAGGAAGCAGCAAGAACAGCCTCTTAATTATTATCAGTGACCCATGGGGGTAAAATAAGCAGGGTTGGCTACAAACCTACTGAAAATCATATATTTATAACAAATTTAGAGTTTGATGGTCAATCTAGATTATTCTGGACAAATGCGCTTAACTTTCCTGAGACTATAAATAGTGGAAGAGAACAACATTGCTACGTTCAGTTACTCAAGCCTCAAGAGAATTTCTCTTCCTTATTGAAGTGCTACAAATGTTTCATCCACCCTATAAATCTAAGAGTCATTGGCCTTGGTTTAGGAAGCCACCAATCCAAAATAAACACACATGAACAATTTCTTCTCTCTGGCTGGGCCTGGATAGTACCAAATTTACTATCAGCTTCAAAACATAATCAGTCAATTATATGAACAAGTCAAGCTGCTTTTAGTCCTCTAGACAGAAAAAAATGAAGATTGAACAAACTTTGGTATTTTTTCCACCAGTGGAAATGGCTCAAGTGTATGCTTCTCGTACATCTCCCATCAATTTCAAAGTCCTCCATTATAACCTCAAAGTTCAAGCCACAAGAGAACATTTATTTAATTCTTTGTGTTCAGAGATGTCTTCTCTACACAGTGTAGTTCAAGTTCATCAGACTCTGCCATTTACTGCAGAGGATGGGAAATTTTCTATAAAAGACGATAGTAAATAGTTTTAGACTTTGCAGGCGATATGTGATCTCTGTCACATATTCTTCTTTGCTTTATTTTGCTTTAAAATGAAGAAAACATTCTTAGCCCATAAGCCACACAAAACCAGGCCACAAGCCAAAGTTATGCAACCCGTGACTCACATCAACATCAAGTACAGTAGGTGAATGCAGTCTAAGCAAAGAGTACAGGGAATAGCTTTTTATTTTCGTTTTGAAACACCTCAATTCTTTTACGAAATTTTTCCTCAGTTACTGTTACAGGCAGAATTTTTCAGACATGGTATACTGATGTCTTTTTTATTCCCACCTATTCATTAAAGTAGCATTAGCTGATATGGGTGATAAAATCTAAGACTTCAGGCTACGCACAAACGAAATTTTTCAGCAGAAAAAAAAAATTGGGCAGAGGTTGCCCACCTACATACCTACTCAGGATCACAAGCTGACAAAGAATCAACCCATGTTAACACGGGGGCATCTGAGTTACCACTGGTATTAACATTTATCTGATGACCAGAAATGGTACATGGTGTTAACCTAGAATTGGCATACAGTATTTCTTTCATATTCCACTGTCAGAAGTGCACAAGTATATGCCAAGATAAATGGAATATAGTAAGATACATTGAGTGTCTACTTCCCCGGCCAAGCTAGGAAAGGTGAGCACCAACATCAGTTAAGGTTCTCAGTCATACCAAGAAGTCCTAATGGTTCACATTTTGTCAAGGGTCATTTTCATTCAACAAATGATAATCTAGGAACTTTAATTGCTCCAAGGGCCACACAAGCACGCAGAGAATAACACAACTATTATTAAATCTTTCCTTTGCCAAAATAGATTTCCAGAGATCCATAATTAAATAATTTTCCTGGAGATAAGTTTACATACAGGATAAAATGTTTTCATGCAAACTCAGAAATCTAGATTTTCACTTAATAAAAAAGCAAGGCTTTGAGGCATGAACATACCACAGAATAGGAAAGAGACAATGCGATATGAAGAGAATTCCTCTATGAACAAAAGTTGAAACTCTACCCAGGAGAGCAAAGTGGACAGGGAGAACACAGAGAGATTTGGAAGGAAAATGCCAACTGTCAAATGTTGCTTCTGTATTCCCCAGGCACTAGAGTCCCATGTTATCAGTCTAGAGCAGGAAAGAATGCTGATCTGAGGGAGTCATCATGAAACCGAAAGAAAGAAACTGAGAGAAACAAGACAGAGACAGGAACTAGGGATAGAAAGGGATCAGCCATCTGTCCATTGGCCAGTTTGTTGGGATGGACAGTGAATCTAGTAGGTCCCAAATACACCCCACCACGTCCTGTGATAGAGAAATAAGAGCTTAGAGTCCACTGCATATGTACACAGGACAAACAGAGGCGAAGAATGTATGAAATTTGTTCATCATAGCAGGTATTGAATCTCACCAAACATCAGGTAAGAAGAGTTTCATTACCAACTCAACTGTGGACAGAAAGAACCCAGATGCTACCACCCTGGCCTAGGAAGCTTCTTCCTTCCGTGCTTATGAGTAATGACACAAAAAGAATGGCAAAAGCAAAACATCAGAAACCTGAAATATTGGGTTTCTCTTTAAGAGCAAGGATGCTTCACGCTGAAATAAAGGCTAAAATAATAATTCCTCAGTTTGACTGGGAATTCGGCTAGTTCAGACTGACTATGCCAGAAGAACATGAAATGCACAGTCTGCTCTAGGCAGTTTGCGGGAAGTTGAGAATAAAATGGAATTGAGGGATAGAAAACTAAAGTTATACTTCTGTGCCCCTGAGTGGAAAAGTGTAAATTTATACCCGATGCACTATGTTTATTTTCATTAAATTGTCTTGTTCCCCCTCAAGCTGAAGGCATATGTCAAAACACTTTTACCTGCTGCAGGAAGGAGTATTTTAAACGCGATCTCAGGGTGTTCGATATGGAAGAGCTCTTTACAATAATGTTACACTTGCACAGTTGTTATAAACACAAGGTTCAGAGGAGGAAAATTTGTGTAAACCATGCACTGGACACCAGACCTTCAGTTGCTTGTTACATGCTTTATCTCAGCTTCCACCTGTAGAAAGCAGGCGTAATATGTGCTTCGTATGTTTTCTTCCTGTTCAGGAAGTATCTGTATGTGATATGCTTTCCACAGAATCTGGCCCCATGGTAAATGCTGAAAAAAGTTAGAACTTGCAAACACTACATTTTTCAGTTAAGGAAATACCAACTCGGAAGATTCAGTGGTTCATCAAAAAAGAATATTCAGCATTTTAAACAATTCTATATTTTCAGGTTTAAGTAGAGTATTCATGGAAATTGGAGGCTTTGACAAGTAAATGGACATAACTTGAGACCATCACGCTTAGTGAAGTGAGTCAAACTCCGAAGGTTAAATATAACGTGATTTCTCCGATTTGAGAAACCCAGAATACAGGCATTTAACAGATCCAAATTGGTGAAATAGTGGGAGTCAGGGGTGAGGGAGGGTAAGAGTGGGCCAAAAAGAAAGAAGGAAAGGGCTTGTAATGTTAACACAATATATATGTGCAGAAAAACTAAAGATATATATATATAAATAGATAGATAGATAGATAGATAGATTACTAAAATGGGATAAAATAGGAAAAATAAATAAGACATTCATCTACATCTATGAAGGATGTCCCATCTCTACTTCCATTTGAAGACATGGTGCCTAAGGTAGCAAACTTACATGGCTGACGAAGAGCCAGGATTTCAACCAGAATTTGACTCAAAGCCTTTCTTGATTTTCTTTTTATTCTGAGATCCTGGACAATTTTCTCTGTACTTCCTACATTCAGCATAAAACAATGCCAGTAACTTTCATGGTTTTTTTTTCAAAGTCTTTGTGTATCAAAAACATTCTGTTGCCCCTTCAATTTATTATTTATTCCATTCTTTATAAATATTCATTGATAGATAAATAAAGATGAACTTCAGCAACCTCTAAGCAGTAAAAACACATCCCTCCTTGATCAAGGTGACTGACACATCTCTCTGCCCCAACACAACACGACAGCAGTCACACAGCCTGCAATGGAATCCCGTCACTCTATCTTTAAAGACATCACACTTGCACACTGTTTCGTATGGTTTTAGTAGCTATGGCTTTCATTAAGCAGCCGTGGTAACAAGAGAAACTGACTCTGGAGTTAATGATAATCCTCAGAAAATCAAAGTCTCTGAGTCTTTAGTCATCAACAAGAGACTTAAAGCACCTGCTCCCGTGAGTATTAGGAACACGTATGGTGGTAACATTTGTGAATGCTATGGCACACAGATTACCCCTAAATACTAAGAGAAATGCTAAACTTGTTAGAATGGGCAGCTAGACTATCACTGGTGAGGGAATACTGCAGAATTTTATTCCAAAATAAAGAATAAATGCAAATAAATTAATGTTATAATAGAATCTGGAATAAAAGTCTGTCATTTGGAAATCTCTGTAGTGTTTGATGCTCTTAAACTTCTTTTTCGCATTCTTTCCTCTGGATGTGTGAGGGGCTTGGAACGATCTGCAGCCACCTCCTGGAAGAGAAGATTTCTTTTCATCACAGTGAGCCAACACCTCATCCCTTCCTAGAACACTTGGTATGTCAGTAACTTTAAAGCATTTTCTCTTCTTGGTTGCCTGTCTCTAACGGTGAGGTTGAAGGGGAAGAAACTAACAGAACCACAGACATTTAAAACCAGAAGGAATCTTAGCCACCCATAATAACAGAGAACTTTTAGTATGTAGTAACCTCTGGGTCTCATTACACTAATTTATTAATTGCATATACATGTCACAAATAATCATGTAGGTTACATCCCTCGCCATTGTAGAGAAACTTGGACAAAGACTCAGAGAAGCTATGTGCTTGCCAAAATAGGCAATAGAGACTATTCACTTACACCAAAGATCCCTCTCTGCCGAATCAGGGAAACAATTTGTTTCAGATTCACATAAGCCATCCACAAATCCAAGTGCATTGTCCAGATAAAGGAGCCAACAATAGTGTAAAGGCAGAGAAACACAAATGCAATAATACGTAGTGCCAAAAGTAACATCCATTATAAAGAAACTCCTAATTAAAAATAAAACACCTATTGTTGGATATGATTTATATTACAGTTTTGATTCACTTCTGATAATGTAGGGTGATAAGAAATGTTTCTCGCCAGATATTCTTAAAAGACAGCTCACCCAAAGTTAGATTCTGCTTGTTTCAATGGTGGGAAGGATGAGACAGAGAAGAGACTGATAAATAATTTATGAAAAAGATTGCTTCAGTGATCAGATTTGGTGATGAAAACTTCTTTGAAAATCCACGAGGAACATTCTTAATGGAGATTATTTGCACTTCTCCTGGGTCATTTTTTTTTTTTCTCTCTCCCTTGCTCTTAGTTTGATTTTGACTTGAAAATCACTGCTGTGCAGAAACGTGGCAACAAACACAGAGAAAAGCCTTTCTGCATGATTATTTTCGAAAGTAATAAGATGTGTGTGACCTGAAACATCAGTCCCCTCCGATGTGTCAGGTAAGGAGACGGGTGATTATATTTTTAAAACCCTTCATTGGCTTCAAACCCTACAGGGGCTCAGAGGCAATATTCCAGGGGACTCGGATGGACTTCTGCTGCCATCTACTGGCGTGGGATGTTAGGATTAAGTACGTACTTGTGAACTTTCTCAAAAGAAGCTGAGAGAATTGAAAGTTGGGGGATGGGCAGAAATCAATTTTTATTCAGTTACGAAATCCCTGTGGAGAATAGGGAGAATTTCAATCGCCAGACCCTGGGCATTAAGTGTTTTTTGTTTGTTTTTTTGTTTTTTTTTTTTTCCTAGAGGACATTTAATAGTAACCCTAACACATAACGGAGGGATTACCACTGGGGACACAAAGTCTGCCTGGGTCCCTCCTGGGTCCCTCCAACTATAGTATGTCTGAATGCACTTGGACTCATATTCCCTTCTCATGGAGTTTATAATTGAGGGGAAACAGCATAACGTGATTGTTCAGGTGAGTTTTTGTCAGAATAAACTCTGTCACTAGCTGCCTGGAACATCATATGAACTACCTAACACCTGTAAAAACCATTTTCCTTATCTAGTAAATGGGAAGCTGTGATATTTACTTCATGGCATCGCCATTAATCCATTTATTCATAGATGTTGACTGACGTGCTGGCATGCGACTCAAATAAGGTATCATGCATACAATTTCTTGCAAAGTACATGTAATTTCTCAGCGAAGTCTACATCTTCTGAATGCTATCCTTGTTTACTTTCTTGCACATTACAACGACTGACAATTCCAAATTCAGAGTAGGAAAGGGAAAACTATCCAACACGATTTCACTGGATCGTAATCTTCCGTGAGAAACGAGAAACCCATTTTCTTGTGCCTTAGCAAGGGCCTGACAAGAAGAGTGTCGATGCCAGGAGAGAAAGACAGGTACACGGATGAGTTCTTCAGCATTGATTTATTCAGGTACACAGAACAGACCTGAGTTTCAGTCCAGTTAACACATCAATCTGAAAAATGCGGGAGTGAATTTACAAGATGGAGAGTTTGAATGAGTGAAGGGATGTGACGATTTTACATAAGTATACTCGGCCCATTTCATTTGGTGGCATGTATTTGTTTTATGAGCAGCACTCTTGATGTGGGCAGACACACAGATCCAGGGAACTTGAACGTTGTGTTTATGGAAGAGAAAAGGAAATAGGAATAAAGGGCTACCGACGATACGTGCACATGAGATTTTAAACTGTTTACAATAGGCTTACTATCATCTCTATTAAAAGGATTTGGGAAAATCATCATTCCATACTCTCAAATCTTCTTTTGATACCACTACAAATGCATTTTAATAAACCTACAGGAATCTATTTATTAAAAATAGCAGTTATGTAGGATATACTATTGAGTTATCACAAAATTTGTTTGTAAAGTTTATATAAAGTCCCTACCACAGAAGGGGTTTTATGTGAATTCAAGGCCACATCATTACTGAAACATGTATGAAATGAATGGAGAAACATGGCATCACAGAGTGACACACATTAAGAAGCACATAACAAAGAAAATTAAAGATTGGGTTCTGAAACCAGGTAACTAGGCTTTCAATTTCAGTTCCATCAGAAAATGGATATGTGGACCCTGGGTAGGCCTCAATTTTTCTGTTCCTATATCCCCTCCCTGCAAAGTAGAACTCAACAATGCCTACAGTATGTGCTTGTTTTAAGGATTAAAGGACTTTAGTCAATTAAAAAACCATTCCTGGTTTTTAGGAAGTACCATGAGTTAGCCATTATTAGAAGTACAAAAAACATCTGGGGTAAAAAAATTTTACTGAAGAATATATGGTCCTTTAATTTTTTTTATTATGTTACTGATTTTTAAAGGTGTTTTCCAGCCAGGCCCAGTAGTGCAGGACTACAAACAGCACTGGGAGAGACTAAGGCAGAAGAATCGCAAATTCAAGTCCAGCCTGAGCAATTTAGCAAGAACTTGTCTCAAAATCAAAACTGAAAATGGGCTGAAGATGAAGCTCAGAGTAAAGGCCCTGGGCTGGATCTCTATCTAGTATCAAAAGAAAGAAGGGGGGGGGGGGGGGGGGGAGGAAGGAAGGAAGGGAAAGAAAGAAAAACAAACAAAGAGATTCTGTTTATTTTCTTTTAGCTAGGATAGCATTTCTAAAAAAAAAAAAGAAAAGAAAAAAATTAACTCCAGCTGTGATATTTCAAAATAAAAGTAAAACTGAGTTACCTGAAAGAGATGAGAAGACTGAAAGGGGTGTCTAGGCCACCAAAATGTTCTCGTATTGGCTCCTGTTGTATTGCACATAGACAAAAGCCATCCCCATAAACATATGAGGACAGAGAGAAAAATCATTGCTTTTCCCTTTGTAGAAGCACCAAGGGAGAAAAGTGTAGAACATCTTCTTTTGCCCGAGTAGGCATCTCACAAGGTCGAGAATCTGTTCTTAGCTAAGTACAGACCGGGTACATGAGCAACAAGGCAGCTGTTAAGGTATATTTAAGCTTTAGTTGTTTGCTGTTCATCTTAGTGAATCCTCAAAGTACAAATGGAAAATGGGTCCTGTGGAACATTACAAAATGGTGTGAAAAAGCAAACCAATTCAGTGCAGGGGTGTGATAGATTTTTTTTAGAAAAAAAAATTACCTTCTTATTAATTTTTAGGAATAATGCATTCATGTGATACAGGGCATATGCCGGAAGGTCAGGTGCCACATTGTGGGATGAGGAAACACAGTGGTGCGGAGGGGTGGTCCCCACTTTCCACAACCTATAAACAGCCACAGGAACATAGAGAATCCCAAAGAACGAGGTTCTCCCTCGTGCCTCCTCCCATCTACTCCTCCAGGCTGAGACCCAGGGTGGTCCCTAGATTTGCCAGGGCATCTGGAAGTTCTGGGCTGGGAGTGACGTGCTGCACGTGGCTTCAAAGTTGTATAGAGGCTTCTGGGCCAGAAACAAACCCAGCAGCTACCGAGTTCTGCACACAGGTCTACCGCACGCTTCAGGGAAACTCAGGTCTGTGTTCTGCCTGGTGGGAGCGGAGGACAGACAGACACCAGTCCTCCTCCACCTCCTATTGGCTGTAAAAGGGTGCTTTCTCCAGTGGGGAGGAGGCCTCCAGCCTCTGCCTCACCCTGGAAGGGCATCCTCTGGCATCACTCCAGGACGCAAAACAGCAGGATCTTCAGCAACAGACCATTCCTCGGTTGGACGTGATGTCGTCAGGAACTGTGGTGGTGGTGGTGGTAGTTTCAACCACAAGTGGTGGAGGTGATGAAGGGAAACAAAGATCCTCACGTGTGGGCGTAAACTGAGTGTGACGGCAACAGGTAACACGTGTCTTACGAGGACAGACTCTCCCTAACCCACGGTCCTTCTAGTTCTATGGGCTTCTCTCTCCAGCGCTGAGAAAATGGGACTTCTTCTCCCTTTGAACTGCTGATGGTGGTAGTGATCCCTGAAAGTGGCTTTGAACTTAAGCCAGCAGGATGCATATTGCTTAGAACATGTCTAAACAAAAAGAGATATTTCTTCCAACTAAAATTGCTTTCACATTTAGTAAAGAATTATGCTAATTTTTAGCACTTCTACAGTAACTCCTTTTTAATATGCTAGGAAAATAAGTGGTTTGAAATGTGCATTTTATTCCTTATATTTATAATGATCAAATAGATTTTTATATAATACCTGTAGGATGATCAATCCCATTACTACATGTCTATTTTTATAGTTTAACACAAGAGCTGCTTAGAAGTTTTAAAATAAATTCCAAGCTGTACTTCTGTATGTACTGGGGTGTCCGTAATTTTTAAAATGCTGTATGCTGTATTATATCCCTTCATATCAGTGATGCTCTACTAATTTTTTTCTAAATATTTTTCCATTTCAGTATAATTTAAAAAGTTGAAACAATTTTTAAAATGCCATTTGATTCGAATAGATTGAGTGTTTTAGAATACAAGACATTTCTATGATCTGCTAGGATATTTCATATTAAATATACAAGTCTTCAAAAAACAATTCTTACAGTGACAACACTTCAGTCCAATAGTTTTCTGTTTGTTGTCTAAAAAAATGGAAACTGCATATGAAACTATGATGGAAATCCTCACATGAGAAGCTGAGGTAGGGCTGGCTGGGGTTGTAGCTCAGTGATCAGATCACTTGCCTAGGAAGCTCCTAGAGGTTCAGAAATGATCCTCTAGCAACATTTAACAGCTGTGCACGGTGTGAGGGGGGAGGTACATGCCTGTAATCGCAGTACTTGGGAGGCTGAGGCAGGTGGATTGCCCCTTGAGTTCTAAGCCAGGCCGGGCTACATAATAAGTTTGGAACCAGGAGGTCTACAGACCAAGAACCTGTCTTAGAAACAGAGAGAGAGAGAGAGAGAGTTAAAAATGGAATGGTTCACTGGAAAATTTACTTTGACACTTATAGATATAATTCATCACTTACTTGGGCTGCTCAGCCATGGTTATTAATTTTTAGTGAGTGGTGAAAGCCAACTTTAGAAAAAAGAAATGCCGATTGTTTTCCTAGCATCCGTTTCCTCTCAAAATCCAATCTTGACCATTGGGTTTTTTTTTTTTTTTTTTGGAGGGGGGAGATTCACCCCAAGCTTGATGTTGACCCAGTAGCTAGTGAGACGGAATGGAAGGGATGAGGCTTGTCTTTGCTGGTGGCAGCAGATCTTGTGGAGGACACAAGGCGAACCATCTGCCTCAGATCAGTAGTAACGACAACTGTAGAATTTAGAGTCTGGCAGCAGGGATACTAGGTCACTTTGTGGATGTGTTCAGAGGCTCGATGTTCAGGAAAGTTATTCTAAACTCCATGTTTTGTTAATTTTATAACTCTATGAGCTACCTGATAAACTTAAATTTCCTTTTTACATGGATAATAGATTCCGCTTTTGTTGCTTGAACTAGAAAATCATGACTTAACTCCTCAAGACCTTTGAGCAATAAGGGTTAGCATGTACTTTCGCACCAATCAGTATTTTTTTGAATTGATTTATCTGGCAAATACCACTTAGATCCTCAGATACCAGAACTTAAAGTCATGGGTTTTGTTTGTTTTTTTTTTTTTTTTTTTTGAGTAGCTAATAGCATTAACCACAAAGTCATTTACACATTATGTGTGCCCTATCAAAGCTGGTCAATTGAATAATTGACCAAAGGTAGGAAAAAGGAAAATAATTATATGTTCTCTCTTTGCCATTTCACTTCTGGGGATGTTTTCCTTTCAACCTGATGGACCAAAAGAGAAGGTAAGTAACTATTTTAAAATAAAGTTAATAACACATCCTAGGTTCAGCTACATATAAAGTCTGTATCTGTGCAAAGTCTGTATATGTAAAATCCAAGTGCACAGGGCCATTAGCTACTGTTACCAGTCACTCTTAGGATTTTTAGACCAGAAGTAAATATTGAAAAGGAAATGAACATAACAAGTGATATTTGGCACAGTGTCATATGATAGTCATTGGCAAGAAAATTCTACATTCAAGAGATAATCAATGACAGTGTCATCTTGCACAATAGAGAGGAAGCTCCAGACAATTTAATGACATTGAGCTTAAAATAAAGATGACTTTAATGATTTGTTCAAATAAACTAACCCACCATATCTTCAATCTAGAACCAGGGAGTACACAGGGGTTAGTGGAAAGTATTTGAGATGTACTTACTTGTTGAATAAATAAGCAAATTAAAATATTTTTTAAATATTTCATAATAGAAGTGTTGTGTTGAGAGCTAAACATAGATGATCTGACCCAAGACATAATCTTATTTCTTTTTATCTACTATTATTACTCTTTTTCTTTCCTTCTCATCCCCTAACATATAGACACACATGACATTGCAGCCCATGTTCATATCCAAAAACACACTGTAATTGTTACCTACTGGCTTTGCAACAAGCTACATCTTGTATATTCTTTCATACTTTATTTAAAATAGAACTTATCCTAGCACTGTTTTCCTGTTCAAATAATGATTTGCAAATGTCTCTCCTGTGCCAGGGCTTAAGGCAGAATGTATTGAGAGGAATCTTAGGGTAGGAACCTCTAAAGTCCCTGCTACGTGAACTAACAGGGTCACAGCAGAGAGCAAACTCCATCTCCCGTAGTCAACCAAACAATGATAAATGCTGTGTTTTATTTTCCAAAGCCACATCTTTCAAGAAAGCAGACAAACAATTGGATATCTCAGCGTAAATAATACTTTATCTCCGCCTGTCACTGATAACTTGCTGCTGACAAATTGGTATAAATATTTGAGATGCAAAAAAAAAAAAAAATTGAAGTCATTGTGCTGCAACCAGTGAATGCATTTTTGAAGGGCTGAAATGGAATTGGTCTTAATATGAGAAAAAAAACTATCAATATAGAGACAGGTCTATCCACATCTTTCTAAACTTCTTTGGAGGATGGACCAGAGAAACAGATAAGAACAGAAATCAGGTTAAAGTGCACAATAGACATAAGGCACTGATGCTTTTCCCTTCTCCCTAAGGCAAATTTCTTCCAAATTACTTGTTTGGGTACCATGTTAAGTATTTCAAAGACAGATTACTTTTGATTTGAACTAGATTACTAAGGTAATATGTTTGTACTTCTTGAAGAAACACTTCCTAATGGCTTTCCAAATAATTCTTGAAAGAATATATTTGTATGTGTGTTTTCCTTGTCTTTTTGAAGCCAAAATCCTGGATTCACATTTGGGCTCCCTCAGGAAGCTCTTTCATTTGGATAAATTTAGTACCATTCTTTGTGAAGAAGTTCTCAATTTTAAAAAAAAAAAAGATTTTATTATCCTGAAGACAAAATTCACTTTAATGTAACTGATTCCATGCCTCAACTGTCTCACCTGACAAATGGGGAAAAATGAAACCATTATACTTACGTTAAAAATTCAGGATTTAAATGGTTTAAAATCTTTAAAAGCACTGTGGATTGCATATTATGAGCACTCAATACATATTAGCTATCATTACTATTAGAAATATTACTCTTATTCCTCCAAAATTAATGCCAGAGTGTCCCAGGATCTATGATCATAATGCTGCTGTTTTAAGATCTGAGTCATATGGGATTTGACTCTAATTCTGCTAGGTACCTAAATTAACCATCTTATGTAATCTCCTAATATACACGTCTAGATTTCTTTTTTCCACACGTATCTTTTCTTTCCCCACTTGAACAACATTGCCACCCACTTAGTTTTACAAATCATAGCTTTCATAGAACCTTAGCTTATACAGCTGCTAAAGTGGCCTTTTTTTTTTAAACTTCAGAATGTCTAAAAAAATACATAAGAGTGTCTCTATTCTTCCATTATGTGGAGGTCCAGCTTAGAGCAAAAGAATTTAAGAGAGAGAGAGACAGAGAGAGAGAGAGAGAGAGAGAGAGAGAGAGAGAGAGAGAGAGAGTATTGCACCGATTTTGCCTGCACAGCAAAATCTGCCCACTTTCCTCCTTATCCTAGCTACATTCCCAGTTATCTTTAATCAGGTGTATGTAAGTGACCAAATGTACCAGTTTTACATAAGGTTGGCCTGAGAGTAAATGAAGATGAATGAGATCTGCATCTGAGCCACTCATTCTCCAACCTCATGACCATCATGGCCCACCATGTGTGATTCCAGATTTAGAAGCCAGTTTGGGTTGTCTGAACTGACATGCTAGAGAACTCAGAAACAAATAGTGGCTCATTCTCGAATAATGACCAAGTTTCTGCCAGTCTTGTCAAGGGAGGTAAGACATATAAGGAAAGGAAGAATGAAAGGCGGGGAAATGTTGATCAAGTCAGAAACTGAAGTCTATCATTAGTCACAGAGAGCAGACATAGTGAGAAAAAACAAACAAAAAACCCCACCTAATGTTTATTTTCACTTTTTTTAATCAACATTTCTCTTCACTGCTTCAATCCAACTTTAAGGTAAGAAAATATTAATGCTGAATTTACCAACAAAATATATCTTACACAAAATGTCAATCAGTGAGATTTCTCAGTTTGTCACCCTGTTTAATGGAGGACGTGGACCACATTAGAAGACAGACTATTCTGGAACATCACCATCTTGTACACCTTAATACAACCTTCTCAAGCTGTGGAAGTAATGAACAGAATGTTTGTTGACTCTGCTTTAATTTTTTAAGATGGCCACAAAAAGAAAACTTCGTATCCAAAAGATCTTTCCTCTTCTATTGTATTTAGGTCTTATAATTTAGAAGCTGTTATTTTCCCTGAGGGGGTTGGGGGTGCCGGGACAACCTTCCCAACTTCAAGGTCCAACTTCAACCAATTGGACTCGGAGTGACAACCAATTTTTACAAAATCAACCAATGTAAATGTCAATATTTCATTTTACTCGCTGCTACTTATAAATGACTGAAAGCTCAAAACTGCTTAAAATTGGGAATGTTTAGGCATTCCAGATTAATAAAAAATTAAAATGTTTTTACAAAACTCCTACCGAGCACTTGATCCCTGGGACTTTGTAGTCACTCCTTTAGTCTCTGAGCTCACGACCTCAGAGAAGGATCCTATTATTTCTTCCTTTTTTTTTTCATTCAAGGTACCTGATTCTTGGGAGGTATGTTTTAACTTCAATATCAAAAGCAGTCTACCCCAAATAAATGGGAACCTAATCTGATCTGATTCCAAAGCCCGTTTCTTCACTATTCAGTTTGCTTTACTGTCAGCTAAGAATATATATCGCTAACGTCATTCATAAATGTTTCTAAAGCACAAATACTAAAAAGAAAATTAGTGTGAAGGTAAAGAGATCATGGAGACGTGATCAGATAATGATGAAATCTGCATTTCACTATGCTCATCCCTTCCTTTGTGAAAAATAACCATGCTGAGAACAGGAAAAAAAAAAAGGAGGCTCTGTTCCCACACACAGAAGACAAAGGCCCAAGCGTCTGAGGTTGAGTATTCCAGCTGCCACTCTTCCTGCTTCCGAACTGCTAGAGGGTCCAATTAAAACAGAAAAAAAGGCTGGAGCTGGTGTTTATCTGATACCAATAGCTGTATATTACTCAATTTGATTTCTGTAGGCACAAAGACAGTTGGGCTGGTTGGAGAAAAGAGGCAAACAAACTAGTGACTGCCATCTGCTCAGATAATAAAGGGCAACCTGTCCGCACAGTGCTTAATAAAGCCATTCCTTCCCAAGAACGCTGATCAAGGGAGGAGGATGAAGGCCACTGAACGCAGTGCCGAATGAGAGGTCCACAGCTCAGAGAAGGGCTTTTACCTGTGCCCTTCTCTGCTTGTATGCATCCCACTTGCCAGTGGGGTCTAAAAGACATCTAACATTCCTGCTACTAAAAGCCAATAATTTTACGGAAAGATACTGAAATGTCTAAGTGCTAACTGACTATCCAAATGAGCCAACATTTGTGTCCGTCGATTTCAAAGTGTTAGTCAAACGGAAGGTAGCATTCGCACACAGGCTGGTCCCATGCGTTGCGTTGTGACACAACATCTCAACAAATCCGGGAAGGATATTTATTACTTACAATTGTTAGATAACATGATGTCCCCAAGTAATTTCTCAAAAGCCTTGTAGCTACAAAGTAAGATACCCTGGACTCAAATATGGCCCTAAAATAGGAATCCAGAAGCATTTCCACTATCAAAGACCTGCAGCATTTTGATTATTTATTGTTATATGAATATGTTAGAACA
This sequence comes from Ctenodactylus gundi, assembly GCA_004027205.1. NCBI lineage: Eukaryota > Metazoa > Chordata > Mammalia > Rodentia > Ctenodactylidae > Ctenodactylus > Ctenodactylus gundi. Next base: position 419,322 of record PVKB01000068.1, on the reverse strand, counting down.
CAATTATGCTTGCCATAGTTTCTATCAACAATATTAACCTAATTTCATGGACACCTTCTGTGGAGCTGATTTATTAGATAATAAGAACAACAATAACGTTAGGTCATTACGGTTGTTTACCAGCTTGCTATTTTTTTATTGTCCCATGCATGTTGATAAATGCCAGTAATATTTCTCAAGTTTTTGTGTGTGAGTGTTTGCTACTTTTCCCATTCCACAAAGCCACAAATTTATTTATTTTTGCCTGGAACAAATTATTTCTCTTCTCCAATTTTCTTAAAATCTGAGTAACTCCTGAGAAACTGTATTCCAAGGGGGAAGACTATATTAATTTCTTTGAAAGTCACTGCCTTATGAAGCCATAGACTATTGAATCTGTGCCTCGTGGACCTATGCTAATCTCATTGTATTAAAAACTGTCTAGAGTCTGTGTACTTTATTAAAGACAAACCCTCTTTTCTACTTTTTGTTTTTGTCCAGGTGAGAACTGATACTTTTGAGACTAGAATAACCCAAATGTTTGAGCCAGAATTCCCTTTCTTTCCAAATTATTCACATGTGCCTCAAACTGTTGGTGATCTTGGTGATGAGTGGCTCTTGGAGTTGCTTGTATGGTTAGTTCCAACACTTGAAGCAATTGACTTATGGGTAATATGGTGTGAAGTTTGCCTTTCCAATTGGAGCTCTCTTTCCAATTCTAACCATAGTCAGTGGTGATTGAATGTCATCACCTGTTGATTGATTTTTGATCCCACAATGCCACAAAATATTCATGCCAGAATTGTTCTAAGGAGGTGACCTTCGGCATCTGAAAACCCACTACCAGCAACTCATTTCATCAATCAATATGTGCAATATTTCCTCTTAAATCTGAAATCAAATCCAAGTTTTCCCAAGCCCAAAGCCAAGTCCAGATGCATGTGAGGTTTTTTTTTCCACCATAATTGGCTCTGTTTCATGCATACCTTGCAAAGATTAGAATTTCAGACAAATAATATACATGGTGATTTTATTTGGTGACAACCAAAATGTCATGTGAAAATAAGAAAGATAGGTATGGTTTTTTTATCTATTCAGGAATTTGTTCAAATGTGGATGAATCTGTGGTGTAATTTTTGAGGAAAAGAAGGAATTAAAAACCACCAACACTTATCATTCATAAAATTTAGCCAACTACTATAAAAGAGGTGGCACAGGGAAAAAAACAGAAGTTAACCTAGGCAAAGGGGTGTCCTCCACTAGGACAAAACATATGAAAAGAAAATTTCAGCAATGGCTAAAAAGTCCATCCTTTACATATTTGTGGTGAATAAAAAGCTGTTCTAACCTTAATACTTCTCATTTATAGTATGATGTTAAAATATTTACAAAGAAGGAAAGAATCTTAAACATGATCTCAAACATATAGGATTCATAACACACTAGGATGATTTTTATTCAGTTAATCAGAAAAGATGGTTAAAAGAGAATCAAAAATGTATATTAACACAGATTAATCATTTCATTTTATTGAAATATATAAATATTCACTAAGCAAATTTTTGTTGAATGTTAGGCTCTTTCTTTGAGAATACCCCCAATAATGAAAGTTGTATCTCTCTTTTTGTATCCAATATTTTTCCTGTTGCTGGACAAAATGTGTGACACCACTAACTTAAAGGATGAGAAGTTTACTCAGCTCATGGTTCCAGTGAATTTGGTCCATGCTAATCTGCCTCCAAGAGATACTTAATTATGCTCAGATCTGAAGGAAGTATTGAATATAATAATTTAAACACGCATTTCTCAGTTTACTCATTCACTAATCAATAAAATCAACAAAATATATTGTACAACTCTGGAGTTTTTCTGAAAAAAATAAAATTAATAAAGAACCTTCTTTGCTTTTGATTACTTAATGTATTATTTATGCTGAAAGATCAAGAATAATGATTTACCTTAAAGCATTATGAAAAAATTATTCTTTGATTTTTAAATGTAGTTAGGAAAATAATAAATTCCAAACATGGCTCCACATGAAACTAGTTTTATTATTAATTATAGAGCTAATATGTTTTTATATTGCTGGCAGCAAATAACTACATTGCCTTTTCTTTCATCCTTTCAAATTGCCATACCAGATACATTGAATACAAGAGATCAAGGAAAGATAACACAGTTCCTGATACCAGGAAACTCTGAAGTGGTCTTCAAAAGAAGATTCTTGAACAACCCAAAATCAATAAACAGGTGAGCATTTACTAAAAGAGAGAAAAGTTTGGACAATAAGAGAACAGAGAGATCAATGTTCTTTTAGAGATAACATATTTGTCTTACTACCAACTGTTTCATGTGAATATACCAAGAGAGCTTATACTTACATAGGGTAGAGAGAAGAATATTGCATTATCAAAGATGACTTTATTTCAATTCCTTAAAACAAAGTAATTAAGAGAGTGATTTTAGAATCCGAGAGTTTCCATTTCCACTAATTGGTGGTGTTGTTTTGAGAAAATTACCCAGCACCACCAGCTATTGCCTTCTCTAGGAACTATTATTAATCCTATTTCTGTTACATTGTCTATTGAATTATTCTATAATTAATGTGTATATATTTGCCTTTTGCACTCCTGAGCTCCTTGATCAGATTCAATATTTCACAGCTCTTGTAGAATAAATCTAAGAAAAAAAATAAGACTTTCGATGGTTGGTTTAAAATATATTCTAGGTTCCTCTGAAATCTGTTAAATTCATTTTGGCTAAGAAAGTCCCAACATGTTTCCAAGAACAAGCCTCAGTCTTCACTCTGTAAAGTATAATGACTTCTGCTATAAGACCCACATGCATGCTCAACAGAGTATATTGCTTCTTCTCTTCAACATTACATTTAAATGACTTTGAAAAGATAGTGCTTCCCTTTAATCCAATATCTAGCACTTGTTGATAGGCAAAGCAGAGTGCACAAAAATGAAAGTCTTTATATTTCATAGACTCACAACAATTGTCCTAACACACCAGCTTCTAGAAAATTATTTGGCATGACCTAAAAATGCATACATGTCAACTTTAGAAGATATTGGGATATATGAGTGAGCTTTTCTGTTGCCAGGACAAAATACCTGACATCACAACTTAAAAGAGACAAATATTCCTCTTTCCGGGAGTTTCTACCTGTATTTATAGAGTTATGTGCTGGTGGGAAAGCCATTTGACCTCTGTGGTTTCAAGTTTAATATGAGACATGGCTCAGGTGACTTTCGTTATCCATCCTAACATAGGTTAGGCGATAGCAGGATTTGAATAAGATTTGGGGTTGTTATAGAATTGGGATTTGACGCCAAGATCTTAGATTTTACAAGGAGTCACCTCTGCACAATAGGAAGTTTTCACTGGGAAGTCAGAGTCTTGGGATCAGGACTGACAATCCTGTTGCACTCAAATTTGAATGACATCTGTCTTTGATGTATCTCAAAAGAATTATCCAAAGCTGAAAGCTCTTATAAGTAGAGTGCAACGACTAGAGGACACCAGGGTTTAAAGAGTGTGAAAGAGGGGGAAAAAAAGAAAGGAAAAAATTTCAGGTGTGTTCATTTATTAGCAGCAAATAAAAGATACAGAATAATTTTAACCATCCACATTTTTCTGAAGCTATTTGTAGCCTTTGTTGTTGTTAATTCACTTTTAAAACTCTCTTACTGATCTTGATTTGGTTTTATTATATTACTCATTTAGTATTATCTTTCCAAACATAGGGTAAAATGGGAACGATTACATAACTGGTAAGAGCAATGTGGAGGCTTTGCACTGGTAATGTAATAAAAGTTTTATAGGTTAGTACCCATGATCTGATGTTAGAAATTTATTCCATAGAAAAAGACTCATGTACAGGAACATTTAGTATGATGTGATGCAAAACCAGAAGTGTTTTAAACGTACAAAAGTAGCAGTAGTAATTTAACGGCTATTACAACTACTATTAGTAGTCTCTCCCTCAGTCATGCTGCATCCTGACACCTTTGTATCAAAAAAAAAAAAAATCAAGGTGAAAGAACTATTTTCATCACCTTCTCTAAGCTTATCATTAGACAAGTAGAAAACTGAGAGCAAAGCTGTTAAGTGAATCACATGTGCCTAACAACTACCATTGTGTGGCGACTCTTCCACCCCTCACAAGTTCACTTGGTGGGAATAGCTATGCGGATCCAACAGGGCTAAAAGCCCAACCCACCACTGACATGCAGCCATGTGCTTGGTACCAACGTGTGCAGCTCATGAGGCGTGCATTCGGTTGGGTGGGACATGCCCTTGGCGCTGTATAGAGATGCTATGTTTGGGTGTTTTGGGGCTGTGGTGGTGGTGGTGGCAGTGATTTTGAGACAGGATCTTGCTCTGTAGTCCAGGATGGTCCTAAATTCACTATGTAGTCAAGCTGGCCTCGAACTTGAACTCACAGTGATCCTCCAGCCTCAATCTCCTGAGTAGTGAAATTGCAGGTATGCACCACCATGCCCAGGCTTCCTATGCTGCTGGAAGATGGAACCTGGGTCCTCGAGCATCCAAGGTGTCTTAGTTACTTTTTCATCCCTGAGACTCAATACCCAACATCCACAACTTAGGGAGAAAAGATTTATTGTGGCTTACAGTTTCAGAAAGTCTCTGTTCATGGGTGGATGGCTAGAAAACAATGCGATTGCATGGTGGGGCCAAAGCTAGAGCTAGAGCTTCCAGAGAGACTGGTGGAACAGAGAGAGAGAGAGAGAGAGAGAGAGAGAGAGAGAGAGAGAGAACCAGCACATGCCCCACGTACCCCAGTCAAGCCCCAAACAACCATCCCCTTCCAGCCAGGCCCCACCTCCCAAGTCTACACAGTATCCATAGGAATGTGAGGCTTTTGGGGACACTCCAGATCCAAAGCACTACACAATGCAAGTGCTCTAATCACTGAGCTACACCCCCAGTCCCACCTGGGGTTATTTAAAGTCAAGGTGCAAGCATGAATGCAGATTGGATGTCAAGTGCAAAAGAGTAAGCACTAGAAAAAAGAATTTAAAAAAAATGTAGCAGTTGGTAGTCTTGGGAGACAGTATGTATTTCCCCTGTATCACTATTTATCCCGTGATGGGCTTTTCTGCAAAGTGACTGCCTTTGAGTCACTCGTAGGCCTGTCATTCTGTAAATGACCCCTCACCCATGCTCCTATAAATAGCCTCCACCCAAGATTCTGTAGGCAGCTCCTCACCCATACTCCCATAAGTAGCCCCAATAAACTTGACCAAACTCCTTCACCAAAGTGGACATTGATGTTATTGTTACCTTGGCCAATTGACTGTTGCCCTACCTGGGAGAATAGATGTAGGTGTACATTTCTCCCCAGGAAAAGGTATTTCCACAACAACCCCTGTAGTCAACTTCATCTCTCCAGACTTTACAAACACAGGAGTGATGGCTCTCAATCATCCTTGTCTAGTCTAATACAGATTGGATTTCACGCTTTTCTTCTGTCAAGCTTTGTGACTCCAGAAAGCACGTAGATTATACTGGCAGCATTTATCTTATTAGGCCAGTTCCCAGAAATAATTTTTCATCACCCATGAGTTCTAAAAGTTAGCCTTTTGTTTGTTTATTTGGATTTTTTGCTTATGGGTAAGTACAAAGGCTGGATCACATTCAGACCATTACCTCAGACATGGATGTCTAGTTCAGTCTAGATTTACTTTTTTAAAATCTCTGGCTTTTCTCATAAAGTGGAAAGCATTTCTTAGCTCTGTCTATTTTGTTCATGGTATAATACTATGCACACTTTTGAATACATGACATAAAATACCCATTTATAAAGTTTTATTCCACAGTTCAATTCCTTAGCAATAGTGTTTGTTGAAACACTGTCCCACAGAGCATTAAAGTAAATGTTTTGCGTGGCACCCAAAGTCTTTTGCAAAGCCCAGTAATCATTTCAAGGAATGAGAAAATAACGGAAGAAGCTCTGGAACTAAGCCACTAAAAGCCAACTTTTGAGGTTAACATGTGAAAATGGGGTGGCTGGAAAGCATAATAATTGAGATGTTTGTTTAAATCTTTTTAACGACATCAATATTTAAACTGCATTTGTCTACATGAAGATCAGAGAATGTATTACAAATCTCTTGGAAGCCTTCTGCTAATTTATTAAGAAGTAATAACTCTGGTGGCTATAAGAATTCACAATATATTGAATGTAAGAATATATCAAAAATTTGTCAGAATCCTACCAAAACCTACAATCGGCCATCCTCGCCATGTAAGACAAAAGCAGTCAATTAATTAGTTAATTAAAAACAAAAAAATTGTGCTACTCAGATATCACTGGTTCTACTTTCTTAGAAGGACCAGTAATTCAAACCAGTGTTCAGTTTTCAGGCCTCCCTCACTAAATCTTCTCTCTCTCTTTTTTTCCAGATTCTTTGAAAGCAGAATCGGCCCTTTGGATTACGGAGAGTCTTGTAGCATAACCTGAAAACAACTTGATACAAGCTCTTCGCCAAAAAGACACCATGCTTACTGTGTTTGGTACACCACAGCACCACTGTCCAGATGGAGAGGGGCTTCATGACCTTTCATTGTTTATTACTTCTACCCAGTATTGAAATACATACACATCAATAATGGATAATTTCTTGGCCAGGCTAGCTCATTTGAAATGCACTCCATAATCAAGAACTTTCAAAGCAAAGAGGTAAATTTTGTCGCATGTACTATTAAAGCAAAGTGAAGTCCCCTGAGACCAAATTAGGCACTTGATTTAAAATGTCCCTGTTAAAAGAAACAAGTAGATAGGAAATAGTGCTCTCAGCTCTCTCAGATCAGCACACGGGTTGAAGTGCTGCTCAAGCCAAGGAAAAAGACGCAGACCTCAGGTTCACTTTGATGATGGGGTCTCAATTGTTCCAACTTGAATGCAGTTTGTCCAGGATCAACTTTAATGGGGCCATCAGAAAGTGCGGGTGATAACTGAGGTGCAAAACCCAGTGGCCAAGTCCTCGGGATGGATGATGTGACCCAAAAAAGTAATGATTAGGAATTCATAAGCCTGGATTCATTCATTCCTCAACAACTTAATTTTATAATTTTATTTTCAAGTCCTGGGCTATGGTCTAGATTTTAGGATTCTCTCTCTCTCTCTCTCTCTCTCTCTCTCTCTCTCTCTCTCTCTCT